>BLBF01000031.1:14943491-15038984 GCA_015471245.1 Laticauda colubrina | reverse complement strand
TCTATCTATCTATCTATCTATCTATCTATCTATCTATCTATCTATCTATCATCTATCTATCTATCTATCTATCTATCATCTATGAATTGTTGTAAATCAAGGACCATCTGTACCAAATTTGGGATTGTTGTTGTTGTTGTTTTGCAGATCAGCACAAATCATGTTAACATGTATTTTACTTTAGGCCACATACTTACTAAGGAAAACATTTGGAAGAAAAACATGCGTGGTGGGTCCACCATACAAAACATTTTCAGTTTTGCCTTAGGTTTATAGAAGGCAAAACAGATGCAAGAAGAATGAATGCGTTCAAATTATTTGGAGGCAGGAGCAAAAGATTTTGTGAAATACAAAGCTTTGCCAACACAGATGGTCTGGCTTGATTGTGGCAGAGACTGGACCTTTTGACAGCCTCTGCAGCAAGGGAGCTTTCCAATATGTGCAAAGGAGTGCATATGTTTCCTGAAAAATTTGAAATAACATACAGCTTCATATACAGTATTGAAAACAAAGATACCTTTAAAAACTATACATTTCTAGTGTTGTTACTTAACTCATTGTCAGCCTTCAAGATTTTCAACCTTTAAGACTTTTTCCCTTTGCTTTGCATCTTTCGGCTGTCATAAGTAACGGGGGGAGGAGGGGTGGAAATTTGTGGGAAATAAACTGGAGGTGTTACAAACTGGAACTGTATAAACTGGGGGGTGGGAGTACATTCTTGCTTAGGTTTCTATTCCTTGCTTAGCTTTCTCTCCTATGCTATGCGCAGCTGCAAACCTTTATCAAACTATGCCAAGGTCAATGGACAGAAACCTCATCACCACCTGGAGATGTCCACATGATATTCACAAATTTTAATTGGAAGAACTATTTGAACTATTGGGGGTGGGAACATTGCCATTACTTTGTATGTGGGATTTACGCACCCATTTTCTCAGATTCAGAATTCTTTTGTTGCTACCACTTGACTTCCAGTAAAAGATATCTTTTCTCTGATTAACGGAGTCTAAGTATTTCTTTCTTGGATTTTGAATGGAGTACCAGCTGACACTCATTTTGTAACTTCTGCAAAGAGACAATTACTCTATTCACTGACTGTTTACATGTCTTTGGGACTTGTTGGAGAGAAAAGTAAATTCGGAAAAGAACATGAGACTTGGTCAGATGCCGAAACTTGTTTAAGAATAGGGCAAATGTATGAAATAATTTATAAATTCAGAAATGTTTTGGTTGTTTTTGTGTATTTCATACTTTAAGAACATTTTTACAATCCATTAACTTTATGCAATCTGGATTAGTCCACAAGCTACTTCTGGTCTAAAACACTTGGCTGCAAATGGTGTCTCTTCACTGATCAAATGGTATTCAAAGTCAGCCAAAATTTTGGAATATGAAATGGTCACAAATTTTACATTGGACTCGTGGCAGTAAGTATACAATGATAACCCTGAATGAAAATAGTTCTTTTTTTTTCCCCTCAAGGATTCTAGTTGGAATTGGTCCAAAGTATTAAAACAGAGATGAATGAAAAGAGATGGGGAACAAATGAAAAGGTGGGATGAAATTTAGAAGGCATCCTTTTTCCTACATTGGATTTCAGTCTGATGTAGAGAAGAATTTGGAATCCATATAATTTGCTTTCAAATATGTGTTCTCAGTTCCAAAATTTTTTGATCTCTTCTTTTCTTACATTAATGAGAGAGCACCCTCTGGTGGCAGCCTACTTGCTTAATTTGACCTGGGTTACACATAATTCATGAAAATAAAGAAGTGCCCCAAATGGTTGTCTTAGATGAATGGGTTAACAGTAGCAGCAGGGAGAATGGGGAGTCTTATTTCTGATCGTTGTTTAATTTTCTTTCATGTTCCTGAAAAATTGTGAAGGAAAAATTAAAAAGTGATTTAATCTGTGGTTATAATTTAAAAATATGAAGAAATGCTGTACATTTTTAAAGCTGGTGTCTTACTGATATGGTGAACCTGTGCTGGAATTATGTCACTTCAGAAGGTGGGCAAATGGATTTTTTTTAAAAAAAATGAAACGCTTCTCCAAAGGTAGACAAAATCAGCATAAAAAGTAGCATTTCAAGGTGCAACTCTTTGTCCTGTCATTTCATTTCTATGCGTGAAATGTTATTCTTATTTTTATTATGTTTTTGTCTTCTGAAACATTCAGTCATATGTTTAGAAACAGTACAATCTAGCTTTAGTTTCTTAAATCTTAGGAATGCCAAAACTGCAAGCCTATGTAGTCTATATGGAGCCTCCTAGAATGTCCTTTGCAACCTTAAAAATCGTGTGACGCCAAAAAAAATGTCTCTATGTTTATTGTTTTATTTTTCAGAGGTTTAAGGTATGAAAGCCTAACATCTACCAGAATCACACCCTTTTAAATTCTGAAGTAAATAATTTTGGTATGTGGTACTCAATGCTCTAGCAATCCCTGGTGAGAACAGAAGATGAACATTACTGGACTAAATCTACTTTTGCAGTGTAATGCCCTTCAAACAAAGGAACTGAAATTCTTTGAAGGACGGAGAAAGTGGATCTAAGACAGTACTTGCTTTATTCAGCATAAAATAAGATGTCCAGACATTGTAAAATCCATTGGTGGGGAAGACCGAAATGAAAAATGAGTGAACCAGAAACCGTATTTCTTCCAAATTGTTCAGTCCATCTATACATGTACGCCTATTGTGCATCCATACAACCACATAGATACAGCAGTTTCATCTTTATCACCCTCTCTTTCTTTCACTTTATCTCTTTCTTGGCTCTTCACTCTTTTTTTGCTCACTTTTTTGCCTTCCTTTCTTTCTCTCATCTATCATTCCTAGCAACCTGCTGCAAAATAGAAATTGTTCATCTTCCATTGCAATAAATCCACTGAAGAAAAAAAAAACATATCCATACTGATGGAATCTTTTTCTCAACTGAATGGCCACCTTGGTGTGTCGTTACCCAGGCAGGATGATGTTAGATGGATGCAAATGCATGTTTCCTCTTTGCATTGGGTAGACTGGGCTGAAGCCACATTAGCCTAATTTTTCCTCTTCGCACTTGGTAGACTGGGCCAAAGCCACGCTGGCCTGATATTTCCTCTTCATATTTGATAGACCAGGATGGCCCCCTTGGGATGAATCCAATCACATCAGGGGCTGAATCCAACATGCAGGCCTTGAGTTTGGCACCCCTGTTCTAAGATATATATCAAAGAAAGATTCAAGGAGTGTTTACTATATTATAAATATATCCAAGTGTTTTTTGTTCAGCCTATTTTTATTTATTTGTTCTCTAAAATTCCCATTAAATTATTATGAATTCAGCTCAAAAAATCTGTAGAATTCTCCAGATTATCTGTTGGAAAGATAATTTTGCTAATCTAAATGTCTTGGTAAATGAACAAGAGCTATTCTGGTACCCCAAACATCTTTGTGACATCTCCTTCCAGACTATTTCCTCTGAGTTTACTCTGACAGACCAGGTCACACATCTTTTGGAATTGATACTATTAAATTAACTTCTTTCCCCATCTCCATTTTGCAAATAAGAAGTTTCTTCCTATTAATAGTTCAGTCCCAATTTTAAATAACAATATTTTGCTATTCTGATCAGAAATATTTAAGCCTTAGTTATGCTAAGAGATGAAGAGTTGTATGAGAGAAGTTACTGAATGTGAAATGGTACCAGCCACCTTATTACGATATAAAATTCTAATCTTATTGAGAGGTATAATTACTATATTGAATTAGGCAAGGTCCTTCTGGGCCAGTGTTCTGTTTCTAATAGCAACTATCATTTTCATTTCTACTTTACAGAGACAATGGGAATCACATTGGCCAAGATATACCTGTATGTATTCCCTTAAACTCAGATCTAATCTGCAAATTTTCAAATGTTTTTCTGCAAACCAAGGAATCTTGTCTTAAAATGTACAACAAGAAGAGATTTAGATTCATCCTTCATTTCCAATTTCAGTGAAAACTGAAGTAAAAATATGTAATAACAGTATAAAATTTCCAAGAGGCTTTCCCCCTACTCTTACAGGAATTATTAGATTCAGATGATAATATAGTCTAATTAAAATTCATTAAGTTACACTGTCATTGTAACTCCATGCTGGAATTATGCAAATGTCACAGACCTAAGAGAGAAGATGAGGATAGAAATGTGTATGGAATATTTCCAATGTTTTGCCTTCTAGGAGTGGAAGTGGAAACTCTAAAGGCTCATGCAGCAGTCATAATCTTATAAAAAATTAGTTCAAAAGACAGTATTAGCTACTTAAATCCCTTTCAGTTGCACCTTTTTTCTTGAATTGTAATTTACAAATTTAGAAAGGTATGCACAAACATACAATCTCTTGCCAGTCACTCTCCCTCAGCCCTAGGAAGGAGATAAGGTTCAGCTGCCAGCACAAGAATTTGACAAGCCGCAAAGTGAGAAAAGGAAAAGAGTTTTGTGAGATTGCGGGCACAGAAGGAGTCCCACCCTACTAAATAAGCAACACTGGAATTGTTTCTATTAAAACAGAACAGCAAACACAAGTTCTCTGATAACCACCAGGTAACTCTCATTCCATGTGCCTTGACTCATGAATCTTGCAACTGTGAATTTAGAATCTAGACTGGTTGATGATTCTACTGCAAGCTCTGACCTTGGGATTCTATCTGATTACTCTCCTGCATGCTGCTTTGATTTGGAACTCTTGTAAACCAAACTTGTTGACTTTGGGGATGGGGGACAACATATCTCTATACTTCAACTGTGTGTGTTTGCAAGCCTTGTTAATAAAGAGACAGAGAAAAATCTCTATTTATGTGTGTACCTGGGAAAGAACATAATGAAATATCAGATTAATCATTGACTCCCAAATATTTGCTATGTGAAAATCATTTAATAAATGCTCCTTTAGCTAATAGTGCAATGAATAATATAGATCAGCAGTTACGAAGCTTTAATTGTACAATCAAAACACAATCTTCAATTTAAGTTTAATCAGAAACATTTCTATCAACCTTTCAATGGGGAGACCTGCAACAAAGCAGTCAACACTTGACAAAGAAAAAAAACAATGTGGTTCTGGGTGTAGCTATGGGACAATTAAAAGAAATAGAAATAGAATGCAGCTTACAGAAAAGATGAGCTGAAATGAAATAACTTGTAATAACAGCAGTGGAGAAAAGGAAAAGGAAGAACAAGAATTGAATAAACTAGTAGTGATGAACTTCATTGTTTTGGGTTGAAATGTCTGACTGGTCTATCTATACTCATTGTCAAGCAGTTTACTCCAATGAAGTAAAATTGAAGATATGTTAACATCTGACCAAACCTAGCTGATAATGAAAGATTCAACAAAAGGGGCAGCGCCAGGCAACTACAGGTCAATTACCTGCTTATCAACAACAAAACTTTGATGTGATGGTTGATGCAGTCCAATAGCAAGTTGAAAACAAATTCTTTCCACCTGGGCACAAAGGAAACTGTACAAACGGCAACAGAACAAAAACAACAAAATTGATTTTGGAAAACTGTAAGAGAAGGAAGACCGACTTGAACATAGTTTGGATTTATTATGAATTTCACTGTATGTATACTGCGTATATACATACAGTGACAATAAAGAATTCAATTCAATTCAGTTAAAAGAAGACATTCAATTCCTTGCCACATTATTGGATAATTAAGTGCTGAGAAATAACAGGAATCAGTAGAAACAGCCATACATCCAGCCAAGATATTGCAATTGAGTTTCGTCTAACAAATGTGCCACCCTCACAATCTCCACATATGTTATTAATTTAGCATTAGGTAGTTTCATATAATTTATTTACTATTTCAGGTTCAAAAACTACAAAATCGGTATATGATAATAGAAGATATGCTTCTTGGGTCTGCTTTTCCACTATTTATTTCATCTCAAAACACTATTTTTATAGCTATAAATATAAGCAGGTTCTGAAATGTTTGGCTATTGTCTGCTGCATCTCAGGAAATGTAAAATCCAATAAATTCTCCACTTCAGTTCAATCAATCTTTAAGGCCATGTCACACTGCAAAAACGGATGCAAATAGGACACAACGGAAGAGAAAAATGTTACATCTGTTGTATCCGTGCTCAAAACGGGTGAAAATTTGCATAATTGGAGCGGATGAAATGGACGCGGGGAGGACGCAGGGAGGATGCAAAGAGGATGCGGATTGGAAGCCCAGTGGATGCAGAACGGATGGCACGTTCGCAGGGCTTCCGGGGGGTCTCAGAAAAGCAGACGCAGAATGGAAAAAACGGATGCAGAATGGATGCACAGCGGATAAAGCGGATGCACAGCGGAAGCCTAGCGGATGCACAGCAGAAGCGGAACGGATGCCGCGCATTAATTGCGCATGTGGGGGGGATGCATTGCGCAAGTCCCCCGGATATAAAGGGAAGGAGCTTGGAAGCAGGTCACAATTCAGAGGAAAGACCTGCTGCTGGACACTTTGAGTTCCTTGCCTGCCCTGCCTGCATGCCTGCCTCCAAGCCTGCCTCCAAGCCTGCCTCCAAGCCTGCCTCCCAGCCTGCCTCCCAGCCTCCTGGGCAGCCTCCCTGCCAGCCTGCCTTCCAGCCTCCATTCCAGCCTTGCTGCCAGCCTGCATTCCAGCCTTCCTGCCAGCCTTGCTGCCAGCCTGCCTTCCAGCCTCCCTGCCAGCCTGCCTTCCAGCCTCCCTGCCAGCCTGCCTTCCAGCCTCCCTGCCAGCCTTGCTGCCAGCCTGCCTTCCAGCCTCCCTGCCAGCCAGCCTTGGTGCCTGACTTCCTGCCAGGCTTCCTGCCAGGCTTCCTGCCAGGCTTCCTGCCAGGCTTCCTGCCAGCCTTCCTGCAAGCCTTCCTGCCAGCCAACAACCCCAAAACCATGGGCAAGAAGTGAAAGTCTCAGCAACCTGCTGCCATCCCTGGCAAGAGGGGCAGGGCCACCCTCCCGCCTCATGTCCGTGACTCTGCTTCTGCTGGGGCTTCTGCTGCTTGGGCTCGCTCTTCTGTTGCTGGAGCTTCTGCTGTGGCTGCTCCTGGCAGTGGTGGTTCTGCTGCGTACTCTGCTGAAGCTGCTCCTGGTCCTGCTGGTCCTGCTCGTTCTGCTCATGCTCCTGGTCTTGCTGGTCATGCTGCTGGTGCTTACTCTGCTGCTGCTGATCCTGGTCTTGCTGCTGCTGCTGCTGCTGCTGCTGGTGATTCTGATTCTGATCCTGCTGGTGATTCTGCTGCTGCTGCTGATGATGATGATGCTGATTATGATCCTGCTGGTGATGATGATGATGATGATGATTCTGCTGCTGCTGCTGCTGTTAATGTGGAGGAGCAGCCCCTACAACCTCGAAGTCCCTCTGATGAGGGCCCATATGGCCCTGCCAGAGGGAGGAAGAGTCGTTCGCGTCAATGGGAGAGGAGGCAGTACTTTATTGAGGAGGCGCACGAGGATGAGGTGCTGGAGTGGCTGAGAGAGAATGACTATCTGTGGCGGAAGGGACACCGGCTGTACAGGGACACCAAGCGGAAGCAGGCTGCTTGGAGAGAGAGGGTGGAGAGTCTGGGCTACACTTCGGAGGTGCTACTCGGCTGGTGGAAACATATGCACACCTGGTACGGGAAGCTGCACCTCAAAAAATCTGGCCAGACCACGGTCAAGCTGACGGACAGAGAGACCTACGTCATGGCCAGATGCAGCTTCCTGGAGGGTGAGATCCGCCACCGAGCAGCACCAGGAGCCCATCTGTCTACCCTCACTCTCAGGCAGCCTGCTGCGACCCACAGATGCCACCCACGCCACTCCTCACCTCGCTGCACAGCAGGCAGTCCCACTACACTACTCCTTCCTCCATCCCACAGCCAAGCCCGGCCTCAGTACATCTGTCCTCAGTACTGGGGCTGACACCCCATGGCATGGAGGAAGGACCTCTCAGCATCGCGGGGATGAGCCAGCTGTCTGACATCTTCCTGAACACACCGTCCCCTGTTGTCCTCTCGGGGCCAGGCACTCCATCAGCACCTCAGACCAGCACTGCAGCAGCACCCACCTCCAGAGCACCTGCACCCTAAAAATTAGACTGGGCCCATACCTCCGAGTGACCAAGAGGAGTACCAGAGACTGGCTGCCTGGATATTTTTGGACTTTATTTGGACACTTGACTTGGTTCATGTTTACTTAACAGGTTGTTATTAATAAAGTTTATCTTTGTTTCACACGCTTGCTTCATAATTTTTTTTCTATAAAGTCTGGGTGGAATCTTTTAGAAATGGTTTAGCCTTTGCATGCTTGTGGAATGGGTAAGGATAGCTGTGGGATGGGCAGGGATACCTTTGGGATGGGTTAAGATAGCTGTGGGATGGGAAGGGATACCTGTGGGATAGGTTAAGATAGCTGTGGGATGGGCAGGGATACCTTTGGGATGGGTAATAGCTGTGGGATGGGCAGGAATACCTTTGGGATGGGTAATAGCTGTGGGATGGGCAGGGATACCTTTGGGATGGGTAATCACTGTGGGATGGGCAGGGATACCTTTGGGATGGGTAAACACTGTGGGATGGGCAGGGATACCTTTGGAAAAGGTAAGGATAGCTGTGGGATAGATAAACCTCCAGTGCAAGCATAGTGGGACTGTATGGTCCACCCTCCCAGGTGCCACCCCTATGGCCCTTATCAATTACAATGTAATCATTGATCCACACATGTCAACATAAACACAACTCTTTATTAAACGCCCTGTTCATTGTAGGTCAACCAAACATACATGGCCCAATCTCATCCGTGTGATGAGACAGGCTGAAGGAAGCATCCATTAAGCATCTACCATCCTGTCTTGCCACTCCACTGCTCCAGCTGGAGAGTTGCACCAGTCTTTCAGAAGGTTGCGCTGCTTCTTCGCCTCACGTGAGGCTCTGTTGGGCCCTTGCACATCCTCAGTGTCGATCAGGTTTCGCCCTTGACTCCATTCCCCAGGCTCCATGTCCCCATTGCCTTGCTGGAGGTCCACAAGCCTGTTCTGCAAGACTGGGTAGCGGGTGCGCATGAGATTGTGCAGGTTGCAGCAAACTTCCACGATCCTCCTCATGCTCTGTGGGCAATGCTGCATGTTGGTGAGAAGTACCTGGAACCTGTCGGCCAGGATGCCAAAGGCATTCTCCACCACCTGCCTTGCCCTGGACAGCCTGTAGTTGAAGATCCTCTCTTCACGGTTGAGGTATTTGGAGGTGTAGGGCTTCATGAGGTAGGTTGAGAGGGAGAAGGTGTCATCCCCCACGATGAAGTAGGGCACATCTTGCGTGTCGTTGGGCAGGGGTTCTGGATCTGGGAAGCCCACCATGAGGTTGCTTTCCAGCCCCTCCTTGAGGTGACTGTCGTTGTATACCTGGGCATCGGAAGATGAGCTGTTGCCTAAAACATCAGTGTAGATGAACTTGTAGTCAGCATCGACCATGGCGAAGAGGGTGATGCTGAAGAAGCCCTTGTAATTGAAATAAGTGGACCCTGAGTTGGCTGGAACCTTGCAGGCCACGTGCTTGCCATCGATGGCTCCAACGGTGTGGGGGAAGTTCCACTTCTGATACCACTGCTCTGCAACTTTCTTCCATCCTTCTTCAGTGGTGGGGCACTGGAGGAGCTCCTCCTTGTAATCTTCGAGGATGGCCCACACCACTTCTCTGACAACAAAGCTGATGGTGCTGGGTGGCACCCTCCAGCCGTACTGCATGCTCTGTAGGGGGTCCCTGAGGCCAGGTGGCGCAGAGTGAGTGCCACCCTGAGCCCAGGTTCCAGGCTGGGCAGGAAGTTGGTTTTTGTCTTGCTCAACCTGGGTGTCAGGCACTGCAGAAGTTCATCAAACATGGCTGGAGGCATATTCATGAAGTTCTGGAATGCACGAGTGTCTTCGCTCCTGAGCTCCACCATCAGCTTGTCGTAAAGTTGGTACTGTGCTCTTCTGGCTAACCATCTTTGGACCCAGACTTTTTTTGGGTGCCTCCTTTTCTTGCCATAGTAGAGTTCACAGAGACTGTTGATGGTTTCGCAATGATGCAGAAGGATGTTGGCTGCCAAAAGGATTTTGTCGCAATCCATGGTGGAGATGACTGGATGCTATGGAAGAGGAAGAGTCAGATGAAGGCTGCAGAGGTCTGCTCTGGTGGGCTGCTGGTCTGAAAGTGAGATGCAGATGAGTTGCTCCCCCTTTTTATAGGCAGTATATGTGTCCCTTTGCATCCTCTAGGCATCCTCCAGGCATCCTGTAGGCATCCTCTATGCATCCTTAATATCCAAGATAGGTCCCCTCTACGAACGTTTTTTCCATTTTAAACACTTTGTTTCCGTTCTGCATCCGCTAGGCATCTGTTCTGCATCCGTTCCGCATCCGTTCCGCTTCCTCCCTGCGTCCAGGTGGATGCGAGTTGGGCGGATGCGCAGCGGATGCCTAGTGGATATAGCTGATGCGTAATGGATGCATAGCGGATGCATAGCGGATGCGTAGCGGATGCAGAACGGACGGATTGGATACATTTTCCACGCAAATGTTTTGAGCAGCCCAAAACTTTTGGAGCAGATGAAACGTCAATAAACGGATGCTGGACGGATTGAGAGGAAGCAAAACGGAGGCAGTGAGTACATTGCATTTTAGAACGGATGGCAAGGTTTTTTGTCCGTTTTGCTTCCTCTTTGCATCCGTTTTTGCAGTGTGACAGTGGCTTTATTCTCTCTGTACTTTCATTTATCAATACAGTCTGCAGATCTGGCATTTCTTTCAGCTTGCCTTTCATTGCTTTGCTTCTCTGAGCTTCTCTTGATTATGATTAGACACTAATTAGTTCATCAAGTGTTGCTGTGTTATGTATGTGTTTTCCTTGTAATAGGCTATCGCAACACTGCACTAAGAAAAAGGCGCAGAGCGGAATGCACATTTGAATGGATGCCAGCTTGCCACTGTTCGAAATAATGCTGGGTGATTCCATTCCTATTCAAAACTAAGATTGCTCTTGCCAAGAGCAATTTTCTTAAATGCTGATTATTTGGGTATAGATGGATATGTTTTAGATCTGAAAGTAGATGATTTTAGGTAATCTTTTGTAACAGATTTCCCTAATGGGTAACTCACATATAATTTTTTCCTTATTGTGTTTACTATAAATGTTTACCATAATGGCTCAAGCAAAAAGCAAGTAATTTTGGCTCCAAGACACTGCTCAGACATCTGTTGCTGCCTATAACCTATTCCAGCTAAAATTTACAAATGATTTAATTAGTTAAGAAGCTTTTTGTGTGCCACTTGAGTATTTTATACACATGCACACTTTCTCAGGCTAAATGCTGACCTGTGTATGTTCAGGTGGGAAATGTGGAAATGTTTATCTCATCTTCTCTGCTTCTCCATCAGTTGGCTAATGTTCTGAAAAGCTTCCAGTTACTAGATACTTCTCTCACACAATTATACTAGTACCAGAGATGCTCACATTTTATTTGACTAGCAAGCCAATTGGTTTTAAGAGGGATGCTACATACAAAGCTAGAAGAGAATTTTCAGAGAAGAAAAATGTCACACCACAGCAAAAAATTCTTGAATAAGACCATTTTTACAAAGCCTTAAATTTGTTTATGCTGTCGTGATTCTGGCCTATAAAAGTTCAAATACAAATAGCAAACAGGTTTAAGAAATGGTTCAGTGTAAACTGGAAAATCACAGGATGAAGTGACATGCTACAAAATGCCATAATGAAATTCTAGACACTGGGCATCAGGAAAGCCCATTCATAAATATAAATCATTGTATTTACAAGCTATTAAAAACAATGAATTAGAGATTCATCCATGCAGGCAGATGGTTTTAACTGTTCAGCACCTAAAGGTTTAAATTTATATCTTTGTATATTTGACTATGTTTGTAGTATTGAATTTGGATACTACTAAATTTGTAACCAAATTTTCATTTTCATCAACATTTATTGCAAGGTATATAAAATATGTGATGCCCATGTGGTGTAGTGGTTTACAGTGTTGGGTTAGGGTTGTAGATCCAACTTCAAGTCCAGCTTCAAATCCAGCTTCTGCTACAGAAGGTCATTAGGTGACCATCGCCAAATTACTCAGTCTTGACTCAAAATACTTCAGAGGGTTGTTCTTATGAAGAAAATAGGAAGAAATAGGAAATAAGAAGTACCTGAACAAAAGATGGAATATAAATCTATCAAATAAATAATGACAGGAATAGCTTAGATCTATTGAAATTGGTAACACAGATGAATTCATTCAGTTTTCTGGATAAAAAAATTCTAGTTTTTCCCTTTCATCTGAAGTGGAATTGAAATAATTTTTATATTCTTTAATATTCTTTAAATTCTTTAAAAAAATCTGCTAATGTTTGTTGGTTCCTAAAGGCTTCATGTTAAGGGATAATCATCTGGGATATTTGTTTTTTAAACCTTTGGTAGCCTTTGCTTTTAATTAGGAATATGGTTCAAAAGAAGAAAAGGCAGACTTTTTCTCCATGGAACCATGTACATCTAACTATATATTCTAAGTCTCAATAGCCCCAAGAGTACATAATTGCACAGAGCTCTGTCTAACCCTTTCCACCTGAGAATAAGAACAGAGTCACTATTGAAGTAAGCTGGATGTACAGCTATGCTTCATAAGTCAGTGTACATTTACGTTTACACCAAGCCATCTCCAAACTTTTCTAAATTAAATGACCTAGTAACCTAAGTGAACTAAATGACTTAGTAAAATCTAGGTTCAGTTTTAAATAAACTTTGGAACTATCACTCCTGTGCTTTTCTCCTAGCCTTCTTTTTCAGTATTCCAGTCAGAAGAAAGAATGCTCTCTTTGCCAAATATAGCATCACATTAAGGAACCCAGGCTGCTGATTAGAATGGATGCCAGCATTTATCTCCTGTTGACAGCCCAGACAAAGGGGACAGGACTGAAGCTTTTGAAATTGCAAGGAAACCTTTCAGCATTAATGATTTTGACAGCTATCCTTTTCCCTCCATAGGCTATACTTGCCATCATGATAATTAGATTTTGCTAGCCTATTGTCACTTCCTCTATTTACAGTGTAGTCTTCCTGCCGTATTTGTAGATTTCATCTGGTTGAGTCAAGATAACATTAACTACCTACTTGACAAAATGTCAGCAAACAGTAGCACGTACCATTTGCGGGCAGCCTTTCTTTCTTTCTCTCATTTTTTTAGTGGCCTGGATTTTGGCAAGCTGAAATGATAGCATGGCTTTGTTACTTCAAAGACACAGCCTTGCTTCTGGCCTTTTGGGGATCCAGCCTGTGAAGCAACCAAATGCAATAACATAAGGAAGAGAACATGGTAACCCAAAGCCAAAGTATTATTTGGAATGTGAAAAATAAAATTGCATATATAATATCCAATTCTCAAAGCTACTTCATACAGCTAACAATTTAAGAACTGTTTTTTAAGCTCAAGTAAGCCTTTTAAACAAATAGGTAAGCATGTAGCTTATGAGGAAATAGCTTAATGAATCAGAAATTGTGTTCTAGAAAAGACCCATTGAATGACTACAGAAAAAGAAGCAATTAAGAAAAGTTAAGGTCATCTCTTGAGAAACATAAAATGTAAGTTTGCCTGACATGGATTCCAATTTAAATTAGCTTTAGCCTAATAGTTATTTTCCCTTCCCAAGAAATGTAATCATGGAAGGAGAGTTCATACAGGATTCTTATCGTCACAAAATTTTCTACCTTTGGGATTTTATAAGCTGAAAAACACCAGTGATGTATCAGATCAAAAGCAACAGTAGCTCAGTAGTGGGCATGGGAGTCCCTCTGGAAAATGCATAAGTGAAAATACACCTTACTACAAATGCTCTCTATCAATTGGTATTCAAAGGCACAATACCTCTAATACATGATCAGTAGCTATTGATAGCTGAATTTATCTACCCTCTTTTTAAAAAGCATGTTTATCATCAAGATTTTTGGCAACGAACTC
The DNA here is from genome assembly GCA_015471245.1 of Laticauda colubrina. NCBI lineage: Eukaryota > Metazoa > Chordata > Lepidosauria > Squamata > Elapidae > Laticauda > Laticauda colubrina. The sequence continues at coordinate 15,025,005 of BLBF01000031.1, read as the reverse complement.
TACAGTTTAAATGCAGAACATTTAAAATAGTATTTTCTGTAATCTATTCTAAATCTTAAATTATGAATGGTCCTTGGATCTACTATTATAGGAGGGGAAGTGACAAAGGTACTTCCAAAGCCACTCAAACACCATGCACAATTGCATATACATCTCTCACAACTTATTCTCCCCTCCACATAGGCTAAACAGATACTAAAGACCCTGTCACATTGGCCGACGGATGCAAAACGTTTGTAAAAAGGACACAGCGGACGAGAAAATGTTTCATCCATTGTTATCTGCTCTCAAAAGTGCCCCAAATTTGCATAAACAGAGCGGACAACAACGGAAAGGAACGGATGTGGGGAGGATGTAGAGGGGATGGAAAGCGGATGCTCCACGAAAGCCTAGTGGATGGAAGCGGATGGGAGCAGATGGCACATCCGCAAGGCTTCTGGGGAGCACAGCGAAGCAGACGCATAGCGGAAGGAGCGGATGCAGAGCAGATGCCGAGCGGATGAAGCGGATGCAGAGCGGAAGCCTAGCGGAAGCTTAGCACATGCACAGTGTTCACTGCGCATGTGGGGAGGATGCATTGCGTCAGCCCCGCGGATATAAAGGGAAGCAGCTCACAAGCAGGTCACCATTCAGAGGAAAGACCTGCTGCCAGACACAGCTCCAGCCAGCCAGCCAGCCAGCCAGCCAGCAAGCCAACAACCATGGGAAAGAAGAGAAAGCCTCAGCCATCTGCTGCCAGCCCTGGCAGGAGGGACAGGGCCACCATCCCACCCCCTGACCCTGACTCTGCTTCTGCTGGGGCTTCTGCTGCTCGGGCTCGCTCTTCTGGTGCTGGAGCTTCTGCTGGTACTGCTCCTGGTGCTGGTGCTTCTGCTGGTGCTTACTCTGCTGGCACTGCTCCTGGTGCTGGGGCTTCTGCTGATGCTTACTCTGCTGGCACTGCTCTTGGTGCTGGGGCTTCTACTGGTGCTTACTCTGCTGGCGCTGCTCCTGGTCCTGCTGGTCCTGCTGGTCCTGCTGGTCCTGCTCCTGGTGCTCCTGGTCTTGCTGGTGCTCCTGGTCTTGCTGGTCCTGCTGGTGCTGCTGGCGCTGCTGGTGCTTACTCTGCTGCTGCTGATCCTGGTCCTGCTGGTTCTGCTGGCGTTGCTGGTGCTTACTTTGCTGGTGCTGCTGCTGGTGCTGCTGGCACTGCTGGTGCTGCTGGCGCTGCTGGTGTTGACTCTGCTGCTGCTTATCCTGGTCCTGCTGGTGCTGCTGGTGCTGCTGGTGCTTACTCTGCTGGTGCTGCTCCTGGTCCTGCTGGTGCTGCTGGTGCTGCTGTTGCTGGTGCTGCTGGTCCTGCTTGTCCTGCTTTTGCTGCTACTGTTGTGGAGGAGCAGCCCCTACAACCTCGAAGCCCCTCTGATGAGGGCCCATATGGCCCTGCCAAAGGGAGGAAGAGGCAGACGCATGAACGGGAGAGGAGGCAATACACCATAGAAGAGGAATATGAGGAGGAGGTGCTGGAGCGGCAGAGGGAGAATAAATATCTTTGGCGGAAGGGACACAGGCTCTATTGAGACACCAAGAGGAAGCAGGCTGCTTGGAGAGAGAAGGCGGAGAGCCTGGGCTACACTTTGGAGGTGCTCCTCAGCTGGTGGAAGCACATGCACACCTGGTACGGGAAGCTGCACCTCAAGAAATCTGGCCAGGCTGCGGTCAAGCTGACGGACAGAGAGACCTACGTGATGGCCAAGTGCAGCTTCTTGGAGGGTGAGATCTGCCACCGAGGAGCAGCCCCTCTCACAACCCTCTCTCTCAGGCAGCCTGCTGAGAGCCAGTCCTCTTCTGGCAAAGAGTCAGCTCCTGTGTCCAGGCAGGTATCTGTGGAGCATCACACGACAGAGAACCCCCCGACAGCTGCACTACCCATGGCTGAGCGCATGGGGGACCCCCTGATGCAGAGGGAGCAAGGAGAGGGCACTTCCACCTCAGGCCAACCCGCATCCACCCCCAGCTCCACCTCCACAGAAAGACAGAGAGGCAGACAGGAGGGGCAGAGCCACACTGTCCTGCTGGAGATCAGGGACACCATCAGAAGCAGCGTAGATCTCCTCTCTCAGCTGGTACACACCGACGTCCCATCCTCCAACCTCAAGCCCTTCCTCCCCTACGTCAACCAGACCCTCATGAACATGTCGGAACCACAGTACCAGATGGTGAAGGACAGGATCACTGATCTTCTTCACAACCATCCAGAATAAGCTGAACCTGCTCCCACCCAGTCCAGGCCTGCTCCTGCACCCCAGGTGATGTCACTGCCCTTCCAAGGCTTTCCTCAGGCCCTCACCTACCAAGGCTATGGCTACCAGGAGGTCCAGCAGCAGAGGCAGCCCTTTCCAGTCCAGGCACAGGTACATCATACGCCACCGGTGCCACTGATGCCACCGATGCCAGCCATGCCACCAATGCCAGCCATGCCACAGATGCCACCCATGCCACCCATGCCACCCATACCACACATGCCATGCATGCCACCCATGCCACAGATGCCACCCATGCCACCGATGCCACCCACGCCTCACCTCGCTCAGCTGCAGACCAGACATCCCCACTAGACTGCTCCTTCCTCCACCCCACAGCCAAGCCCGGCCTCAGAACATCTGTCATTGGTATTGGGGCTGACACCTCATGTCATACAGGAAGGGGCTCTCAACATCACGGGGCTGCGCCAGCTCTCTGAGAGCTTTCTCCACACCATCCCCTGTTCTTCTCTTAGGGCCAGGCACCCCAATGATGCCTCAGACCAGCACTCCAACAGCAGCCACCTCCACAGCACCTGGACCCTTCACCCCTGAGACTGGGCATGCCTCAGAGTCACCAAGAAGAGTGCCAGAGACTGGGTGGCTACCTGTTGACTTTATTTTTGCTTTGGACACTTGACTTGGGTCATTTTTCTTTTACAGCTTGTTATTAATAAAGATTATCTTTGCTTCACACACTTGCTTCATTTATTTTTGTAAATAAAGTCTTGGTGGAAACTTTTAGAAATGATTTAAACCTTTGCATGCTTGTGGGATGGGTTAAGATAGCAGTGGGATGGGCAGGGATACCTTTGGGATGGGTAATAGCTGTGGGATGGGCAGGAATACCTTTGGGATGGGTAATAGCTGTGGGATGGGCAGGGATACCTTTGGGATGGGTAATCACTGTGGGATGGGCAGGGATACCTTTGGGATGGGTAATCACTGTGGGATGGGCAGGGATACCTTTGGAATAGGTAAGGATAGCTGTGGGATCGATAAACCTCCAGTGCAAGCATAGTGGGACTGTATGGTCCACCCTCCCAGGTGCCACACCTTTGGCCCTTTATTATCAATAACAATGTAATCATTGATCCACACATTTCAACATAAACACAACTCTTTATTAAATGCCCTGTTCATTGTAGGCCCACCCAACATACTTGGCCCAATCTCATCAGTGTGATGAGACAGGCTGAAGGAAGCATCCATTAAGCATCTATCATCCTGTCTTGCCACTCCCCTGCTCCAGCTGGGGACTTGTACCAGTGTCTCAGGAGGTTGTGCTGCTTCTTCCCTTCATGTGAGGCTGTGTTGGGGCCTTGCACATCCAGAGTGTCTATCAGGTTTCGCCCTTGCCTCCATTCACCAGGCTCCATGTCCCCATTGCCTTGTTGGAGGTCCACGAGCCTGTTCTGCAACACTGGGTAGCGGGTGTGCATGAGATTGTGCAGGATGCAGCAAGCTTCCACGATGTTCCTCATGGTCTCTGGGCAATGCTGCATGGTGTTGAGAAGTACCTGGAACCTGTTGGCCAGGATGCCAAAGGCATTCTCCACCACCCGTCTTGCCCTGGACAGCCTGTAGTTGAAGATCCTCTCTTCACGGGTGAGGCATCTGGAAGTGTAGGGCTTCATGAGGTAGGTTCTGAGGGAGAAGGTGTCATCCCCCACGATGAAGTAGGGAACATCTTGCGTGTCATTGGACAGGGGGTCTGGATCTGGGAAGCCCATGATGAGGTTGCATTCCAGCCCCTCCTTGATATGACTGGCGTTGTATACCTGGGCATCTGAAGCTGACCCGTTGCCTGAAGCATCGATGTACATGAACTTGTAGTCAGCATTGACCATGGCGAAGAGGATGATGCTGAAGAAGCCCTTGTAGTTGAAATAAGTGGACCCTGACTTGGCTGGAGCTTTGCAGGCCACGTGCTTCCCATCTATGGCTCCAACGGTGTGGGGGAAGTTCCACTTCTGATACCACTGCTCTTCAACTTTCTTCCATCCTTCTTCAGTGGAGGGGCACTGGAGGAGCTCCTCCAGGTATTCTTCGATGATGGCCTGCACTACTTCTCTGACCACAATTCTGATGGTGTTGGGTGGCACCCTCCAGGCGTACTGCATGCTCCTGTTCGTGGTCCCGGCGGCCAGGTGGCGCAGAGTCAGTGCCACCTTGAGCCCAGGATCCAGGCTGGGCCAGAAGTTGGTGTTTGCCTTGGTCAACCTGGGTCTCAGCCGTTCCACAACTTCATCAAACATGGCTGGGGGCATCCTCATGAAGTTCTGGAATGCACGAGGGTCTTCGTTCCTCAGCTCCACCATCAGCTTGTTGTACAGTCCGTCCTCTGCTCTTTTGGTGATCCCTCTTCGGACCCAGACACTTCTTGGATGCCTCCTTTTCTTCCCGTAGAACAGGTGAAAGAGCCTGTAGATGGCTTCGCACTGTTGCAGAACGATGGTGGCTACCAAAAGGAGTGTGTTACGATCCATAGTGGAGATGACTGGATGCTGTGGAAGAGCAAGAGGCTGTTGAAGGCTGAAAAGGTGTGCACAGCAGGGCTACTGGACTGAAAGTGAGATCCAGGTGAGTTCCTCCCCCTTTTTATAGGAAATATAGGTTTTCCACTCGGTGTCCCTTTGCATCCTCTAGGCATCCTGCAGACATCCTAAATATCCGAGATACGTCCCCTATACAAACGTTTTTTCTGTTTTACTGCTTTGTATGCAAGCTGCATCCTCTTTCATCCTTTCTCCGTCTGTGCTACTAACGCTTTGTGTCTGTTCCGCATCCGTTTTGCTTCCTCCCTGTGTCCATTTTCCGCTGGAGTGGATGCGAGTTGCATGGATGCGCAGCGGATGCCTAGCAGATATAGCGGACACGTAACAGATGATGACGGATGTAGAACGGATGTTCCCCGTATGTGTTGTGGATCCGGATGCATTGGATACATTTTCCGCTCAAAAAGTTTTGAGCAGTTCAAAACTTTTTGAGTGGATGGAACCTCAATCGACGGATGCTGGACGGATAGAGAGGATGAAAAATGGAGGCAGTGAGTACAGAATGGAAGCATCGCGTTAACCAATGGATGGCAAGTGTTTCTCTCCATTTTACATCCTCTTTCCATCTGTTGGTGCAGTGTGACATGGACTTAACATTGTAGCCTTTGTTCACAAAGAATCTCCTCTAGCCCTTTAATATTTTGGTTGGACCTTTCCTATATCTTAACTAGCTTTGAAATATCTTGATTGTTGTAGGCTGTCCAAAATCATTTCTGGTGGATTGGTTGGCTGTATAAATTTAATTTTAAAAAATCATCTTGAAATACAAAGACCAGTTCAGGAGAAAAGGAAGAAGAAGCACTATATTCCTCAGAGGCTAGAACTCCATGAGACTTAGTTGATATTATGGTGAAAGGTAGAAAGTGATTGTTCTGAGATGAGACAATCTTTTTTTCTGTAAAATGAGGCAGGGTTAATCAATCCCCATCTTCTACAGGGAAAAAGGAATCCCTCAACACTCAAAGAAGGGAATTTTCTGAGCACTGAGCTGCTTATCTGAACAGTGAGGAGCTGATTGAAGATAAGCAGTTCAGTATTTAGAAACACTTTCTCTCTCTGAAGGAAGAGAAGCCTTTCCTTTCATCATTCTGAAAGTGAATGTTTCTTGTCCCGATCACCAGCTGTTGGGAGGCTGGAAAAAGAAAAGGATCTGACATATTGAATCATTTGTCCACCTGGCTTTTTGAAATTTTACAGGCAGGATTTTTCTGTAGCCTTGCCTGAGATGCTTGGGATTGAATCTGTGATGCTTGGGATTGAATCTGTGACAGTCTCTATGCAAAATCTCTGTTCTGCAGAAATAGGGCCTGGGAAAATGAAGATTAGCCCATCCAATGCCTAATTTATAGTACAACAAATCCAATTTCAGCTGAGAAAGCCAATCCAATTTGATTCAACAATTCAAACAGGCTAGGAAAATCAATTTTATTTGATTTAGACTTTGGATCTTGGTTACCAGATTGGGCTGATCTGCATGTGATTTCTGGATCAATTGGGGAAAAAAACAGGAAAGCTAACTGCATCTTTGAAGTTAGATGTCTGAAATAAACTTATATATATATATAGCTATATATAGTGTTGGGATTCAGCCAATTCGCACCGGTTCAGCAAAGCCGATATTGATTTATTTATTTTTTTAGTTTAGTGAACTGGATATGCTAAATCTGTGTTTTCTGGAACACATCTGATTTTTATTCAACTTCCTTCCAGGTGGGGGAAAAACACCCTCCCCAAAAGTCCAAGAGAGAAGCAATGGAAACCAGAGATGTGGCAATTTCGATCATGTCACTCTGGTGACAACTACCATGTTTCTCTGAAAATAAGACCCGGCTCTCTTGGAACCAGGTTTGGGTCAGAACAGTGGGTGAGAGAGAGAAGCTGATGGTTGAGACTCTGATTAGCCCCCACCCCCATCCACTTGCTCGATTTCTTGATTCAGAGCAGAGATAGAAAAGAGGCAGCCTCTGCTTGTGTCCGCTCTCCCCTGACATTCAGGCCACCTTGCAGGTCTAATACTCAGGCCCTAACCCTAATCCTTTCAGTATATCATTTTTTTGTATTTAAAATGGTCATTAGGGCAGAAAATCGATCGTTAAATTATTTGAATTCATCACTGGCTATTCTGCAAGTCTCCATTGTTCTTTTGGAACAAATCCAGTCAGAAAATAAAAGTGAATGATATAAGGATTGAAATAAAAAGCATATAAATGAAGCTATAAATGACCAGCTTTTCAGTAGGAATGAAGCCTGGTTCTTTTGGAATATTCATGGCAGTTCATTTCCTAATAGTTTCTTTCATTCTGTTTCTCTGCCCCAACCTTTCCCCTTTTCAGTTCCAATAGTTAATCTGTTCATGGCATCATTAATCATCTCCCTTCAGAAGTAGGCAATTCTGTGAAAAGTTGAAAATCTCTCCCTGCACTATCTGTGATTGTTAGTTTTTCTGACAACTCTGAAATATAACCCTCCTGTTATATATATATATATAAAGACAAGAAATTTGATTATATTTGGAAATACTGCAATATGTAGTTCATGTTTGCTGCTTGCCATTTTAGTTCACATTTCCTCTTTAACCCCTTTCTGAACTGTAGATATTTGCCTTAGGTATTTCTGTTTCCTTGTTTTTTATTCTTACAACTTTTGTTAACCATTTGTAAAAAAGGAAGGAATAAATTAGCCTTTTGGAAGTTTTGAAACAATACTTATTGTTCCGTCCGGAAAAACGCGAGGTAGACCGGGTTCCAACAATAAAAGTCTTTATTTTAACAATTATTGTGAAACGGAACAGTTTGGTTCTTGCCGCAGCAGCCTTTATATACGGCTTGCCTGCCGGCTTGTAGCCAATGATAGTTACTTGATTTTGCCGCCTTTTGGTGGCTCTTTTGGATTGGTTCCTAGTGAACCAATCCCTATGCCGGCTTTTCTGGCCAATCACATTCAAGGATTTGGAGTAAACCATTTTATACAGAACACCCTTCCCCTCTTAGTTTAGTCCTACATGGTGACGTAGTCGCGGAGGTAGGTGGGGCTTCTTCTGATTCTACTGGATTTGCACGGTTCATTTTCGCTGGAGACTTCAACCGGTTCGGATGGGGTTGCTGTCTCTCTGGCTCTTCTCCATGGAACCGCCTGGAAGGGTGAGTCAGCCATTTTGCTACCGTTTCTCAGGCCGGTGGTTTTGCCGCTCCCTCTTGGCTTCTCCGGGCAGGTCGAGTTGGCTTGGCTGGCCCCTTCGTCTGGATTTTTCCCGCAAGTCTCATCTAACCGTAAGTTTCCTTTTTGCTCTTTTTGATTGGTTAGATATTCTGGGTTTATTTTAAAAAGTTATTTATTATTTTCTTGTATTTCCCCCCCTTCTTTGGTTTTGTTTTCGTCGATTTTTATTATTTGCGGTTGTGCAGTTGTATTTCTTTCAATGTTTCGGGAACGAAGCTGGTCTATGTGCCGCTTCCATTCCCTGCCATTGTCTACAGTTAGTCGGAAGGACCAGGGGCCTGTGAGTTGTGTGATTGTGGCTGGAAGCCATAGGGGGTCCCCAGTGAAATTTTTTGTGTAGACTAGGTCGCCGATTTCAAATGTTCAGAAACGGCTGGAGGAGTTGGGGGGGCTTTCCAAAGTGTAATTTGGGTGAAACCTATCGAATTGTGACCGAAGTTTTCTCCCCATTAATAATTCCGCTGGGCTTTTGTTGGTTACAGTGTTGGGTGTGATATGTTGGAGGGTGAGTAGACGGTTAATTTTATCCTGGACATCCCCAAGGTCCATTTTTTCCTAACCCTCTTTAGTAAACCTGACCATTCTCTCCACCCTGCCATTTGCTGCATGGTGGGCCAGAGCGGTCAGTGCATGGCATATACCTAGGGAGGCTAGGCATTGTTCAAATTGGATGGCGGTTAATTGTGGCCCGTTGTCGGACACTAGGATGTCCGGCAATCCATGGGTTACAAAGAGTTTGTTAAGTTGTTTAATGACTGCCTCGGTTGTCGTAGATGATATTACTACAACTTCCAGCCAATTTGAGTATGCATTTACGACAATTAAAAAGGTATGCCCCCTAGAAGGACCCACGAAATCAATGTGGATCTGAGACCAGGGGCCTCGTGGGGTCTCCCAGTCCCTTATGGGTGCTTGTGGTGGGGAAGGCCTGGTTTTCTGACATTTAGTACAAGTAGCAACCCATTATTCGATGTCCTTATCTAGACCAGGCCACCAGACATAGCTTCTAGCTAGGCTTTTCATTTTTACAATACCAGGGTGGCCCTCGTGAAGCATACTCAACACTCTAGTCTATAGTTTAGGAGGGATTACTACCCAATAAACAGCCTTTTTGAATTGAAAGTTCGGTTTGTCTGATCCGGAAAGGTTTAAAGTTTTCAGTTTTTTGGTTTTCCAGCCAGCCTTTACCTACCCAGTTTAATATGCGGGCAGTCACTGGGTCCTTTGCGGTGGCTCTGGCGACATTGTTTGCAGATATTGGCAGTTCGGGGCATGTTTCTATTTGCAGGGTGGTCATTGTTGGTGCCGGGTCTTCCTCTGTTGTCGGCAGTGGTGCTCTGCTTAATGCATCTGCATGGGAGATTTCCTTCCCGGGTTGATGCGTCAATGTGTAAGAGTATGTTCGGTGTAGGCTTGTTTCCCGCCAGAATTCCTAGTAACGGTTTATGGTCCGTTACAATCAAAAATGTTCTTCCATAAAGGTATTCGTGAAAATGTTTCACTCCAGCGACGATTGCCAGGGCTTCTCTGTCTAGTTGACTATAGTTACGTTCTGTTTTAGACAGAGTTTTTGAGTAATAAGCGATGGGTGCCTCTCTCCCATCTGGCAATTGGTGGCTCAGGATGGCACTGACTCCAAACGGTGAGGCATCTCAGGTGACCATCAATGGAAGTGTGTTACTAAACTGGATAAGAACGGTGTTTGATGTAAATAATTTTTTTATTTTCTGGAATGCCTTTTGTTCTCTATGACCCCAAGTCCAATTAGTTTTCTTATGCAGCAAATGGTGTAATGGTTCTGCTATCGTTGCTTTGTGGGGGAGGAATACGTTATAGAAATTTATTAGACCCAAAAATGCTTGCAATTCCGTTTTGTTTTTTGGCTGTGGTGCGTCTTTAATGGCTTTGACTTTTTTTTCAGTAGGGTGTATACCCTCTTCGTCAATTAAGTAGCCCAGAAATTCGACGCGATCAGTCATTAAGCAGCATTTTTCTTTTTCTCTTAGTCTTTTTTCTAGTTGGATCGTATCTTTAGCCGAAATCAGGACATCGTCAAAATATAGTACGACCCCTTTTATTCCATTTAATAGGCATTCAATGAGGCTTTGGAAAATGCCTGGGGCAACGCTCACTCCAAATTGAAGTCTTTTACACTTGAATGCCCCTTTGTGAGTCACTATTGTCTGTGCCTCAGCCATTAAGGGGTCTACTGGAAGCTGTTGGTAAGCTTGTGCTAGATCTAGTTTGGCAAAAAAATTTCCTCCCCCGAGTGAGTGTAACAAATGTTGTACGACTGGCATTGGGTATGCGCTTTGTTGCAGTGCATGGTTCAGGGTAGCCTTGTAGTATCCGCAGATGCATACCGACCCGTCAGGTTTAACCGGTGTTACTATTGGCGTCTCCCATTTAGCATGGTCAACAGGTTCCAAAACCCCTTGGTCAATTAATTTATTCAGTTCTTCCTCTATTTTTGCTTTTAATGCAAAGGGAATTCATCTGGCCTTTAATCTTCTAGGGGCCACCTGGGGGTCTAAGCTAAAGGAAATTGGGGTCCCCAGATACCTGCCTAAGGAGCCATCGAAAACATCCTGGAACTCGTGGATCAGGTTTTCTTCCCAGTCGGTTGCGGCTACTCAGTCCACTCCGGTCATTCCGATGCCCAATGGTGCGAACCATTCGATGCCCAGGAGTCTGGGTCGGTCTCGGTCGACTATTGTCAGAGGCAGGACTTCGACATGCTGCTTGTAGGCGACTCGGAAATGTCCTAGACCTACCACAGGGATTCGATTCCCCTAGTAGTCCTTCAGAGTTCATTTTTGTTTCTGGAGTTCTTTTAGTTTGATATTTGGGACCAGTTGTCTGATTGTGTCCCATGACACCATTGACAGGAAAGACCCTGAATCGACTTCCATCTCACAGGGGCTGCCTTCAATTTTTACGATGATTTTAACTTTTTTCCCGCTTTCCATCTGAGCGCTTCCGATAGTGACAGTTTGATGGGTCTTTTCTTGGTTACTGGTTCGTTTGTTGCGCTCCCACTTTCTCTCAGCTTGTTTTGATTCAGCTTGTCAGGGAGAGTTATTGCGCCTGTTAAGGCTGTTATTTTTTGATTCCTACAGACTTTCTCGATGTGTCCCCTTTTCTTGCAAGCTCGGCAGATGGCATCAAGGAATCTGCAATCAGCTCGAGGGTGGTTTCCTCCGCAACCGGCGCATTCCCACCAGTTTCTTTTTTCGCGCCTTTTTTTGTTGGCGTACAGGCGGTGGACCTCATCATCATCCTCTTCGGATTCTGATGTCTGGTCAAAATCTTCATGGTGTGTAGTGGCGGGAAATTGCTTCTTTCCTCTGGCTAGGCTCGTTTCGTCATTATTCATGTTCATTTGTTTCATGGTGGCCGCTGACCTTTTTGCGGCTTCTGTGGCTGTGGCTTCATTTAAGTTCAGGAAGTCGCACGCTCCCCCCAGTTGTTGGAGGGCTGCCACAAAATCAGCGACAGTCTCGCCTTCTTTTTGGTCCCTTCGGTAGAATTCGTGCCATTTGATGAGATTTGACACCACTGGTGCGTCGTGAGCCTTTAACATTCGCTGGAGTTCGGGCCAGGTCATTTGTTTTACGTCTCTGGGCTTCGTCAATGCCTTGGACATCTTGAACACAGTTGGTCCGCAATGCGTTAAGAAGACAGCCCTCTTACGCTGGTCTGAGATCTCTTCCATCTTGTTACTTTCTAAGTACATTTGGAAACGGTCTACGTAGGACTCCCAATCCTCTTCATTGGGATTGAAGGGTGCGGGCGGTGCATTATTTCTGGCCATCACTTCAAGCCTGGATTTCAATTCGCCGCATGCACAGTCTTACGTTTTAGGACGATCCCATCCTAGTCGCCAGTGTTCCGTCTGGAAAAATGCAAGGTAGACCAGGTTCCAACAGTAAAAGTCTTTATTTTAACAATTATTGTGAAACAGAACAGTTTGGCTCTTGCCGCAGCAGCCTTTATATACGGCTTGCCTGCCGGCTTGTAGCCAATGATAGTTACTTGATTTCGCCGCCTTTTGGCGGCTCTTTGGGATTGGTTCCTAGTGAACCAATCCCTATGCCGGCTTTTCTGGCCAATCACATTCGAGGATTTGGAGTAAACCATTTTATACAGAACACCTATGATGTCTGTTATTATCGAAGTAATGACAGTGTAACCCTATATATATATATATATATATATATATATATATATAGACACATTTGTGATTTGGCCCCATGGAAAAGAAAACCTAAACAATTTCCTAACACTCCTAAACAGCACACACCCCAAAATCAAGTTCACCATGGAAACAGAAATAAACAAACAACTACCATTCCTAGATGTACTAATCTACAAAAGAACAGATGGCACACTAGGACACACCGTATACCAGAAGAAAACACATATCAACTGCTACCTCAACGCCCAATCCCACCACCACCCAGCACAGATAAATTCTGTGGCCAAAACACTAATCACCAGAACCAAACGCCTGGCAGATAAGACACATATAAAGACTGAACTATGCACCCTGACTAAAGTACTGACAGCCAATGGCTTCCACAAAAACAAAATCACTAGCTTGATCCACAAAAACACACTAAGACATAATAGAGACCTAGAAGATCAACAGACCTATGGAACAGCTGTCCTACCCTACATAAGAGGTACTACAGACAAAATCAGTAAGATAACACACAGGTATCACATCAAGACTGCCTTCAAAACAGACAAAAAAATAGCAGCCATCCTTAGAAACCCCAAAGACAAAATTGACCTGGAAAACCAAGGCATATATGAAGTTCCCTGTGCATCATGCCAGGCCACATACATTGGACAGACCAATAGAAGAATAAGTACCTGCCTGGATGAACACAAAAATGCAGTAAAAAAGCTGGAACACACCTCCTCACTAGTCCAACACATTAAAACCACAGGTCACAACATCAACTTCAATGGCACTAAAACCCTAGCCACTATAGAAAACCCCAGCCACAAAATCATCAAAGAAGCCAGAGAGATTGAAAAAAGACCTGACAGCATGAATAGAAGAGATGATTCCACCAGACTGTCAATAGTTTGGAAGCCTGCGCTCTCAAATAGAAAGATCTCCACACCACAAGCCAGGCAAACACCTGGGCACAAACAGACTCCCTCTGATACCTCCAGCTCAAACACAGGCACCCAGATGAAACCTAGCTTCCTAATAGATAATAGCCATCCTTTCACATGAAGCCAAACTGCACTGAAAGCCTCCAATACAGAAACACAGTGTTGCCAGCCAATCAAAGCCACAAAACAGACAGAAGAAACCAGAAACACCAATCAAACAAACTCCAAGTCCAATAAACACAGACCAAGACTTCCAACCAATCAGGATGAAGAAAAAAGCATCCTGGGACAGCAATAGGCTAGCCTCAAATTTAAAACCAACGGCTGTGAGAGCCTGACCCACATACAAACTCAATACAGAAGCCTGATGATGGCAGATGAGATTCTGCTGAAACGTTGCTACAACATTAAAAGCACTACAATGATGTGGGATAATACCCGAAGGAAGCTGAACAGCATACATGTAAGTACCCGCGAAAACTTAAAATATATATAAAACTTATATGTGTATATTCCAGCAGAATTTTATAAAACACTACAAGAATCGGTGAACCTTCCATTGCTAAAAGTTATGAATGAAGTTATGTTAAAGAAGAAGATACCCAAATCATGGTCAAAAGCTTATATTACACTTGTCCCAAAAGAGGAGCCCGATCCATTACAAATCAAGAACTATAGGCCTATTTCCTTACAAAATGCTGATTATAAAATATTTGCTTCAATACTGACAGAAAGAATTAAAAAATACCGAAACAATTTTATTCACCCTGATCAAAATGGATTTCTGCCAAAGAGACAAATTAAAGACAATATGAGAGTAATCTTGAATACTTTGGAATACTACGAGGCACACCCTGAAAAACAAATGGCTTTGATATTTTTAGATGCACAGAAGGCATTTGATAATGTGAATTGACGATTCATGTTATTACAGCTGGAACAGATGGGCTTTGGTAAAAAAAATTACTCAAGCAATAGAAGCTATATATCATAACCAAACAGCAAAAATAATGATAGATGGAGAACTGACAGACTCTATTGATATAAGAAAAGGAACAAGACAAGGATGCCCACTATCACCTTTGTTGTTTGTGTTAACCTTGGAAGTGTTAAACAGAAATATTAGAGAAGAAAAGGGATATAAAAGGGATGAAAATTAAAAAGGAAGAATTTGTTGCAAGCATTCGCAGATGATCTGGTTTTCATTTTAGAAGACCCACTAGAAACAGCATCAAAATTGCTAGAAAAGATAGAGGTATATAGAAAGGTGGCTGGTTTGGAAATAAATAAAGACAAAACAAAGATTTTGACAAAGAATATGCTTTCAAGACAAAAAGAAGAACTGGCGGATGTATTGAAAATCCAGGTCATGAATAAGATCAAGTACTTAGGGATACATTTGACAGCAAGATGCAGTACGTTAAAAGAGAATAATTATATCAAACTTAAACAGCAGATAGCGCTAGATTTGGTGAAATGGGAAAATTTACAACTGTCATTAAGAGGGAGAATATCAACAATAAAGATGAATATATTACCCAGAATTTTATATTTGTTCCAAACAATTTCAGTTTGGCTTGGAAAAGATTATTTTGAAGATTTAAATAAAATTGTGTTGAAATATATATGGCAAGGTAAGAAAGTGAGAATAAAGTTAAAACTTGTGCATGATGCCAGAATAAGAGGAGGATTTGGTTTGCCTAATTGGGAGTTGTATTACCAAGCTACAAATTTGATGTGCGTCAAGAAATGGATAACATTAAGAAATACTAGATTGTTGACATTAGAAGTACATGATCTGTTGTTGGGGTGGCATTTTTTTTATGGTATAAAGGAACCAAAAACACTGGGGTATTTTAGAAGACATTATATACAGGAGTCTCTGTAGTTAAACTGGGAGAAGACTAAAAGGCAATGTTATTTGAAAATTCCAGTCTGGCTATCGATTATTGAAGCATTTTCTTATCCTATAATATATAAAAAAGAACAAACAATTAGATATGGTGAAATATTGAATGAAAAGGGTGAACTTAAATCTATGCAAAAATCAGAGGAACAAGGTAGAAAGATGAATTGGTTTTCACATGCACAAATACATTCAAGGTATGACAAAGATTCTTAAACAGAAGGTTCTATGATAAACTGATTTAGATAAGATTTTGACAGGTACTGATGAAAAGATGATTAAAAAATTATATGGATATTTATTAGAAATTAAACTAGAAGAAGAACAAGTTAAAGAAACTATGATTGCTTGGGGGAAGAATTCTGGATATGGGATTGACTTAGAGAAATGGCAAAAATTGTGGTCTCAAAATTATAAAATGACAATGTCAACAGCATATAAAGAAAATTTGTGTAGGATGTTTTACAGGTGGCATTTTCCCCCAACAAGAATAGCAAGAATGTTCAAGAACAAATCTGAAAATTTTAGAAATGTCATCAGAAACCTTGCTCATGTTACTATATGTGGTGTGCTTGTGTGGATGCCAAAAAAATAATGGACTAAAATCCACACGTGGTTGGAAAAAATGACAAAAAAACATATAGATTTGAAACCAGAGATATTTTTATTGGGAATTTTACCTGAAGCATATCGTAAAGAATTGAAATATCTGATTGTAAATGTATTAATAGCGGCTAGGATTGTATTTGCCAAAACCTGGAAAAATGAGAAAATACCATCACAGGAGGAAATTATTAAGAAAATATTGGAATGTGCTGAAATGAGTAGATTGACATTTGAAATCAGAGAACAAGATGATAAACAATTTTATAATATTTGGGATCTATTCTATCAATGGTTAGACAATAAAACATGGTAATGAAATATGTAGATCTTTAGAAAATCATGAATATATAAAGATGCATTTTTTTCTTATTATATCGACAAAATGAATGTAGGATAGATTTGAGATGATAATATGAACTGTCAAAAAAAGAAATTAAGTAAAATATGGATTACTTCGTAAAATATGAATGAATAATAGTACAGTCAAATGACTGATTAACAATGATATTAATGTATTTAATATTTGATTGAAAATATGAGAATATATACAATGTAATAGTAATTGAAGACTACGAAATGGAAGCACAAAACAATTTGTAAAGCAACAGACACACTGTATGTATATATATGGAAGATGGCTTGATGTTTTTATGTTTTGTTTGTCTATGTTTGTCTTAAAAAACAATATTTTTTCAAAAAAAAAGATTTGCCCATTTTTCAGGTTTGTCCAGGGGTGGGTTTCTACCAGTTCTGTCCACCTCTTCAGAACCTGTAGCTCTGAAGAGCAGCAGACATAGAACCGGTTCTATGTCTGCTGATGTTTTTGCCCACCTGCCTGCCAGGGCTGTTACCTGACCTTTATTTTCTGATTTTTTTCAACTTGAGCTGCCATGCGAGGCACAGCTGCAGTTTAAAAAGTCGGAAAAAGGAGCTTTTTGAAAGGATGCTTCTCTGCACGCAGCATGCTGATGACAATTTACAGGCACACACAGCAGCATGCAGGGAAGCACATCGTAAATCACCGAACCTCGGAAATGACCGAACTGGTAGTTAACCCTGTCAGATCCCACCCTTGGGTTTGTCCTTTTATTTTCTCCAAGGAAACATCATTGTCCCTCCCAGATATCTTCTGTCACTGCCTGCAACACTTTGCAACACTTAGAACAGGCTTCTACATGGGCATTTTCTGAAATGATGGAGGAATTTGCATGAAGGAAGAAAAGAGGCAATAATCAGTGTGTGAGGTGATGTGGAATGCTTTTCAAGGTAACCCCATCAATTTTTTTTGCCTCTTCAAAGAGAATCCTATCATCTTCTGATTGCAGAACTCTTCAGAAACTCTAAATCATTCATAAGGCCACCGGGTGAATGTGTCAATATTACTGCAGCAAGATACAGAGATGGCTGAGACTGTAGTTATGTTTATAAATATGGAATTTTTTTAAAAAAAGGAAAACTTCATCATTTAAACACTTCTAATAGTACCTCAGATAGATAGAATAAAACTCCTAAATATGAAGCCAGAAAGGCATGGCAGAAAAAGGAAGGCAAAAAGGCACCATTTAGATCAATCAAATTGAATAAGAGATGATAAATGTGGAGATGGTATTTTTAGCCCTCATTTTGAGAAATCATAGCTTGGAGGGGAGGCATACCAGCTTCTTTAGAGCCATAGAAGGGACTATGATATATCTCAGAAATATAATAAAAACCAAAACGTAAATAAAAGTCCTTTAATGCCTTTAACTTGGCCTCACTGTTTAATTGTTCACAGTGGAGGAGTAAACTATTTTCAAAATAACATTTCAAAGAAAAGAAACACAGTTCAAATTCAAAGAGCCGATAATGAAGCAAAAAACAAAACAAACAGCACTGAATAAAGTTCCACGACAGACCAGAATAAATAATTGCCAACTTCAGGAAGATAACCAGGTACTGTCCATTGGAAGAATGCCAACCAAGATACACCTTCTTTAGGAATAAAACACTAAATGGTCTCCAGCATCTGTTAGCACGCAGGTCCAAACTCTTATGCAGATCTCACACCTGCAACCCAAGAAGAGGATCATGGCCCTCTCCTCCTGAGTACACCACGTTTTACCCTGATCCTCTCCTCCTGAATAGACCATGTTTTACCCTGATCATCTCCTCCCTGCATGCCCTAGGAAGGATAAGAGCCTGGGCCCTCCTCTGACTGCTCAGAGTCAGTCTCCACCAGGGGCATGACAGGGACTGTTCCAGATTGTGGAATAAATAGTGTCACTTTATTAATGTTTTCCTTCTAAAACAGCAATAATGATATGAGAAAATTACACTGTTAAATGTCTCAGCATCAAATTAGTTTAAAGATACAAAATAGAAGATCAGTAACAATAATGTGCAGATCCCCTCTGAAGATTAAGATTTGTGTGCTGAAAAAAAAATGCAATGCCCTCAATCTATCAATCATGATCCTTACATGGAAAACTATAACTATCAAAATAAATCATAGGAGTCATAAAACCAAAGGAAAATATTCAGATAATAAACAACAGAATATTTGCATCATGATTGTAATGTCAGTTTTTATCGCTACAACTGATGAAACTGAAATAACATGAGGTTTTGAATTTTGTCCCTAATATGCACTAGGCTTAGTTTTCTGTTACACTTTGAATATATATTATATTCTTTACGTTCAAGGAACAAAGAAGAACTACAGACTCAA
Source organism: Laticauda colubrina (assembly GCA_015471245.1). Taxonomy (NCBI): domain Eukaryota; kingdom Metazoa; phylum Chordata; class Lepidosauria; order Squamata; family Elapidae; genus Laticauda; species Laticauda colubrina. The sequence continues at coordinate 15,006,597 of BLBF01000031.1, read as the reverse complement.
TACCAGATTTTGAACCTGCTTTCCATTTCACTAAATATGTGTTACTTATAAATTAAGCTTCTGTGTAATTTTATTTCTCATGCTCCCTCTGCAAATTGGAAGAACACTGAAGCTGAGATCAATATTAGGTTAAATTCTAATAAGATATATGGGTTTGGGATTTTTTAAAAAATTGCAGATCCATTATTCTGACAATTTGTTGCATAGCTCATCTTAAATGACATCCTAAATCTGAAACAGACAAGTGAAGACTCAGTCTTATTAGATATAAAATCTGTTTTACTTGTGATTTCTAAATCTTCTGCTAATTCATTTTATGTTGTTCCATATTATTTAAAAAGCTAAGACGTGTGCATGTTTGGCTATGAAGTTAGGGCTGGGTGTTGCTTTTCCCTTATTTATTTGTGCTATTTCATAATTAGTTATGAAAATTAATTATATTAATGCTGTTGAATCATTGCCATAAAATGTTCTGGGTTTTTTTAAAGGACAGTTCACCATTGCTTTCTCTAACCTTCCCTATTTATCCAGACTTGGGACCTGCATATAGTTGCTGAATAAACCATATGGCTGGCTTGGAGAGCAATTGCCTATAAAGTTGCCAAGAGTTGGCCACGACTGAATGGTTAAACCAATACATGAATACTACCAGGTCTCAGATGCAAAAATCTGATAATTCTTCTTTATTATTATTCTTTCTTCTTTAAATTCTTCTTTATTCTTCTTTAGCATATTTATTTAGCATATTTTATTTAGCTATTCTTTAGCATAATATCCTCTCTACATTCTTCATCTGTAGGCTTTCCTTCTTCCTTGCTGCCCTTTATAGTAGATCTCTGAGGTTAATTCACACACACACACACACACACACACACACACAAACCTCTTATTGAGCTAGTTTAAAACAATACCAAAAACATCTTCTAATCAAGATTTTGTACACAAGCCTAGAATAGGCCTTTTGTATGGTCTTGCAAATGATGCCAAATACATTTCTCAAAAGATAATTGGTGTTTTCATTAGCAGCTCCAAATGCTCTTTTGATGGCGAAACCGGTGAAGTAATAGGAAGAATGGAGATTGGGTGAGAGTAGTTTACTCCAGGCATATTTCCTCCTACCCATGATATTATTTTCTTGAATCATCTAGGGGATCTTCCAGATTGGACATTTGACAAGATTCCAGAACAGACAGGAAACCCATCACATGCTTCTCAATCCATGACGTACATAGTTCATCAAGGGACTCACTATCAGGAATATGCATTTCTTCAATGCACTTCATTGAGTGGCTGCTTCTCTGATGAAGTTTTGAGTTTTTTCTTAAGAACAAAGGGAAGAGGCTACAACCCACGATGGTGTTCGCACCATTTCAGGAGAATTGGTTGTTAACTTGCTGCGCAGTTTGGTGAACTGGTTGTTGGAAGAAATCATTAGGGCAGAGAACAGATTGTTAAACTATTTGAATCCCACCTCTGGCTACAACGCTTCACTTTACAGGCCTGAATTAGTGTTCTACAACCATTGCAAATGAGCAGAATCTTCTGGTTTTTCCAAATGTTGGAAAATGCTAGGAAGAGGCTCTGCAAATTCCTCCTTTTGGAGTTACTTATCATTGGCCACAAGCTAGAACAAGCTTCACCTTGTGAAATTGCCAGTGGACGTTAAAAGAAGGTTCTCTACTTCTTAGAATGCTGTATCTTGTGAAAGCTAGAAGAGGTTTCTGCCTCTGCACAGCATCTGCAGCATGAGAAAGCCTGTTCTTGCTTTTGCAGGTGAGAAAGAAAGTAAGAGATAATAGGGAGGCAAAGTACTGCCCCCATTTCACAGTTATGTTACTTCTGTGGTGCAGTTTTTTCAGTATGATAAATTTAAGTTGCAGAGACCTATGCCCTAAGCAGTTGATACAATTACACATAAATTAGGGCACAGTCTTCACTTGCACCTTATGACAGGAACTGTGAATGATGAGAAACAGCACACCATCCCAGGGAGAAGAAGGTTCCCTATATGCAGTAAATGGTAGATATGCCCCACAACTTCCTTTTAAACTGGGCAAACCTTCAAAGGTCTCCTTCATTCTCCAAGGGTTTGGGTGAAACACTTCTTTGAAACTGCTTTCCCTTTGAAAAGGGAAATGGCTGTCTTGCTTTATGCTTGACAGATGTAAAAGCTCCTTGCAGCTTTTGGAAGTGCCAGTCAAAGTTACAAGGTGACACAGTGTGCACAAATGAAGTAAATCATATTACCTCTACAGTTGATGGAGGCACATAATGATGAATTGTGGCTGCTTTATATCCCCTATTTTATTTATTCTCCCTACAATATAACAAGGAGAAGTGGGGGAAGGGAAAATCAATGAAATACTGCCCTGGTGTCAATTAATTTCTAGTGAGGATATGGTGGCATTATGATGTTCAGTTGTTGCACTGTATAACTTCATTTGTGGTATCAGCCTAAACATCACTACTGCCATTGCATTTGCATTTCATTACAAAGGGATCCTTTCAAAAAGGATGAATGTTTAATTTGTGAATGACCTGGAATATGTATATAATCATTTATAAATCTGATGTTTTTAGATACACCCATAAAAATGTGATTTGATCTGACCGTTGTCATTAAAATCAATATCTTGCTCACCAAGATAGGCCACAATATTTTTTAAAAAAATTACTGGGAATTGCAGTCATCTTAAACACTAAAGAGGACAGGGCTGATTTTTTTTCCAGTGGGGAGGTTATTAAAAAGTTGTTGGGTATACAGAAACCAGCTATCAGTGGGAAATGTTAGTGTGTTTTCTTCTATCAATACAGTGATTGATCAGAAGTTTGCCACTATATTTTGTTGGGTTGGTTATGAAAGGTTCTGAGACATGGAGAAAGTTGGAAAATCACAGGTCGTCTATAGTCCATTGTGCACTTGAGAATGCTGGCATAATGAGCCCAAGAGGCACAGTGGTTAGAATACTCAAGATTGACTCTAACTTCCATCCTTCCTAGGTCAGTAAAATGAGGACTCAGATTGTTGGGGGCAATATGCTGACTCTGTAAATCACTTAAAGAGGACTATAAAACATTATCAAGCGGTATATAAGTCTAAATGCTAACACTTTTGCTATAATGCTAATTGTTTCCTTAATATGACTTTGTGACTTTAGCTAAGCTAAGAAGAGGACATGCATGATAGATGAACAAATTCTTCCATTCTGTTGAAACAAACAAGGATTCCCTGTTTATTATGCTTTGGAATACTCCTTGTATATGATAAAATCAATGTCCTTTTAATGCTTCCAGGAAATTGCTATCCCTAGTTATTAAGATATTGCTTAGACTAAATAGACTAAGTGCAAATTTTGCTCAACCACAGAGCTCCTTGGGTCCCTCAGTCTCTCTGTGTCTATAAATCTCTCTTTGTCTTTGTCTTTGTCTTTGTCTTTGTCTTTGTCTTTGTCTCTTTCTCTTTCTCTTTCTCTTTCTCTTTCTCTTTCTCTTTCTCTTTCTCTTTCTCTATCTCTATCTCTATCTATGTCTGTCTGTCTGTCTGTCTGTCTCTTTCTCTGTGTCTTTTTGTCTTTCCTTGTCAAACCTATCACACAAAATAGTTTTCATGGGAATAAAATTAGGGTAGCTTTCCCCCTCCCTCATGTATTCCATTTAGATTTTTTTAGAGAAAAGGCAGGATTGACATGCAAAAGTAAATAAGTAATATTGATAGCAAGTTCTGAAGGCTCAGAGTATATTTGGGATCTTCCTTTCGGCATTAATCACCCCCACATCCGCTATCCACTGGGAATCTGTCCCAATGTTTTCACTCTCTTTGCTTCCCCAGAACATTTTTTTAAAACCACAGACAATCTAACTTTAGTTTTCCAAAACTGCAACTGCTCCTGGACTCTCAAATTAAGTCTGCTTTAGTGTTAAGAAGGCAGCTGCTCTGTCCAACTATCTTTTACATCTCACTGCAGCTGGGAAATTTGCCAACCTCTAAAGTGAAGTTTTTTGAATGAAAAGTGGAGTTTTTTGAACATTGCTGGTGTTTTGGGAAGAAGAGAGCCAAGGCTTTTGGGTTTAAGTCAAATAATATTTTATTAAAGATAATAATAGGAAAAATCACTATCAAGTCACTTACTGCTATCCTGAAAAGGAGAAGTGGAGTGGAGTGGCAATAGGCCAAAGTTGGTCCATAGTTTTACATGGATCGATGAGAGATGGAAAATGACTTATGAGAAGAAAGTACAGTATGTGACTATTTATATATATATCTTTCATTCATGAATTCAAAGCAGTATACACAGCACTCCTTTCTATTCATCCCTAAAACAATATCCCTGTGAGCATGGTTGGACAAAGACAAAGACAGTGTCTAACTCAAATTTACTCAAGGAACTTTGGTAGCTGAAGAGGAGCAGAACCTTGGTTTCCCTATCTCAAGTCCAGCACCTTTATCAGTTACAAAGTCTGTCTTTAGGGGAAAGCATGAGCAGTAAAACATTTTGATCTATCTCCAAACTGCTGAGCAGGCAGGAGCAGGGATCCTCAGCAGCACTGTAACAACCTGTGACTCACTGGGCCATCATTTCAGAGATATTTCTTTATTTAAACAGAAAAACAGAATGACTTGGGTTGGATTGCTGCTGTTGGTTGTTCCGTATGATTTTTGTTTTCTCTGTTCAATGCAAAATCAGTCCTCTTCATGATATAGTTGATGGATTTACTAGCTCAGCATATTTCTATATTGAGATGACAATTGAATGTCTCCAATTTTACATTACAGGGAACTACCCACTGAGAAGTTATAGTTTAACTCTGACATACTATCTTTCAAATCCTGCTATTTCTGAAGACTGTCTCCTATAAATAGGATATTAAATATTGCCACTCCTTGTACATTCATTGAATGCCTCTGGATACCTCTTACTGCAGGTACCATTGTTCCTATATGTTGAATTTCTGCTGCAATATGAACCATAGATCTTGTGCTTCAATATCAATACCAATTTATGCAGGTCTGAATCTTCATTTGGGTCTGATATTACAGTTTGTATCATAAGCTTGTGCTCTTGGTTTGGATGCTTTAAAGTGCAAATGAGGCAGACTCCATTTTTAATATTCTGCATTTACACTTAAGCAATATAACTATCAAAGAAACCATGTGTTCCACTGAGGTACTTCAGAAATAACTTTCTCTTTAAGTTGAGTACTCTTGAAGTGAAATATGACTGATCATTAAACTGTTGATTTAAAAACAGATGATGTTTCTGGCCGGTTTGTATTGCATGTCATAATCATCAGGGCATCCTGACATTATTCTATCATATATCTTGGTCCATCAACAAATGTTGAAGAAAGAAAGATGCACCTTCTAATGTTTCTAAAATTATCATCATTCAATGTACAGTCAAACCTCTTTATAATGTTGAGTTCAACATTGCTTGATTCATTTGGAATGCAACTCAGCCTATCAACTCCAATTTTACAGCCATATTAACCATGTATTGTTGGAATAGACATCTTTCTCATAATTCATTATTTGATATGCATGGTAACATGCTGTTAGTCTCTTGATGTTCATCATTTGGAGCTGATAATGCTAGCCATCATCTCCAAGGGGAAAGAAAAATATCTGTTGAAAGCCATCATAGGAGCAATGAGATTCTTAGATTATTTGCAAACAACGTCCTTGTTCTTTCAACACAATGTGTCATGATGTTAGTTCTGTTACAGTGTTGCTTTGTACAATGATGATGACTTTGATTGAAATTTATGCATTAAATCTTCTGTCATGTTCACATTCTAATTTCCAGTCAGTATCAATGAAAAAAAGTAAGCTTTTTGCATTACTCAAATTTGTTCTTTTGCAAGTCAAAAGGATGCAATGTCCAGGTTTCATTGTAGTAAATTCTCTATCATTGTGGAGTATACCCTTACTCAATTCTGCACTGGCTTGAGAATCTAAGAAATAATGAATACATTTGACTTTCTAGTTGAGGTCTGGCATTAAATGTCCAATGTAATGATAGATTTGCCCTTTAATAATCACAGAAGGGTTCCATCTGTCTCTCATTGGAAGGACTTCTTTGGCACCAAAATATGTCATTTGGAAGAGAATTGTATTGTCTAATCTCCTTCTGAACTCATTTGCAATGTGGTGATGATTGTTATATAAATTGTGGACTTTATCAGCTAGATGTTACAAATTGCCTTTCCTGACATTTCCCTTCATTCAGCTGTAATTGTGATTTCTTGAGGGAATAGAAATGCATAGCAGTGACTGGAGACTTTGGCCATGTCAGCAACATCAGCAGAAATATTATGTTACACAAGGTATGCATTTTGTTTCGCTTTTCTCTGTTGAAGTCTTGAGTTTGAAGACTGATACTGTCATGTTGAAGTGTTTGTCATATATTCTTGATTTTCCCTTCTTTCCTCCATCTTTTCTTGTCTCCTTATTCTATATCTTGCCTTGTGATTCTGTAGACATGCAGCTCTTTCATCCTTCTTTATTTTCATCTCCATCCACATCCTGATAACATTTGGTATAGTCTCTTAATCATGATGCCCCTGCTCTCTTTCCATACAGCATAATTATGCTGGTGATATTTTATTTTATTTTTACCTCAATGTTGTATGCTACTGTTCTCACTTCCAAACATTTCAGAAACCCTGATGGATTGTCCATTGAGTTGTAAGAAGCTGTCATAGACAATTTCAAAATAGAATCACATGATTTTCTGAGGGCTAGGGAAGGACAGGTAGCCTTCACGCATTTTCAGAATAGGAAGCAGTAGGGAACAGGATGAGCAAGGAATAAGATATGGTGGCTATTGGATTTGACCGGTACCAGAGGAATCCAGCTTCTACTCCACCTACAGCAACAGCAGCTCAATTGGTGATTTCAGTCCATCCTACCTCCTATGTTGTAAAGAAACATAGAAGGGTGGAGCACCATGAGTATGCCTCTAATTCCTGAACAAAAATGGGATATAAATATACGCACATGTTTTCATGCCAGAGAAGGGGTACATAAAGCAATAAAAATATCCAGGATTCAATTTCTTGTTGCTGGATGGAAGAGGAAGTGAAGGATTGTCAGAATGGCTGGGAAACTGTCACTGAACATTGAACATGAAGAAAACAAAACCACAGTAGCAGCCCAGCAGCAGCCACTAGCACTGAATCAGGACAACTTTCCCAAAAGAAAATTCATCATATCTTCAGATACCCATTTCAATTCTCAAGTGAATTTTTTGGGGGGAAACCTATGTTTTTAAAAGCTTAAACTTTAAAAGGGCCAGTTTGGTATGGGGGTTAAAAGGCACTAGTTTAGAAACTGAGAGACCATGTTCTGCCTTAGGCATGAAACTAGTTGGAGTCAATCACTCTCTCTCCATTCTTGTAAAGCACTTCAGCAAACAGCAAAACACTTCTGAAAATATTGCCAAGAAAGCTGAGTGGACTTGTCCAGGCATTGCTAGAAGTCAAGATGACTTGGAGATGCATAGTCCCTCCCCCTCCCTCCCCCCAAATTAAATATGAAGATATAATTTTTTATTTGATGACAAGATATTCTACAGGAGAGGAGTTCTTGCAGAGAATCATCTTGGAATCTCCTTCTTACACCTTATAAGAGATGGTGTCTTCCAATAAGCACACTTTACAGCCATATCTTAGATGGACAGATTCTATTTGAAATGACTCTTAATGGAGCTACCCAAGCTCAAGCCAGTATGACTAATTAGAAAAGGTTAAGTGTTGCAATTCCATGAATCTGAAGGGGAACAGTTGGAGAAAGCTGCCCTAGAATATGTTTCTATTTGATTTTGCTATTTTTATGGAAGTTACATTTTTCTATTCCTAACGAGTAACCTTGATAACTATCATAGAGCTATAACTGAAATGAAGAAATGCATTAATAATTATTGCAATCACAAACTGTAAATGGAATTAACATTAATATAGAGGAGGAGAAGTACAGGGCATTAGAGGACATGGACTAGGTCAGGGAGAACTAATCAAATAGTTGTGTACACTATAGAGTTTCTCAACATCAGCAACTTCAAGATATATGGACTTTAAGTCCCAGAATTCCTCCGCCAGCTAGGAGCTAAAATCCATACAAAGCCACAAGCAGTAAGTAATTCAGGAACAGCAATGGTATGCCATGTGCAAATATTAACTGTACACATGAACCACATACAACCATAAGAAATCAAGGGCTTCCAGCTTTCAACTGACTACTGAATATTAAATTTGGTAAGGTTACAGGTAGAATGTCATTATTTTAGCACATTCAGAGTGGTACTCTTACAATACCTTATAATTTTTGTTTATTTAACAGTGCTTATAACTCACCCCAATCCCAAAATCTCTGATTAATGTACAACAACAAATACAAACAAAATAAAAGTAAACTACATCCACAGTAAAACGTCCAAATGAAAACATTAACAAATTCAGGTGTCATACAATCAGTCAATTGGGACCAAAGGGTTTCCAAATCATAAACAAATTAAGGCTATTTTGACAATTTGAACAAACATTCCATAAATTGAGATTACCACCAGATTTATTATTATTAATTATTCTTGATAATTAATTATTAATAATATAGTATTAATAATTGTTAGTGTTAAGCCTGGGTTCCCCAACCAGGGTTAGGGAGACAAGCTAAACAGAATGTACAGCGTTAGTCAGATAGGCACACAGATAAATGAGTGAGCTAAGCTTGTATGTTTATTAACATACAGTAAAAATAACAGATACGCTTGTGCTATCAAGAATATAGTTTATTCCAGTATAAGTTTATGGCATAGTCAAATAACAGTCCAATAATCATTTATCATGTAGTCAGTCCATTCAGGGATATTCAGGTAGCAAAGTCCATGTAGAATATCCTATGTCAGTTCACTTACAAATCAGTCCTTTCTTGTCTCTCCCGTTCGAGCAATGCAGTCTTGATTCCAAGCAGTAATCAGGGATCATCAAAGCCAGAGAGACTGAGCAAGCTGTAGTCTTGCTACTTTTAAGTGCTTTTCATAACCACTCCCTTAATTGCTATTTCACAGTTAAAGCTGCAGACACTTTAACATACACTAACTATGATTCATAGTTATTATTTCACCTAAACCAGTTAGGGTAAACAATGTTATCCCTAACATTCTCCCCTTTTAGGTTAAATAATAACTATGAATCATTTACATCTTTAAATTATATTTTTCACAACTTTCTTTAAACTTAATTGCTCCTTGAGCTTTTGTAAATTGGTCTGCAATGTTTTCTTCTGACATGCAGTATTCCAATTTTATTATTCCATTTTTCACTGATGCTCTTACATTTAAATATCTTAAGTCAGTATGTTTTGATCTAGTTTTTACAGCAATACTAGTAGCTAACTTTATAGCTGCTTGATTATCCTCGTACACCATAATGGAATCTTTTACAGTTATACCCATGTCCAACAATAACTGTTTGTAGAAAATCAAGTCAGTGTATAATAATGACAGACATGAAAATTCTGCTTCCATCGTGGGTAAGCTAATATGCTGTTGTCTGATTGACCTCCACCCTATTAGTGTCTTACCAAATAATATAGCCATCCCAGATGTTGATTTTCTAGTGTTTATATCAGTTGCAAAACTTGCATCTGCATAGGCACTAAGACTCAAATCACCCTTTGGTTCTATATACAATGCATGGTTCATTGTTCCTTTAAGATATCTCAATATTCTTTTTAAGGATTGCCAATGACATTGTTTTGGATCTGAATTAAAACGTGCCAGCTGATTTACACTATAAGCTATATCTGGCCTTGACCAATTGCTTATATATGATAAGCTACCAATCAAAGATTGATATATGGACTTATCAAATTTGGGACTTGATCATTAGTTTGGCAAACTTCCTGACTCATTGGAGTCTTTGCCAGTTTACAAAGTTCCATTTTAAACGTTTTAATTAGTTGGCAAATTTTATCTTCTTGAGATATCTTAAAACCATTATTTGTTTTATTAATTGTCAATCCTAGATACCTTTTAATTTCACCTAAATGCTTTATTTTTATCTTTTTGGCTAATAATGATATAATCTCATTAGCTTCATTATTAGTCTTAGTTATTAAAGCAATATCATCTGTAAATAATAACAATAATAACACAGTTCCATTATTTTCTCTTTTAAACACACACGGATCTGCTAAACCAGATTTAAAACCTATATTGTTTAACTCTTTCACAATATACTGGTTCCATTCAAACCCAGATTGTTTCAACCCGTAAAGACTCTTTTTGAGTTTCCAACAATCATTACTATTTACTTTATTGTCATTTATACCAATTGGTTTTCTTAAATATATAGTGTGCTGCAATGGTGCGTGTAGATAAGCAGTTTCTACATCTAAATGGTTAATGACATAGTTTTTCTTAGCTGCCCACACTAATGCTGCTCTTAAAGATGTAGCTTTAAGGCTTGGTGCAAAAACTTCATCATAATCAGATGCAGTTTGATTAAATCCTTGAGCTACTAACCTAGCTTTATGGGTAACAGTCCCATCATTTCCAGTTTTTACTTTAAATATCCATTTGCACCCAATGGATTTTTCTCCTGGAGGTAATTTGGCATCTTCATACACTTTCATTACCTTTAATGAATTTAGTTCTTTTTCCATTGCCTTTTGCCAATTCTCCTGATCCTTAGCAGGATACATCCTAAGTTCATCTACACTAGTTGTAACTTTAATTACTTGGCAAACTATACTTGCTTGATACCTATCAGGTGGTCTAGTTACACGTGTAGTACGTCTAGGTATTATAGGACTTACAGGTGGACTTTCATTTATTAATTATTCTTGATTATGTAACTCTTCCTAATCAACTATTTCTTCTTGTTCTGGTCCTATTTGCTCTTCGTGGACTTCTTCTTTAATTAGACTCTTCTTATAGTTAATCTCATCTTTCTGCCTTTTGTAGGGTTCAATAATTACTTCATTATTTAAATCTTGCTCTAATCTATTCCATCCTACATGTTCTAGGAATTTTGCACTAGCACTGGTGTGAACTCTAGATGTACCTGGTTCCCAGAATCTATAAGATCTATGATTAGATGTATATCCTACAAAAAATAATATTTTAGCTCTATGCTGTCCTTTGTGTCTAAGTTGTGTAGGGATATGCACCCATGCTGGTGCTCCAAATGTGTGCATGTAACTTAAATCAGGTTTTGTACCATGCCACAGTGTGAATGGTAATTCACCTGTTGTTGAATTAACAACATTATTTAATATATGATTACCACACATTATTGCTTCTCCCATAAATTGTCAGGTAATCCTGAATCAGACATCATAGTTCATGCCATTGATTGTAATGTTTGGCCTCTTCTCTCTATAAAGGCATTATGTTGTGGCCTATATGGTGCAGACATTTTATGTTGAATACCTAACATTCTTAGTCTGTTTTGAAATCTATTATTTGTAAATTCTGTACCATTATCTGTGATGAGAGTTACTAATTTCTTTTTTGTTTTTCTTTCTACAAATTTTAACCAATTAAATAGATTTTGATATGTTTCAGTTTTGCTCTTCATTAAATAGCAAAACCCATATCTAGAATAGTGGTCCATTATACTTAGTATGTGGCGAGCTCCTCCTACACTTGGTTTTTTCGGACCTATTAAATCAGCAAATACTACTTCTAAAGGCTCTTTAGTAGTAAATCCATCAACTCTATTAGCCGGTATAACCCTGCTCTTACTTTGATTACAGGCATTACATTGCAAATACTTATTACAAGATTTCAAACTTATTCCCTTAGATAATTCAACAGTTTTCTTAAGCATTTTAAAATTTAAATGCCCTAGCCTTTGATGTAACAAGTGAATACCTTCGTCATGAGGTTTCTTATTTTCATAAATTGTGTTAGCCACCTTTAAACCATCATCATTTAACACATATAATCCACCTCTTAAAGATGCAGTAATTCTCTTATCTTCTTTTTTAATTATGCAGTTATCTCCCCTAAATGTAACTACATATCCTAGTTTAACCAAAATTCTAACTGAAATTAAATTAAACTTAAGTTGTGGTACATATAACATTTTTACATTCTCTTTTATAAAAGAACAATATGCTATACCTTCACCTTTAGCTTTCAGTTTCCAGCCATTGGCTAACGATATCTGCTGTGTACTCTGGGACATTTTAATAAAATTTTTGTTATCATTTGTTATACAATGGGATGCTCCACTGTCAACCACCCATAAATTATTTTTTACAGCTCCGTTAGTATACATGGCTAACTCTAAATTTTTATTTAGTTTTTGATGATTTTTAGTATTCTGGCCAGCATTCTGGTGCTTTGCCTTTTTACAAAATCTTGCCAAATGTCCTCTTCCTCCACAATTAAAACACTTTTTAATTGCGTATGCAGTAGGAGATTCATTATCTTCTTTTTGAGGTTGCTCCCTCCTTGATTCATCTCTTTCATGCCTTCTTCTGGCCTCTTCGATCAATCTGCCAGTTATATCAGTTAAAGTTAAACTTTGCTTTTGCAAAATTTCAAGTGAAGTTACGTAGTTATCATAACTTTCATCAAGGGAAGATAGAATTATATAAACTTGGTGTAGTTCAGAGAATATAAGCTCTTTCTCGTGCAGTTCCTTAAAAATGCTTTGCATAGTTTTTAAATGACTCTGCATATCACCATTTGTTTGGAGATGCGTCTTGAAAAGCTTCCGTGTTAGATTTATGTGAGCACCAACATTATCTCGAACATAAATCCTCTTCAGCTTCTGCCAACACCCAAAAGCCGTTTTCTCTCCGTGGATATAAACAAGCTGTTGATCAGTTAAGGTTAACCCTATTATGCAAATGGCTTGTTGATTTTTATGCATAAATTCTTCTATCTTTAGTCTGTCTTCCTCATCCTCTGGATCCCATTCTTCTATGTTTGGTGGATTTTCAATTATGTTCCACAGACCTTCTCTTCGTAGAAGTAGACTACATTTTGTAGACCATGATACATAGTTTGTTCCATCCAGCTTGGATATAAGGGACAAACTTTGTAAATTGACTTGTGCCATGTTTTCTTATATGGATATAAAAATATAATTAATAAAACACAGCTGTCTATTTACTGTAATGTATAACAACACAAACTCTCACTTTTTACATAAATCTATTTTATCCTATTTAAACTGACTTTGCAGCCTCTGGGCCCATAACCAGTGTTAAGCCTGGGTTCCCCAACCAGGGTTAGGGAGACAAGCTAAACAGAATGTGCAGCATTAGTCAGATAGGCACACAGATAAATGAGTGAGCTAAGCTTGTATGTTTATTAACATACAGTAAAAATAACAGATACGCTTGTGCTATCAAGAATATAGTTTATTCCATTATAAGTTCATGGCATAGTCAAATAACAGTCCAATAGTCATGTATCAAGTAATCAGTCCATTCAGGGATATTCAGTTAGCAAAGTCCATGTAGAATATCCTATGTCAGTTCACTTACAAATCAGTCCTTTGTTGTCTCTCCCGTTCGAGCAATGCAGTCTTGATTCCAAACAGTAATCAGGGATCATCAAAGCCAGAGTGAGCAAGCTGTAGTCTTGCTACTATTTAAAGTGTTTTCATAACCACTCCCTTAATTGCTATCCCACAGTTAAAGCTTTGGCACTTTAACATACACAACTATGAATCATAGTTATTATTTCACCTAAACCAGTTAGGGTAAACAATGTTATCACTAACATGCTCCACCACGGTTACAACACCTGTCCACGGGTTCTCTACCGTGGCATGCTCCACAGAAACCTGCCTGGAGACAGGGACTGACTCTCGGCTGGAAGAGGACTGGGTCTCAGCAGGCTGCCGGAGGGAGAGGGTTGTGAGAGGGGCTCCTGGTGCTCCTCAGTGGCGGATCTCACCCTCCAGGAAGCTGCACCTGACCATGACGTAGGTCTCTCTGTCCGTCAGCTTAACCGTGGCCTGGCCAGATTTCTTCAGGTGCAGCTTCCCGTACCAGGTGTGCATGTGCTTCCACCAACCGAGGAGCACCTCCGAAGTGTAACCCATACTCTCCACCCTCTCTCTCCAAGCAGCCTGCTTCCTTTTGGTGTCCCTGTACAGCCGGTGTCCCTTCCGCCACAGATAGTCATTCTCTCTCAGCCACTCCAGCACCTCATCCTCGTGTTCCTCCTCAGTGAAGTATTGCCTCCTCTCCTGTCCCCGCATATTCCTCTTCCTCCCTTTGACAGGACCAGATGGGCCCTCATCAGAGGGGCTCCCAGGTGGTAGGGGCTGCTTCTCCACACCACCAGCAGCAGCAGCAGCAGCAGGATCATCATCATCATCATCATCACCAGCAGGATCATAATCATCATCAGCAGCAGCAGCAGCAGCAGGATCATCAGCAGCACCAGCAGCACCAGCAGCAGCAGCACCAACAGCACCAGCAGGACCAGGAGCATGAGCAGGACCAGGAGCATGAGCAGGACGAGCAGGACGAGCAAGACCAGGAGCACGAGCAGTACGAGCAGTATGAGCAAGTCCAGGAGCACGAGCAGTACGAGCAAATCCAGGAGCACGAGCAGGACCAGCAGGACCAGCAGGACGAGCAGGACTAGCAGGACCAGGAGCAGCTTCAGCAGAGTACACAGCAGCAGAAGCACCACCGCCAGGAGCAGCTTCAACAGAGTACACAACAGCAGAAGCACCACCCGCCAGGACTAGCTTCAGCAGAAGCTCCAGCACCAGAAGAGCGAGCCCGAGCATCAGAAGCCCCAGCAGAAGCAGAGTCAGGGACAGGGGGCGGGAGGATGGCCCTGTCCCTCTTGCCAGGGATGGCGGCAGGTTGCTGAGACTTTCGCTTCTTCCCCATGGTTGTGGGGTTGCTGGCTGGCAGGGAGGCTGGCAGGGAGGCTGGCATGCACCAAGGCTGGCAGGAAGGCTGGCACCAAGGCTGGCAGGAAGCCTGGCACCAAGGCTGGCAGGAAGCCTGGCAGGCAGGCTGGCAGGAAGGCAGGCAGGCACCAAGGCTGGCAGGCAGCCAGACACCAAGGCTGGCAGGCAGACTGGCTGGCAGGGAGGCTGGAAGGCAGGCTGGCAGCAAGGCTGGCAGGCAGGCAGAGAGCAAGGCTGGCAGGGAGGCTGGCCAGGAGGCTTGTAGGCAGGCTGGCAGAAAGGCTGGCAGCAGGGCTTGCAGGCAGACATGCAGGCAGGGCAGACAAGGACTCGATGTATCCAGCAGCAGGTCTTTCCTCCAAATGCTGGCCACGTGCGAGCTGCTTCCCTTTATATCTGCGTGGCGTATGCAATTCATCCCCCCCGCATGCACAATTAACGCTCGACATCCGTTAGGCTTCTGCTGTGCATCCGCTAGGCTTCCGCTCTGCATCCGCTTCATCTGCTGTGCATCCACTGTGTATCCGCTTCATCCGCTCGGCGTCCGCTGTGCATCCGCTGTATCCGTTCCGCGTCTGCTTTGCTGAGGTCCCCCGGAAGCCTAGCGGATGTGTCATCCGCTCCCATCCGCTTCCATCTGCTTGGCTTCCATTCCGTATCCGCTTTCCATCCACCCTGCTTCCTCCCCCCATCCGTGTTATCCGCTCCGGTTATGCAAATTTTTGCCCCTTTTGAGAGCGGATAACAACAGAGGGAACATTTTGCTCGTCCGTTGTGTCCGTTTTGCATCCGTTGGGCAGTGTGACAGGGCCTTTAGGTGCATTCATTTATTAGTTTTAGGACTGAAACAGTGGTGGTATTCAGCAGGTTCTGACCAATTCTGGAGAACCAGCAGTGGAAATTTGGAGTAATTTGGAGAACCGGCAAATACCACCTCTGACTGGCCCCGCCCCCATCTATTCTCTGCCTCCCAAATCCCAGCTGATAAGCTGGGTCTTCTTTTGTTGCCCTGCACAGGAGAACGGGGCTGGAAAGCAAGTTAGTGGAATGGGGAGGGAATGAGATTTTTCAGTAACCTTCCCCCAGGAGTGGGGTGGGAATGGAGATTTTACAGTATCCTTCCCCTGCCATATCCACCAAGCCACGCCATGCCCACCAAGCCATGCCCACAGAACTGATAGTTAAAATTTTTGAATCCCACCACTGGACTGAAACTATCCACCCCATTATTACATAGGGGAAAGTGATTTGTTTAATCTATTCAAGGAAGGTATCAAGCCTTCAAAAGGACATGTGCTGGTATGGAGCAAGATAAGTATATCTCATCAATTTTTTTTATTGTTCACAGCAGATTATGAAAAGTATTGACACTGAAGAAGGTTTAGACACCAAAGAACATTTTATTTAAGACAACGTTAAGAAAGTTTAGTGGAAATATCCATTCAATGTACTGTTTCTTGATAGTTCTACATGAGTCCTGTGATTATTAGCACTTTTACAGTGTTTGGCTTCAGGCAACAATAAACAGAGCAGCAGCCATTTGATCGGAATAAAGATATATCAGTTAGGTAACTTCACAGGAGGAGATAAAAATACAAATTGCACCCTGGAATGTTCAACTGAATAACTACTCTGAAAATCACCAGGCCAAATTTGAACTATTTTCTTTAAGTTAGAGCTGAGAAAAAAGGAAAAATTCAATTAAAGAGAGTCCAAGGGATCAACTTTTTTTCACTATATGATAAACTAAGTGAAAAAGACATGGTGAAGAGGGTTTCTTGGTACCTTGGCTGTTTTTTTTCTTTTCTGCATCATTATTTTCTTTAGTATATTGTTTGTTACTGCTTTTAACTATTGCCTAGGATCTTATGGAGTCAGGTGGCTCTGAACATTGGATTGATAACTTTATTTGGCAAAACAAAGATGGATAAGACAAAGATATGTCCTTGACATCACATGGTACTAATTAATGTCACCTGAAAGAAGAGAGGATAGGACAGCATGAAGCAGTAATGTCTTCTTGCTGTGCTAATATAACAGGAACAAGCATGATGAACCTCTGAATGATGAACCTCTGAATAGATCTGGATCCTGGGAAGGTGTTAGATGGCAGGTTCAGAGGCTTGCCACCATCATCCTTTGAAGAGGGGTTGGAGTCTGGCAGACAGAAGGGATGTGAGTTGATCTTACCTGCATATATGACTTTTACATTTAATAAAACCCCATTGCCTTTTTCCATTGGAATGACTTGAATCTAACCCAAACATATTACCATATTAAAGTAAACACACAGTCTTCGCAGTATCACCAAAATATCTTATTCCTTTGTAAATATTTTTCATTTTGACCATGATGTAATTGTGAACTATATTAATCTCAAGCATAACTCTAGGTACAATATTTTGATTTACTAAATCAGAGTGCTGCATATATATGTGAGAATCCTGATGGCTGGTTCATCAAAGCAACTATTATGATTGCTGCTGCTGCTACTCTTCCTTTTTTAAAAAAAAATGAGTTTTGGGGGAGGGGAGTCATTCCATATAAAAAGGTTTACCTAGTTATTTGCATTGCATTCTTTTCACATTCTCAGTTGATTTCATTCATTTTCTATGATGTCATTATGTAATGCAAATAACACTGGCATGTGATATCCTAATTTTATCTTCTTCACTGCATCAGTTTTATCTTCTTCACTTTATTGGTGGCATTGCCCATATGTTTAATATAGGAAGCAATGCTTTCATACCTTCTTTACTTTAAGGATCAAATGTTTTAGTCAATTTTGATTGCCGATGTAATGTGTCATTCCAATGTCATAATTTACATATTGGTTGGCTGATTGTCTCTTGTAAGTAATCTGGAAAACAATAGCAATCACCACATGATGTGAATAGAACCGACTGGAATTGCAAAGAGGTGAATATTTGCACCATGTTTCAGAACAAAGGTAACATATACAAACTGAAAACTGAAATTGTAGCATTGTAATTTGGATAAAGTTTGTAAAAGAGTAGTTTCAATAGCAGTTCCAATACCAATAGTATTGGTAAAATGCCAGCGGTAGTTCCAGTAAGATTGTGGCAATTGTTTTCAAAGGCAATTTTGGCATTTACTTTTTTCATGGCAGAGAAATTACTGCAAATCTATGATATTATCTTTTAAACATGTAAATGCTATATAGCTCATGTTGGAGTAGAGAGCATAAATATTCTAAATGGCACTATGTGCACAAACATGCACACACAGAAACACACAAAGACACACAGAAAGAGAGAGAGTTTTAATTAAGCAGTTATCAGATGTTCATAGAGCTACATAATGTTGACATTCACTCTTACATCATTAAAGAATGCCAATAATAATCACTGCACTTGGAATTTTAAAAAATACTGTTGAAAGAAAATTGACTTCTGTGATAATTCTGCAGGGAAAAGAGCAAAGCATGAAGATAATAGAACAACAAAAGAAATGAAAAAATGTATTACATTCCAAACTTCTAGCCATAGATTTGTAGACATAGGCTGTGACATTTCAACAGGAAAGAGATGAGTTTTGATTTTGAGAGAAGCTTTTAAATACTCATTTAAGTGGAGTGAACAGTTAAAATGAAGAAGTCTCTCTGATGTGCCAGAATCCCAGATTTTGAAAATAATCTTAATAAAGATACAAATAAAGAATTGTTTAGGATATAAGCAGAATTTTTAATGAAAATTTGTTGTATACAATATAAAGCCCCTGTCACACTGCACCAACGGAGGCAAAGAGGATGTAAAATGGACAAAAAAGCTTGCCATCCGTTGGTTAACGTGATGTATCTGTTCTGTACTCACTGCCTCCGTTTTGCTTCCTCTCTATCCGTCCAGTATCCGTTGATGGACATTTCATCCACTCAGAAAGTTTTGAGCTGCTCCAAACTTTTGCGTGGAAAATGTATCCAATTCGTCCGTTCTGCATCCGCTACGCATCCGCTAGGCATCAGTTCTGCATCCGTCATGCATCCGCTATATCCGCTAGGCATCCGTTCCACATCCGTGCAACTCGCATCTGCTCGGACGCAGGGAGGAAGCGGAACGGATGCAGAATGGATGCAGAACGGATGCAGAATGGAAGCAGCACGGAAACAAAGCGTTTAAAACAGAAAAAACATTCGCAGAGGGGACCTATCTCGGATATTAAGGATGTCTAGAGGATGTCTAGAGGATGCCTAGAGGATGCAAAGGGACACCTATACTGCCTATAAAAAGGGGGAGTAACTCACCTGCATCTCACTTTCAGACCAGCAGACCAGCTGTGCAGACCTCTGCAGCCTTCATCTGACTCGTGCTCTTCCACAGCATCCAGTCATGTCAACCGTGGATCGTAACACAGTTCTTTTGGCAGCCACCATCCTTCTGCAACAGTGCGAAACCATCTATAGGCTCTGTGAACTCTACTACGGGAAGAAAAGGAGGAGGCCAAGAAGCGTCTGGATCCGAAGATGGATCGGGAGAAGAGCAGAGTATGGACTGTACAACAAGCTGATGGTGGAGCTCTGGAACGAAGACACTTGTGCATTCCAGAACTTCATGAGGATGCCTCCAGCCATGTTTGACAAAGTTGTGCAGCGGCTGACACCCAGGTTGACCAAGGCAAACACCAACTTCCGGCCCAGCCTGGAACCTGGGCTCAAGGTGGCACTCACTCTGCGCCACCTGGCCTCAGGGACCACCTACAGGAGCATGCAGTATGGCTGGAGGGTGCCACACAACACCATCAGCATTGTGGTCAGAGAAGTGGTGCAGGCCATCATCGAAGAATACGTGGAAGAGCTCCTCCAGTGCCCCTCCACTGATGAAGGATGGAAGAAAGTTGCAGAGCAGTGGTATCAGAGGTGGAACTTCCCACACACTGTTGGAGCCATAGATGGCAAGCACGTGGCCTGCAAAGCACCAGACAAGTTGGGCTCCATTTATTTCAACTACAAGGGCTTCTTCAGCATCGTCCTCTTTGCCATGGTCGATGCTGACTACAAGTTCATGTACATCGATGCTTTAGGCAACGGCTCATCTTCAGATGCCCAGGTATACGCCAGTCACCTCAAGGAGAAGCTGGAATGCAACCTCATCATGGGCTTCCCAGATCCAGACCCACTGCCCAATGACATGCAAGATGTGCCCTACTTCATCGGGGAGGATGACGCCTTCTCCCTCAGAACCTACCTCATGAAGCCCTACACTTCCAGATGCCTCACCCATGAAGAGAGGATCTTCAACTACAGGCTGTCCAGGGCAAGGCGGGTGGTGGAGAACGCCTTTGGCATCCTGGCCAACAGGTTCCAGGTACTTCTCACCACCATGCAGCATTGCCCAGAGACCGTGAGGAGGATCGTGGAAGCTTGCTGCATCCTGCACAATCTCCTGTGCACCCGCTATCCAGTCTTGCAGAACAGGCTCGTGGACCTCCAGCAAGGCAATGGGGACATGGAGCCTGGGGAATGGAGGCAAGGGCGAAACCTGATAGACACTCAGGATGTGCAAGGCCCCAACAGAGCCTCACATGAAGGGAAGAAGCAGCGCAACCTCCTGAGACACTGGTGCAACTCCCCAGCTGGAGCAGTGGAGTGGCAAGACAGGATGATAGATCATTAATGGGTGCTTCCTTCAGCCTGTCTCATCACACGGATGAGATTGGGCCATGTATATTGGGTGGGCCTACAATGAACAGGGCATTTAATAAAGAGTTGTGTTTGTGTTGACATGTGTGGATGATTATTACATTATTATTGATAATAAAGGGCCATGGGTGTGGCACCAGGGAGGGTGGACCATACAGTCCCACTATGCTTGCACTGGAGGTTTATCTATCCCACTGCTATCCTTACCCATCCCACAACTATTACCCATCCCACAGGTATCCCTGCCCATCCCACTGCTATCTTAACCCATCCCACAAGCATGCAAAGGCTTAAACCAATTCTAAAAGTTTCCACCAAGACTTTAAAAAAAAAAACAAATGAAGCAAATGTGTGAATCAAAGATAAACTTTATTGAACAACAAGCTGTAAAACAAAAATGACCCAAGTCAAGTGTCCAAATAAATTCCACAGGTAGCCAGCTACCCAGTCTCTGGCACTCTTATTGATCACTCGGAGGTGTGCCCAGTCTCAGGGGTGAAGGGTCCAGGTGCTGTGGAGGTGGGTGGTGCTGGAGTGCTGGTCTGTATCGTCATTGGGGTGCCTGGCCCCGAGAGGACAACAGGGGATGGTGTATTGAGGAAGCTCTCAGACAGCTGGCTCAGACCCGTGATGTTCAGAGGTCCTTCCTCCATGCCATGGGGTGTCAGCCCCAGTACTGATGACAGATGTACTGAGGCCAGGCTTGGCTGTGGGGTGGAGGAATGAGTAGTGTAGTGGGGCTGTCTGGTTTGCAGCTGGGTGAGGATTGGCGTGGGTGGCATCGCTGTCATTGGTGGCAAAATTGTCGTGGGTGGCATTGGTGGCATCAGTGGAACCGTTGTCAATGGTGTCGTCCGATGACTCTGTGCCTGGACTGGGAAGGGCTGCTGCCTTTGCTGCTGGACCTCCTGGTAGCCGTAGCCTTGGTAGGTGAGGGCCTGTGGGAAGCCTTGGAATGGGAGGGACATCACCTGGGGTGGAGGTGGAGGAGCAGAACTGGACTGGGTGGGAGCAGGTTCCTCTGGATCTGGAGGGTTGTGAAGCAGCTCAGTGATCCGGTCCTTCACCACGTGGTACTGGGGTTCCTCCATGTTCCTGAGGGTCTGGTTGACATAGGTGAGGAAGGGCTTGCGGTTGGAGGATGAGGAGTCGGTGCTGACCAGCTGAGAGAGATGGTCTATACTGGTGCGGATGGTGTCCATGATCTCCAGCAGGACAGTGTGGCTCTGCCCCTCCTGCTGTCTGGATCTCTGCCTTTCTGTGGAGGTGGAGCTAGGGGGGGTGGATGCGGCTACGGCTTTGGTGCACACGACGTCTCCTTTCTCCCACCGCACCAGGGAGTCCTCCATGTGCTCCACCACAGTTACAAAACTTGTACGCGGGTTCTCTGCCATGGCACGCTCCACAGAAACCTGCCTGGAGACAGGGACTGACTCTCGGCCGGAAGAGGACTGGGTCTCAGCAGGCTGCCGGAGGGAGAGGGTTGTGAGAGGGGCTCCTGGTGCTCCTCGGTGGCGGATCTCACCCTCCAGGAAGCTGCACCTGGCCATGACGTAGGTCTCTCTGTCCGTCAGCTTAACCGTGGCCTGGCCAGATTTCTTCAGGTGCAGCTTCCCGTACCAGGTGTGCATGTGCTTCCACCAGCCGAGGAGCACCTCCGAAGTGTAACCCATACTCTCCGCCCTCTCTCTCCAAGCAGCCTGCTTCCTTTTGGTGTCCCTGTAGAGACGGTGTCCCTTCCACCACAGATAGTCATTCTCTCTCAGCCACTCCAGCACCTCATCCTCGTGTTCCTCCTCAATATAGTATTGCCTCCTCTCCCGTCCCGGCATATGCCTCTTCCTCCCTTTGGCAGGACCAGATGGGCCCTCATCAGAGGGGCTCCCAGGTAGTAGGGGCTTCTCCTCCACACCACCAGCAGCAGCAGCAGCAGCAGCAGGATCATCATCATCATCATCACCAGCAGGATCATAATCATCAGCAGCAGCAGCAGGATCATCATCATCATCAGCAGCAGCAGCAGCAGCACCAGCACCAGCACCAGCACCAGCACCAGCAGCACGAGCAGGACCAGGAGCACGAGCAGGACCAGGAGCACGAGCAGGACAAGCAAGACCAGGAGCACAAGCAGTACGAGCAGTACAAGCAAGTCCAGGAGCACGAGCAGAACGAGCAAGACCAGGAGCACGAGCAGTACGAGCAGTACAAGCAAGTCCAGGAGCACAAGCAGGACAAGCAGCACCAGCAGGACCAGGAGCAGCTTCAGCAGAGTAAGCACCAGCAGAAGCACCACCGCCAGGAGCAGCTTCAGCAGAGTAAGCACCAGCAGAAGCACCACCGCCAAGAGCAGCTTCAGCAGAAGCTCCAGCACCAGAAGAGTGAGCCCCAGCAGCAGAAGCCCCAGCAGAAGCAGAGTCAGGGACAGGGGGCGGGAGAGTGGCCCTGTCCCTCTTGCCAGGGATGGCGGCAGGTTGCTGAGACTTTCGCTTCTTCCCCATGGTTGTGGGGTTGCTGGCTGGCAGGGAGGCTGGCAGGGAGGCTGGCAGGCACCAAGGCTGGCAGGAAGGCAGGCAGGCACCAAGGCTGGCAGGCAGCCAGACACCAAGGCTGGCAGGCAGACTGGCTGGCAGGGAGGCTGGAAGGCAGGTGGCAGCAAAGCTGGCAGGCAGGCTGAGAGCAAGGCTGGCAGGGAGGTCGGGCAGGAGGCTTGGAGGCAGGCTGGCAGGAAGGCTGGCAGCAAGGCTTGCAGGCAGGCATGCAGGCAGGGCAGGCAAGGACTCAATGTATCCGGCAGCAGGTCTTTCCTCCGAATGCTGGCCACGTGCGAACTGCTTCCTTTTATATCTGCATGGCTTACGCAATGCATCCCCCCTGCATGCGCAATTAATGCTCGGCATCCGTTCGGCTTCCGCTGTGCATCCGCTAGGCTTCCGCTCTGCATCCACTTCATCCGCTGTGCATCCGCTGTGCATCCGCGTCATCCGCTCGGCATCCGCTCTGCAACCGCTCTTTCCATTCCGCGTCCGCTTTGCTGAGGCCCCCCGGAAGCCTAGCGGATGTGCCATCCACTCCCATCCACTTCCATCCACTAGGCTTCCATTCCGCATCCGCTTTCCATCCTCTCTGCGTCCTCCCCGTGTCCGTTCCTTTCCATGTTATCCGCTCCGGTTATGCAAATTTTTGCCCCTTTTGAGAGCGGATAACAATGGATGGAACATTTTACTCGTCCGTTGTGTCCGTTTTACATACGTTTGCATCCGTTGGGCAGTGTGACAGGGCCTTAATAGTGAACTCAAAAACAAAGAGAGACAAAGACAAAAAATATCTTTTTGGGATGAAATAAAAAGAAGAGCAATTAAAGAACTTTCCAGAGAAGATAAATATTTCTCAGCAAACTAAGCTTCTGTGGTGACAATTATTTATGTTAACTCTAAGAGAAATGGACATAAAAATGAATTATGCAAAACGAAAGCATTATGAGTTTGCAAATAAACCAAGGAAGTAGTTGGCATATAAATTATAATAGGAAATAGGAAGAATGATATTTAAATTACAAAAAGATAATGGTGTAAGACAAGATAATGTGATTATACAAAAAGTTATTTCATCAATATTATTCCAGTTTATATAAAAATGAATATTTAAAAGAACAAAAACAGAAATGTCTTATGAACAGCAGTAAGGAAAGTTTTTGAAGCTATGAAACAGGAAATGTGCCTACAGCAAATGGGTTGTTGTCTTTTTACTATAAATTCTTTGATAATGAACTTTACAATTTTTCAAAATATGGTGAATTCTGTTTTACAGATGAGAAAGATTTTAGAAAAATGGAAAGAGGGTAAAAAAGCATTAATACTTCAACAAGAAACTATTTCCCAATGTCATTACTGAATAAATTGATCACAATAATTTTGAATAAGAGGTTTAAAATAATTTTACAAACACTATTTATGGTCAGTGTGAGCTTTTACCTAAAAGACAGATAAAGGATAATATATGGTAGACAATTTGGAATATTTGGAGCACCATAATGAAAGAAACAAGATGCACTGATTTTCTTAGATGCAGAAAAGGCCTTTGATAATTGAAACCAGGCCTTCATTTTTAAAATTTTAGAATATATGCATTTTGGAAAGAATTTACTAAAATATATAAAATTTTACTTTCTGTAATTTACATATCACAAGAAAGTAAAAATAATTGTCAACAAAGATCTAACAAAACTGTGAAATACAAAAAGAAAGAAGACACAATGCAATTCTCTCTAACAATTATCAATTATTTCCAAGAGATATAAGATAAGATGACAGGATTGTGGAATTAAATATTAAAAAAAGAAAGTTATAAATTAAGGTCCTTTACTGATGACTTGGTATTGGTTCTGAAGGATCTACTAATTGGAATGGAGACATTGATACGAAAATTAAAAGAATATGGTAAATTAACATGTTTTAAGATTAATAATCAGAAGATGAAGATGTTAATAAAAATAGAAAAATACAAACCAACAAGAATTGAGACAGAAAAAAAAGTTATTAAATGATAAAAGAGCATGTGTGAATCAAATAGGGGCAGATGAATCTGTCAGTTACAATTTTCCTCTTGCAATTGTTTTCCCAAATATTTTCATGAATATCACCTCATTTACATTTTTCATCTCACATAGTATGATTTTTTTTTAGTTCAAGATAACAACATGAGATTGGAGAGTTCCTCAATGTAATTTGCAGTAAATATCAGAAAAGTGAGAGGGGCAGCATATAAATTTATCAATAAATAATCTATGTGAAATAGCAAATATGAATTATAATTGTAATAAAATTTTAACATATAGCATGAAAAGTTTTAGATAATGCGTCTGTGTCCAATTAACATCAAATTTATTCTGAAATAATTTTCATAGGATTGCAGATTTATTCCTTAAACTTTTTTCATTACTATTAAGCACAAAGCTCATTGTTTATATTTCCCTAACAGCAATATTTCTAAACCACCAAGAATAGTGTACGCTGTTCTTTCTCCATCTAGAGAGCTTGCTCCATTTGTCATCAAAAATAATGACTAGATGCCTAAATAGTTGTACAGTTGGGTACTGAATAATTATGGCTGGTTCACACACATGCATCAACTTCTTGATGTTAAAAAAAATTATCTGAGTGATAATCTCAGGCACAAAACCTTAACAAAGGCAAAATAATTTCTTTTTGGAGTCAACTTTCATTAGAACCAACGCTAAGAGACCATGTGCAGTGTTAACTTTCAATTTTCACACTGAGTTTAAAACTTATTTCCAAACTTAGTTGTGCCTTTTTTTCTTCCCAGTTCTGAATAGTTTTAAATGCAACACTGCTAAGTTGCTTTGGGTGTACAAGCACAAGTACAGGTGCAGATTCTCTCTAGATCTCTCAAGTTCAGCCAATAACAAAAACATTTTTAAATTTTCACATATTTTAATTTTAGCTCTGCCTCTGAAGACAAAAACAAATGATGAATTAAATACTTTCAAAGCAAGACAGCAATTTGCATAGCAACAGTAACCATGAGGATGCATTTTAATGACATCACAATAGTATTATAGCAGCAGAAATGGATACAAGTAGGAATGAGTTAGGAACAGATATGTTATAATGGTCAAGAGTCTGAGTTTCTAGAAAGGAAAAGTTCCCAGTTCCAGTCATTTTTTGCCGCAAACTGGTTAAATTGAGATTCAGTGGTGGTATTCAACGGGTTCACACTGGGTGGGGAGAACTGGTGGCAATAATTTGGCGTGGGTCACCGAACCAGTAGAAATTTCTGACTGGCCATGCCCCCGAACCAGTCACCTGGTAGCTGCTTACACACTTGCCCTGCCCACCCAATTCTCACTCGCTCACCTGACATTCGCCCTGCTGAATCACTCCTCACTCCACACTAGGTCCTCATTGATTAACCTGCCTTCTCACATGGTGCTGGCCCTGTGCCCCAACTGAGCATTTCTGATCTTCCTGCTCATAGGTAAGCCTACGAGTCACTCTAGCCCCCCATAGTGTCCCTGGAGCTTGCCTCCCCCTCCCCCATCATCCTCCAAGCTTGCCAAGGGCCCCCCCACTGTTCCTGGGCTCATTTGGCTAGCTTTATTGCTGACACACCCCATCCCAGGCAGGAGCCCTAGGTACTGCCTAGCTAGCTTTCCCCCCCCCATCCCTGGACTCACCTGGCAGGACCGGGAGGGCAGATATCCCCGGCTGTATATGTGTGCAATTTGCTGTGGCTGCACCTTTCTTCCTTTCTCCTTGGGAGGAGGATGGTGGTGGCGGAGTCCAGAGCAGCCACTTATTTTCTTCCTTCTCCCAGGGGATGCGCCACTTCCAGCCAGGCCTGGCCAGTGGGTGGGTGGGCAGGCAGCCATTGGGGGACATCTCTACTGTGCTGGGTCTTGGAGGGGTGGCAGAGGTGCCCATGTGCAGCAGCCCCAATACTTCCGCCTGCCTCATCCTCCAGGAATGCCACCACTGCAGGTGTTCTCTTTCTTCCTTTCGTCCCCCAGGACCATTTCTGCCCACGTTCTCCTTCTCCCAGGGGGAGAGGAAGAAAGGTGCGGCTGCAGCATATTCTGGCCATCGTTGCCCTCATCCTCCTCCTGGAGGGAAAGGAAGAAAGGCGCTGCCGCAGCATGTTCAAGCCTCCATTGCCCACGTCCTTCTCCCAGGGGGAAAGGAAGAACGGTGCAGCCAGAGCATGCTCTGGCCTCCGTTGCCCACTTCCTCCTTCTCCCAGGGTAAAAGGAAGAAAAGCGCAGCCACAGCATGCTCCAGCCTCCACCGGCCCCCACCGCTGCCTCCTGCTTTCTGCCTTTTTGCACCATTAGCTGCTCTGGAGCTTGCAGGATCATTTTGTCCCAATCAGACCAGGTGTGTGTGTTTGTGTGGGAGAGAGAGAGCCTCAGGGAGGGGGGGAGAGACTGGGCACTGAACTAAGTGCTGAGACGTGAATTGTGTTTCTGTAGCAGTGCAAAATTACTGTCCTTGAGAAAATGATGGTGTGTCCCCCCACTTGCTTTCCTTGGCTTTCTTGCACCTCTTTTTCTCCTTTCCCCATCCCACATCTTTGGTGCTTGTTCTGGAGGTGGAAAGAGTAAGCAAGTAAATTGCATAGATACTATCCTTCTCATTCCCCCCAGCCCCATTTCTATCTTGCCACCGAGGGCCAGACCCAATGCAAAGTGTGCGTAGCCTCGGCACCCCAAGTCTGGATTTCTGGACACTGTCTGAGGCATTTGTGCAGCCTTTGTGGCATCTGCTGCAATGGGCATGCATGATATTTTAACTCCTTGGAGGTTACCAGCTTTCCCAGCTTCCTGTGCTGGATCAGAATGACCCATTTTTGGGAATCAGTGGGGCTGCAGACAATGGAAGGTTCTCCTCTCAATCAGGAAAGGGAACTGGGCTGTAGGGTCCCTCTGCAGCTTAAAGAGAAAGTGGCATCAGGTTTTTTGTGAAGGAGAGGAACCATGAAACATTTCATCCCTCAGGAGAAGCTACCAGTGATGGAGTGCTTTGACCAGGAGGGTGGGATCATGGCTGTCTCCTGTAGCAGCACCCACTGCAGCAGTGCCTCTGCTTCCCTCCTGACCAGGTAGGTGTGTGTGTGTGTGTGTGTGTGTGTGTGTGTGTGTGAGAGAGAGAGAGAGAGAGAGAGAGAGAGAGAGAGAGAGAGAGCAAGAAAAAGCAAGAAAGAAAGAGAGAAAAAGAGAAAAAGAGAAAAAGAGAAAAAAGAGAGAAAGAAAGAAAGAAAAAGAAATAGGAAGAAAGAAAAAGAAATAGGAAGGAAGACAGAGAGGGAGAAAAAAAACTTTTATTTTTGCTATTATTTTTAATTGACAAGGAATGGCTGGGAGGGGAGGAGCCAGGGAGGCACCCCTTCATGTGAGTGACATTGATTTGGCCACACCCACCCAGTCACATGACCACCAAGCCACGCCCACAGAAACAGTAGGAAAAAAATTTGAATCCCACCACTGTTGAGAATGTCTAAGAAAATGAAGCACATTGCGACAAAATAGTTTGGCAATAAGATAATATTTCACCTGTGTACTTAAACAGTCATCTAATCACCATAGCTAATCCGGAATTGTATGCAGATGAACATAAAGACTGACAGAAGAAGGAGAAATCTAATCTAAGATTAGGTTATATGTTAGCAATACTATAAATTAAAATACATGTTCTCATAAACAGTACTGAAATAGAGAAGTTAGCAGACGAGGAGCAGATCATTCTATTCTTCCCTCACATTTATACCACATAGCTATCTTCACCTCAGGTCCTAGATCATACTTGCTCTTTTACCTGGAAACATTGCTCATGAATGGCTGGGCATAAAACAGCTTACAGTTGTCACGCAACTAGTCAACCCTCAGTCATGGAAATTCACAGGATTAAATTTGGGTAGGTGACATTTTCTCACCCAACTTTCACAGGTTATTGTGATGAGAGAACACTACACATGCCACCTTGAATGAAAGAAGGGAAACCCAATAAACAAATGAATCCCATCTTCTATCCATCAACATTATTGTCACTTTACATTCAGTATTTTTCATTCATTCCTCCTAAATAGAGAAATTCACTTTTGTTATGTATGCCCAGAGATGTAGAATTAGTAGCTCATGTCCTTACATGCAATTCATTCTGCATATTTATTTGATTGCATCTCTGCTACAAGCTTGCCAGGAAAGAAGTTTGATTTTTATGTTATGTCATTAATTACCAGTCTATGACCATAAGCATTTCTATTTGGTTCTGTGCTACCACTTGGTCCACACCTCGATTGCTGGCAAGGACACACTAATATGTGTTAGCCTGATAGATTGTATTTTTAGCATATTAAGTTTAAGGAGTGGATATTGAGGAAAGTATTTATGAAAAAGTTCTTTGTACAAAACTATGCTACCCTCTGTTACTATAATACATATATATTCTCTATTTATTAATGCCAGCCCTTTTCGTTTAGGATATCTAAATTTATGTTGGTTTAAATCAGCTAACATTAAACATGGTATTATTTTCATTGATAGTTCTCTGAACTGTAATCATAACTTCCTATAAACAACAGTATATTTTCAAATATGTGGACAGAGGAGAGTTTAGCTCTCATATATTCCAATATTTCCTACTTGGAAGATTTTGCCATTCCTTGAAAAGCATTCATTTGTTTAGGTAAAAATAACCCATCCAGTTTCATTTATTGACCAGTATCTTATAGCCAGATCCATACATAGGTCTGTGCATTTTTTTTTATTTTTTTTTCTTTAAAAAGTGTATAGCATGTCAGCTTGGAAGGGATTTTTCATTGAGGCTTCTGGGCTGCCACATTCCAATGCCTGGGAATTTGGGAGGGGGATTATTAAGGAGCAGCAGAAGATTAGGCACAACAACATTCCTTTCTCAGAAAGTCAAGGACATTTTACTCTACACCGAGAGGAGAGTGACTGGGGATAGTCTCCAGTTGGAATGAAGTAATGATTGCACCATATTATGGACTATTGGGTGTAGGAGTTGGAGTTTGGATTTTCTTTGGGCTAGGGAAAATCCAGAACTCTCAAATTCAGGTTTTCCCCAGATGTGCCAATATAACATTTCTAATAAAATGGATCTTTGAGAAGATGATATTCTTGGAGGCTTTTTTTCTGGAGGTTGTTGCTTGGAACACTGACATAGCCATTTGTTATTTTTATACCTTTCCTTTGTTAAGAAAGAGTCCTGTCAATGATGAATATTTCAACAGTGTCCTGTGTCCAACATTTTAAAGAAGAAATATTCACTCCATTTAAGAAAACTTTTCAGTTCAAAAAAAGACACTCAGACATACACACTAAGCTATATTTTCAATACATGCTTGGTCTTATGTTTTTCCTGCCCACACAATATAAAGGGGAAGCATCAACAACATGACTCTAAGGGACATGCACTCAGTTAAATTGAAGTCCATCTGAACCCAGAAGCTAACAGGAGAGCAGTTGCATTGATCTAACATGTGTGACTTCCCAACTGACCTATAAGGCTTTATGTGGAAGCATTGGCTTTTGTGATGTCCTGCTGAGAACACTGATGCTGCTATTGTTCTCTACATCTTTTTTGGATGAGTTGGAACTGAACAAATGCTTCCTACAACTTTGCCCTTAGTGCATGCTGTTAACCTCTTTGTCTTCTACTTTTTCATTTCACATTTCTTTTTCTAGTCCCAAGTACTACATCTGCAGAAATTTTAAATTCAAGAAAATAGAAAGGGTGGCTTTTTAATCAAAGAATATGGATGCACATTGCTGACACTATAAGGATGAAAACATAATCCTAAGGAAACTTAAGAAGCAATTAGTTTTCCGTTCTTTTTATTTTCACAATATGCATTCTATTTATAATGTGGAGGACTCATAAATGTTAACATTTATTGGTACAGTAAAAAGCCATAGATGTATGGCTTAGACCAATATAGGCAATAGATTTCCAGAAAAAATATATTTAATTAATCATAGTAATAACACTATTCCCACTTTTATTAATATTCAGGTTGGAGAAAACTGCATGTAAAGCCTTCTTCAATGAAAGAAATAACAAGAAATATGAACATAATTCACATTTGCTGAGCCTTAATCCAACTGAAGTTAGAGGTTTTTTACATTAAGACCCACTCTCAGTGTGGGATGAGATAAGTCTCTGTTCATTCTTTGATGTTATGACAAGGAACTTGCAATTTTGATTCCTGATTATACCATTAACATTGCATTTATGGAGACTTCTGGCTTGACATCGCTGCAAAATCGACACATGCAGAGCCCCGCTCCCCATGCTGAATCATCTTCATTGGAGGGCTCCCCAAGGGACTAAAGTCACTCTGTAGGGGTGACCCACAAGGAGGGTCCTGCAGGTTGTGGAGAGCAGCAGCTCTCTCGCTGGACCCAGGGTTTCTTCCCTCTTTGACAAAGACAAAGATGAAGCAGCCAAAATGGCCACTGTTAAACTGAGCCAGCTGAAGAAACTATGACTGTGCTGGAGTGGTGTGAGTGGACAGTGATTGGAGCTGGGTAAGTTGATTTTGAAATTTTGCTTAGGATTTGCTTAGGGACTAGAAAAAGAAATGTGAAATGAAAAAGTAGAAGACAAAGAGGTTAACAGCATGCACTAAGGGCAGAGTTGTAGGAACTATTTCTTCAATTCCAACTCCTCCAAAATTAATCCGGAAAAAGAGGTTCTCTGGAATGCTTTCAAGTGGTGATTAAAGAGAGGCAGAGAGAAATTGCACCCAACAGGAAATAAATAAAAGCTGTAAAATACAGAAAGACTGGTTGTATAAATCTTCCTGGAATGATTTTAAACAGACATTTTAAAATGCTGGACATTTGACTGTTTATTGGATATTCCTTTTGAATTAACTTGAAATAAATAACTGCCAGAACAGTTTTAAAGTGGATTTTTAATGTTGATTTTTAAGTTGAAGACACCACTTGCTGGTGAATGGATATATACTATGTCATATTCCCAGAATAACAAAACAACCCTGGAAAATTCTGATGAGAAGAATAACACCTGGAGGTCTGCTATATTATTTACTGTTCTATACTTATCTACTTTATGGTTACTTGAAAACCTGGAGGATATCTAATGGAATGACTTAGAACTAACTAGCAATTTAAATAGTCAATTTAAAGAGCTATTTGGAAAATCCCCTGGACTGTATAAATGGAACCTATTGACTAACTGTGGGATATAAAGAATTATAACTATTGTATCTCCCGATGAACAATATTAAGCTCAAGTAATCTGTTGGCTTTGGGAAGACAAAAAGAATAGATTCTGGAGTGGTGACAGATTACTGACAGAACATTGGATATTATTTGGACTTTTTAAAACAAGGCAAGATGACTCATCAGAAAGAATTGGAGGCACTTCAAAAAGAAACTATGCTGTTATTCCAAAGCTTTTATGATATGATCATGGGGAATTTCAGGGAGATATAGGACTTCCTACATGAATAACTGGAAAGACTGAAAATGTGTAACAAGGAACAATAAATCAAGATAATAAAATCCAGGAAACAAGGAAGATAACTGAAAGCTTAGAGGATGAGATAGAACAGACTACACAACAAATAGAACAAGGAGAAATGAAGGAGGAGCAGGGGTGGGATTCTACGGGCTCAGCCTGGTTCAGGCGAATCAGTATCTCTGAAGATCAGCTGTGAGCGAACCAGTTCACTCCAAAGATCAGCTGCCCACCTGGCCCACCTGACTCTTGTCTGTGCTTTATTTCCAGGTTTTCCAGCTCAACTAATTTGCTTGGCATAGAGGATTGCACATCAGCTGTTTTACACACAGGGCTTGTAGCAGAAGGTGAATTGCAAATGCTGTGTGCTCACTGAAGCAGTTGTTACATTGGTTGAATCCCATCCCTGAGGAGGAGATTATAAAGTTGGGAGAATACACAGTATATTAGGAGCTGGAAAAATAGAATTGAATAAATCAAAATATATTTTTGGAAAAAAGGCAGAGGATTTGGCAGACTCGTGGGTGAACTGGCAGCAAAAAATAGTGGAGATGAAAATAATGGTTGGTTTGAATATGAAAGATATAGATAAGGACCCGAGGGAGGAGTATGGGAGGCAAATTAAAAAGAGAAGTGAAACTTCCAAGAGAATGAGAGATGATGGACAGAAAGATTTTTTTTTAAAAAAAAAAACTAGATTGGCTGTAGTAATATTAAGAAATTAGAAATAGGGGGAATATTGTTATATTTTTACATAACACATTTAAAGTGAATGTTGGAGGTTAAGATCAGATTTTGAAAAAGGATGTCATCAGGTATGCTAAAAAATAATGTTATTACTAGAAGGATGTAGCAAATATAGAATAACTGAAAAATAAAGGATTATGTGCTAATACAAATATGTATAATACCACTAGACTACATAAATTTGATTAATGCAGTAACTTTCATTTGTATCAATTTTATTTGTGTATCAAAATGAATGACTCTCTGATGCCACACTGTCCATGCAATGATACTGATGTATATTTAAAAATTTAAAAAAACCTTTACACTAAAAAAAAACATTGTATCTATGAATGGACAAAGCTATTTCAAGGCAGTAAATACTGCTTTAAAATGTATTTGTCTTATATTCTAATTGAATGTAATTCTTGGCTTACTCTACCTGGGCAGTATGCGAGCTTGATTAGTAAAGGAGCTCAGTGTAGGGTAAACCAAATGATTTTTGACACCATTGTAAACAAAGAGACATGGGAAATGTTACTAATTTGGTATGTTTATCTTGAGATAGATAGATAGATAGATAGATAGATAGATAGATAGATAGATAGATAGATAGATGACAGACAAAGATAAAATTCTTTATTGCCAAATGGACATACAAAGAATTTGTCTCCAGTGCTTAAGCTCTCAGTGTACATATGAGCAACAAATGATAAATCATGACAATAATTAGAAAATACAATCATCATAAGGTACTAAATAAATGCAATCAACATAAATCATGAGATACTAACAACAGTTAGTTATAGTCTTAAGAGGCTAAGGAAATAGGTAATAGGAAAGTATTTAGGAAATTGGGACAGCCATTACAACCAGCTAATGAATACTGATTGGCTGAGTAGTTAAAAGATTTCGATGCTCAGCTATCGACCAGAGGAGCCAGCTCCAGACTCACAATCATCTATCTGTCTGTCTGTCTGTCTGTCTGTCTGTCTGTCTGTCTGTCTGTCTGTCTGTTTATCTATCTATTTCTATTCTATTCTATTCTATTCTATTCTATTCTATTCTATTCTCTTAAAATTGTAGCGACATTTCGGCAGAATTTGTTATTTGGCCGCATGGAAAAGAAAACCTAAACAATTTCCTAACACAACTAAACAGCACACACCCCAAAATCAAATTCACCATGGAAATGGAAACAAACAAACTACCATTCCTAGATGTACTAATCTACAAAAAACAGATGGCACACTAGGACACACCATATACCAAAAGAAAACACACACCAACTGCTACCTCAACACCCAATCCCACCACCACCCAGCACAGTTAAACTCTGTGGCCAAAACATTAATTGCCAGAACCAAACATCTGGCAGACCAGACACACATAAAGACTGAACTATGCACCCTAACCGAAGTACTGACAGCCAGCGGCTTCCACAAAAGCCCACAAAAGCAAAATCACAGGCCTGATCCATAAGAACACACTGAGACATAATGGAGACCTAGAAGATGAACAGACCTATGGGACAGCTGTCCTGTCCTACATAAGAGGTATAACAGACAAAATCAGTAAGATACTACATAGGCATCACATCAAGACTGCCTTCAAAGCAGACAGAAAAATAGCAGACATGCTAAGAAAACCCAAAGATAAAATTAAAATCCAATGCATATATGAATTCCCCTGAGCATCATGCCCTGCCACATACATTGGACAGACCAATAGAAGAATAAGTACCCACCTGAATGAACACAAAAATGCAGTAATCATTCATCCAACACATGAAAGCCACAAGTCACAGCATCGACTTCAATGGCACCAAAATCCTAGCCACTATAGAAAACCCCAGCCATAGAATTATCAGAGAAGCCATAGAGATTGAAAAAAGACCTGAAAGTATGAATAGAAGAGATGATTCCACCAGACTGTCAATTATCAGGAAGCCTGCACTCACAAACAAAAAAAATATCCACACCACAAGCCAAGCAAATACCTGGGCACATACAGACCTCCCCCTGATACCTCCAACCCAAACACATGCCAACCAGCCAACCAGATGAAACCTAGTTTCCTAATAAACGATGGCCGGCCATTCACCCGAAGCCAAGCCACACTAAAAGTCCCCAATTTGAAACACAATGTTGCCAGCAAATCAAGACAAAAAAATGCAAAAAACAGACAAAAGATATTAGAAACAAGCTGAACGAAGCAAACTCCAAGACCAATAAACACAGACCAAGACTCCCAACCAATCAGGATGAAGAAAAAAACCATTCTAACAAAGCACAAGGCTAATACCAAATTTAAAACAGAAACGGCTGCAAAGATTGACACACAGATGAACCCAATACACAAGCCTGATGATGGCAGAGGAGATTCTGTCAAAACATCACTACAACTTTAAAAGCACAACTATAATGATGTGGGAAAATACCCAAACAAAGCTGAATACTAAACATACATACATACATGTCAGAATAGATCATTTTAAACAGCTTGACTTGGTCTCAAGTATATTTTAAACTGAGTTCAAAAGAGTTGGGAGATTAATGAGTTCTAACTTTTGCTGAAACTAGTGGAGCAAAATATTTAGGATCAATTTAGTTCCCATTATTTTAATTAGAGTTTATATAGAAATACTTGATAGAAAGCTTGATTAAATGATTCAGACAAAAATGCTTTTAGATGGAAAGTTTTATTAAGACCACTGTTTGTACATATAATTTTCCTCTAATGTGCACTCAGAGAGTGAGATTTGATTAAGTTTTATATTGACACAATTGCTTACATTAAAATTTGATGAAGATGATTTCCCCATCACCATTACCTAATTTGTAACTCCTATAGACCAGATCTGTATTGGATTGGATCAGAGAGGCTATGTGGCAGTCAGGAAAATAAAGGAAATCTCATTGGAACAAGTTTAACACCTATTTTCATCTATATATTCAAAAGTTGCAACCTCATGCCTGGTTACGCAGTTTAAATTACATTTGCAAAAGAATTAAGACAAAACCACACGGTAGCCAACATATATTGTGGACTTAATTGGCAACATTTAAGCAAAGTGTTTTGAAATGTATCTTCCTTTATTGATGTTTATTAAGTCTGAAACAGATTTAGATCTTTTATTTATTTTTATCAAAGACCATCATAGCATGTAAAATTACCAAACATGAGATAAAATTTATGAGATAAAATATTAATAACATAATAAAGATTACAAGGATAAAATTACAGAGGTTGCTTACCTGTGAAATACATGTTTATAGAGTACATCTATAAACTCAAAATTATAATTTGGTAAATGTTATAAAAATACAAAAGGATACATTAAAAAACAACTCTATAACTAAGGTAAAAGTGAAACTAAAATTAATGAAGTATTGACAAATCCAATTTTGATTATTAACAGTATTATTAATATTATATAAATTTTATTTTTCAAGTTGTGAAAAAAGAAGGCAAGAATATAAGATTTATCCATCTCAAAGTAGGGAACCTTTGGTATGTTGTGTCTCACATATTGTCCCAAAGACAAGAAGCAACTGAACTTTCTGGTTTTTCTTTGAAGACGTTTCACTTCTCATTCAAGAAGCTTCTTCAGCTCTGGCTGAATGGTGGGGAATGAAAGGACTTATACTTGCATTTGCATTCTTTTAAAGAGTTGTTGAGGCTACCTGGAGATTTATCTGTGTCGTCAGGGTCACCTGAGTAGTGCAAATGGGTGTGGAGCCTTCTTGGAACTGTTGAAAGGACTGTGTTGTAGGCGAGATGTAGATGTTGTTGTATCCCTTCCCCTCTGTTGAGAGAGGGCTGTTCAATGTTGATATAAATGTCAGTATATTCATGAACTGGAATAGAGCTTGGTAACAAGGTCAGCCAATGCATAAGCATAGGAACTAAATCAGCCAATGAGGACTGTTTTGGAAACTGGAACTCGAATTAGCCTAGGCTGGAAATTAAAACTTAAGGCTAGGTCACACTGGCCAACGGATGCAAAACGTATGCAAAAAGGACACAGCGGACAAGCAAAATTTCAGGGGTGGCTCCATCCATTGTTATCCGCTATCAAAAGTGCCCCAAATTTGCAAAACAGAACGGACAACAACGGAAAGGAACGGACGGGGGTAGTACGTAGCGAGGATGGTAAGCGGATGTTCATAGGAAGCCTAGCGGATGGAAGCAGATGGAAGTGGATAACACATCCGCAGGGCTTCCGGGGGAGAATAGCGAAGCAGACGTGTAGCAGAAGGAGTGGATGCATAGTGGATGATGCGGATGCATCACAGACGCCTATAGGATGCGTAGTGGATGCGTAGCAGATGCAAAGCATTCACTGTGCATGCGGGGAGGATGACTTGTGTCAGCTCCGCGGATATAAAAGGATGCAGCTCGCAAGCAGTCACCATTCAGAGGAAAGACCAGCTGCCAAAGATATCTTGAAAGAACACCATGGTTCGACAGTCAGGGAAGAAGAGAAAGCGTGTGCCTACTCCTGCCAGCCCTGGCAAGAAGGACAGAATCACCATCCCACCCCCTGGCGCTGACTCTGAAGCTGCTGGTGCTTCTGCTGCTGGTGCTGCTTCTGCTGCTCCTGGTGGTGCTGCTGGTGGTGCTTCTCCTGCTGGTGCTGCTGGTGCTGGTGGTGCTTCTCCTCCTGGTGCTGCTGGTGCTGCTGATGCTGCTGGTGCTCCTGGTGCTGCTGGTGCTGCTGGTGCTTCTCCTGCTGCTGCTGGTGCTGCTGCTCTGGTGGACCAGCCCCAAGGCCCTCAAAGCCCTGCTGCTGAAGGCCCTGAAGCCCCTGCCAGAGGGAGGAAGAGGCAAGACAAGGAGAAGGGAGAGAGGAAACAGTACTCCATTTCCGAGGACCATGAGGAGGAGGTGCTGGAATAGCTGAGGGAGAATGAGTACCTGTGGAGAAAGGGCCACAGGCTCTATCATGACACCAAGAGGAAGCAGGCAGTGTGGAGAGACAAGGCAGAGAGCCTGGGCTACACTTCAGATGTACTCCTGGGATGGTGGAAGCACATGCACACCTGGTATGGCAAGCTGCACCTGAAGAAATCTGGCCAGGCCGCTGTCAAGCTCACTGACCGGGAGATGTACGTCATGGCCAAGTGCACCTTCCTGGAGGGTGAGGTCCGCCACCGAGGAGCAGCCCCTCTGTCAACCCTCTCCCTCAGACAGCCCACAGACAGCCATTCCTCTTCCAGCCAGGAGATAGCTACCGTGTCCAGGCAGGTGTCTTTGGAGGACCCCACGGCAGAGACCCCCCAGACAGCTGCACTCCCCATGCCAGAGGACGTGGAGGATCCCCTGTCTCAAATGGAGCAAGAAGAAACAGCAGCCAGAGACCAACCCACCCACACCCCCAGCTCCACCTCCACAGAAAGCAGGCAGAGAGGCAGACTGGAGGGCCAGAGCCACACTGTCCTGCTGGAGATCAGGGACACGATCAAGACCAGCACAGATCTTCTCTCTCAGCTGGTCCACAGCGATATACCATCCTCGAACTGCAAGCCCTTCATCACATACGTGAGCCAGACTCTCATGGACCTGCCTGAGGCCCAGTACCAGGTGATGAAGGAGAAAATCACAGCACTTCTGCACAACCCTCCAGGCCCAGCTGAACCTGTTCCGACCCAGTCCAGGACTGCTCCTCCAACCCAGGCGATGTTACAGCCCTTCCATAGCTTTCAACAGCACCTCACCTGCCAAGGCTACCAGTACAAAGACTTCCCACAGCAGAGGCAGCCCTTCCCAGTCCAGGCCCAGGTTCATCGCATGCCACAGACACCTCACCTGACCCAGCTGCAGACCAGACAGCCCCACTACACTCCTCTTTCCTCCACCCCACAGCCAAGCCCCTCAACAGAAAATCTGTCATCAGTATTGTGCCTGACATCCCAGGTCCTTGAGGAAGGGCCTCTCAACCTCATGGGACTGAGTCAGCTCTCTGAGAGCTTCCTGAACACTCCATCCCCTGTTGTACTCTCGGGTCCAGGCACCCCAATGGCACCTCAGACCAGCACTCCAGCAACAGCCACCTCCACAGTCCCTGGCCGCTCGACACCTGAGACCATGGACATGCCTCAGTGTGACTGAGAATAGTGCCAGAGACTGAGTTGTTACCTGTTCACTTTATCTTTGCTTAAAGACACTTTACTTGGTTCATTTTGCTTTTTTAATAAAGTCACACAGTTTACTTAAGACAGTTGTTAATAAAGGTTATCTTTGCTTCACACACTTGGTTCATTTTATTTACTTTATAAAGTGTTGGTGAAAACTTTGAAAAAAGGGTTAAGCCTTTGCATTCTTGTGGGATAGGTAAGGATAGTTGTGGGATGGGTAAGGATAGCTGTGGGATGGGTAAGGATAGTTGTGGGATGGGTAGGGAGAGTTGTGGGATAGGTAAGGATAGTTGTGGGATGGGAAAGGATAGCTGTGGGACAGATAAACCTCCAGTGCAAGCATAGTGGGACTGTATGATCCACCCTCCCAGCTGCCACACATATGGCCCTTTTTTATCAATAACAATTTATTCATTGATCAACACATTTCAAAATAAACAAAGCTCTTTATTAATGCCCTATTCATTGTAGGGCCACTCAACATACATGGCACAATCTCATCAATGTTATGAGACAGGCTCAAGGAAGCATCCATTAAGCATCTACCATCCTGTCTTGCCACTCCACTTCCCTTCACGTGAGGCTCTGTTGGGGCCTTGCACATCCTTAGTGTCTATCAGGTTTCGCCCTTGCCTCCATTCACCAGGCTCCATGTCCCCATTGCCTTGTTGATGGTCCACAAGCCTGTTCTGCAACACTGGGTAGCGGGTGCGCATGAGATTGTGCAGGACGCAGCAAGCTTCCATGATGCTCCTCACAGTCTGTGGGTGATGCTGCATGGTGGTGAAAAGTACCTGGAACCTGTTGGCCAGGATGCCAAAGGCGTTCTCCACCACCCGTCTTGCTCTGGACAGCCTGTAGTTGAAGATCCTCTCTTCACGGGTGAGGTATCTTGAAGTGTAGGGCTTCATGAGGTAGGTTCTGAGGGAGAAGGCGTCATCACCATGATGAAGTCGGGCACATCTTGTGTGTCATTGGGTAGGGGGTCTGGATCTGGAAAACTCATGATGAGGTTGCATTCCAGCCCATCCTTGAGGTCACTGGTGTTGTATACCTGGCTATCTGAAGCTGACCCATTGCCTGTAGCATCGATGTATATGAACTTGTAGTCAGCATCAACCATGGCAAAGAGGATGATACTGAAGAAGCCCTTGTAGTTGTGATAAGAGGACCCTGAGTTGGCTGGAGCTTTGCAGGCCACGTGCTTCCCATTTATGGCTCCAATGGTGTGGGGAAAGTTCCACCTCTGATACCACTGTTCTGCAACTTTCCTCCAGCCTTCTTCAGTGGTGGAGCACTGGAGGAGCTCCTCCACATATTCTTCGATGATGGCCTGCACCACTTCTCTCACCATTTTGCTGATGGTGTTGTGTGGCACCCTCCAGGCATACTGCATGTTTCTGTACGTGGTTCCAGAGGCCAGGTGGCGCAGAGTCAGTGCCACCTTCAGTCCAGGGTCCAGGCTGGGACAGAAGTTGGTGCTCAGCTTGGTCAACCTGGGTCTCAGATGCTCCACAATTTCGTCAAACATGGATGGTGGCATCCTCATAAAGTGCTGGAATGCACCAGTGTCTTCATTCCTCAGCTCCACCATCAGCTTGTCATAGAGTCCAAACTCCACTCTTCTCCCAATCCATCCTCGGACCCACACAGCTCTTGAATGTCTCTTTCTTCTCCTTGTGTAGAAAAGGTGAAACAATCTGAACAGGGCTTGGTTCTGGTGTTGAATGATCGCAGCTACCATAAGGACTGTGTGATGATCCATGGTGGAGAACAATGGATGATGTGGAAGAACAAGACCAAGGGTGAAGAGGTCTGTACACCACGGCTGCTGGACTGATAATGAGATCCAGGTGATTTCCTCCCCCTTTTTATAGGAAATGTTGGTTTTCCGCTAGGTGTCCTTCCACATACTCTTGGCATATTCCAGACATCCTAAATATCCGAGATACATCCCATATATGAACATTTTGTCCGTTTTAATGTTTTATATACAAGATGCATCCGCTTACATCCTTTCTATTTCCATGCTACTAACGCTGTATGGACGTTCCGCGTACCTTTTGCTTTCTCCCTCTTTCCATTTTTAGCTGGAGCGGATGTGAGTTGCGAGGATGCCCAGAGGATGCTGAGAGGATACAGCGGACATGTAATGGATGACAACGGATGTAGAACGTTTGTTGCCCGTATGTGTTGCGGATGTACATCGTACGCGGTGGAAAGTTCATCAGCTCAAAAAGTTTTGTGCAGCTCAAAACCTTTTGAGCAGATGAAATAGCAGTAGATGGATGTTTGACGGATAGAGCATATGAAACACGTACGCTGTGAGTACACAACGGATGCATCGCATTTTCCAATGGATGGCAAGCTTTTTTGTCCATTTTATATCCTCTTTGCATCCGTTGGTGCAGTGGGACATGGGCTTAAAAGTAGCTTAGGCTTGGCTCTATGTTAAGCTCTGTAACTCTGCAGCGATGTTGACTTTTGAGTCTGTCTATTGAAGATGAAACTAATTTGCTTGCTTGCTGAAGACTGGAGCTCTGCTCTGAACTTGCAACATGTTTTTGTTTGAGTTTGCTCCATGTTAGAGAAATCTACAACTAGTTTGTAAAATCTTATTATGTTTATAAAGATGTTAAATGAAGCATCAGCCATTTCTGTTTATTTTTCTGGTGCTGAATTATCACTGCAAAAACTCTCAATAATAAATAGCTTCTTTGACCCCCCCCCCCCACCTTTCAAACCAGGATAAAACCAACCAAGGATAAAACATCCAGACACAAACAGAACAACATGGTATATGCAGTTCAATGCAGTGAGCCATGTGCAGACCTGTAATTGGGGAAACAAAACAATCACTTCATACACATGGCACAATATAGGGAAACAAACCCATCAGGACTAGATTAAACAGTCTATGTGTATTTAAAAGAGAAAGGCCACTCACTCCATATTTTTGACAGACTCGCTGGTTTGAAAGAGGGGACAAAGAGGCCATCTATGTCAAAATTGAATGGTCCATTCTCAACAGTGGGGGGGGGAGGAATACAACTTCATCTATCTCCAATCTACAACACAATTCCAATAAGGCTCCACACCCATTTGCACTACTCAGATGATCCTGATGACACAGATAAACCTCCAGGTAGCCTCAACAACTCTCTAAAATAGTACAAATGACAAACTGTTTTCTATACTATGTTCACATAGCTACAATATAGTAAAGTAAAATACATAAACCAGCAGGCAGATTTCAGAAAAGGTTCCATTAAACCTGCATTGTCCTTTGGGTCTCAAGAATAATAGCACTTTTTTGACACAGCAAGCAAGAAAAGTTTGAAAATGAAAATGACTGTGTTTTTATGTTAAAAATACAGTACATCCATTTTGATTCTTGCTGCTTTTCCAGTTACTTGGTTATGTTTGCCTAATATTCATTCAACTTTCTTCTCAGAGCACTTCATCATACTTGGAAGCTCAAGGTCAGCAAGGCAGTTTTGTTAATTATAATTAAAGGAAAAACTTGCTGAGTTGGTTTTCTCTTACAGAACTTCCATAGTCAAAAGAAATAATATCTAATTTAGTAGTGCATTTTTTAAAGGAAGGAGAGGGGCATCCTTTCCATTCTTTGGTTCATTTTTCTTCCATTGCATGGAAATGATTTTCTAAAAATTGCACATATTCCAGTTTTGATGCCATAAGACTAATGAGAATGATTAATTCAGCATCTCCTATATGACCTGCCAGGGTATGCTAATGTGCTGAAATACAATATAAAGATCTTGGAAATAAATAATGAAACCTTGAAAACCCAAGGATATCTTTCCTGTTGCAACATGCAGGAATATTCAGATTCTTGATGCTTCAAAATGCTTTAACTTTCACATAAATATTTTTACATGATCTCTATGCAAATAACAGATAAAGATCAAAGACACTCCACAAATTAGGTGAATATCAATACCATTAGCTCTGTGGTTTAATTTCAGTCTTAAAATGGAATTATATAATGATTAGTTAGTGATATGTACCCATAATAAAGTCGAGTTTTATTACTAGTTTAAATATCTTTGTTGATATTAATGGGACTATAATCATATACATCATATGTATATATGTCTATATTTTATGAGTTTAGAATTTCAGAGAATTCTAATCAATTTGTGTTAGCGCTAACTACCTCCAATTCCAATCAAAAATTGACCAACAACTGTGTGTCTTTTGAACTCAGTCTGCAGGCCTTGCCTCAGCATATTGGATTATAAATTATTTTCATCCTCATTCTGCAGAAAAACAAACCACAAATAAAAAGTGTTCAAATCAGAAAAA
This sequence comes from Laticauda colubrina, assembly GCA_015471245.1. Classification (NCBI taxonomy): domain Eukaryota; kingdom Metazoa; phylum Chordata; class Lepidosauria; order Squamata; family Elapidae; genus Laticauda; species Laticauda colubrina. The sequence continues at coordinate 14,962,831 of BLBF01000031.1, read as the reverse complement.
ACTGTTTGCATATCCTTTGGATGATCCATGCATAATTGTTTGGTAAACCTGCGAACAAATAAAAAAAATCCCTTCAGAGAGGCTGGCAGGTATATGAAGAAAGGTTAATTGTAAATAATGTGAATGAATGCTCCTGAATATGGCAACTTCACGGTGATATAACAGTAACCTGTATTTTAAACTCTATTTTGAATGGATGAATAGATAGAGTTGAAATTAACTGAGAAGAAGTATACACAGCATCAGAACATCAAACATTCAGTGAACAAGACCTTGAACCTCTAAGGGATGCCTGGCAGAGGACATTGATTGGAGTCTTGTTTTCAGAAGGAAATGAAATGTGAGAACAGGCAACAGAAGGCAAGAGGGTAGTGAGAAAAATCGCTTTTCTTTGTTATCTTGAAAAAGTACTAAAGAAACATCAGTTTTGAGATGAGGCAGCTTGACAATGTCAAAACACTTCTTAGATGTAGAGTTCTGTTATACATGCTATATGTCTCCAACTGGTTTGAACACAGACATTACTTAATGCACATGGACAAGCTGCACAAGGTCAGCCCCATTTCTTTCAGCAGGACTGAACTTTGAACAATCATGTTCTAGACTGTGGGTATAATTATATTTCTGTTTCCTAGCATCAAGATGCCTTGTTAACAGCCATTTTATATATCATTCCTGTTCTGCTTCAACATCAGTTTTAGATTACTTATAGACATTTCTGATTGAACTTTTTTATTCTCCCAAATATTGGATTACTACTGGTTTTCCATATATTTTTCAAAAGAAATACAAGCAACTCAAAATTCCTGCTATAGCCTAAATGCTATCCCTTCACAGATTGCTTGCTTTTGAAGAATAACTTCAAAGATTAAAGCAAATAATGGAATGAAGAACCATTTGCCCAGTACTCTTATTTTTGGATTTGTTGTCAGAGAACTTCCTGATGCTTTTGATTCCAATTTAAAACATGTCCAAGCTTGATATGAATTTTTGTTGACCATTTTCAGATCTATTCAGACATTAGGGTTCCAAGAAAATAGTTATAGTACTTATTTCTTTTGTTGTCTGAAGATGAATGAGGAAGCTTCTAACAAAAATGGTTAAAATCATCCCATTTAACTATGCTATAGAAAATGGAGGAACAGTGTCTTCTTGTTAACAATCTTTTCTTGCTTACGATTTGTTTGAAGTTTGATTAAACCAGCATATTGAATTTCATGCTACTTTAGCCTCCTCAGATTGCCCTTTGAGGTACAAAGAATGTGCAGTAGCTTTTTTATTGCAACTTACTTGGCCCACTTTGAAGACTTCATATCAAACCCACCAGCATATTTCATTTATTTATTCCATTATAAATGAAACCTTTCTTTTCATGAACGTTACTCTTGTTGATCTTACAAATTAACATATCGAAAGGAATTCACAAACAAATCCTAGCATTTTGGTAAGATAAACTAATTATAACATACTCTTTCCTAATTTAGTTTCAAAGTTAAATGTCAGTAATATGAATTAAGCTCACATTCTAAACTATAAAAATTAGTATTCTTTATCAGCAAATTTATTTCTCATCTATTCCAAACTGATGAAGAGTCACCTGTTGTGATCACACTGGGAGAAAATCTTGACATTAATGGCAAGTATTACTTTAAAGGAATTGATAGAGAACTGGGGCCAAGATCATCAGTGGAAGTCCTACTTAGGACAATTAAGTACTTTGTATCTTCAAAGAATTTAGTGAACAGCTACATGGGAGTTTACAAATGGATATGGGTCAATAATGTTTATATCTCCAGCTTACCACTCCATTCTCATCTCTTCCAGAATAGGGTGCTTATTAGCCTCTATTATCCTCTAATATTTGTATTTCTAAACAGCAGAGATACTTCCCCATGCTATTGCATGCCCTTTTCTATCCGCTGCATTGAATTTTGATTATTATTACATTTTAATCAAATGATTCATATTTTTTACTTCTTCTGAAATCATACATCCTTCATTAGGTTTCCTATTTCATTCTAATTTTAGTATAGATTCATCTGACACCAACATTAAATTGACATATTCCAGAAAGAATTGCTATGTCTCTCAACTTTCTTGTACCTTCAAAGCAGGAGTGGAATTCTACCAGTTCGCACCTATTTTCTAGAACCAGTTGTAAGCAGTTTCAGAGAACCAGTTGTTAGAACAAATTACTGGCCTAATCCTGTAAGGAAGGCAGGAAGGAAACATTCTGGTGTTGCTTACAAAAACTGCCACTCTGTTAACTCTTATTACGTTCTTGGCAGGACTAGACTTCCTGTCTCAGGAACTTCTCTGGAGTTTTTTTCCCCTCCTTTGCTGGTACTTTGCTTGTGTGGAGTGACCATTTAAAGTTACAATGGCACTGAAAAAAGTGACTTATGACCATTTTTCACACTTACGACTGTTGCAGCATCCCCACAATCATGAGAGGCCAGGCGAGGAGATGCTTGCCTCAATCTGAGTGTTATTGAGTTGGCCACACCCAGCCAATAACATGACCACCAAGCCACGTCTACCCAGTCACAAGACCACCGAGCCACACCTACCACCTAAGCCACACCCACAGAACCGGTTGTTAAAAATTTGAATCCCACCCCTGCTTCAAAAACAAGAGTGTGCTGCTACATGGGAGTTTACATTGTTATAGCATTACACGTGATTATAAACAAGTTTTGGTGAATTCTCCAATATCTTTTCCCAGTAATTACTAAAGAGGCCTATAGTCACCAAGTGTCTCAGCTGCTTCTCTATCCCAATGTGCTACTCTGCAATTCTGTGTAATGCAAAAGACAAATCAAAAACTCTGCCAAGGTTTCATTATATCCTTTTTAAATATTTGCTTGTTTAGCATCCTGCATTGGGAAGAAATGTTACTTAAAAGCTTGCACAACAGATTGTAGATATTCTATAAAGGTATTGCTATGTACAAAGGTTTATTTTATAAATATTAAGCAGAAAGTCATCATAATACCTCCTCCTCCATCATTTGTAAAGTGCTTTCAAAAGAATAAAGCACTTCATATGCATTATCCTGTTATAATCAAATATTCTATTCTAATAACTACTCTTGTTTTCAACTCTTCAAACAACATTTTTAATGAGTCATACATATACCCTGGTAACCAAGTTTATATAAACACTTTGCTTTATTTTGTAATTGAAGTAGCCTCAGAGCATCATTTTAAGAAGAATTAACATAAATTTAAACAATGCTGTAGCATACAGTATTCCATCTATATCAAGAACAACAAACATAATTCCAAAAGAGTTCCATTAAAGTAAAAGAAAAAGGGCAGGCAAGAAATAACAAATAGCAATCACATCTTCTATTATTATGGCATGATCAACTCTTTATAGTCCTATTAAAACTCATAAACATATAACATCAGTAACTTTATGATAAGCAGGACTGAAAAATTGAAATAAAGCAGACACTACAACCTTATATAAATTTCTCTTGGAGTAATATATCATTTATTTCAGAGCACATGATATATCATTTATTTCAGAGCACGTGGGTGTGGAATCAACCCTACAAGTTGCTTGCCAACTCTCACTCTTTCTAATATCAAAAGTCAGAAACCGCTTAGATGGTTATGAACATTTGATGCTTGCATATTGCAAGGTATGTGATGTTCCAATATAAAATGAAGATGTAATATGGGAATCTTTTGAGTGCTTTCAAGAGCCAGTTTTCTAGAATTAGTCACATGCTTTTAACAAGAGAGAAAGAATGGAACAGGGAAGAGATGAATATGCTGAACATGGCCAGCATGTGACTGGAGAATTAGCTTGTCATATCCACATCCAGATGGAAAGTCAATCCACAATTCTTATCATTTGTCTCTTTATGAAGTTAACGCTGCCAATTCCAGTGTTACAAGGATAGTATATATAGTTCTTTTTTTTTTTTAATGAACTTTTAAAAAGGACATGTTAAAAAGAATATTTGAATACTGCTACATAAAAAAGGAAGAAAATGAATGTTTCAAAATGATTAATTTGTCCATTATACAATAAGATAAATAGAGATAATTCAGGAATTTTGGTCCAGTATATGGAATGTTGGGGAAAATCCTAGAAAAAGTTACTAAAATGTTTGTTAATAAAATAGAATGTAGAAGGACGATGACTTGGAAAGGAAGATAAGAAAAGCACGCAGAGCTGAATGCTTGAATTTTTTCCAATTATTTTCCTTAATGCCAATACCATTCTGGATTACATCACCAGGAGGGAGGGGCATAAGAATGAAGAATCAATAAAATTCCAAAGCTCTGCTTATAAGTCTTTGGGGGGTTTTCTGCACAGACTTCAGCCACAACAGACCCACTTTCAAGCTCAATTAGTTTTTTAATGGTTTCACTTTCCAAAACAAATTCTTTTCCTGTTCTATTCTGTTCAATGAGAATCATCCTGCTGATAGACAGGTAAGCAAACAGAATCTTGAGCCCCTTTGCCCATATTTTGCTCCATATTTTAATAGAAATATTGCATACAGAAAGAAAGCATGGAAAAAATGGGATTCCAGAGACAATAAGTAAACTATTCAGAAAGAAATATAATGAAATAATCTATATATCTAAGCAGATTCTAGCCAAAGAAAATGAAGCAAAAGACATGGCTATGGTGCTGTATGGTACCTATATAGCAGCCCCAAGGAGCTCTAGGGAACAATTAGCTTTTATCATCTGGAATGCTCTCTGTTTTCTGCAGACATAATATGAAATGATGGTCATTGCCAAAAAATAAAAGAAGTAATCATAAAGCCTGGAAGATTATAATCTGGTGAATATGAAATTTGTTAATATATCCTCTTTCTCAGTGAAATTCATTCTTATCAGCTCATTACTTCATATTCCTTTCTTTACAGGAAAATGAAGCCTATGAGACCCATAACATTCTAGGAAATAAACCCAAATGTCCTTATGATTTTGAAATATATCTCCTATATATTTTGAAATATATCTCCTTTCTCCTATTCCTTTGTCACATTCAAGCAGCCAATGCTCAATGGTAAGTAGCCTTACCAATAATGATAAAGAGCCCTGGTGGCACATCGGTTGCAGTATTGCAGGCTCCCCACAGCCTGGAGTTCAATCCTGCTGGCTCAAGGTTGCCTCAGACTTCCATCATTCTGAGGTCAGTAAAATGAGGACCCAGATTATTGGGGGCAAGATGCTGACATTCTAAACCACTCAGAGAGTGTTGTAAAGCACTATAAAAAGGTATATAAGTCTAAATGCTTATTCACATTTATTTGTACTCTTCAAAGAATGTGCAATCTACCTTGGGATTACTACCTTGGGAATTCTGGGAGATGAAATCCATACAACTTAAAATAGCTAATATGGAGAAACACTGATTTGGCTGTAGTTCTTGTTGACTTGTTCCTGATTCTTGACTATTGTTCAGCAAACATGGACTTTGTTTTCCTATTATGTAGTTTTGGGAAGGTGAACTATGTAGACACAACTTTTTTTTTTTTTCATTTTGCAAGTATACAAATCAGTACAAGGCTTTTTAACTGCATGTCTTCAAAACCTATTCTTATTTTAAAGCACTCAAAACGTTGAGTCAGAATTAAATGAGATTTATGAAGAAATGGATCCTATAATGAGGAATATTTATGGTAAACTTCAAGCAGACACATGGGTTTTTTTTAAATAAAATATAAAAAACAAAGTAAATAATTTCCCTCTTTCTCTTAATCTTTATAAAAGTTTAATTGCCTTCAAATAAGGGTCAAATAAATTTTTAATTGATTAGTGATTAGTGCAGGATCAGCTCTGTCATCTCAACAATTCCTAGATTATTACCTATTTTATTTTAATCATGGATGTACATGAGCTTGTTTATATCTCTGCTATTTTAAATATGTATAGCTGTTACACTTGATTTGTTTTAGCATTTATATTTATTTACTTTGGTTGTTCAGTTTAGGAATTAATTTTAATGGGTGAAATGTTGTAATTTCTCTAATTTCCTGATGCGTACCATACCTTAGTAACAGGTATAATAAATTATATTAGCATTGTTGCTACTATTATTATGCTAAGAAATAAAGATGCTTCCAGATAAATAAATTGGGGCTGATCATTGAGATAGAGGGTGGTGAGAAAATATTAGATAATTCATGTTTTCCATAGCATATAACACAGTACTGAGCCAAACAAACAAATTCATCCATATTATATTAATTGACTCATATAACATCTAAAGATGGAGGAAGTAATGAATTAAAGGCTAGGTCCCACTGGCCGACGGATGCAAAACGTATGCAAAAAGGACACAGCGGACAAGCAAAATTTCGGGGGTGCTCCATCCGTTGTCATCCACTCCAAAAAGTGGTGAAAATTTGCATAAACAGAATGGAAAAGAAAGGAAAAGAACGGACATGGGTTGTATGTAGCAGGGATGTTAAACGTATGTTCATAGGAAGCCTAAAGGATGTACATAGGATGCAAACCGTCCACTGTGCATCCTTTCTATTTCCGTGCTACTAACGCTGTGTAGACGTTCCGTGTACCTTTTGTTTCCTCCCTCTTTCCGTTTTCAGCTGCAACAGATGTGAGTTGCGGGGATGCCCAGAGGATGCAGAGAGGATACAGCGGACGTTTAACGGATGATAAACGGACATAGAACGTTTGTTGCTCAGATGTCACGGATTTACATCGTACACAGCGGAAAGTTCATCCGTTCACAAAGTTTTGTGCAGCTCAAAACTTCTTGAGCAGATGAAATCTCAGTGGATGGATGCTCGAGGGATAGAGCGTATGAAACACATATGCAATGAATACACAACGGATGCATAGCATTTTCCAGCATTTTTTAATGTTTTACATCCTCTTTTCTTCCGTTGGTGCAGTGGGACATGGGCGTTAGCAGTTTAATACCTCATTCAGCCTTTCCCAGTTGCCATGATTGGAGAGGAGAGAGTGGCCTCTAATGGTCATTTTAATTTAATTTGAGGGCATGTCAGTTGGTTATTTTATTTTATATGTCTTTCTTTTCTCTTCCTATCAAGGTACCATTAAAAAATGTTTGCTCTTCCTTTCTGTCGGTACACTGTGTTTGTGAACTATATCCTAAGGTTGAAGCTTAGTGGAGGATTTTGAATGAGGGGTAGGTATCTTCATCCTGCTCCAAGGGAGGTAAAGGAAGACACTCAACTGTCCCATTCCATTCTGGTACTGAATGCAGATGGCATTAGGACACATCCCTAATTTACATTTTTATTATCTCTTAACTATCTTTGACTTGCACAACATTTGTTTGCATCAGGCTGAAATACTATTCTGATAATACATGTTTCTCTGCATACTTTTAGTAATGTAACAAAACATTATCTGTTGCCATGGTAATACCCAGCAGCAGGAGCCAAAATAATTAATACAGGTGTGGATAGCTCTGCTCAGCTTGCTTTCATTTTGTTTCTAGCCAGTTCAAGTATAATCCTTTATTTTTTTTAATATAGAAAAAGATTTCTCATTAATACATTCAGACAACTATATGAAATGCTAAAGAAACCATATTTCCTGGAGAGACCCTTGAATACTCTTTGGATGTGGATGGGGTGAAACATAAAAAACCTCAAAAGCATTGTTTCTGGGGCATTGAAGCAAGGAAGAGGAGCTGAAAAGCTGACTGTGAATTTGAAATCATATTTTGGATACATCTTAAGAGGAGCAAGAGAAAAGACCGAAACAATATTCTTTTATTTCTTCACATATTGCTAAAAAGTAGAACTGCTTATGCCCGTCATTGAGAGCAGAGTTTAGAAATATGTATTAAATTTGATCAAACTCTGGATTCTCAGACAGAACAAAATAATTCAGACCAGTCAGCATTTTCTCTGGGAAAAATTTTGAGCTACTACTCCAACATATTTCTTTGTACGTTCTGCATTCACAAAGGATGGTTAGTCAGCTACACAGGTTTTTCATAATGAATAATTTATGTAACATTACTATGAATATTAAAGATGAACAATAAATGAATATTAGATTTCAGTGACCAGCAGCTTTGTTCTCAATTAAGAATCAGACCAACACTGGCCACTCAGATCAGAACCTTACATTAAATTGTTCGTTTTACCTTCTGATCCCAAGGCCCCTGCTTCACCATTGCTAAAGGCCATGTCACACTGCCCAACGGATGCAAAAAGGACACAGCGGATGAGCAAAATGTTCCATCCGTTGTTATCCGCTCTCAAAAGGGGCAAAAATTTGCATAACCGGAGCGGATATCACGGACGCGGGGAGGACGCAGGGCAGATGCAAAGCAGATGTGGAACGGAAGCCCAGCGGATGGGAGTGGATGGGAGTGGATGGCACATCCGGTAGGCTTCTGTGGGACCGCAGCAAAGCGGACGCGGAACCGATACAGCGGATGCAGAATGGACATGGAATGGATGAAGCAGATGCACAGCGGATGCAGAGCGGATGCACAGCAGATGCACAGCGGATGAAGCGGATGCAGAACAGAAGCCTAGCGGATGCACAGCGGAAGCCTAATGGATGCCTGGCATTAATTGCGCATGCGGGGAGGATGCATTGCGTCAGCCCCGTGGATATAACGGAAGCAGCTCAGAAGCAGGTCGCCATTCAGAGGAAAGACCTGCTGCCAGACACATCAACTGCCTCACCTGCCCTGCCTGCATGTCTGCCTGCAAGCCTTGCTGCCAGCCTCCCTGCCAGCCTTGTTGCTAGCCTGCCTGCCAGCCTCCCTGACAGCCTTGGTGCCAGCCTTGGTGCCAGCCTTGGTGCCAGCCAGTCTTCCAGCCGGTCTGCCTGCCAGCCTTGCTGCCTGCCTTTCTGCCAGCCTTGGTTCATGTCTGCCTTCCAGCCTTGGTGCCTGCCTGCCTGCCAGCCTTCCTGCCAGCCTTGGTGCCTGCCAGCCTGCCAGCCTTTCTGCCAACCTACATGCCAGCCTTGCTGTCTGCTTGCCTGCCAGCCTTCGTGCCTGCCTTCCTGCCAGCCTTGCTGCCAGCCTTGGTGCCTGCCAGCCTCCCTGCTAGCCAGCAACCCCACAACCATGCGGAAGCACAGCAAGCCTAAGCCATCTTCTGCCAGCCCTGGCAAGAGGGACAGGGCTACCACCCCGCCCCCTGGCCCTCACTCTGGTTCTGCTGGGGCTTCTGCAGCACGGCCTTGCTCTTCTGGGGCTGGGGCTTCTGCTGCTTCTGCTTCTGGAGGAGCTGATGACAAGCACTCCAGCACCAGCCACCTCCACAGCACCTGCACCCTTCACCCCTGAGACTGAGCGACCAAGAGGAGTGCCAGAGACTCATTTTTGTCTTATAGCTTGTTGTTCATAAAGTCTACTTATGATTCACACATTTGCTTCATTTTTTTTTTAATAAAGTCTTGGTGGAAACTTTTAGAAGTGGTTTAAGCCTTTGCATGCTTGTGGGATGGCTTAAGATAGCTGTGGGATGGGCAGGGATACCTGTGGGATGGGCAAGGATACCTGTGGGATGGGCAGGGATACCTGTGGGATGGGCAGGGATACCTGTAGGATGGGCAGGGATACCTTTGGGATGGGTAATAGCTGTGGGATAGATAAACCTCCAGTGCAAGCATAGTGAGACTGTATGGTCCACCCTCCCAGGTGCCACACCTATGGCCCTTTATTATCAATAACAATTGATCCACACATGTCAACATAAACACAACTCTTTATTAAACACCCTGTTCATTGTAGGCCAACCAAACATACATGGCCCAATCTCATCTGAGTGATGAGACAGGCTGAAGGAAGCATCCATTAAGCATCTACCATCCTGTCTTGCCACTCCACTGCTCCAGCTGGGGAGTTGCACCAGTGTTTCAGGAGGTTGCGCTGCTTCTTCGCTTCATGTGAGGCTCTGTTGGGGCCTTGCATATCCTCAATGTCGATCAGGTTTCGCCCTTGCTTCCATTCCCCAGGCTCCATGTTCCCATTGCCTTGCTGGAGGTCCACGAGCCTGTTCTGCAAGACTGGGTAGTGGGTGCGCATGAGATTGTGCAGGATGCAGCAAGCTTCCACAATGTTCCTCACGGTCTCTGGGTGATGGTGCATGGTGGTGGAGAAGTACCTGGAACCTGTTGCCCAGGATGCCAAAGGCGTTCTCCACCACCCCCTTTGCCCTGGACAGCCTGTAGTTGAAGATCCTCTCTTCACGGGTGAGGAGTCTGGAAGTGTCAGGCTTCATGAGGTAGGTTGTGAGGGTGAAGGCGTCATCCCCCACGATGAAGTAGGGTACATCTTTCTTGTCGTTGGGCAGGGGTTCTGGATCTGGGAAGCCCACGATGAGGTTGCCTTCCAGCCCCTCCTTGAGGTGACTGTTCTTGTATACCTGGGCATCTGAAGATGAGCTGTTGCCTGAAGCATCGATGTACATGAACTTGTAGTCAGCATCGACCATGGCGAAGAGGATGATGCTGACGAAGCCCTTGTAGTTGAAATAAGTGGACCCCGAGTTGGCTGGAGCCTTGCAGGCCACGTGTTTGCCATCGATGGCTCCAACGGTGTGTGGGAAGTTCCACCTCTGATACCACTGCTCTGCAACTTTCTTCCATCCTTCTTCAGTGGAGGGGTACTGGAGGAGCTCCTCCTTGTATTCTTCGATGATGGCCTGCACCACTTCTCTGACCACAATGCTGATGGTGTTGTGTGGCACCCTCCAGCCATACTGCATGCTCGTGTAGGTGGTCCCTGAGGCCAGGTGGCGCAGAGTGAGTGCCACCTTGAGCCCAGATTCCAGGCTGGCCCGGAAGGTGGTGTTTGCCTTGGTCAACCTGGGTGTCAGGCGCTGCACAACTTCATCAAACATGGTTGGAGGCATCCTCATGAAGTTCTGGAATGCCCGAGAGTCTTCGTTCCTGAGGTCCACCATCAGCTTGTTGTACAGTCCGTCCTCTGCTCTTCTGGCGAACCATCTTCGGATCCAGACTCTTTTTGGGTGGCTCCTTTTCTTCTTGCAGTAGACTTCACAGAACCTGCAGATGGCTTCGCACTGTTGCAGAACGATGTTGGCTGCTGAAAGGACTTTGTTAGAATCCATGGTGGACATGACTGGGTGCTGTGGAAGAGGAAGAGTCAGATGAAGGCTGCAGAGGTCTGCACCACTGGGCTGCTGGTCTGAAAGTGAGATGCAGATGAGTTCCTCCCCCTTTTTATAGGCAATATAGGTTTTCCACTAGGCATCCTCTAGGCATCCTGTAGGCATCCTCTAGACATCCTTAATATCCGAGATTGTTCCCCTCTGCGAACGTTTTTTCCATTTTAAACCCTTTGTTTCCATTCTGCATCCGCGAGGCATCCGTTCTGCATCTGCGAGGCATCCCTTCTGCATCTGTTCCACATCCGTTCCGCTTCCTCCCTGTGTCCGGGCAGATGGAGTTGCGCGGATGTATCACGGATGCCTAGCGGATATCGCGGATGCGTAACAGATGCGTAACGGATGCGTAGCGGATGCCTAGCAGATGCGGAATGGACGAACTGGATACATTTTCCACGCAAAAGTTTTGGGCAGCCCAAAATTTTGGAGCGGATGAAACGTCAATAAACGGATGCTGGACGGATAGAGAGGAAGCAAAACGGAGGCAGTGAGTACATCGCGTTTTCGAACGGATGGCAAGGTTTTTTGTCCGTTTTACATCCTCTTTGCATCCATTGGTTCACTGTGACATGGGCTTAATCTACTGTCTTGAACAGCACTGTAAGGACTAATTATTTTATGTGGCTGGTCAAATCATTTATTTTGTCTGTAGTTTAATTTAAAAGTACTATCCCAATTTCATAGCACTATTGTGTGTACAATTAAATGAAAAGAACCAGTAAATAGTTATACTTCCTTAATCTCAATAATCAGTTTTCTTGTATTATTTGAAGAGGCATCATTGTTTCTCATGTTCTTTCCTGTGTATGTAGATTTCTCATATTATTTTAGTATAATAATGATAAAAATAAAATTATATCAGCAATAGCACCTTAAGATCACAGACCTGCTCTCAGTTTATTTGTTTGAAATTTGCATATTAGTTCCTTAAGTCCTTAAATGTCTTGGTCAGCTGCTGTGATTTTATTAGCCCTAAAAGTCTTCAATTGCATGACAATTGCTACCATATCTGATGAAAAATAAGAGTTGCTTTTGAAAAGATGGGTGGCACATAAGTTTAATAAATACATAAGTGAAAAGAGCTTCTTTCCAACACTTGTTCACAATCTAGGAACTGAATATGATCAGCTATTATATTAAGCTGGGACATGTCCAAAGTTCTGAATCAGATTTACTTCCCTCTTATACTAGCAACTTCATGAAACTTCATTTACTCTGTCAAATTAAGTAAGTAAAGATATACATGTACCTAGAATCCCTTTTACTGAGCACTTATTACTTTGAGACTGTGGCTTTCTATTTTTCATTCAAACAGAATAAATCCCAAAGTGTGTAAATATGTAAAATAACCTTAATCTTGATTCTTATTCTTTAGTGAGGTAGTATAAATGGGTATTGATTGGTTGTTAACCAAATTACTGCATTCCGTGCACACAATCTAGTTTGGTGGTTATTTCTGTAGGTTTTCTTGATAGTAAGGTTTAAAAGAAAACAAGTAAGCCACTGGAATATATCTGGAGAATTAAAGAACAGGCTTCTACACTCAAAGTTCATCTAACTCAATACTGTTAGTCAGAAGGCTCATGATATCCAAGATTAGACTATCAATTTGGACTATTGCCCAATGACTCATTTTTCCAACTGTAACTCTGTTGCCTTATACTTCTGTATGAACCATTTTGTTTTGTTTTAGTTAGGCTTATATTTTTGCTATTCGCCCTTTTGAATGCACACTTCTATTCAAGAAGTAATTTCCTGAATATATTTTGTACGTTATTTTTCATTAATATGCACCGATTTATGAACATTTCCCCAAAGTATTCATTTTATGGACTTCTGATAATGAAAAAAACTTATTTGAAAAATTCAAGGAAGGATAATTGCATTTTGATTTACATGCTGATCCATGCTGTGTGAATTAGATAAGATTAATTCCAAAAGTCAAGTCTACCAGTTTTTATACCATTCTTGGTTTGTTTGTTTGTTTGTTTTTCAAATTTTGATTCTGATCAATAATGCCTACCTTATAGTCATCTAATTTGTAGTTGATACATGATAGATGCATTTATTATGATTTTCGATGTGCCTCTTTTTAAAACAATTTGCATTTGCTGCTGCCACTACAACTCAGAACTAATTCCATGTCTTCATTATTATTATTTTTAATCCAGATTACAATCTGATTTCCAGACTTTGTACCTGCCTGGACACATGCTGATCACATAAAGCATTTGTGACAACCCCAAAGTGGCAGGAATAATGTCCACTGAAGTGAACATCTTTTTATTTAAGAAAGAATATGAGTTTTCAATTGATTTTTTTCCACTTTGTCATCCATCCAAACCAATGACTGAAACTGATTTCCTTCCCAAGCTTTTCTAGAACTGAACTGTTTAGAGATTATGAATGAACTTGTCAGAAATAAAGAACAAAATTAAATATGCATATTGACTATTCTGTGAGAAAACCTGCCTATTATTTGTGTTTTGTTTTAGCTGTTCTTAATTCAGTTTTGCACTCCAGCCTAAGAGCAATGCATAAAAGCCATGTATTAAATTAGAAAAAAGTTGCCAAGACTTCCACAATTTATTTTTGGAGCTTTGGAATGAATTCAAATAATTTTCATTCTTGTCCATAAGATTAATGTAACAGCGAGAATTAATTGATATCTTGCCCTCTGAGAAGCTCCTGTGCCAGCAAGTTGCAATGACTCTGACAGAATATTCTTTTTTGCCTATTTTAGTTGTAGTCATGCCTAATTTAATTACTGTTTTCTATCACTGATTCCCCCATCAACATCATACAAATATATGATACCTAGGGGAAAAACAGTAGATGGCTTTGTGAATTTCTCATAGCTGTTCCAATATGTTGCTGTAGAGGACAATTCAGTTTTGCTGGCTTTGGCTCCATATTGATATATACAGTACTTAAGCAAGCATCACTTCCTCTGTAAAATGTTAATTGTTTCTAGTTCAGTATAGCTTGAAGCCCATGGATATAACTGTTGCATTTATGTAATTCACATATCTCAGTTTAAATTGAGTTTTGGTCATAAAGGCAGAGGAAACTCAGGGTACGCTGTCATGGCAAATTTTCCCTTCAAACTGATTATACCTTTCGTTGTCCACTAGATAGGAAATAATAGATTATTTACCCAACCTAGTCATTTTTCTAATTATCCTTTCTCTCTTTGAGAAACATGCCCTTTTTCTATCAAAACAAAAGCTGAAAGAAAACAAAAACATTGATAGTTGGAATAGGCATGAAGCTCATTTAGCCATGACATAATTGGATATTTCAAAATATCAATGGATTTGACTGAAAAGGAACCATCAGTACATTAAGATATTCATAAGTTTAATACTGAATGGCTGGACAGATTTTGTACAAAAGTTATGCATATTTTATATGCTTGTTCAGTTGCCACATATTTTTTCCTTTAATATAGATTTCATAATAGCTCTTCCTTCATCTGTTTTTTTTTTATTTCAGGATCACTCTTCTCTCACATATAATCAGATACAAGGACCTAATATTGTTAGAATGTTGGCACCAATGAAGGGATTATTGTCTCTGGAACTAACAATGCTGCTTCCAAGCAAATATTTTCACCTCTGAGAAATGAAATTAGTTTACAGAATCAAACTTTAATGTGTTCATTTGGATTGTTAATGTTATTTAGCTAAGAAAATCAAGAACTTATGCTAAATGCTAAAGGAAGTAACACGATTTGAAACGAATCTCCTTGGAAGATTGCATTAGTATAAAATCTCTTTGAAGGTTTAATTTCCAAGATTTGGTTTGGTTCAGTGCACATACAATGTGCTTTACTTTTTGTAACATAGAAACAAGTGGAGAATATTCTTAAATCAACACTTTAAACCTACCGTGTTTCTCAGAAAATAAGGCCGGGCCTTATTTTCTTTTTACCCCCCCAAAAAATGGTGGGGCCATCTTTTTGGGGGTCACTTAAGTTCTTCCCCCCTGCACCCTTGCCGAGAGCACCCCATGGTCAGCCACACCTCACCACCAGCCACTCCTAATGGCCGATCATGGCGGAGCACGGAGACCTCCCTACCCCCGCCCAGCGCCTTTGCTGCAGACCCGGGTATTGTGCTGAGTACAGGCTGGGTCAGTGGGTGGGCAGTGGTGGCAGTGTGGATGTCGGCCAAAGGAGGATTCACCCCCTTAAATGCACTCCCCTCCTTTGGGGTGGACCCTTTGGGAGAATTCTCTGGGAAGCTTGGTGCTAAGGGTCTGTAGGATGGTTCCCTTTCTCTTCTGTTTGGATTGGAAGGTTTGCCTCTGCTTGAAGGGCAAAGTGGATAGATGGTTCCCTTTATAAAACTATCAGGAGAGGTGGGGAAGAAGCTGCCTGGCCAGTCTGTATTCTTAGGGAACTGATGGAGGGAATGAGAGTAAAGAAAACTTAAAGACGGGGGGAAAGGTCCATGGGGGGGGGGTTTGGGCAGCTGGAGCAAGAGGAGATTGCCCGACCATACAAGGGATGAGACCATGACCCAAAGCTCTGCGGCGGGAAGCACAGCAAGGCATGGGAGGGAGAGAAACAATGGCATCAACCTCCCACTGCTCTCCCACCTACCCAACCCCGAAAGACTCACCAACTTGCAGGACCTTGTAAACACAGCTGCTGTCAATCAAAGGAATGCCCCTATGGGAGGGTAGGTGGTTCTTACCGGCAGCAGGATCTGTCTCACCGCTGCCGCTGTTGTTGGAGATGGTGCTGGTGAGAAAGGCACCAGCGCAGGTGGGAACCATGGAAGCTATGGCTTCCCTGCCCAAGAGGCGGCTGAAATGCTGCTGGTGAAGGAATGTGCAGTTCTCCAAACGTGGCAGCACACTGGGAGAAAGGAAAGCAACAGCAGCGGAGGAAGCAACAGCAGCAGGCATGATGCAAAGTGCCCCACCGCCACCAAAGCCAACATCCATGTTGATGCTGACACCCACCCACTGACCAGCCTGCAACCAGCACCATACCCAGGTCTGCAGCAAAGGCACTTGGCGGGGTAAGGAGCTCTCCACGCTCTGCCATGATCAGCCATTAGGAGCACCTGGTGGTGAGGCATGGCTGCCCGCGGGGTGCTCCTAACAGCAAGTTCCCCCTGCTCCCCCCCAATTTTACATGTTTTAAACTAGGCCTAAATTTGGGGGAGGGGCTTAATTTCTCCTTATGTCTAGAAAACATTCTTTGTATTGGAAGGGGACGTATTGTTGAAGAAACACGGTATTATATCACAACTTTCAAGTTTTGCTATTATTCTCTCATTAGAACAAAAGAAAGAATATTTCACAGGGGATCAAAAATCCTTTTTAATAGGAGAGTCACTGTTGTGAGATGAGTGACTGTATACCTAATATAAACAACATCATGCCAGCTAGATCTCTGAAAAAACTATTATAAAACATAATTTTCTGAGCCTATTACAGGTACTCCTTAATTAGCCATTGCTCATTCAGTGACCATTCAAAGTTACAAATGAGGAAACTTATGACCAGTCCTCAGAGTTCTGACTATCACAATGTCCCTGTGATTACATGATTGTGATCTGGGCTTTTGGCAATAAACATGGGGTTATAACAGTCCCGGCATATCACAGGAACCTTCATAATTGCTAGTTTGATCATCATTGCTAGTTGATCTTCATTGCTAGTGAATCTTCATTGCTAGTTTCTTCATTGCGAAGAATGATCTTCATTGCTAGTTTCTGACAAGCAAAGTCCATAGGGAAGCTGGCAGAAGTCACAAGTCATGGTCATATAATGTTATGCTTAATTGAACACAATTTGCTTAACTAACTATAAACAGAATTACCAGAACTGCTGTTGTGAGTTGGTAAAGTCATGATTTGTTACCCAGGACTACCTAAATCTAATATGCAGTGATATATTTCTTCCAAATTTGGAGATGTACTACTATAAATAACTAATCATTCTTTGGGTCACGTTTTCAGAAATTTTTCCTTACCAGATTCCTCAGTGCCTTCAGCAATAACAGTCTCTAATGGACTACCTTCACTGGGAAAGTTCAGGAAGATATTCAGAGAAGTATCTGACTTGAAACTAAGTTTTCTTGGATTGCATAAGCACAGTCAAATATCAGGAGTTGACTGTAGGAAATGTTTTATCACATTTTATTTGATGTCATACAATGTTTTATATTTTTAATGTCATAAAATATTTTATAAAATTTGTCAAATTTTAATTCCATAAGAAACATAGTAGCAGATTTTGGATGCATTGTGCAACTTAGCCCATTTAAGGAACCATGATTAAAAATAATTGCCTTACACTATCTTGCTTCAGAACTCAAAAGTTAGTGTTTGTGTGTGTGTACATATACATACACAAACATACATACAAATAGAAAGACAGAGTTCTATTCTTCATCCCAAGAAATATATTGCATGGATACTAAGTTCAAACTGAACAATTCACATGTAACAATGCTTCTAATGGAAGTAAAACAGCAAACTTATCGTCAATATTAGAGAAAATTAGTATATGACATTGTATTAGTTGCAATTACCCTAATGTTCATTGACAAAATAGACAATTCATTGTCTAAAAGTCATTGGAAATGTAATACTTGCATGGATTTTTTTTCCATATTTGGTACTAATGTTGTAAAGCCCAACAATTAAACATAAAATAATTTATGATAGAAAGTAATACATTTTAAAGGTAGATTTTTTCTTTTGAATATATTACACATATGTCTAAACCTTATCTTCTACATTGAACTCGCTTTGTACACATTAACAGCTGATAAGGTACTATATGTTTCTTACTGGACATTAGTTTTGTGAGGATCTGCAAGCTATGGGAGTATGTCCTGATGTCAAAATTAACTTCATGTATGAAAAACATGAATATAGAATATAAAAATGTGGAAATCATTTTGGATATTAATATTAAAAATGGGTTCATAGTATATATGAAGTTTTTATATTATAAAACATAACATAATTTTACTGGCTTGTTCAGTTTGCTAAGTTTCTTATATCAAGTCAAAATTATTATAGCTTGGAATGAAGAAAAATATAATTTCAGTTTTATTGGTTCTAGTCAATGATTCTACATAATAACTTGATGTTAATATTGACTTATTTTAGTAGTCACATAAAAGTTGAAATACTAAAATATTAGTATCAATCCTAATTTTACTACTGATGTTAAACTTCAAATTCCTCCATGCATATAGCACCAGGAGACAGTTTTCTCCTTACATTCTATGTACACTAAAATGAAAAGAGGGAGAGTTTTATTTTTTGATCTGAAAAAAACTGTATTAGCCAGGCACTATTGCAGGATGATAATATATGGAAAGGATCCAGTGCTAACTTTCCGCACTGCAAAGCAACAGTGGAGGTTATAATAATCCAAGCATACAATGACAGCACTAGACCTTGTCCATAATAAAACAATCTTCTATTCAGCACCTTTGCATTTCCTTAAAGCTGGTTTAGGAACCCACTTTTCAAAATATAAATGTAGCAGCATTTTAGCTTCTTTCCCCTCTGTTACCATACATTGTCAGTGGATGGTTTTACCTCATAAATCATTTTCTTAATATCATTGATGCCTTGGTGACTATTGATGGGATAAACTGGCTCCATAGAATTTTTTTATTTTGTTTATATTGTGATCAATATTTCTGAGCCACTTTTTAATTCAGTAACTGCCTCAAAGCTAGCCTAAATGTTAAAATTAAGAAACTATGTTAAACTAAAACATATTGCTACAAGTAATTGGTTCTTTACTTTCAGAGAGATTTCTGTCATATAACCATGATAGTACAAAGTCATTTTTCTTCTCAGATACCTTCTCACATTATAATAATTACATTGGTTTGCTTCATATGGTTAGAACTCAGATAATGCAGAGAAGATTATTCACAAGAGACTTAAATGATGGATTAGTAAGGGATGTGAGCTAATTCTGATAAAAACAAGCAATATTAGCAAAGAAATACAAAATTCATCAAGCTAATTCTGCTGACTTAAAATAGCTGTACTTTAATATTTGCCAGAATAAAGGAATGCAATTTCAAAGGGTAAAACAAAAATCCCCCCATTCTTCACATGTATTTAAAAAGAGGGGAAATCATAAAGCTCTTTAATATGAAATGACACAACTGAACCTGTTATTATATTATATTATATTATATTATATTATATTATATTATATTATA
>BLBF01000031.1:14909869-14943481 GCA_015471245.1 Laticauda colubrina | reverse complement strand
TATATTATATTATATTATATTATATTATATTATATTATATTATATTAACATACTTGTAATACCCTAACCTGATTGGCTGAAATGAACTGCACCATGATTGGCCGAGATGCACGACAGTGATTGGTTCATAATGAATCTCCCGTGATTGGATGAACCGATTGTGGGAGATTCAGAAAGCTGTCATTGGGTGAGAGCCGCCGGCTAGCTCTATAAGAAGAGCTGCCGCAGCTCGCTGAGGACACACAGATCTATACCTTGAATAAAGAGCTGAAGTTACACTGGTCTCCTGTCTCCTGATTTCCCGTGCTTTTACACTGGTGACAAGGGTGGGATCCTGAGACAAAGAGACCAATCAGACATGTGGCAACCGAGCTGAACAACCGACGAGATGGCCGGCAGCAACTTGCCACCCACACCATTCGACCAGGCAACTGAGGACTGGGAATCTTACATCGATAGATTCCTCATGTTCCTCGAGAGAAACAATCTCAAGGATGCAAACAACCACCAAAAGAGAGCTGTGTTCCTGACCCATTGCGGACCAGCCGTATTCAAGATGGCCAAACCGCTGGCCAAGCCAGAGGATGTGAAAGAGATGACTTGGCCAGATCGAGATCGATTACTTCGGAACCACTATGCCCCAGCCGTGTCAAACCTGATCCGGTGACACGAATTCTACCGTCGGGATCAAAAGGACTGAGAAAGCATTGGGGATTTCGTGGCAGCATTGAGGAACATCGGAGGTGCGTGTGGCTTTTCAGACATGGACGAGGCTCTGAGGGACCATGTGGTTCTCAGTCTCAGAGACCCCATGCTCCAGAGCAGGCTAATGGCTCGAGCAGACATTACAGTTACCGAAGCCATTGCTGAAGCCACCGCAGCCGAGGCCACGAAGAAATCAGCGGCCAAAATGCGACGAATGAACACAAGGGACCGGCCAACAACCTCGGAGACCAACACATCCCCCCAAAAACAAACTGAAACTGGTCACAAAGCAACAACGGCGCACCACAAGGACGTTGATCTATCACCCAACTCCGATGATGAGGAAGAGGAGATCCACCGATTGCAAGCGGAGCATGACAAGTGGAGAAGTGGTAAGTCGGGCTTCCAGTGCTCCGGTTGCGGCGGTGACCACCCCCGTTCTGAGTGCCGGTTTTTAGATGCCATTTGCCGGTACTGTGAAAAACGGGGGCATATCGTCAAGGTCTGCCGAAACAAACAGAACTCCAGCCCAAGATGATGTGACAACACGCCTCCCAGAAACTGAGACAGATTCACAGAGAACCGATGGAACCGCGAAAACCGAAGCAAGCGGCTCAGTGAGACCAGACGAGGAGAAGAAACCTATCAAACGGTCACAATTGGCCATTCAGACAACTCAGATGAAAGAAAAGTACACGTGCAGCTCAGCATTGAAGGCAGGCCATGCAGAATGGAGGTGGACTCCGGATCATACCTCTCCATGGTGTCCTGGGACACAATTAGGAGGTTAGTGCCCAGCTTACAGAAACAAGAGCTGGAGAACCAGGGACTCACCATTAAAGACTATCAGGGGAACAGAATCCCCGTAAAAGGAATTGGACACTTCCATGTAACCTTCAAAAGGCATGGAAAAGTACTTCCACTCACTATTGTCGACAGAGACTGCCCAAGCCTTCTGGGTCTGGAATGGTTCGCACCATTAGGGATCGAGGTGACGGGCATCAACCATGTCAAGGAAACGGACTGGGAAGAGGAACTGATGAAGGAATTCCAAGAAGTGTTCGACGGACAATTAGGAAAGTACCGGGGATCCCCAATATCATTTAGCTTGAACCCCAATATTGCCCCAATCCAGCTCAAACCTAGATGAGTTCCATTCACCCTCAAACCAAAAAGAGATGAACAATTAGATAAGCTCACCGCACAAGGGGTCCTGGAACCAATAGATCATGCATGCTGGGAGACCCCAATAGTCACCCCAATCAAACCAGATGAGTCTGTGAGAATTTGTGGGGACTATAAAGCGACACTTAACAATGTACTGCAACAAAGTGCATACCCATTCCCAGAGGTACAGCACCTCACTCGGGAGAGGAAAAGTCTTTGCGAGCGCTCTACTTGGCACAAGCATGTCAACAGCTGCCTGTCGATGCTGAGACTGTGGAAGCGCAAACTATCGTGACCCACAGGGGGGCTTTCTGGTGCAAAAGGCTCCAATTCGGAGTCAGTGTGGCACCAGGGGTGTTCCAGAGTCTCATGGAATGGTTACTCCAAGGAATTAAGGGAGTTGTGCCATATTTTGATGATGTGTTGGTAGCAGCCAAAGACAAAAGACAATTGAGAAGCCGACTCAGAGAAGTCCTACAAAAATTTAAAAATGCAGGACTAAAAATGCAGAAACAGTGGGAAATAAAGTCATAAGACAGAGGACAGAGTGGAAATACAGAGGATAAACCAAGAGATGAAAAAGAACCTGGGGGAAAGGATTTATCTTTGGATTTGTTAAAAAAAAACAGCATTTCTGAAGTCTTAAAGAAATATTTGATATGGGAGAAAAGTTGAATCTCCATCATAGTAGCACCAAAAATATAACAGCTGTTTCTTGATGATACAATATGTCTCATTTATTTAACATGATTTTCTGCTACATAGTGTAACACTATGAGAAACCACCTTTGAGACTTTTCTACATCTTTTGTGGCTTTTTTTTTAGCTGCTGTACAATATTTTCTGGGGTAAAACTTTACAAATATTGAGTTCAAAAATATTCAAATGAAAGATTTCACCAAAACTAGTAACAGCTAAAGGGTCATTGTAAATAAGTTAAAAAAATACTTCTTCACTATATATGCTTTTTGCCTTGATATTTTGATACCAGCAAAATATTCTCTCATAATATTTATGTTGAATAGTTTTGCAGCTCCGAATATAGAAAGTTCAGGTTCTAAAAACTTACATAGGTTGGCCCTTACATGTTGATCAAATCTGTACTGCGCAAGTAGTGTTCTAATATAAAAACAATGTTTAACAATGAACATTCTGAACTGTGTATGAAATTGTCAGCCTTGCAAGTTCACATAGGAAGCATGATCAAATGGACTAATTCTCCTTTATTGTGAAATTATATTAAGAGAATTTTGCAAGTCTGAAAGTACATTTCTCCCCGTCATCTTTACAACTTAAGCCCATGTCACACTGCCCAGCGGATGCAAAAAGGACACAACGGACGAGCAAAATGTTCCATCCATTGTTATCCGCTCTCAAAAGGGGCAAAAATTTGCATAACCGGAACGGATAACACGGACGCGGGGAGGACGCAGGGCGAATGCAAAGCGCATCCGGAATGGAAGCCCAGCGGATGGAAGCGGATGGGAGCGGATGGGAGCGGATGGCACGTCCGTGAGGCTTCCGGGGGACCTCAGCAAAGCGGACGCGGAATGGATACAGCGGATGCACAGCGGATGCACAGCAGATGCACAGCGGATGCACAGCGGATGAAGCGGATTCACAGAGGATGCACAGCGGATTCACAGAGGATGCACAGCGTATGCACAGCGGAAGCCTAATGGATGCCTGGCCTTAATTGCGCATGCGGGGAGGATGCATTGCGTCAGCCCCGTTGGTATAACGGAAGCAGCTCGGAAGCAGGTCGCCATTCAGAGGAAAGACCTGCTGCTGGACGGATTGGCTGCCTTGCTTGCCCTGCCTGCATGTCTGGCTGCAAGCCTTGCTGCCAGCCTTAGTGCCTGCCTCCCTGCCAGCCTTGGCACCTGCCTTGGTGCCAGCCTTCCTGCCAGCCTTGGTGCCTGCCTTGTTGTCTGGCTGCCTGCCAGCCTTGGTGCCTGCCTAGCTGCCAGCCTCCCTGCCCACCTTGCTGCCAGCCTTGGTTCCTGCCAGCCTCCCTGCCAGCCAGCAACCTCACAACCATGCGGAAGCACAGCAAGCCTCAGCCATCTGCTGCCAGCCCTTGCAAAAGGGACAGGGCTACCATCCCGCCCCCTGGCCCTCACTCTGGTTCTGCTGGGGCTTCTGCAGCACGGGCTCGCTCTTCTGGGGCTGGGGCTTCTGCTGCTGCTGCTTCTGGAGGAGCTGATGACAAGCACTCCAGCACCAGCCACCTCCACAGCACCTGGACCCTTCACACACTTGCTCCATTTCTTTTTTTTAATAAAGTCTTGGTGGAAACATTTAGAAATGGTTTAAGCCTTTGCATGCTTGTGGGATGGGTAAGGATAGCTTTGGTATGGGTTAGGATACCTGTGGGATGGGTAATAGCTGTGGGATGGGTGAGGATACCAGTGGGATAGATAAACCTCCAGTGCAAGCATAGTGGGACTGTATGGTCCACCCTCCCAGGTGCCACACCTATGGCCCTTTATTATCGATAATAATGTAATAATTATCCACACATGTCAACATAAACATAACTCTATTAAACACCCTGTTCATTGTAGGCCAACCAAACATACATGGCCCAATCTCATCCGTGTGATGAGACAGACTGAAGGAAGCATCCATTAAGCATTTACCATCCTGTCTTGCCACTCCACTGCTCCAGCTGGGGAGTTGCACCAGTGTTTCAGGAGGTTGCGCTGCTTCTTCGCCTCACGTGAGGCTCTGTTGGGGCCTTGCACATCCTCAGTGTCTATCAGGTTTCGCCCTTGCCTCCATTCCCCAGGTTCCATGTCCCCATTGTTGGAGGTCCACGAGCCTGTTCTGCAAGACTGGGTAGTGGGTGCACATGAGATTGTGCAGGATGTAGCAAGCTTCCACGATCCTCCTCATGGTCTCTGGGCTATGCTGCATGTTGGTGAGAAGTACCTGGAACCTGTTCGCCAGGATGCCAAAAGCGTTCTCCACCACCCGTCTTGCCCTGAACAGCCTGTAGTTGAAGATCCTCTCTTCACGGGTGAGGTATTTGGAGGTGTAGGGCTTCATGAGGTAGGTTGTGAGGGAGAAGGTATCATCCCCCACGATGAAGTAGGGCACATCTTGCTTGTCGTTGGGCAACGGGTCTGGATCTGGGAAGCCCACCATGAGGTTGCCTTCCAGCCCCTCCTTGAGGTCACTGGTGTTGTATACCTGGGCATCTGAAGATGACCCGCTGCCTGAAGCATCGATGTAAATGAACCTGTAGTCAGCATTGACCATGGCGAAAGGATGATGCTGAAGAAGCCCTTTTAGTTGTGATAAGTGGACCCCGACTTGGCTGGAGATTTGCAGGCCACGTGCTTGCCATCTATGGCTCCAACGGTGTGTGGTAAGTTCCACCTCTGATACCACTGCTCTGCAGCTTTCTTCCATCCTTCTTCAGTGGAGGGGCACTGGAGGAGCTCCTCCTCCTCCTTGTATTCTTCGATGATGGCCTGCACCACTTCTCTGACCACAATGCTGATGGTGTTGGATGGCACCCTCCAGCCGTTCTGCATGCTCCTGTAGGAGGTCCCTGAGACCAGGTGGCGCAGAGTGAGTGCCACCTTGAGCCCAGGTTCCAGGCTGGGCCGGAAGCTGGTGTTTGCCTTGGTCAACCTGGGTGTCAGCCGCTGCACAACTTCGTCAAACATGGCTGGCGGCATCCTCATGAAGTTCTGGAACGCCCGAGTGTCTTCGCTCCTGAGCTCCACCATCAGCTTGTTGTACAGTCCGTCCTCCGCTCTACTGGCGAACCATCTTTGGACCCAGACTCTTTTTGGGTGGCTCTTTTTCTTCTCGCAGTAGTGTTCACAGAGCCTGCAGATGGCTTCGCACTGTTGCAGAATGATGGTGGCTGCCGAAAGGACTTTGTCACAATCCACGGTGGACATGACTGGATGCTGTGGAAGAGGAAGAGTCAGATGAAGGCTGCAGAGGTCTGCACCACTGGGCTGCTGTTCTGAAAGTGTGATGCAGGTGAGTTGCTTCCCCTTTTTATAGGCAGTATAGGTGTCTCTTTGCATCCTCTAGGCATCCTCTAGGCATCCTCTAGGCAACCTGTAGACATCCTTAATATCTGAGATAGGTCCCCTCTGCGAACATTTTTTCCATTTTAAACGCTTTGTTTCCATGCTGCATCCGCTAGGGATCCATTCTGCATCCGTTCTGCGTCCGTTCCACTTCCTCCCTGTATCTGGGCGGATGCGAGTTGTGCGGATGTGTAGCGGATGCCTAGCGGATATAGCGGATGCGTAACGGATGCGTAACGGATGCAGAACAGACGAACTGGATACATTTTCCACGCAAAAGTTTTGGGCAGCCCAAAACTTTTGGAGCGGATGAAACGTTCATAAATGGATGCTGGACGGATAGAGAGGAAGCCAAACGGAGGCAGTGAGTACATCGTGTTTTCCAACGGATGGCAAGTTTTTTTGTCCATTTTACATCCTCTTTGCATCCGTTGGTTCAGTGTGACATGGGCTTTACAAAACTAGGGGTGCCATTTTCATATTCTTTTGTGACTTAAGCTATGTGTTGTTTAATAATTTCTCTGGCTTTGCTCTTCCCCCTGTCTGCTAAAGTCATTCCCACATACCATTACAAGAATACTAAGCTGAGAATGAAACAGCAGGATGTTTCAAATAAATGTTATTCTACAATGTTTAATGCATATATACCCTGAACCTTAATTTTCTCTCCTGACAGACCCATGGAGGCACAAACAGTAACTACTAGTAAAGTCCAGCTGGCATTTTAATCAGTTCTCTTAAAGCACCACAGAGATTTTGGGACAGGGGAACTGTACCTTGAATGATGTCACGAAATATGATAGCAGGGCTTACAGCACAATTCAGTTTTTGTATTGTATTATTGTAGAAAAGGTAAATTGTATAATGCTCTTCACTGCTCTGAACCAACAAGACATATGAAATATAGGGAGGAAAAGAATAAAGAACTCCTTGCAAGTATCCTCATGCTCATGTACTTTTTATTCTTATTATACTGCCCAGTCAATTGTTCTCTGGATTTTTAGAATTAAAGATAAATAAAACCATTTTGAAAAATTAGCAAAGTGAACTCCAACTCATTCGCCCACATGGCAGGTTCTGCAGTTGTTTGTGTGAAAAAAAAAACTGCTCTAAGGCTGTTATTCTAACTAAACAGTCCTCTAAGATCCTGAGAATACTTCAGCAGTCACAAACATCATTTTATTCTCACACAATAGTGCGTGTAGCATATTTTAGTTTAGTTTTTAGCATGTGATATAGTATTTGGTACAGAAGAGGTACATAGAAAAGATTTTTCCCCTGCCATTAATATAATACCCTGTTTCTCCAACAATACAGCCTCCCCCAATATGAAACATGTTTTATAGGCATGAAATGAAATTAAGCCCCTCCCCCCAAATTAAGGCCTATATTAAAACATGCAAAATGGGGGGAATGGTGGGGGCTTGCCATTAGGAAGTACTTTTGTTGCACACCCGGATATGGTGCTGCCTGCACTGACCCCAATACGAAGTGCCCCATCAATGCTGAGGTCAATATCCAAGCTGTCAACGCCCGCCCGAAGATGCAAGGGGGGAATTAAGTCATCCCCGAAAAGACAGCCTAGCCATTTTTTCGGGGCTCAAAAAAAAAATAAGACCCAGCCTTATTATATGAGAAACACGGTAGCAGAACATAGGATGAATAGAACTGAATGGGGAGCAATTTGAAACAGACAAAAATAAATGTTCACTGCTTCTTTAAACAATGAATCCACTATGCAAGGTGTGGAGATGTCACCAGCTTTGAATAGTTTAAAAATAGACTAATATATAGCTGATATGTCTGTCAGTGGCTGCTAACATATCCCTGATATTAATGATATCAATGAATGTAGCACCGGAGACATTAATTCCCTTGTGCCCAAGTTATTGATCCACCACTGCACTAGATAACATGCTGAATGAGACAAGTCTTGATTCTGAGCACTCTTTCACGGTTGTATATTAGAAATTCAGAGCATGAATTATGTCTCTTTAGGTATCTTTAGGTACCATGTGATTCAGACACGGAAAGCAAGAAATCTGAATCAGTCTGAAAATATAAAGCATTGGCAAGGTATGTAATAGAATATCTTTCATTAAGTGCAGTGGGTTATATTCCCAACAGTTCAACTTCTGGATTTCAAAGCATAAGTCGAGCAATCAAATCAATAAATCCAACTTCAGATTGCAATACATTTTTATGAATTAATGAATTTTGCTAACTTCATTCTTTAATAAACCATATTCTTTTACACTAAGGCAATGGAGTATCATTTGAAGGGGACTTTACATTGCCTGTAGTGGTACTCAGGAATGAAGCTATGAGGCTAACATTGAGTTTTGTAGACATAAACTATTTAGCTGACTAGTTAAAAAAATGCAATAGACACTACTCAACAGAGGAGATGAGTGTAGTAAACAGACTCTAAATATAATGTCTGCTGTATGGAGGCTTCTTTTTGACAGGCTTATTGAAGGTTCATCAGACAGAACCCTAAATCCAAGCCCCATGAGCTGCAGAAAATTTGCCAGCTTATACAGCTCTGCTGAGAATTTACTAAATGGCAGTTTGATATACCATAGAGAAGACAGCAAACTGCCAGAAGCACCTTTAAGAAATATAAAGCCAGATGGGGTAAAAGGCACCAGGAGAAAGTGAAAATTGCTTGATGGAAAAGGTAATCTAATCTGAAGGAAAATTCAGTCACACTGCCAAGTAGGAGAAGTAGTGAGTTTTTCCTGAGAGGGAAAAGTGATTCTCTACCCATTTCACAGTAAGATTTTACAGGCCACGCTTTCCTACATTTGGATAGGTTTGTGGATAGTGCATGAGCTCTCTTTTTTGACTAGCACACAAAGCTTTGCTTAGTCAAAATGGCATCTTCCTGTCTTCTTCACAGGGCTGCATGCTAATTCTTTGCTTTGAGGGAGAGCAGTGATAAGGAACTTTGTCCCAATTAGGTAATTATTTCCCACTTTTGCCTTAATTAGGCACCTACAGACATAAGACAATGTAGTTAAAACTCATTAATGTTTAGCCATTCCTTACAAATGCCTACATTGTACAGCAATTTTCCGATTTATTTTCCCAAAAGCAATCTAAGAATCCCAGGGGCAGGGTAGGAGGGGAGAGAAGTTGGGAAAAGCCCAACAAAAGCAGTCCATGATGGATAGATTCACCATGGCTGACCTCTCCTGAAGCTTGCATCCTCTTCAGCTGATTGGGAAAAGACTGATTCCCTATAAAAATCAATTTTAAAACTTTTGTTAATGGCATTCTGTTGTGCATTCCTTCTTCAAAATTTGAACCATTGCAGCCTCAGCCAGTAGAAGTTTGCAAGCTGCCAAAAAAAAAAAAAAAAAAAAACCCCTCACAATCTCCTGCTTTCTAGCTGGTGCCTTAACCGCTGGATCAAACTGGCTATGATAAAAGTATGTTGGGTAAAAAATAATAGATATGATGTTGGTATTCCACAGAGCATTTGTAGGACTGAGGTTCATTCCTGCAAACTGGGTGGAATAATTTTTCAAATTAACTGATGGTTAGATGTATCAAAATCATTGCACTGAGCCATCAATTAATTTAAATAAAGACCACATTAAATTGCATCACTCCTTTTTGAGGCCAAACTTACTTACTTCCATTTTGCATGTGTACTGTAATTTTTAACATGCGGGGTTTTTAGTCATTATATCTAGAAACTAGATATTACTTTGAAACCTATACTTAGAACACAGAAAACTGTTCCAATCCATACCAGCAATAATCTTATTCCAAATATTTTAGTATTACAGTATAGTTTAATTCTGTTCAGGATTCCATTTCCTGCCATGTGTTCCATCAATAAAACCCCATAAAGCAGACTAGCCTTTCATTGCCCTGTGTGAGAAGAGGGTGTTTGATCCTATTCCACCCCACCAATATTTTTTGTGCATTGGCCAGCTGTGATTTCTCTCAGCATACTGATAAAGATGATGCCATTTGGGCTACGGAAGCATTGAGACAAAACACACCACTATTGAAACAGTCCCGACAAGTACCACAAACTTTGTGTGAAAACATTACCTTTATTGCTAACTTACAATAATAGAATCTTGCAAATCAGAAAATATATCTTCCTTCTCTACCTTTACAGTCCAAGAAAGTAGAGGTCCCTTTTGAGATGTTTGCCATGCCCACATTCCTTCTGTGAGCTAAATGGCTACATTTTGACCATTGTGGCTCCTCCACTCCCTCATTTTGTCTCTCAAGAAAATTCTCACAGATCATTACACTGTATATCATCTTTCTTCCACCATCTTTCCAAAATTGTACAATATGACCATGTTGATTGGGAATTGTGGAATATTTTACATATAACAAAGCTGGAAGACTCCAGGTTGGAGAAAGCTGGTACAGAAGACTTATCTTCTACACTTACCACAGTTTCCTTTACACGCAGACCTTTAGCATGAAACTCAATTTGTCATGTCCCTTCTAAAGCCCCTGTCACACAGCACCAACGGATGCAAAGAGGATGTAAAACAGAGAGAAACACTTGCCATCCGTTGGTTAACGCGATGCATCCGTTCTGTACTCACTGTGTCCGTTTTGTATACTCTCTATCTGTCCAGCATCCGTCTACTGACATTTCATCCGCTCAAAAGGTTTTGAGCTGCACAAAACTTTTTGAGCGGAAAATGTATCCAACGCATCCGTTATGCGTCCACTACGCGTACGGGGAACATCCGTTATTCGTCCGTCATCATCCGTTACGCGGCCGCTATATCTGTTAGGCATCCACTGTGCATCCGCGCAACTTGCATCCACTCCAGCGGAAAACGGACACAGGGAGGAAGTGAAACGGATGCGGAATGGACACGCAGCATTAGTAGCACGGACGTAGAAAGGATGAAAGCGGATGCAGCTCGCATACAAAGCATTAAAATGGAAAAAACGTGTGTATAGGGGACGTATCTCGGATATTTAGGATGTCTGCAGGATGCCTAGAGGATGCAAAAGGACACCTAGAGGAAAACCTATATTTCCTACAAAAAGGGGGAGGAAATCACCTGGATCTCACTTTCAGTCCAGCAGCCCTGCGGTTCAGACCTCTTCAGCCTTGCTCTGGCTCTTGCTCTTCCACAGCATCCAGTCATCTCCACCATGGATCGTCACACACTCCTTTTGGTAGCCGCCATCATTCTACAACAGTGCGAGGCCACCTAAGCTTTTTCACCTGTTCTACATGAAGAAAAGGAGGCATCCAAGAAGTGTCTGGGTCCAAAGATGGATCGCGAGAAGAGCCGAGTACAGACTGTATAACAAGCTGATGGTGGAGCTGAGGAATGAAGACACTCATGCATTCCAGAACTTCATGAGGATGCCGCCAGCCATGTTTGATAAAGTTGTGGAGCGGCTGAGACCCAGGTTGACCAAGGCAAACACCAACTTCTGGCCAAGCCTGGACCCTGGGCTGAAGGTGGCACTAACTCTGCGCCACCTGGTCTCTGGGGCCACATACAGGAGCATGCAGTACGCCTGTAGGGTGCCACACAACACCATCAGCATTGTGGTCAGAGATGTGGAGGAGCTCCTCCAGTGCCCCTCCACTGAAGAAGGCTGGAAGAAAGTTGCAGAGCAGCGGTATCAGAAGTGGAACTTCCCCCACAACGTTGGAGCCATAGATGGCAAGCACGTGGCCTGCAAAGCTCCAGCCAAGTCAGGGTCCACTTATCACAACTACAATGGCTTCTTCAGCATCATCCTCTTCGCCATGGTTGATGCTGACTACAAGTTCATGTACATCGATGCTTCAGGCAACGGCTCATCTTCAGATGCCCAGGTATACAATGCCAGTCATCTCAAGGAGGGGCTGGAACGCAACCTGATCATGGGTTTCCCAGATCCAGACCCCCTGCCTAACGACACACAAGATGTGCCCTACTTCATCGTGGGGGATGACACCTTCTCCCTCAGAACCTACCTCATGAAATCCTACACTTCCAGATGCCTCACCCGTGAAGAGAGGATCTTCAACTACAGGCTGTCCAGGGCAAGGCAGGTGGTGGAGAATGCCTTTGGCATCCTGGCCCAAAGGTTCCAGGTACTTCTCACCACCATAAAGCATCGCCCAGAGACTGTGAGGAACATCGTGCAAGGTTGCTGCATCCTGCACAATCTCATGCGCACCCACCACTCAGTGCTGCAGAACAGGCTCATGGACCTCCAACAAGGCAATGGGGACATGGAGCCTGGTGAATGGAGGCAAGGGCGAAACCTGATAGACACTAAGGATGTGCAAGGCCCCAACAGAGCTTCACGTGAAGTGAAGAAGCAGCGCAACCTCCTGAAACACTGGTGCAACTCCCCAGCTGGAGCAGTGGAGAGGCAAGACAGGATGGTAGATGCTAAATGGATGCTTCCTTCAGCCTGTCTCATCACACTGATGAGATTGGGCCATGTATGTTGAGTGGCCCTACAATGAACAGGGCATTTAATAAAGAGTTGTGTTTATGTTGAAATGTGTGGATCAATGATTAAATTGTTATTGATAATAAAGGGCCATAGGTGTGACACCTGGGAGGGTGGACTATACAGTCCCACTATGCTTGCACTGGAGGTTTATCTATCCCACAGGTATCCCTGCCCATCCCACTGCTATCCTCACCCATCCCAGAAGCATGCAAAGGCTTAAACCATTTCTAAAAGTTTCCACCAAGACTTTATTGACTAAAAGAACTGAAGCAAGTGTGTGAAGCAAAGATAAACTTCATTAATAACAAATTGTAAAAGCAAAATGACCCAAGTAAAGTGTCCCAAGCAAAGATAAAGTCAACAGGTAGCAACCCAGTCTCTGGCACTCTTCTCTGTCACTCTGAGGCGTGCCCATCATCTCAGGGGTGAAGGGTCCAGGTGCTGTGGAGGTGGCTGCTGCTGGAGTGCTGGTCTGAGGCACCATTGGGGTGCCTGGCCCCGAGAGGACAACAAGGGATGGTGTGTGGAGGAAGCTCTCAGAGAGCTGGCTCATTCCCATGATGTTGAGAGCCCCTTCCTCCATGACATGGGGTGTCAGTCCCAAGACCGATGACAGATGTTCTGAGGCCAGGCTTGGCTGTGGGGTGGAGGAAGGAGGAATGTAGTGGGGCTTTCTGGTTTGCAGCTGAGCAAGGTGAGGCGTAGGTGGCATCTGTGGCATGGATGGCATCGATGGCATTCGATGAAACTTTGGCTGGACTGGGAAGGGCTGCGTGTGCTGCTGGAATTCCTGGTAGCCGTAACCTTGGTTGGTGAGGGCCTGTGGAAAGCCTTGGAAGGGCAGTGACATCACCTAGGGTGGAAGAGCAGACCTGGACTGGGTCGGAGCAGGTTCATCTGGGCCTGGAGGGTTGTGCAGAAGACGGTGATCTTGTCCTTTATCACCTGGTACTGTGATTCGGACATGTCCATGAGGGTCTGGTTGACGTAGGTGAGGAAGGGCTTGCGGTTTGAGGATGGTATGTCGGTATGTACCAGCTGAGAGACGTGATCTACTCTGCTTTTGATGGTGTCCCTAATCTCCAGCAGGACAGTGTGGCTCTGCCCCTCCGGTTTGGCTCTCTGCCTGCTTTCTGTGGAGGTGGAGCTGGGGGTGGATGTGGGTTGGTCTCTGGTGGAAGTGCCTTCTCCTTGCTCCCACTGCGTTAGGGGGTCTTCCACATGCTCCGCTACGGGGAGTGCAGCTGTCGGGGAGGGTCTCCATCATGGCACGCTCCACAGATACCTGCCTGGACACAGGAGCTGACTCTTGGCCAGAAGAGGACTGGGTCTCTGTGGGCTGCCTGAGAGATAGGGTTGTCAGAGGGGCTGCTCCTCGGTGGCGGATCTCACCCTCCAAGAAGCTGCACTTGGCCATCACGTAGGTCTCCCGGTCGGTGAACTTGACCATGGCCTGGCCAGATTTCTTGAGGTGCAGCTTCCCGTACCAGGTGTGCATGTGCTTCCACCACCTGAGGAGGACCTCTGAAGTGTAGCCCAGGCTCTCCGCCTTCTCTCTCCATGCAGCCTGCTTCCTCTTGGTGTCTCGATAGAGCCTGTGGCCTTCCGCCATAGGTACTCGTTCTCCCTCAGCCATTTGAACACATCATCCTCATGTTCCTCTTTGATTGAGTATTGCCTCGTCTCCCGTTCTCGCGTATGTCTCTTCCTCCCTCTGGCAGGGCCATCTGGGCCCTCATCAGAGGGGCTTCGAGGTTGTAGGGGCTGCTCCACCACACCACCACCACCAGCAGCAGCAACAACAACAGTAGCAGCAAAAGCAGCACCAGCAGCACCAGCAGCACCAGCAGGACCAGCAGGACCAGGATCATCAGCAGCAGAGTAAGCACCAGCAGGACCAGCAGGACCAGGAGCAGCACCAGCAGAGTAAGTACCAACAGAAGCACTAACACCAGGAGCAGCGCCAGCAGAGTAAGCACCAGCAGAAGCACCAGCACCAGGAGCAGCGCCAGCAGAAGCCCCAGCACCAGAAGAGTCAGCCCGAGAAGCAGAAGCCCCAGCAGAAGCAGAATCAGGGCCAGGGGGTGGGATGGTGGCCATGTCCTTCTTGCCAGGGGTGGCAGCAGATGGCAGAGGCTTCCTCTTCTTCCCCATGGTTGTTGGCTGGAGCTGTGCAGCAGGTCTTTCCTCTGAATGGTGACCTGCTTGCGAGCTGCATCGTTTTATATCTGCAGGGCTGACGTAATGCATCCTCCCTGCATGCGCAGTGAACGCTTTGCATCTGCTAGGCTTCCATGATGCATCCGCTTCATCCGCTAGGCATCCGCTCTGCATCCGCTCCTTCCACTGCACGTCTGCTTCTCTGTGCTCCCCTGGAAGCCCTGCGGATGTGCCATCTGCTTCCATCCGCTAGGCTTCCATGGAGCATCTGCTTTACATCCTCGCTACATCCTCTCCCTGTCCATTCCTTTCCGTTGTTGTCCGCTCTGCTTACGCAAATTCGGGGCACTTTTGAGAGCGGATAAAAATGGATGGAAAATTTTCTCGTCCGCTGTGTCCTTTTTACATACGTTTTGCATCCATCGGCCTATGTGACAGGCCCTTAACATGTTCATTTTTTGAAACAATTCACTGTTCTTGTTCATGGAATTGTTAATTACATTTTCCTGATAACCATGGTGTGATTTAAGATCTCATCCAGCAATCTTTTCAGGTAAAGCAATTAAAGCAGCATATTTATGGCTCTTAATGGCATTTGTCTATTAGGCCTCCTTGGCACCATTGATAGATACATGGGAATTTCAAAAAAATGTAGTGATGGGATTTCTTGAGGCAACCAAATCAGTGGTATCTAAATACTGCCTTTTATTCATATAAATATTTTAGACTTAGGTAGTATAAGTGATACATTATTTTTTTTGTTTCAATCATTCTACTTTCAAAGCTCTCATTTGATCGCATTTTTTCATTATTAGATAAAAAGCAACCCTCTGCTGAAATTTTATATATTATTTAGGGCAAGAGAGATCATCATATTCAACTTTTCTAGTCCAGATCATTTTCATAATTAATATTAATTTATCTTCATTCCAAAGTACACACAACTGAAATCCCTCAGCAGCCTAAGTGCACACAGGATTGTAATGCTTGAGGATTATAATGCTTCGAAACAGATTTGAATTAGGGATATAAAATATATTCGATGTTTCCAAAACTGTCATGCTTTGGCTACACTAACATTTTTCTTATGGTGAGC
Organism: Laticauda colubrina; assembly: GCA_015471245.1. Lineage (NCBI taxonomy): Eukaryota > Metazoa > Chordata > Lepidosauria > Squamata > Elapidae > Laticauda > Laticauda colubrina. The sequence continues at coordinate 14,927,839 of BLBF01000031.1, read as the reverse complement.
CATCACTTCAAATGTGTTTAGGAAAATAAAACGTATGTTGAAAGAACTCATCCTTTTCCACATTATACAAACAAAAGATGCACACAAATTGATGTACAATAAAACATGTCTGCAAAGAATGTGTATGTGCACTGATTCAAGCATGTGGGCTATCTTTACCATCATTTCAAGTAAATTGTTTTTACAGAGAAATGAATTTAATGACATAATAGTTTCATTTTACAAGAACCTCCTGTTGAGAGATAATGCCAGTTAGCTGTTCAAATAAATAAACATATAACACTACAACAAATAAAAAGTTAAAAAGTACAAAAGTAACAAAGCATTTTACGCTTAAACTTTCTTTTAACATTCTTCCAAAACCCAGAGGCTGTTGCCGTTTTGCTGAGCATTCAAGCTGTTCTTATTTTCTTTCCAAATTTTGTATTTATTTTTTTTTTGGGGGGGGGAGAGGGTTGCACATAAAAATATGTTGTCAATATGGTCAGAACTCCTATAAGTGGAAAATAGCCAGATGTCAAGTACCTTTAGAAAGCAAAAAATCAAGAGCTTGTTTCTGCAAATCTGATTCTTGCTCTAAATTTTGCTGTTATTCCTTTACAACTCAGGCTCTTTTATTACAAGTTATTTCTTTGTGTCTGGAAGACATAACAATTTTTTAAAATTATGTATTCCTATCTATCAGCACTCATAATGCTAACATAATACATTCTCTGTCCTGATGTCATTAATATTAATGATTAATAAAGTAATATCATTAATTTCTGAGGAGAAATCATGCTTAAGTGTATATTACATTTTCCAAGTAAAATATGGTAGCTCCAGAGAAAATAATAATTGAACAGTCCCCATCTACTTTCCTTTATTATCCTGGATCCAAGTAATGTAATCATTTTTTTTTTTTTGTTATAGATTGACTGTCTCTGGATAATTTGGTATTGCACCATTGTGAATGCATAACTAAAAACTGGGAAACTTTATTTGCTTATTTGTCTATCCCATTTCATTCCCATATGCAGTAGACTGACCATGTAACTTAACAACTGAAAGACCCAAACTACAATAATAAAACAACTGAAACATTATGATATACATCATCCATAAACATTCCCTGTATTATTATTTTTTTTGTGAAAGGTTTGAGTATAAAAGACACTTTTAACATATTTAGGGTGGGAAAGGAAGGCACAGTAAGATCTTCTGGTAGGGTTAGTTTCATAAAAGCTGGAATTGCCACCAAAAACAACTTAATTAATCATCTCAACATGGACCAACTTCCCAGACAAAAAACAAAATAAATCCTAACATAAGAGGGAAGTTGTTCCTTTTGACAGGCAGGACCCAACCTTTGTAGAGACTTCTGTATCAGCACAACCTTGAATTTATTGCAGAAATCTACCAGAAACCAGTGCAGCTTTGCCAGAATTGGAATCATATGTTTTATCAAGCAATGCCCAGCAGAAGCCTAGTCTTCTGATTTTAACAATAGTTTTTTGAGTTTCTGACAGGAACTGCTACCACAATAGCATGTTATGCTTATGTAATTAGGAGGTAACCAGTACGCCTGTGTAATTAGCAAGTAACCAGTACTGTATGAGCCATGGTGGCGCAGTGGTTACAGTGCAATACTACAAGCTACTTCTGCTGACTGCTGGCCGTCTGCAATTTGGTAGTTCAAATCTCACCAGGCTCAAGCTTGACTTAGCCATCGATCCTTCTGAGGTAGGTAGAATGAGGACCCAGATTGTTGGGGGCAATATGCTGACTCTGTAAACCACTGTGAAATGGGACAAAATAAGTATAAATGCTAAATGTATGTATACAACAATGGCCAAAACATACTTTCAAAGAAGGAAAAAGGGCAATTGATTTGTTTCCTGCTGGACATCATGCTTTTTTACACTGAAGGATAGGAAGGATAGTAAGGGTCATAGAACAGCCTCACCCCAAATCAGATGTGTCCACAGGATCCAATGATTTCATCAAAATACATAAGTAGTCCTCAATTAATGACAGTTCAAAGTTACAATGGTTCTGAATGAGTGGTACTTGATCAATCCTCTAACTTCTGGCCCCCAGCACCCACATGGTCATGTGATCCTGATGTGAGTGCTTGGCAACCATCTCACTTAAAACATTCACAAAATCCAATCTTCAGGTGATTGACATGTATGATCTCTCCTGTCAGTTTCACAAAAGCAAAGACAATGAGGAAGTTGGCAGGGAAGGTCATAAGTCACTCTGATAAGCCTCCCACACCCAACAGCAGCAACCCTAAATTGCACTGCACTCACACAATGCCACGATTGTCCCTCACACACACTCAGCAGCAGCAATTTATCTGCCTGCCAGCCTGATTCTCTACTGATTTTGGTTATTGAAAGCTGACAAGAAGTTGTGAGGAGGTCCTTGGTTAATAGACTGAACTAAGTAATCTGATTTTATAAAGGTACTTTTCAAACAAGGTTAAATTAAGGAATCAACTAATTGGACTCCACATCAGGGCCTATCTCTATGTTCCCTATTCTGGATGTTTGATATTTGCTCACCTTGATGGTAGTGTTCCTGTATCAATCCCTTTGCTTTCTCACACAAAAATGAACAGGTTCTAAATCAAAATAAAGCACTACAGGTACTATCAATTTCTCCACCTGTGGCTTTATTCAGTAGATATCATAGGGACTTTATCTCCCTATGATAATATAATATAGATAGATAATATAGTGTTGATGTTCCATTCTGAAGAAAAGAATAGTCTCACATCCCTAGCATATGTCTTGCTTGAAAGATATAGGTCATAATTATACTGAAGAAGTAGGAATCAGGAAAAATATTGCCCTGATGGTGGAGGAGGATGACTTGCAGAAGGGATTTAAACTTTCCATCCTGCTCTGCCTTGCCTAGAGACACATAAGGAGCCTTAAATTGGTCAATAATAAACAGCATAAAATGAGTGCTTTGTGCCAACTGTTGTCACAGCAAGTGAATTTACAAGAGCTTCTGTGCTTAGTGACCTGAATATCTCCATTTGTTGACACTGCATATCACATTGTGATGAATAATATTAATATTGTATAGCCTAAAGTAAACTTCTAATGATTTGCTTTGCATGTTTCTACTTTGTGTGAGCTGTTTACATAAATAGTAAGGATTCAGTGTCACTACATGGTGCATCTAGAGAGTCTCTGATAGCTATGGTAACATAGAGAAGATTTAATGCAAATATGTGGCAAGGCTATTAAAAATTCTGGCTCAGAGGTCTTTCACTGTTTTATCCATTAGTCAAACAATAAATGTGAGAGAAGAAATTCATCATGTCTAAACACTCCCTGATTTTAAACAAGCTGGGGAAAACATGCAGAGAATGGCCTAGGCATTCATTCACTAAGTTGTGGCCAAAGGAAGCCTCTGTATTAGTATGTGTGAGAGAGACAAAGAAAAAAGGAGGAGAGAGTCTTTGCAGGGCAAGTGCAGATGTGCTACATATGTTTCTGCTGAACCCTCACATTGCATTTATGTATGTGTGTGAAGATGTGGGCACTGGAAAGCATAGGGCAGCTGCATAAACACTACTCTACATTATATGACCAAGAGAGAGGGGGCTTAGAATAGAGGAAGACTTCTCCTTCCATAACAAATTTGTCCAGTTCTTTATAGATTTCAGAATGCTTTCCTGGTGATGGACAGATGGACAGAATCCTGATCCTACACTGTACTGAGTTTCAGCTTCTTTTCATTCTTATCCACCTTCTTTATCCAAGTTAGATTCTTGTTGTATTTATTTCAGTTGTCCCAAATCTGTACCCAGAACTGCACTGTTTTTTGTTTTGGTCAGGTTTTGGTTCATTAGTTCTCTGAAGTCTCTCCATTGATGGATTGGTAGAAAAACTGATTCACCTGAAAATTGAGATTTTATCTATAGTGCGCTATTCAAGCTTCATATTTCTTAATCTTCTTGGCTATAACTGTTATTTGTTGCTTCAGTGTTTCCAGTGCTTCCTTAGTCTTCTTTGTTTCCAGGTGGCATTTCTTTATCAGGTATTCTTTGGTCTCCTTGTTCTTCGATTTATTTCCTTTCATCTGTTCCAGCTTCCTTGGATCTGATTTTCATATTCTGATTGCATTTTCTAGCCTAATCTTCCAGTTTGGTGTGAACCAGTGGTGGGATTCAATTTTTTTTTTTTTTTACTACTGGTTCTATGGGCATGGTGTAGCAGGGGAGGATTACTGTAAAATCTGCAGTCAGAGGTAGTATTTGTTGGTTCTCCGAACTACTCAAAATTTCTGCTACCGGTTTTCCAGAACTGGTCAGAATCTGCTGAATACCACCTCTGGTGTGCACTGTTTGGCTTTTATTTCGTATTTGTTGATTTTGTATCTCAGTTATTCAGTTATAATCTCAGCTATGATGTACCCTAGTTGTCTTTTTTTTTTTCCAGTGAAGTGGTGTTTATATTTGAAATTACCAATTATTGGTATCTTTTTAATAATTGTGCTAATTGGGTTTTTTTTGTCACAAGCTGTAATGCAAACAACATTCATTCTGTTGTTTTGGTGCTGTTCTAGATGCCCAATTATTCTTTTTTTCAATTTTTCTTTTTTAGTTAAAAGGCTTTGTTCTTTCCAAGTAAAAGGAAGAGAAAAGGGTGCCTGGTTTGGGAATGAAAATTATTAAATAGTTCATCCTCTACTGCTGACTCCCTCTGGTTTGCCTCTGTAGTATGAGCTACTTCTAGAAAGTATTTTATTTCTTTGCCCTAGATAGACCTTTGCAATTCTTCCCATTCTTTTTCTATGAATGCTTTAATTTTTTATTGTAAATTGAAGTTGATCTGCTAGCCTCTCTTCTATAATTTCTGATTCTGAGTGTTGTTCTCCTCAGAATTGATGCATTCTTTTCAGATATCCTCTTTTTGTTAGACTTGATTTGCAAGCACTTTTCCTTCAAGTACTCCTGCAGTTGCTATATTCTGGATGCTCAAGCAACCATGCTAAGTTCTGTAAACTCATTTACCACCAGAAGACCAGGAATTCTAATACCTAGTGAGGTTTTTGTGGATTCAGGTGATGAATAATCCAATATGGGCTTCTGTAAATTACATCTTACCGTATTGTTTATGGGAGAGACACTCATCATCTGGCAACTCTGATGAGACCTGTGCAGCAGGGGTGGGATTCAAAAATCCCAGCAACCAGTTTGCTGCCCGGTTGCTGGGTGGGTATGGCCATGGTGGGTGGGGCCTACCAGAGCTTCCTGTTTCCAGCTTCTGGTGGGCCTCCAGAGCCTGGGAGAGGCCATTTGCCCTCCCAAGGGTCCAGAAGCTTCGCTCATGCCTCTGGGAGGGTGAAAACAGCCTCCCCCAGGCTTTGGAGACTCACCGGAAGCTGGAAATGGCCCCATTTTGTGACTTCCAGTTTTTCCAGGAAGGCTGTGTTTTACCCTCCCAAGGGTCCAGAGGCCTCCCCTGCCCTTTGAGAGGGTGAAAACGACCTCCCTGGGGCTCTAAAGGCCCTCTGGAAGCCATAAACAGGCCTGTTTCCAGGCTTCTGGAAGATTTTTTTTTCCCTCCCAGGACTTCCACGCAGACCCTGCACTTGCCTCCATCGAAAACGGGCTGCTTGGACACTCCTGGGAGGGGCAGGAAAGGCAGGGCCAGCCAGTTAGTTGAAATACCAGTTCAGCAAACCAGCGGTAACTTTAACATCTGGTTTACCCAAACTGGTCCGAAACAGTAGAATCCCATCCCTGCTGTCCAGTATATTTGAACCACTGGCATAGTTTTCATATTCCTCAGAATACACGTGCTCCACAACCATGTCAAAGTAATGTCTCACTGGGGGATTATTGTTATTGTTTTTGGAGCATGTGTTGCTTTTGCATCACACAGTGACTTAGTCTCAAAAAGCTCCTTCAATAATTGCTCCATTTAACCACTGATCTGAATCCACCATCTGTAATTGTTTTGCATTTTTTACACTCAGTCTCAATAACATTCTGTGAAATATTTATTCTGCTCACAGCAAAGCTGTTTATTCCCCCTTTGAATGTCACTAAATCAACATTTCCATAGGATGTTGTGACCTATGCAAACTGAAGTTCAACACTCCATGGATAGGTTTTTGATAGAATATTTTTGAACAAAAGAAGTACAAAATGAATCTCAACGAATGCCATATTTTGCTTGAAACAAGATAAGGACATTTAGAGGTTCATGTCTATGAAAAAGTGGGCCTGCAAAAGAAATTTAAAAAGCATTAATAAGATTAACAGTATATATAGTGTTAACCCTGTGGGTAGTATCTATCTTCCTCAATCTCAGGTCCTCTGCCATGAGACTGGGACTTCATGGGTTTTGCACATCTTAGCTGCTCCTAGCATGCTACACTTCTGGATAAGGAACTTTGCTGTTTTTCCTGGGAATTGTTGGAGCTACTGTCCTCGCTTAGGTGTCACAGCCCCAAGTGTTTTTTCCACTCCTAAGATCATTTTGGAGTTAATTTTCCACATCCTGTCTAGTTCCTTCTTCAGGCCCTGGTACTTCTCCAGCTTTTCATACTCTTTTACTTGATATGGTTGTCATTAGACACTGTACATCTAGAGTAGCATGTCATCAGGCCAAGCCATTTACACCATTGCCTTTCTTCTGAGGAGATCTTTAGAGTTGTATATTGGAACATGATTATGGGGTGCCTGTCCCATAAGGCTCTGAGGTTCCCCTCAGGGAGAATATTTAAAGATAGCCAGCTGTGTGAAGGCAGGAAAGTGAATTTGTGGCACTACTGCTGCTCATTGGGCGAGGCACTAGGCAAGGGAGTTAAGAGACTCCCCTGGGCCACTCCATCATTACTTTCAATTAAGTTACATTAAAGTATCAAACAACTGAACCTTTCAATAAAGCAAGGCATTTCCAGCTAGGATATTTGTGACTTCAGTTCCTCTAAAATGAGTTAGTGGGCTGCCCTCCAACTGAACAGTTGGATAATTGACCTGGCAATCATTAGAAAATATTTGGCCATATTTCAGAATCTCATAGATGACATAATATATCTATGCCATTTTGATCTCAAGATATGGCACTAAAATTTGTGTTTATAATTATTAATTATAATTGTAATGAATTATAATCATTTGTGGTTCACTGAAAAAAATCTGCATATTTTCTGTTGATCATTATATTCTTCATCATATGGAATTGTTATTTCACTCTTCTTCCCATATCGATTGTAAGATTTTTATTTTTTAAAAAGCCACGTGTTCTGTATGGAACTTGATAGGTTCCAAGTCCTTCATTCTGATTGGCTGAAAAGGCCACTTATGGATTGGTTGATTAAGAACCAATCCAGGAAGTCGCCAAACAGCGGGAATAGTTAAATGAATGTCATTGGCCACAAGCCGCAGGCAAGCCGCTATATAAAGGGCTGCCGCGGCTTGGGCTATGTTCCGTATCTTTTGCCTTGTGAGTTTAAATAAAATAGTTGTTGTTGGAACACAGTCTCACGCACTTCTTTCCGGACGGAACACTGGCGACGAGGGTGGAATTGTCATAGAAGGTGAGACCGAAGCTGCGGTGATATGAACCGAGTGAGAGAGATGGCTGGTAACAACACGCCACCTGCACCATTCAATCCTGATGAGGAGGGTTGGGAATCGTATATCGATCGCTTTCTTATGTTCTTAGAAAGCAATGAAATGGAAGAAATCTCAGACCAAAGGAAGAGGGCTGTCTTCCTTACACACTGTGAACCGGCTGTTTTTAAAATGGTGAAGGCGCTGGCGAAACCCAGAGATGTCAAACAGATGACTTGGTCCGACCTGAACTGAATGCTCCGAGCACACTACGCAACAGTGGTCTTGAATTTGATAAAAAGGCATGAATTTTATAAGAGCGACCAGAAGGAGGATGCAACTATAGGAGATTTTGTAGCAGCCTTGAGACACATCATAGGAGCCTGTGAGTTCTAGAACATGGACGAGTAAAATTATAATTATTCATTAAGCAATAATAGTGCTTAATGTATATGTATAATAGTGTATGTATTGTATATAATGTATAATATAATGTAATGTATAATAGTGCTTAGTGTAGTGGAAATTAATATCTAGACAAGCAAACCACAAGCCATGTGTTCCTTTTGTTTTCTGAAATAAAAGGGCAGCAAATATATGAGGAAAAATATGGAAGTTTGAATTTTGAAATGTTCAAAAAATAAAGTCTTTTCTTCTTAGGTGATTGAATGGTATAGGTAGGATCACAATCCCATCAGTGAAATTCATAATACAATGGCAATGTCTAAATTTCAGCAAAATAACCACCTGCAGGAGAAAACTCAGAAATGCCAAATTAAATTAAAAGGCTTTATAATGTCATTTATTTTAGATGAAAAGTGTCTCTTGCTGCATGAACTTTTAAAAAGTTTGGATTAGTGTATCAGAAGTGGTTTTCCTCAAAGCCATAAGTAAATGGCACTTATCTACTCTTTTGGCTACATGGACTGCTGTTTGATGAAGGAGAAATGAGTCTTGGCTCCAAATATCAATTCTCTTTTAACATTCAATAAATGGTCTAGGTGCTAAACATCAGTGTAACACTGAAATAGCATAAGAAATAGAAATTCTCTTTGATAGATATTTACCTGAGGTGAAGCCATCATGGCAATATGTAGAAAAGCACAGAAGGAAGATAGTGACTAATATATTCACAGCACGGATGTCTAAAGATATCCCGAAACATTTGACTTCTGGAAATGAATAAGAGGTGTTACTAAAAATGTGTGGAAATCCATGGTGAAATGCTAATAATCTGTACAAGTTTCTTTTAACTTCTGCAACATTCAAAGGAATGTTTGACCAGAGTAGGATTTTCTATTTCAGACCATATTTTTGGTAAAAGCCTATCTAAATGCATGTTTGTGCAGAAGATATTTGGAATGATATAGACATTTATTTTGGCTTCTCTTGAAATTCTTGCAGTTGGTTCTGCTGCAGACTCAACTGGAAGAAATACAATTTGCACAATTAGCAACAACACAAATCATGTGGTGTCTTTTTTTTAAAGCAACATCTCCATTCTGGAGTAAAACTCTGGCAGTGAGTTTGGGAAAGACAGGAGAGTTAGCTTTTTGTCCCCTCACTTACTTTGTATTTGGATTGGCTCCTCCAAACAGTATTTGCACTGGAGGTAAAAGTTTCCATTTTATCTCAATACAGAATTAGTATTAATCCAGGATTGCTACCTCAATACCCTTTTAAGTGAAACAATAATTGTGCTTGTTTGCCCTGATGTCATTCACCTCCTGGCCATGCTTCCTTGTCACTGCTATCTCTCTGAACTGCTTCCTTTTTTTTTCCTCTTCACCATGGATGCCAACTCTATCAATTCACCATTATCATGCCTCCTACCTCCTCCTCCATACCATCACTGTGCCATTGCCAATCCTTCTGATCATGGCTTGAGAACCATGATTTAAGGTATGATAAATTTCCATGCTGCTTGAAGTGACTACTTCAAGGGAGCCTAGTATTTACACACACAAATAGCAGCAAGTTGCTGTGCCCTTGGGATGGGAAGGAGAGAATGGATAACCACTAGATGCCTGCAAAGAGTTGGTTTTCTGGATTTAAGGTGGAATAAAGTTCTATGCTCCTTGGTAATTTTAAGCCTGGTGGACTTCAACTCCCAGAATTCCCCAGCCAGCTGGGAGTTGAAGTCCACCAGGCTTAAAGTTCCCAAGGTTGGAGACCCCTGCTCTAGAAGATCCATATAAATGGTTCCTAGCAAAAGCTAAAAAAAAAGTCCAACTATTGCAAAAACATTCAACATGTGTGTTGAATATTTTTATAACAATTTATAAAAGGGAAATTCAGTTTATAATAATAGCATACAAAAACAAATTAAATGATAACGAGCAATCAATCCAGCAAATCAGTTATGAAATTATAATACAGGCAAAAAAGAAAAAAGAAAAAAAAACTATATTAATATAAACAATCTAAATAAATTACATTTTCATTTAATTATTTAATAATATATACAATTGTGCATAAATAAAGTCTATTCTTATATAAAATATCCATTATCTTCAACTTTCCTGTGAGATACAATCTGTGAGGATCTGACCAGGAAATAGTGATAGAGTCAGAATAACATGCTTACATTTAATCCAGCTTGCCTGCCTTTTGGTCGGATGATTGCTGGTTAAAGGGATTCAGTGTTTGCCTAAGGAATGCCTGAAGACCATAGAAAATAATTGTCTTTTCTTCTCCCATCTTAGTTGAGGTAATCTGGGTCTGTGAAGAAGAAGCAAGCCAGGAAGAGAAGAGGGATGGAGGGAGAGAGCTGAAGATTAACCACTGTGAAGGGATTCTGTGGAGCTAGCTGCTTTCTGGAGAATGTTTTAGGAAATTATTTTGCATAACACCCTAATCAACAGAATCTTAGACTCTGAGACTCTCCAGACATTTAAGGCTGATACTCAACTGGTATATTTATGCATATATTCAAATACTTTAAAATATCACAATCCTGCCATCCAAAGGAAGCTAAACCCAAGTCATTTCTGAACCTGTTATATGACCTATTGCTTGTTGTATTAAGTAATATTATCCCAGGGTAGGCAAACAAAATTCACTTAGCTATTGACCTAAGTTTGGGGAACTTTGTGTTTTACTGATTCATAGATTTGCTTAAACAGTCTGTTTCTTCCATTGTAAAATGGAATAAAGTTTAATTCACGCTGCAATTATAATGAATGCTAATCAAGCTAGACTGTTGGGGTGAGGAGGCATTAGAAAAATGAAAGGTTTGCTGTTGGCAGGATAGTACTGGTTTATGATTTCAGAATTCTAATTTTAACACACTTTAATATCCCAAAAAGTGCTTAAGGCTTTAATAAGTTCTGTTCACCGTTCCATAGACTTTGCCCCCACTTTTCATAAATATGCCTGGCTCATTGATGTGGTGGTCTCAGTGCCTAACTGTGGAGCTGCTTTGCTGCTCAGTAAGAACCCAGTTTTTCTGTTCCTGAAATTATTATTTTGGTGTTCCAAGGTGCTAATAATACCTCACATTTATTCAGTTTATTCTATCTTGTTCTTTAAATTTATATGTACAAACAATAAGGCAATCTTCCTAAGAAAAAAAAAACTATTGAGTATTATATTCAGCACTCTTTTTTGAGGGGGAGGGGGGATCATCAAATTTATATTAGTTGTCAGAATATAAAACACAAAGGAAAATAAAAATAATGAGAAAATAGGAGCCAGTGAGTGAGTTCTATGCAGAAAACATGGGTCCCCAATGCAGAAACTTCAGGGTCATGAGCTATGGGTGTATCATCTTCCACTTCAATAAGGGAGGTGATCATTGAGCAATACATATTTTTTGTTAGCACTCCGAACCAACATCTCAGCCATTTCAACTTCTTAGGATTCATTAAGCTTCCTGAGTGAATAAAGGTGAGTAGTTTCTACTTGAAGCTTGCGTAGAATTTTATATTCTTAGGATGAATTTAGATATTTACTGGAGCTGGAAATATTCTTTAGTTGGCAATGTGGCAAGTGCATCTCTATGGATTGCCTGTTTGATCAAGAAGCACTATCATTAAATAAACGACATAATTCTAGTATCTCTGATAAAGTTCTCCAAAATGGTACTCCAGGGCAATAGTCATTGTACATGACTAAAAGCAAATTAAACATTTCTCTTTCATTCAACAACTGACAAGTGCCAAGAAGTCTTGGGGGGTAGGGGGGAAGGAGCACATTCAGGCAGCCACTGAACCTAACCTTCATACTCTTGGCAATTGTCTATTACACAACACTGTGTCACATGAAGCTAGCCTGGGCTCTTCTCATCTGGCCAATTTGTGGGGAGGGAGGGAGGGAGGGGGAAAGAGAGGGAGAGAAGAAGGGAGAGGGGGAGGGAGGGAGAGAGAGGAAAGAAGACAGAGGGGAAAAAAATCAAAGTCCTGCTTACAAATTTCCTTTTGGTGTTTGCTTTGTGTGGGAGAAATGGTGAAGCCCAATTTCCACCATAGCTGAGCAATGCTCAACTGCTATCTTCTTCTGAAACAGAAGCTGTTAAGTATCCACAAGGGATGGTGCTGATTTCAGATTGGGATTGCCCTTCTCTGTGAAAGGGATGGTGTATGACAGACAGTGCAACTGCAAAGTCAACAAGAGGAATGTCCCTACAAAAATGTCAGTTTCCTGATCAAACTTTACTATTTCAATTGTGTCTTTTTCTCTTTTGAAACAATTGAAAAACATTCTTCTGCAGTTTTGCCAAGAATACAATTATCCAGATTCCTACACTATCTCATTATCTTTCCTCCATATGAGCTTCCTGGGGCAACCGTTACCACTAACAAAGTTATAATTGTTTTATTGGCATTGACTACATGGATTGACTTCTGTTTATCTCCTATTCCAGGTCAAGGATTGCTTGATTCTCAATGGCCTACTCCCTTTCACCCATATTGCTTGCCTCTTTTTTTTTTCCTGATTCATTCAGTTTTTCTCTCCCATCTTGATGAAACATGGTTTATAGAAACTAGGAAAATTCACAATAAGGTTTGGATTTGAAGAAGCCAGATCCAAATGATATTATCTCTGGGTCATATAATCAGGAACATTTATAAATATTTTCATAGAGATATATCTATTTCTATGAAAATATCTATAAATATTACTGATTATATGATCCAGAGATAGCATGCTTCTTCAAATCCAAACCTTATTGTGAATTTCCCTTCCCTCTCTGTGCACATACAAACAGACTCTCTCTCTCTCTCTCTCTCTCTCTCTCACAGACACACACACACACACTGTGTGAATGAGATATTTATTGTAATTTTAATAAATATCCTGAATAAAGGTAACTTTGTTTTCATCCAACCTTATAGGTAGAGAAGGCAGCTGGAAAATAGGCAGGATAGGAATCGTATGTTGGTGCAATGAGCAGCTTCCTCTGTAATGGAGAGAGTTGGGCTTATACAAACATTTAAGTAATTTCATTGACTGGCTGAATGAATGAATGCTGTAATTCCTTCCTAGCAATCAATTCGGAAATTGCGAAGTTGAAGACCTCTCTACCTTCATTTTTTAGGAGACTCATTGTAGTCTTAATAATTTGTTACTGCATTGTAGAATAATGTGTCTTTACTGCAGTCATTCCATTATTTGACTGAGCTGATGAAAATTTAACCTGGAAATGGCAGGGGTGGAAGGGTGGAACAGTCCTTTAATTACAGAGGCACTAAAATAGCATCTTTGTAAGCATCAAAGTTTTTTTGTTTTCTTTTCCAGTATGCACTTCATTTAGAGGAAGTGTATCTGTTCCTTATGTCTATCTCTGGTATAAAGTCCAAGAGAAGCACTATTCAAACTGGGTCTTTTCTGGCCACTTAGACTCTATAAATCTTTTTGCTTTCACCATCTCACTCCTGCAGCCAGATAAGCAATATAAAAGGGAAGCAAATGTCTGCCCAACCATACTAGAAAAATGCATTTTTACTATCTAGAAAAATATAAATTCAAAACTTAAGTTATATAGCTACCATAAACCTTGAAAGCCTATAGCATTAGGGTTGAGGATCATCCTAATTTCTGAAGGAAAAATATTCCTGAGTCCTGGAACTATGGCAGAGAAGATGTATCTTTTATCCCAGAGGATATTCCTTGGCTGACAGGATCTGTGACATGCCCAACCTGCCAACCTGAATTGGATGAGTGGAAACAACTGGGAGAAGATGGTCCTTCAAGTAACCTGGTCCCAAGCCATGAAGAGTTTTGAAGGCAACAAATTGCAGCTGGATAATACTGGTAACCAAGGCAGCTCACATCGTAGTGGTGTTAAGTGTGTCAAATATCTGACTCCATTTACTAGCCATGCATCCATATGTTGCTGCAGTTGAAACTTTAAAGACCTTTCAAGGGCAGCCCTATTTAGAGTACACTGCAATAAATTAATCCAAATGAGAGGTCACAATGCCACAAGTCACTGAAAAACTCAATAACACGAGTTTTTAAAATTCATGATTTTGTTATTATCCTGGTTGCCTGAGTTATCAAAAGCAAAGTGTTCTGCAAGCAAGCTCATATATCATTATGATATGGGATTCCCCCTTGGCAGACTCACCCATAAAATTCTACAATTTTTGAATAAAGACAGGAAATTGGCTAAAAAGGCAAAAAATGTCATTACTGGTATAATCTAAATCTACAATGATGACCTATGTAAGTTGCTTTCCATCTCATGATGACTTATTCCCTTCTTCTTCCACTGAAATGGAAGGAGATGGCATGTCCCTATTCTAAACTTATTTAATTGTTCATGCACTTATGTAGTACTTATCTGTCACACTTCACTTGGATCAAGAAAATTACTGGATTTCTTTAAAAGACCTCATTTTTGTCTTGAGGTATTATGTGGGAGCTAGAGTGAACCACAAGTTAAAAACAGATCCAAACTGTTCAATATTACAGATATTTGCTAAAACAGCACTGTACATAATATCATTATATGGGGGAAGATAAGTATGTGGTAGAAACCATGAGGACAAAAAGCACAGAGATGGCATTGGAGAATGTAAAATATGAGTTGAACCAGAAAATGAAAGAAAGAAAGCATGAGAAGGAAATGTTAAGTGCCTTGATTTTCTCTCTGTTGTATGAGGGAGTGGAAGAAAAATGTTGTCAGGTTTTCAAAATTCAGTTTTTATAGCCTAAAATGTGGAGTTCTGATATTTCTTATAGTAGTCTTTCCTGAGGTGGCCTATCCTGATGGGTTGAAAAAATGTACCTTAGAACTCTGGCATTTAGAACAATATTTGCTTCTGAATGTTTCACACAAGCACATGTCCAGTATTTTGCATCATGTTGTCACAATGTACATTTCCCAATTAATTTTTTTTTAATTTGTCAATTGCTTACAAGATAATAGGTATAAGTAAAAACATAGTTATGAATACATGGATACATACAAGAAAAATTAAAAAAAATTAAAAGAAACAATAGGACAGGGATGGTAGACACATTGGTGCGCTCTTGCACGCCCCCTACAGACCTCTTAGGAAAGGGGTGAGGTCAATAGAAGACAGTCTAAGGTTAAAGTTTTTGGAGTTTGGGGAAAAAACCATAGAGTCAGTTAGAGTATTCCAGACATTGACCACTCTGTTGCTGAAGTCGTATTTCCTGCAATCAAGTTTGGTGCAATTAACCTTGAGTTTGTATCTCTTGTTTGCTCTTGTATTGTTATGGTTGAAGCTGAAGTATTCATTGACAGGTAGGACATTGCAATGTATGATTTTATATACTAAGATGGGACTGAAGGCGGTGTAGTTCTAGGTTTTCTAGGTTTAGAATTTCAAGTCTGGTGGCATAAGGTATTCTGCAATGAATAGAGGAATGGAGAACTCTTCTTGTGAGATATTTTTGGACTTCCTCAACTGTGCTAATATCAGATACATAATGTCGGTTCCAAACTGATGAGCTGTATTCAAGTATTGGTCGAGTAAATGTTTTGTATGCTCTTGTTAGTAGTTAATATCACCAGAGAAAAAGCTATGTAAGATTAGATTAACAACTCTTAATGCCTTTTTGGCTATATAGTTACAGTGGGCTCCAGCACTTAGGGCATTTGAGATGAGTACTCCAAGATCCTTGACAGAGTTTGGATCATCAACAAGGTCTTGACTATTCAGCCTGTATTTTATTTTCTGATTTTTTTTTGCCAATATGTAGGACAGAGCATTTATTTGTTGAAATTTGAAGTTGCCATTTGTTTGACCATTCTGATACATAGTTAAGGTCTTTTTGAAGGGTAGCAGTATTGTCTGTGGTGTTGAATAGCTTTACATCATCAGCGAAGAGAACGCAGTTGCTCTTGATATGATCACAAAGGTCATTTATGTAGAGTATGAAAATTTGTTGTCTGTTTGACAAGAAGGCTTCTATCCAGTTATGCAGATGTCCAGAGATACCATAAAATTTTAGTTTTAGGAGTAGTTTGTCATGTACCACTGAATCAAAGGCTTTACAGAAGTCTATGTAGATTGCGTCTATTGCTTTGCTCTGATCGAGTTGTGTAGTCCATATGTTTTTGCAGTGTAAGAGTTGCAGATCACATGATAGTTTTTTCCTGATACCAAATTGTTTATTAGAGAGTAGGTTGTTTGTTTCTAAGTAAAGGATGATGGATTGGTTAATAATTGATTCCATGACTTTAGAGGTGACGCAGCATAAGGAGATTGGTCTGTAATTTTAAAGATGGGGATGACCGTGGCATGTGACCATAGGTTAGGCAAGGAGCTGGTCCTGAAAGGTTTTTCAAAGATTATACTGAGAGGTTCTGCTGTGGCAGTGGGTAGTTTTTTAAGAAGTAGGCACATATTCCATCCAGTCCAATTGATTGAGATGGTTTTAGATTGTGTAGTGCTTTTTCAATATTGTCTTCTGTAAAATCGATATATATTCGATCATTGTAGTTGTCTGTGGTTCGACTCGGAAATACTGGGCATGATCCATTGCTGTTTACAAATGCTGAGCCAAAGAATGTGTTAAAGAGGTTGGCTTTAAAAGTGTCATTGTTGCAGTCTTTACCATTAGATCCTTTGGGGCTGGGATGGACCTTGAGTCTTTTACTTTGTTGTTTATAAAATTGTAGAAAGCGTGGGTGAAATTGGTGTGTAGAAGATTTTCTTATTGTTTAATGTGATAATTGGTGCATTCAATTTTTATGTGATGGCATAAAATTTTGTATCGGCTTTTGAAGTTGACAACAAACCAGATTTGTTTTTCCGCCAAAGTGATTTATTTTTGGATTGAAGCTTCCTTATTGTTTTGGGTAATTTGTTTTTTTCTGGTTTTGGGAGTTGTTAACAGTATATATAGTTTGATGGCTCTTTTAACTTCAAGTAAAAATATGCTGCAATGGTCTTCGACAATATTGCATCTAGTGAACAGAGACTGCAAATCAAGGAATGAGAGGTCGTTGTTTATAAGATTATAGTTGCCTTTTTTGAAGTTATAATTGGGGATTCCATCGTTGTGATTATTTTTGTGTGGACATATATTGAGACAAAAGTCTATCATGTTGTGGTCACTATTGGAAAAGTGTTCTTTAATTTGTATTCCATAAATTGAACTCAAACTATTGCAGAAGATGAGATCGAGGAAGTTGTTAAGTCTAGTGTTGTTGGTTACTAGTTGTTCTCATCCCAGATTTGTTACTGCATTGTAGAAGGTTGCATGTGTGGGTTCGTTGTACATTCGTCAAGGGTCCAGTTAATATGAGATAAATTGAAGTCACCAAGAAAGATAAAAGCGTGTGGGCAGGATGCTGCCCATGTTAGTCGTGTATTTAGCTTGTTTGCATGTTCGATGTCATAATCGGGGCTCTGTAACATAGTAAGAACCAAAATGTGATATTTAAGGACAGTTCACAGACGATGGTCTCAGGAATAGCAAGCTTCTGGGTTACTTGGATGTTTTTTAGATGTAGGGACTTTTTATAGAAAATAGCAATACCACCTCCACTACGAATTTCATGATCTGATTGGGAAACATGATAGTCTCTTGCTGTGGTACTGGAGTCAGGGAGAGATGTGTTGTTGTTTTTTTAAACAAATTTTATTCAGTTTTTCACATTAAAAACAAAAATCTCTTTTTAGTGGACAACATATTTCCGGGTCATCACCTTTACATACAAATGTGACAGCAATTATACATTCTTATATGCATACTTAATTCTATTATTACCTTTTCCATTCCAAATTTTCAGTAAGGAGAGAAAGAAACAAACATATTAATTCTAGCCTCTTTCATTAATCTCAATCAAAACATCTTTTTGTTTCATTTCAATTATTTCAAATATAATTCTTTTATATTTATTTTAAAAATAAAGGTAAACAATATGTGTTTGCCTAATAATAATAATAATAATAATAATAATAATAATAATAATAATAATA
>BLBF01000031.1:14889871-14909859 GCA_015471245.1 Laticauda colubrina | reverse complement strand
TAATAATAATAATAATAATAATAATAATAATAATAATAATAATAATAATAATAATAGGTTGCCAATGTCTCTCCTTGCTTTTAATAGTCCATATGACTTATTAAATTAATTGGTTCTTTAGTCTGTCATATTCCCTTTCCATTACACATTCTTTTTATAAATTCTAAATTTATACAAGTTTTAACACTAAAGAAAAAAAAACAGGTGTAGGTTTTCCCCCTTTTACTACTTTGAGTGTGACACCTCAATGATTAAAATATACCTTTATTCCCTCATCTTGATTCCCAATAAACCATTATTTTTAAGAAGTTACCATAATAATCATTAAATCTTTTCATTCGGATTCCGCAGCATATTTTCCCCCTTGATTTTTAATAAGAGTTATCAATATCTATACATATCTAGATATAGATAACTATATCTATATATCTATAGATATAGTTATCTATATCTATAAATCTATATAGTTATCTATATCTATAATAAAATCTATATTATTTTCTAAATAATTTTAATTGCAGAAATATTATTACCCCTTATCACCCTGCAGAATCCCTTTTTTAATTCATCAACTATTATCTCTGAAAAAACAATTTCTTTTCAACATTTTACTATTTCCGTATTTCTTTATTTCATGCACCTGTTTCTTACTGCTTTTCCTCCCCCTCTTGTCCCCATATCTTTTCTCATTCCAGTTTATATCCCTTTCTTTCTTAATATCTTCCTTTCCCCTTTTCTTCTGGGTCTTTCTGCCTTTCCTGACTTCACAGGTCTTCCCCCTTTTGATTGCCTTTTTAAATTTCAACTTTTTAACTTTCCTTCTTTCCCCACTTCTTTGTTGTGTTCTTTGTATTAATTGTCTATTTAAAATGTCTTCTCCTTGAATCGACTCCTCCTCCTTTGAAGCTCTTTCTTCTTGCTCTTCAATTGCCATTTGCATTTTTTCTAACACAGAGCAAAGTGATTTGCCTCTTTCCTGTAGTAATTCTCTCATATTTTTAAGTTCCATTTTTAATTCCCGAAGAGATATCATCTTTACACATTCTTGTATTTTATGATCGTTAAAGTCCACAAAAAAAAAAAACCTCTTTTACTTTCCTTCTTTCAATCTTCTAAAGTTCTCAGTTATTCCAGCCGAGGGTCTATACCAAAAACATCAATCAATCCCACAGTCAGTCTTTCCTTGCTTTTTTCTTTATTCTGGTTCTGCTTTCACTTTCTAAAATTCTTACTTTGTTTCAATATTTCTTTAATGTTATATCCACACAAGTTCATTCAGAAACAGGATGCTTTCCCTTTTTATCAAAAGGTGGCACTCTCCATTATACAAAGTCTTCACCTTTTCCCCTTATTTTTTTGTTTAGGGTTTTTCGAACCTCAATATTCCAACACAGTCCACTCTCCAATTTGTAAGCTTTATTATTATTATTATTTGACGATCTTAAATCCAGCTTTATTTTATGCCTGTTTATTCCCAAAACATCTTAATCCAATTTAGTTAAATCTTTAGTTCCGGCTTCTACCTTTCCCGGTTCGAAGCCCCGCTTAGCTGTCAAAAATATTTTCTTTTTTTCCCCCTGTCCCTTTGTAATTTCACTGCTCACTTTTCTTTCCTTAAAAATTCCATGTTACCTTAATCCTGGGGTACTTTTGTTTAGTTGTATTGCCCAGTTGGCCCAGTTCAGATGTTATCCACCTCTTTCTTCCCTCCTGCACAAATCTTAATCCAGCTGAGTTCTCCTCTTCGGGGTGGCCATTTTAAATCACCGCTGCAGTTGTCTTTGGGGGGGAAAAGACCAAGCCCAGGGGGGGAGATGCGGCTCCCCTCAACCTGGCTTGCGGCTTCCCCTTACTCCACCACCTCTCCAAGGCAGTTTCAGCCCCTAATCGTAATGATTTGGGCTCTCCAACAAAAGAGCACACGGACCATAGCCTCAGAGAGTCATGATCTACGGTCCATCAGCGAGGAGGCTCTGCCTTCCTCCAGGGAGAAATGTGTTGAGCCATGTTTCACAGACAAATATAATGTTGAATTTAGCCGTATTTAGTAAGATAAATACAATAAGATAAAGATTCAGGTATTTTATTTACAAGGCTTCTTGCATTGAGTAGCTTGCATTTAAGGCCAGTTGTGGTTGGAATAGAGGTAGTTAAGGGTGTGCATGCCTAGTTTTGAGTGATGTTGGTTCCCCTTTGTCTCTCCCCCCCCCCCCCAAGAACAACAATACTGCAAATAATTTATTTCAAAAACCAATAAATTGCTTTTATTAAATTTGGCATTTTGTTGATAGGTCAAGGGCAGGATCTGGATCCTATATTATGTCAACTTACCCAAGAGTCTCTTTCTTTGCTAAAAGACAGGAAAAGCTTGTATCGTTTTGAATCAAATGGAATGTACTATTTCTCCACAGCTTAAAATTAGTTGAATAGATTTTCAAGGAAAAAATAACGTTCTCGTAAAGGAAACCATGTATTTCAAGAACATTGTTTATTTCTATAGATATAGATTCATCTTTTAGCCAGAAATCTGTATTAGACCTTTGATTGTTTTGTTGTGTAGAATTAGTTAACTTACTCACTTATAACACAGTATTAAATGAGGAATAATACATAGTTTCCAATCATTATATATTTTAGATGATGTTCATTAATCTATTTTTAAAATATTTAAGCCAAACTACTGAAGATCTATAAGAATTTTGACCGAACCAATAAATGAGCAATTTATAGCAAACCAGGCCATAATGTAGTCTGCTTAGAGAACTGTATATCCTTTGATACTTTTAATGTTTAAAATAATTTTCTATTTTGTATTTTTTAAATAATTTAAATTTTGTTTATCTATTGTGAATTTGATCTACCTCTTCAAGAGGTGAGGGCAAAGGGGCTGATACTTCTAGTCAGATTCTTGTACATTGATTTAAAAAAAATATATTTTACTCCTTTATACTCCAGAAAAGAAATACAACTCAGTCATGCTTCAATTGGCTTCATCTTTGGTTTCAGGTATTATATAGGGTTAGAATCAACAACTACTTAATAACAGTCTCACATTGTTCAATATTTGCTTAGTAAGTCAATATTGCTTATGATGTCCTATTATAAAGGGAACATCAATAAAATGTTTGTAAGAAACATTTGATACAAGAAATAACAGCGCAAAAACTCATTTTTATTGTTTATATTTCTGAGAAACTTTTAAAACAAAATATTTACTGCTATAAAAGGTAGTACTCATCTTACAACCACAACTAAGCCAAAAATGTAGACTGTTAAGTGAAAAATTGTTAAGTGAGCTTTGCTCCCTTTTACGACTTTTCTTGCCACATTTGTTAAGTGAATCACTGCACTTTTTAAATTAGTAAGTTTGCTTGTCAGGAGGTCACAAAAGAGGATCACCATGACCTCAGGACAATACAACTGCCATAAATGTGATTCAGTTGTCAAGCATCTGAATGTAAATCACATGACCGTGGGGATGCTGCAACCATCATAAGTGTGAAAAATGGTCATAGCTCACTTTTTTCAGTGCCGTTACAACTTTGAATCATCACTAAATGAACTTTTGTAAATTGAGGACTACCTGTATATCACAAAACTAAGTCTGCAATGCCCATTGTGGTTTAAACACAGTTGTATTTCAGTTTCCACCTATAGCATAAAATCAAATAGCCCAAATACAGGTGGCGATTATAAAGACAAAGATGAAATGATTTCAACTGAATACACAAGGACTTCCTTTCAACAGGATAAACTTGAATATAACAGCATTTCAGTTCCATACGTCATTAGGCTAATGCTCTGCTTAAATAGGCTTATCCATCATTTCCTGATTAAAGCCTTATATGCCCGGTCAAAACTGCTCACAACACCAGCTCATACTCTGATTAATGCCTCAAATACACATAACATCAGAAAATATATTTACCTTAAGAGTTGTAAAGATATTATTGTATCTCCAGCATATGGCACTGTACATACATATGTACATATATATATACAACATACAGTATGATATATATGATATATATAATGTGCATACATACATACATACAATATATATAGCCATTCTGTTTCAGTAGAATCTGGGTATCAGACAAAAAAAGCCCCATTAAAACAGTGAAAGACATGAAATCAGCAGGTAGCTCAGACAAAAATCCTCTAATAACAAAATTCAGAAAAAAGAGATGTTAAATAATGAACATCAAACCTAGACCTTGAACAAAAACTTTCAAAACTTTTTGGAACCCGAGGAAAGGCCCTGTCATCCTTATCTCTGGAGTGGGATGCTGCTGTTCCAGAGGTAGAGGCTAAAACAAAGTAGGCACACTTCCTAGATCCCACAAATTGACAAAATTTAATGGAGGAGGCCAGTGGTGGGTTTCTACCAGTTCTGTCCACCTCTATAGAATCAGTAGCTCTGAAGAACAGCAGACATAGAACTGGTTCTATGTCTGCTGATGTTTTTAACCACCTGCCCACCCGGGCTCTTACCTGATCTTTATTTCCTGATTTTTCAACTTCAGCTGCCAAACGAGTCACAGCTGCAGTTAAAAAAGCAGGAAAAGAGGGCTGTTTCAAAGGCTGCTTCTCTGCACGCAGTGTGCTGATGACGATTTACAGGTGAGTGGCTCACAGCATGCAGGGAAGCACATCATAAATCACCGAACCTCGTAAATCCCAAACCAGTAATTAACCTTGTCGTATCCCACCCCTGGAGGAGACTTAAAGCTCACTCATTCTTCTGGAACTGGGCAGGCAGTAACAGAAATTGGGTGGTCAGTTATTTAGGAATTGACATGGTATGTCTTCATATGTGTGTCAGGAAACACTTCTGGAGATCACTTTTTTAAAAGAAGGGTTAAGTGAGAATAATTTCTCCTTTTCTTCCTCCTCCTTCTCCTCTTCCTCCGCTCCTTTCTTCTCCTCTCCCTTCTTCCTTCTCCTCCTCACTTTTCTCCTCCTCTTTTTCTTCCTTCTCCTGCTCTTCTTCCCTTCCTCCTCTTCTTTCATCCTGCTGTCATTTAAATTCCATGTTCTCTGAATGAAAAGAAATGTTTTTGTGAAGAAAGTTTGCAATGTTTTATTCTGCTTCAGATCCCCCATAATTCAAACATACCCATTTCAGCTCCAGATTAGAGCACCAGTTCGCTAAGGCTTCATGAGTTGTATGTGAATAATGTTGTATTTGTAATGCATTGGCTAGGTTCTATTTACTTGGCAGAAATAGCTAAGAAAATTCAAAAGAAGCAAGTGAATAGATGTTTAAAGAGAATTTGATTAGCTATACTTGACTTCTATAGTGCATTATTTTCATTCTTTTTTATCAGTTGACTAGTGGATCTAAAGAGATAAGTAGCTTAAACATATCAGATCTTAAATCCATTATACTCTCTGAGGTCATAAAGGAGAAGCATATTAAACAAACCAATAAATATAAGGTTTTCTAGTTCAATATTGCTTTTTATTTTACCAGTGTTTCCTGGCAAGGTATACAGCTTGTTTGGGATTTTGACAGAATCTTTCATTTATCTACAAGGAGATAACATAAAATGAATGCCTAAAGCAGTAATCTTAAAAGTATATACATCAGAAAAGGCATCCATACAAATTCAGTGTGACTCAAATGTTACACAAATGTTGAAAGTTTTTGTGCTGGTACAATTAGAACAGGTATATAAATCCAACCAGTTTATAAGCAGATGCAGTTTCCTGGCTTTTTTATCCATGTACATTTATCTATGTACATTACCATCACCATCATGGCAAATAATAACAGCACCTAGATCCATACACACTCATTTGACTCACTTGACAAGGTTTGGAATTAAAAGAGGTCAAAAATGTTTTATAAAGTAGAAAAACATAAATGAAGAAAAGTATAGGAATTACAACAGGAAAGTAATTTTTAATGAGTGTGGGGAGCAGGAAAGTGGTAAATTTTGGCTAAACTTTTGCAATGAGAAGAGATTAGTTGCTCTGGGTTTTTTTAAAGCCCTTTATAAGTAGGTGGCTTCACCACTTCCTCAATCTTTAAATTCCACAGGGCTTTATTAGTTATAAATGCTAGGCAGATTACTGGAATGTGCTTGAAAAACTGTATTGCCACAGACCCTTTCCAAACATGCAATAAACATCTGTAAATCAATGATTACAGTTTGTTGGCTTGTCAATCATCTTATTGTATCTTACAGTAAATAAATTCTGATTTCCCGTGGCCCATGATAGGATCCTGGGTTGCATCATATTTAGCATTTAGATGATAACTGAGAGAGGAAATATTTGTAGCTTAAGTTTGAACTGTGGGGTCTTTGATGCTCTCTGAGCTAGGTTGTTTTCTTACAGACATTTCATTACCAAACTAGGAGATATTACCAATACTAAAAGAGAGTGGAGTTTTATATACTAGTGACTTGTCAAATGAATGTTGGTGGGAATGGGCTTAGTGGTTCCTTGACTAGGGTGTTGTTTACTTTACTTTAGCTTGTTTGTCTAAGTTGGTACTCCCTTGATTGGTTGTATTATTTACTTCTTGATTGTTGGTCTAGTGCAGGGGTGTTAAACTCATGGCCCATGGGCTGGATGCATCATGTGCTGGCCCTATCTCCACCCCATTTAGCAAAGGGGAAAAAAGTCCCAATATGTCACATGATGCCTCTGTGATGATGCAACTTTGACACCCTTGGTCTAGTGTGTACTTGGCTGGATGTTGGTCTTTTTGTTTCCTTGAAACAAAAGGCTTTTTGATTATCTCTTTTAAATGGAATGTAGATATTCTTTATCTATATGTGTCCATTGATGGCCAATTTGTCTCAGTTCCAGGCTCCCAAGAATTCTCCAAAAGTTTTGAACTTGACTTGGCATAGGATGTGCTCACAGTTTCCCAGTTGAAACTATGCTTAGGTTTTTTACATGTTGTGAAATTAATGAGTTTTCATCTCATCATGTCTTCTGACTGGTAGATGGTATTCATGAATACCCACTGTTAGTCCTTTGTCTGTTTGTTCTACATAGTGGCTGTTGCAGTCTTTACACTGTATGTTTAGATGACTCCTGTTTTTTTTCTTCTGGAGCTGCTGGGTCTTTTGGTTTACTCAGAATGTTTTGGAAGACTTTAGCTGGTTTGTGTGTTAAGGTAATTTTACTAGTTTGTACTGTGGTTGTACTGGTTTGTGCGAGGGTCTAGAATATTTTTAATGTATCTCAGGCTTCAAGCAACATTATCCTTTTCACAGCTTGTGCTGTTAGTATTATAATGGGTAGAGTTGTCAGGGACTTTTTGATAAAGTTGCATGAGCATCCATTTTGTTGGACAACATTATATAGATGTTCTGTTTCCTTTTCCCACTTTTTAGGGTTGCTACAATGTACTTGTGCTCATCTAAATACTGTTCTTACACAATTTCTCTTGTTGGAGGTTGGGTTGTTACTTTGGTAGTGGAGCATTTGCATCACCTGGTAATGATACAATTGGATGCAGAGTTATGGCTGGCTTGTATGTTTTTGGACATCCATAAAAGCATGAGAGGACAGGTCCGCTGCTTTTCATCCATTACTATTCTTCCTTACTTATTTGCCCTTTCTTAGCATGGTCCCAGAGAGTTCTTTTGATCCAGTTGTCTAGTTTCTATATCTATTTCTTTATTTTCCACTAATTTCTTGTTTTGTTAATATGATTTTGATATGTTTATGTTTTTGACCAAAACACTTCCTCACAAACAATAAACTCCCAGAGATGAGCAGAGATGAACACCAATATTAGCACTAGACCTATAATCAAGAAATAAACAGTACTCCAATCAAGGAGCTAACAACTTAGACAAGCTGTTCTTAGACAAGAACAGCCTAGTCAAGGAACAACCAAGACCACTCCAACCAGTACTCATTGGGCAAGCCTCTAGTATATAAAATGATAACAAACTCACTCTCTTCTAGCATTGATAATGTTCTTAGTTTGGTAATGAAACTTCTGTAAGAAAATGACCCAGCTCAGAGAGCACCAAGGATCCCACATTTAAATGATATTTGAGGACTACCATTATTATTTCTATGAGACTAATAGAAGTGACCCTATTCTATTAGCTTCACCTTAAGATCATTAATTCAGGAACATATTCTAAATAATACAAATTAACTGAAGTTAGATTGGAAACTTTGAGAAATGCTGTGGTTTTGAAATGCAAAAATGATGCAAGTATGGGGGAATCCATATTTTAAAAAATTCCTTTGAGCTGGACAGTATTTTTTAATAGTGAAAGTTTGGTGGGGGGGGGGGGGAATGGTTCCAATTGTTTTATTCAAAGAACTGAGACTAATAATTAGAAAAATAAAATTAATAAGGAAAATAATTAGAATAATTGAATATGGAAGGTAAACGCATGAGTGCTTAGAAACAACTTTGAAACTCCCCCTTTTTAATATTGTTGATGCTTAATTAAATAATTAGATAATAGACTATTTTTAAAGCTTCAGTAATTAAAAGTGACACTTTTGAGGCTACACTTCTGCTTAGAATTGGGCTGGTATAATCTAACTCTGTGTCCAGAATCCAGTGGCCTAAATAGTACCTGTACATCTGAATACTGAGGGGTAGGAATCATGCATAAACCACAATTATTATACACATCAAGTTTTATTAAAAAGAAAACAATAAATGAATACAACTATTTACAAAGTGTGCACTATTATTACTGTTAATCTTCTCATCACTCTTTATCACCCATCCCCTCCCACTTGTGATTGTTGGACTGTAACTTTGTTGCTTGTATCCTTACGATTTATATTGACTGTTTCCTAGTATGATTTGAATGTTGATTGTACTCTACAACTATCAAGTGTTGTACATTATGATTCTTGATTCTTAACAAATGTCTCTTTTCTTTATGTATACTGAGAGTATTTACACCAAGACAAATTCCTTGTGTGTCCAATCACACTTGGTCAATAAATTATAATATTCTATTCTATCTATTTTAAAAATTAAAGGCTTTGTTCAGTGTTTGAATCACAGTATTTTCAATACAATCCCAGTTTAACCAAAATCTTACTATTTTCCTGGTTTCTCTGGACAAGCTAAGCTGGCAGCCTGTTTCTTCAGGCAAAGCAAGAAAAAAAAAGTTTTTATTCCTGTTCACACCTGAACCAACAAGCTGTTGGCTTAATCCAAGAAGAGTCAGAAAAATATAAGTTTGGAATTTTTTTATTATTGCTACTGTAGCCAGAATGATAAGGATTAATTTCAGATGCAAGCATATTCCTGAAACAATTTTATTCACAGTCAACACAGTCAGAATAAACATTCCTATATTTTCCAACAGCACTTAAACGACATAGAATTAGATAAACAATATCTGATCAGATACTTCATCTTCGTTTTTACAGCAACCATTCATGAGTTTGCCATTTATTATTTATTTGTTTGTTTGTTTGTTTATTTCAACCAGCAGGCATCCAGATGCTGAAGTTAATTCAATATGTGTTATAACACCGGGGAACCTTCCTGGCATGTTAATTTGCCTTAGGTATAGACTAAATGAACCTTTCCTTTTCACAGGTTGTCACCACTGCTTTATATCTGATAACCTGCAATGCCAGCTCTTACCCCATTCAGTTGGAAACTCAGAATATGCTGTGTAAAGACTTAAATTAAATGATACCCTCCAAGAAACAGGATGTCATTTTCCTATTACCCTTTGTATTCAACCTGCTCCTACAAACCTATTACCTTCCTTTCCGGCAGCCAGTTTCACTTAAGATGCAACCATACTCAGATATTTTCAATTACTGTTTAAAGGAGATGACATATCCATTTGTAATGTCTTTCATTCTTTACAATGATTTCTATGTAGATTATTTATAATTCTTTTTGACACTAAGTGTGTATTATTGACAATAGATGGGAAAAGGAAGCAATGATATGGCAGAAAATTGTTAATGTAGACAGCTTTCATAACTAAATTGGCTGGCTTGGGAATGAGAAAGCTTATTTTCCTGACAAAAATTTATCTCCTGTTTTAGAAAGTAATTTGTAATCAAATCCTGTGCAAGTTTCATTCTATTATTTATTAAAAGCTACTTTGGCATTGGCTTTTGCTTTTTTTTGTAACATTTATTTTTACTTACTTTGCGGTCTAATTAAATGTATTTGTTATAATTACTGAAACAATTCCCCCCACTTCCCTTTCTCCTCATCCTCCTCCTTCTCCGCCTCCTCCTCCTCAACGTATCTATGTTTACAAAGGAACTTTGCACAGTATGATTTCTCTGAAAATTTCTCTGCAGGTATTATATGATGTATATTTTAACCCTTATGTAGAAGAGTGAAATTCAATTCAAATTATGCTGGATTTCTTCTTGTTCTAATTTTGGTAAAAAAATAATCATTGGAAAAGCATGCCTCTAAAAAGCCTAGTGACCCTAGACAAGAACTCATTAAAACATTGCCTCCTTAACTAATTATGAACTCTATGAAATTAGAAGTGTTTACTCCAAAAAACAGAGTAAAGGAACAAAATCCAGCTAAAAAAGATTATATATAGTACCTTTTTTGACCCCTGTTCTGGGTCACTTCACTCTTGCATAAAAATTAGCAGATTTTATCCTCCTTTCCTGAATAGCTGACCACAATTATTGCAGACCTAAAATTTAGCATTGTTCCTGGAAGAATAAGGAACCATCTGAAACACAGAAACAAGAAGATTGTCATGCACAATTTCATTGTTTTATTTATTTCTGCTGTTACAACCTGAATCATACAACCTGGCCTTTGAATTATATAATTTTCAGCTATTAATCCCACCTACCCAGGATAGAAAAAGCTGCCAAACTTAGAAATACATTGTTTCAGAATTCTGAATATTGCTTCCATTACATTTTAAATGTCCTGCTTGAAGTTATTATCTATAGTATGCACTGCTGATCTCCATTCAACCATCTGTTCCCAAATCACTTTTCCTTCCTTCTTTTCTTAAAATGAGAACTCTCAGAAAATTATATCCCTCTTATGAGTTGTCATGGTATGCAGATGTCACTATATTTCACTATGGTGCACTCAAGTGTATTTTGTAATTCTAGTTAAATGTAATACTTCTCCTCAACAGAAAGCCAAAAGGAACATATACAAAGAACACAGAAGCACAGTCAAATAAATAAAAGAGTGTTTAATTTTCCAGAAGTTTGAAGAACAAACAAGAGGACTGGGTCCTCTGGATCAGATCCTAACTAATAAGTAATAGTTAAGCAAACATAAAAGCAACCAAAACTTTTAAAGAAAGTAATCACATCTTTGAACACAAGATATGATAAGTAATTAGATTGTTTAGCCTATGAAATTGAAATGGAGAATGACTTATTAATTTCTGTCAATCCAAATGATCTATCCATTGTTAATAGTCTTCTAACATGACATTAATATAATTGAACATCACCAGGTGTCCAATTATATTTATTTATAAATAAAACCAACTGTATCATGGGTATAACAAGGTGGAAGACTTTAGTTATAATAGCATAGAAGTGATCAGGGATTGACTGAGGAATAGATTATGAACAGTTCATGTGCAAGTTTCTAAGTCAAGCTAAAGCAAAAGCAAGCCAATTAGTTCCCACAATATTTTCTTGAACATATACCCATCATTTTTAAAGAAAACATCAGGAATTGCTTTGAAGTCCTAAACCTCCTTGATTAGAAACCAGAAGAACTGTGTGGAAGGTTCTTAAACAGCTGTTAAGATAAATGTGAAAAGAGGCTATCAGAGATGAAGAAACAGAAAAACTGTGAACTGACAATAGAACAAACTCTGTAAATTTCCAAGAAAAAAGAGAAGCCAAAGCCAAGAAAGACAAAAATATCCAAAAGAAACCAAACAAAGTGCTTCAGAGAACTGTTTGAAGAAACAAGAAGCAGTATTGCAAAATCTGTAGAAACATCAAAGATGAAAACAGACATGGGAAAACAAAGAAACATCTTTCAAAAGATCTCTGAATTCAGAAGGAATCAAATTGCTATGCCAAATTAATTGAAAGTTATCCAATTGTCAGGTAATTACTATTTCAAAAGAGGTTTAACAAAGAGGGAATGGATGGACTGAAATTCTGTACCTTAAAAGATTATTCCCTACCTGCAAGAACTACTTGATGAAGTTAGATTAGCATCAAGTCATTACCAAGCAAGAAGTCTACAGCAATTGATAAAATACCCACTGATATATAGCAGCTATTGAAGAAAAAAACATTAAAGGTTCTAACTAGCAGAAGAAAAATCATACATGGTTATAACCAACAGAAGAACCAGTAACAGTTCTAATGAAACCGTGACAACAAATCTGGATAATGACAATGGCCATCATGTTGGAAGATGTAAATCTACATACCAATATAAAAATAAAGGAGACATAATGGAATGTGCCAATTATTATACTATATCCTTTATTTCCCATGCTTTAAAAATAATCATTCAATATAGATGAATGGATGGAAAAATAAATAACTAAAATGAACTAAAATGAACTAAAATGGACTAGCAGAGATGTTTATATGGGCTGCTTTAATCAAAGAAAAGATCACATCAAACTTGTTGGAAAGTTTCTGAATGTTGAGCTTGAAATGGAAAAAAAATAAACTTTGACTTTGGGATTTAATGATTAGGTAGAAATAGCTAGCATACATTATTATGGAAAAGTAAAAAGTTGAGACTGTAATGTTATCTTAGTTTACTGCCCTAAAAAGAGTCAAAAGTCAATGCTTTTCTTTCTTTTTTCCCTTTCTTTTTTCCCTTTTCCATGACACTTTCTCCACTTCCATTTTTCCTCCCTTATTTTTCCATATATTTTCATTAAGTCCTCCATTGAAAGAAGTAGTTAATCATCAAAAGTTTTGTAGAATCCACTTAATAAGCCATCAGGTCCTGGCATTTTACCTACTGTATCTTAGCTCTTTTTAAAGAGCTGAATGAGCTAAAAGAGCTAAAACCTAAAATCTGTTTTTAAAAAAACTATTCAAAAATTAATAATTTTTTTGCAAACTTTTACTACAGATAGTCCTAGAGTTATGATCCTAATGAAGTCTACCCATTAGGGTCACAGTTCAGGATAATAATAAATAAACTGCCTAGGTAACAATCAGCCATCTGTGCTCTTCCCAATGCATTTATGAAATGAATTCATGGGTTGTTAAGTAGGGGTGGGGAAAATTCTGGTAAGTCAAATTCAGGCACAAACCCACATGACTCAGGCCTCTCCTACCCCAAAATGCACCATGCTTCCCACCCCTTGAGTACCATGCATGCCAGTGTATGGCACAGCTGGCTGTCTTGCCAATAAGAAAGAATGGAGAAGGAAAATGTTGGGTGTACCTGCCTTTTTAAATTCTGCCTCTATCTTTCCTTCTAACAAGGTGCCCTACCTTTGGGAGGACAGTTCCCTAGTCTTTTGGAACTTTCTTAGTAGAACAACTGTATATATACACACACACTCATCAGATGGGCAGTGGGAGACTACAAAGCTCTCCTGCCTCTTGCCTGGCTTGGGGAAGCTGGCCCTTGTATGAAAGGCAGTTTCAGGATGAGCTTTCCCCCAAAAAACTTTCCCTTGCTTAACCCCCAACCTTCCCCCCTCCAGAAAGCCTCATTTTTTTCAATAAAAAAGAACAAAAAAAAAACCCTGAGAGCCTTCCCCACCGTGCTAAAATTAAACTCACCTGTGCTCTCTAGTCTCCATCCCTTTTAAAAACCTTCCTTGACCTGAAATAGGCAAGAAAATAATATCTTTCTAGAGCTTTTTCCCCTGAACTTAAAAAAAAAAAAAAGGTCATCTCTAAAAGTTGAGTGACAAAATAAAGGGCACAAGCTTGAAATATTTGACTGCATGCCTCAAGAACCACTTAGGATTTAAAGGCTACACTATAGACTGCCCTCTATAGGCAGTCTGACAGACAGCTAAAGCTTGCAAAACAACCTCCATTTTCTGGCACAAGTTTCTAGTCAATTTAAGTTTGGAAGATGAAGTTGTTCTTTGCCTCCAGTGCTAAGGAAAAGGCTGCAGAAAGATTTTCTCTTCTTGCTTACTTGGGCTGTCAACTCATGAGTTGTCCAAAGCCTTTCTCTGGAGAGACTACTTTAGCCAAAATTCAACATCTAACCACCAATTGTTGCTGCAGTGTTGTTTCCATTCCTTCAGACATCTAGTTTCTCCACAAATTCTTACCAGAAGCTTGAGGATTCCCAAATTGGTAACATACTCCTACTCCTAATCTCATTTTAGAGCATGAGCAGAACATTCTGGAGGAACTGGATTAATAAAACCCTTATCAGTCAGGTTTCCGTCTTCGGCAAGGAATGGAGAAACCTTTGGTCATTGTTGTCAATTACTTTTGTTGAGATCTGAATGGGGATAATGCAACTGTCTTGGTGTTCTTGCATTTTTCAGCAATCTTCAGTACTACCAACTGCAATATTTTTCTGAACCATCTGGGGATGGAGGCTTACAGATTGGTGACACTCTTTTGCATTTGTTCCATTCTTTCTTCAATAGATGGTCCCAGACAGTAGTTGTAGGAGAGACTAAAATTCTCCTTGTTTCAATGTTGATTGCCACAGCGTTCAATCTCCCATTTAATGCAAGCTTGTTATGACCCATACAAGGCCCCCAAGTAGGTACAGGTTGTTCATACTACTTTTCAGAATGAAGTACAAAAATGTGAATATCAACATAACATTTTTACCTTGTGGCTTCATCACTCTGCTGTCAAAAAGTAGGACTTTATTGTGCATTGATTGCTCTAGAATGTGGCTTGACTTGTTTTTACTACATAGCAATATCTTTTCTGTAAGGGTCACTAATTTGCACATGCTTAATACTGCCAAAGAAGTAAGCCTTGTCTCTGCTAGGTTTTAAATGCAATTTCTCCATTCCTGCTGATTTATTTTCAGCATCTCTGCATAGTTTGTCACAAAGTGTGTATTTGCATCTTCTTTCATTTATAGAGCACTAACAACACTTTCAAAACATCCTGGGAGGTTGTTGAACATTAATCCAATTAAAACTTCTTCAGGTAGTGTCACCCCTTGAACTTCTAGCCTACCTGTTATCACTAGAATCTAATTAACATTCATAAAACCTTCTTTCCGCCTCTTATTTCAGTACTCCCAAAAAAATGCACTTTAGAGATGATCAAAATTATCAGTGTTTCTGCCTCTTTTTTTGTATTTCCCTTGTTCCTTCATTGAACCAAACCTGAATCACTGATACTCAGGCCAATCATTTCAATCCTTTCTTTTTCAAAAGTTTTACTATAAGTTGTTTGTTCATCTTGTGGTTTTTCACTCTGAATTTATAAGATGTTCCTGACTCATTGACTTCTCCAAAGAATCCCTATTTCAAAGGACACTTACAATCAAGGCCTTCCAGTTTCTCAATTGTTGAGATTTCTGCCTTATCTCCAAGCTGAATACATCTTGGTTTCTCTTACAACTTTTCAAATAATGTGAATAGTTCTCTTGTTGCACCAAACCATAACCTTGCAGCCAAGTGTTAATGTAACCCTGGTTTGAGTCTTTCCTTTCACTCACTGTGCATAAAAGCAAGCCCCTTAGGAGTATCTTGCTTAAATTTAAAAATGATTAGTTACATGCTCCAATTTGAAAGCCTGTCTCTCTGAACTTAGTGTCTATGCTGTACAACATTCCTATAAAATGATTTACAATATTGCATCCAGTTTTGGTTGCCAAATATAAGAAAGATGTTGAGACTCTAGAAAGAGTGCAGAGAACAGCAGCAAGGATGATTCGGGGACTGGAAGCTAAAAATGTATTAATAGTTGCATGAATTAAGTGTAAGTTTAATGAAAAGAAGAACTAGGGATGACAGCAGTATTTCAGTATTTGATGGCCTGCCACAAGGAACAGGGGGGTCAATCTATTCTACAAAGTACCTGAAGGCAGGACAAGAAGCAATGGATGGAAACTAATCAAAGAGAGAACCAACCTAGAACTAAGGAGAAATTTCTTGACAGAACAATTAGTCAGTGGAATGCCTTGCCTCCAGAAGCTGTGGGTGCTCCAACAGTGGAGGTTTTTAAGAAGAGATTGGACAACCATTTGTCTGAAATAGAATAGAGATTCCTGCTTGAGCAGAGGGTTGGACTAGAAGACATCCTCCAAGGTCCCTTCCAACTCTGATATTGTTTTATTTTTATTTTTTATTTTATTTTATTTATGTATTTTTCTCAATTGCTTACAAGATAATAGGTATAAGTAAAAATATAGTTATGAATACATGGATACATATAAGAAAAATTTAAAAAAAGAAAAGAAACAATAGGACAGGGACAGTAGGCACATATGCACGCCCCCTACAGACCTCTTAGGAAAGGGGTGAGGTCAATAGTAGACAGTCTAAGATTAAAGTTTTTGGGGTTGGGGAAGAAACCAGAGTCAAGGAGAGCATTCCAAACATTGACCACTTTGTTGCTGAAGTTGTATTTCCTGCAATCAAGTTTGGTGCAGTTAACCTTGAGTTTGTATCTATTGTTTGGTCTAGCAAATGTTTTGTATGCTCCAGTTGGTAGTGTAATATTACCAGAGAAAAAGCTTCGTAAGATTAGGTTAACAACTCTTATGGGTTTTTGGCTATGTAGTAACAGAGGGCTCTAGCACTTAGGGCATTTGAGATGAGTACTCCAAGATCCTTGACAGAGTTTGGATCATCAACAAGGTCTTGACGATTCAGCTTGTATTTTATTTTCTGATCTTTTTTTGCCAATATGTAAGGCAGAGCATTTATTTGTTGAGATTTGAAGTTACCATTTGTTTGACCATTCTGATACATAGTCAAGATCTTTTTGAAGGGTAGCAGTATTGTCTGTGGTGTTGAATAGCTTTACATCGTCAGCGAAGAGAACGCAGTTGCTCTTGATATGATCACAGAGGTCATTTATGTAGAGTATGAAAAGAATTGGTCCTAGAACACTGCCTTGGGGGACACCACTGTTGACAGGTACAGAATTTGATAGGATGCTCCCAATTTTGACCATTTGTTGTCTGTTTGACAAGAAGGCTTCTATCCAGTTATGCAGATGTCCAGACATACCATAAGATTTTAGTTTTAGGAGTAGTTTGTCATGTACCACTGAATCAAAGGCTTTACAGAAGTCTATGTAGATTGCGTCTATTGTTTTGCCCTGATCGAGTTGTGTGGTCCATATGTTTTTGCAGTGTAAGAGTTGCAGATCACATGATAGTTTTTTCTTGATACCAAATTGTTTATTAGAGAGTAGGTTGTTTGTTTTTAACTAGAGGATGATGGATTGGTTAATAATTGACTCCATGACTTTAGAGGTGATGCAGCATAAGGAGATTGGTCTGTAATTTTAAAGATGGGGATGACCGTGGCATGTTACCATAGGTTAGCCAAGGAGCTGGTCCTGAAAGATTTTTCAAAGATTATGCTGAGAGGTTGTGCTATGGCAGTGGATAGCTTTTTTAAGAAGTAAGCACATATTCCATCCAGTCCAATAGATAGGGATGGTTTTAGATTGCGTAGTGTTTTTTCAACATTGTCTACTGTAGACATTGTCTACTGTAAAATCGATATGTATTAGATCATTGTAGTTGTCTGTGGTTCGACTAGGAAATACTGGGCATGATCCATTGCTGTTTACAAATGCTGAGCCAAAGTGTTAGGGATAACATTGTTCACCCTAACTGTTTTAGGTGAAATACTAACTATAAATCATAGTTAGTGTATGCAGCTTTAAATGTAAAATAGCAATTGTGGGTGTGGTTACTAAAACCATATAAAAGTAGCAAGGCTACAGATTGCTCTCTCTCTCTCTGGCTTTGATGATCCCTGATTACTGCTTGGAAGCAAGACTGCATTGCTCGAACGGGAGAGACAACAACGGACTGATTTATGTGAACTGACAATAGGATATTCTACATGGACTTTGCTAACTGAATATCCCTGAATGGACTGACTACATGGTAAATGAATATTGGACTGTTTTTGACTATGCTATAAACTTATACTGGAATAAAATATATTCTTGATAGCACAAGCGTATCTGTTATTTTTACTGTATGTTAATAAACATACAAGCTTAGCTCACTCATTTATCTGTGTGCCTATCTGACTAACGCTGCACATTCTGTTTAGCTTGTCTACCTAACCCTGGTTGGGGAACCCAGGCTTAACACAAAGAATGTGTTAAAGAGGTTGGCTTTAATAGTGTCGTCATTGCATTCTTTACCATTAGGTCCTTTCAGGGCTGGGATGGACCTTGAGTCTTTTAATTTGTTGTTTACAAAATTGTAGAAAGCGCAGGTGGAATTGGTGCATAAAAGGTTCTCTTCTTGTTTAATGTGATAATTGGTGCATTCAATTTTTATGTGATGGCATAAAATTTTGTATCAGCTTTGGAAGTTGGCAATGTGACCAGATTTGTTTTTCCACCAAAGTGATTTCTTTTTGGATTGAAGCTTCCTTATTGTTTTGGGTAATTTGTTTTTTTCTGGTTTTGGGAGTTGTTAACGGAATATATAGTTTGATGACTCTTTTGACTTCAAGTAAAAATATGTTATAATGGTCTTCTACAGTATTGCATCCAGTGAACAGAGATTGCCAATCAAGGGATGAGAGATCCTTGTTTATAAGATCATAGTTTTCTTTTTTGAAGTTATAATTGGGGATTCAATTGTTGTGATGATTTTTGTGTGGACATATATTGAGACAAAAGTCTATCATGTTGTGTGGTCACTGTTGGAAAAGGGTTCTTTAATTTGTATTCCCTAAATTGAATTCAAACTATTGCAGAAGATGAGATCGAGGCAGTTGTTAAGTCTAGTGTTGTTGGTTACTTGTTGTTCTCATCCCAGATTTGTTACTGCATTGTCGAAGGTTGCATGTGTGGGTTCAATAGTACATTCGTTAAGGGTCCAGTTAATATGAGTTAAATTGAAGTCACCAAGAAAGATAAAAGCATGTGGGCAGGATGCTGCCCATGTTAGTAGTATATTTAGTTTGTTTGCACGTTCGATGTCATGATCAGGGGCTCTGTAACATAGTAAGAACCAAAGTGATATTTAAGGACAGTTCATAGATGATGGTCTCAGGAATAGTAAGCTTCTGGATTACTTGGATGTTTTTTAGATGTAGGGACTTTTTATAGAAGATAGCAACACCACCTCCTCTACAGATTTCATGATCTGATCGGTAAACATGATAGTCTCTTTCTGTAGTAATGGAGTCATGGAGAGATGTGTTGAGCCATGTTTCACAGACAAATATAATGTCTAATTTAGCCATATTTAGTAAGAGAAATTCAGGTATTTTATTTACAAGGCTTCTTGCATTGAGTAGCTTGCATTTAAGGCCAATTGTGGTTGGAATAGAGGTAGTTAGGAGTGTGCATGCCTAGTTTTGAGTGATGTTGGATTAGATGGGGTGGGGTTGGATGCAGAGTTGTGGGTTGTGTGACTTTCTTTTGATTCAATCAACTCTGTAGTCAATGTATAGGTCCTTTTCTCCATTGTCAAGATCGTTTTTGAGTTCTTCGTGGAGTTCACAGGAGTGGATTCTTTGCAGTATAGGTAAGTCTGGTCTTGAGAGAAGTTTTTTGTGGTTGGGATTGGCTTTTGCAATGGTGTTTATTGTATGAATGAATATGTGCTTGCTGGACTCATTTTTGCATACAACTCTACAAAATCTTGGGGGCATAGAGCCATCATTGTATTGGTATCCACGGCCATCTCTGGTTATTTCAATGATATCTTCAGGAGAGATGTTTGTTGTATTTGAGTTGCTTATGATATCGGGAACTTTGGTGATGTCGTCTGATTCATTGGTGTCTTCGAGACCAAATAAGATGGCATTTGGACATTTCTGTTCACATTCCATGTGAATTCCATGTCTCTGATGAGTTCCATGTCTCTGATGAGTAAGGAGATATTTATTATTATTATTATTATTATTATTATTATTATTATTATTATTATT
>BLBF01000031.1:14861626-14889861 GCA_015471245.1 Laticauda colubrina | reverse complement strand
TTATTATAGATGTTATTCTGGTATTCTGACACAAAGTTACTTCCAGTAGTCCTTGTTCAGCAACTGTCTCATTTAGCAACTGTTTGCAGTTACAACAGTGATGAAAAAGTAATCTTAAAATCAACCCTCACATTCATGATCTTTGCAGGTCTATAAAGTAAAAGGAAATTGAAGATCATAAGATCATAAGCCCAGTCACAGTTTTACTTAGCAATCACTTCACTCAACAGTCAGGTTGACTATCCCAGTTGTGGGTGTTTAATTATTGTACCTTTACAATAAGAACTATCTGTAATTCCATAGAAGACAAAATAAGGACTCAAAATAAATAACTTCGTCCTTGCACAGTTATGAAGCATAAAAGAATGACATCCACTGGATGTTCTTAGTTTTTCCTCTTACTTTTGGCTTTGACTTTCACAGTTGCAAAATTTATAATTCTTATGAAACTCTTAAGAGTCACTGGTGTTATGAAAATTACTGTGTATTTTCCAGTTAAATTGAAGTGGTAAGGGTCATATTTCAAATACCACAGGTAAAATATTTTAAAGCCAAGCTAGTCAAAACTTCTCATGGTGTAATTCATCCTAGTTTTGTTGACTTTAAAAGCAAGCTGAATTTTGTACTTTTGTACTATTATGGTTTGTTGTCCACTTGCTTCCTTTTGGATTAGTCATACACTCTAGATTTAGCAACATGTGCACAGCTGTTGGGCTGTTGAACAAGTGATAAAATCTCATGAGTCTACATAATTCAATCTGCAAATACAATATATACAAAAACAGAACCTTTTAAAATTAACTTTTCAGGACAGATTACCATGTCCTTCCAAAAGGCCAGATATCAGATATTCTTAGATCTGCAGATTTTCAGAAGCTGCTGTCAAGCAATTAGCTGTCAATCTCAAGCCACCCCTAGTTATAGCCCTCAGTGGAGCATTTAACCCTTCTTATGATACAATACATCACAGATTATTTAAACGCTTTCATTATCAATTCTGATCTGAGCAGAAGTTAACATGTGGTTCTCCCATATATGTTCCTCATGTAAGTTCTTATTATCCCATGGATCATTTACAAAACTTCTCAATTTATGAAACTTCTCAATTTAAAAAGGATTGCATTTCTGTTGGTATGTGGCAAAATAAAACTAGAAGTAACCAAAGGGCATTTTTCCCTCATAAAGACATAAAGAGCAAAAACAGAATTTTTTTTTTTCCAAACTAATTTCTGACCCATCCAATTTCTTATTGCTATATATCTTTCCATTAGCCTTCCTCTCCCTCTCAATAGCAACATATCTCTTTTCAAAGTCCTTCCCTTCCCTGACTCGTACTATTTCTTGTTTTCCCTTTAATCTCCATCTCTCTTCTAATTTAGTTTTTGATTCCTTGTGATTAGTCTTCTCTA
This sequence comes from Laticauda colubrina, assembly GCA_015471245.1. Taxonomy (NCBI): domain Eukaryota; kingdom Metazoa; phylum Chordata; class Lepidosauria; order Squamata; family Elapidae; genus Laticauda; species Laticauda colubrina. The sequence goes on along the minus strand of BLBF01000031.1, from coordinate 14,888,452 downwards.
CCCACTCTTCTCCTTGTATACACAGTACTCTGAAGCCAGTAAGAAAGCTTCTGTGTACCCCAAATGAATCCTTGCAGTTAAAAGGATTTATTTGGCAGTGGCAAAAATGCTTAATGCTTTCAAATCCAGTTTGGCTATTAGACCAATATTTATTGTTTCAAATTATGAAGATTTTCTGAGCAGTTAACAGTTATAATCAATGAACTCTTTTCTCCCATATTTCCCCCCAGTTATTAGTAAAGGGCCTGTCACATAGGCTGACGGATGAGAAAATATTCCATCAATTGTTATCCGCTCTCAAAAGTGCCCCAAATTTGCATAAGCAGAGCGGACAACAACGGAAAGGAACGGGCGGGGGGAGGACGTAGCAAGGATTTTTAGCGATGCTCCACGGAAGCCTAGCAGATGGAAGTGGATGGCATATCCGCATGGCTTCCGGGGGAGCACAGTGAAATGGACGCGCAACAGAAGGAACGGATGCAGAGCGGATGCCCAGCGGATACGGTGGATGCATCACGGAAGCCTAGCGGATGCCTAGCGGATGCCTAGTGGATGCAAAGCATTCACTGCGCATGTGGGGAGGATGCATTGCATCAGCCCCGTGGATATAAAGGGATGCAGCTCACAAGCAGGTCACCATTCAGAGGAAAGACTTGCTGCCAGACACAGCTCCAGCCAGCCAACAACCATGGGGAAGAAGAGGAAGCCTGTGCCATCTGCTGCCAGCCCTGGCAAGAAGGACAGGGCCACCATCCCACCCCCTGGCCCTGACTCTCCTTCTGCTGGGGCTTCTGCTGCTCGGACTGACTCTTCTGGTGCTGGGGCTTCTGCTGGCGCTGCTCCTGGTGCTGGGGCTTCTTCTGGGGCTTACTCTGCTGGCACTGCTACTGGTCCTGGTGCTTCTGCTGGGGCTTACTTTGCTGGCACTGCTCCTGGTGCTGGTGCTTCTGCTGGTGCTTCATCTGCTGGCGCTGCTCCTGGTGCTGGTGCTTCTGCTGGGGCTTCCTCTGCTGGCACTGCTCCTGGTGCTGGTGCTTCTGCTGGTGCTTACTTTGCTGGCACTGCTCCTAGTGCTGCTGGTGCTCCTGGTCCTGCTGGTCCAGCTGGTGCTGCTGGTCGTGCTGGTGCTCCTGGTACTGCTGGTGCTGCTGGTGCTGCTGGTGCTTACTCTGCTGCTGATGATCCTGGTCCTGCTGGTGCTGCTGGTGCTATTGGTGCTGCTGGTCCTGCTGGTCCTGCTTTTGCTGCTACTGTTGTTGTTGCTGCTGGTGGTGGTGGTGGTGTGGTGGAGCAGCCCCTAGAACCTCGAAGGCCCTCTGATGAGGGCCCAGATAGCCCTGCCAGAGGGAGGAAGAGGCATACGCATGAATGGGAGAGGAGGCAAGACTCAATCGAAGAGGAACATGAGGATGAGGTGCTTGAATGGCTGAGGGAGAACGAGTATCTATGGCGGAAGGGACACAGGCTCTAACGAGACACCAAAAGGAAGCAGGCTGCTTGGAGAGAGAAGGCGGAGAGCCTGGGCTACACTTCGGAGGTCCTCCTCAGCTGGTGGAAGCACATGCACACCTGGTACAGGAAGCTGCACATCAAGAAATCTGGCCAGGCCACGGTCAAGCTGACAGACTGGGAGACCTATGTGATGGCCAAGTGCAGCTTCTTGGAGGATGAGATCTGCAACTGAGGAGCAGCCCCTCTGACAACCCTCTCTCTCAGGCAGCCCACAGAGAGCCGGTCCTCTTCTGGCCAAGAGTCAGCTCCTGTGTCCAGGCAGGTATCTGTGGAGTGTCCCACAATGGAGACCCCCCCAACAGCTGCACTCCCCATGGCGGAGCGCATGGAGGACCCCCTGACGCAGTGGGAGCAAGGAGAGGGCACTGCCACCAGACACCAACCCACATCCAACCCCAGTTCCACTTCCACAGAAAGCAGGCAGAGAGCCAGACTGGAGGGGCAGAGCCACACTGTCCTGCTGGAGATCAGGGACACCATCAAAAGCAGCGTAGATCTCCTCTCTCAGCTGGTACACACTGACATACCATCCTCAAACTGCAAGCCCTTCCTCACCTACGTCAACCAGACCCTCCTGGACATCTCTGAATCACAGTACCAGGTGATCAAGGACAGGATCACCGGTCTTCTGCACAACCCTACAGACCCAGCTGAACCTGCTCCCACCCAATCCAGGTCTGCTCCTCCACCCCAAGTGATGTCACTGCCCTTCCAAGGCTTTCCACAGGCCCTCACCTACCAAGGCTATGGCTACCAGGAGCTCCAGCAGCACAGACAGCCCTTCCCAGTCCAGGCACAGGTTCATCGTGCGCCACCGGTGCCACTGATGCCACTGATGCCACCAATGCCACCTATGCCACTGATGCCACAGATGCCACCCACACCACATATGCCTCCCACACCTCACCTCGCTCACCTGCAGACCAGACAGCCCCACTACACTCCTCCTTCCTCCACCCCACAGCCAAGCTCAGCCTCAGAACTTCTGTCATCGGTCTTGGGACTGACACCCCATGTCCTGGAGGAAGGGGCTGACATCCCATGTCATGAAGGGGCTTTCAACATCACGGAGCTGACCCACCTGTCTGAGAGCTTCCTCAACACACCGTCCCCTGTTGTCCTCTTGGGGCCAGGCACCCCAGTGGGGCTGAAGACCAGCACTCCAGCAGCAGCCACCTCCACAGCACCTGGACCCTTCACCCCTGAGACGATGGGCATGCCTCAGAGTGACTGAGAAGAGTGCCAGAGACTGGGTTGCTACCTGTTGACTTTATCTTTGCTTGGGACACTTTACTTGGGTTATTTTGCTTTTACAGTTTGTTATTAATAAAGTTTATCTTTGCTTCACACACTTGGTTTGGTTCTTTTAGTAAATAAAGTCTTGGTGGAAAATTTTAGAAATGGTTTAAGCCTTTGCATGCTTCTGGGATGGGTAAGGATAGCTGTGGGATGGGCAGGGATACCTGTGGGATGGGCAGGGATATCTTTGGGATGGGTAATAGCTGTGGGATGGGCAGGGATACCTGTGGGATGGGCAGGGATACCTTTGGGATGGGTAATAGCTATGGGATAGATAAACCTCCAGTGCACGCATAGTGGGACTGTATGGTCCACCCTCCCAGCTGCTACACCTATGGCCCTTTATTATCAATAACAATTTAATCATTCATCCACACATTTCAACATAAACACAACTCTTTATTAAATGCCCTGTTCATTGTAGGGCCACTCAACATACATGGCACAATCTCATCAGTGTGATGAGACAGGCTCAAGGAAGCATCCATGAAGCATCTATCATCCTGTCTTGCCACTCCCCTGCTCCAGCTGGGGAGTTGCACCAGTGTTTCAGGAGGTTGCGCTGCTTCTTCCCTTCACGTGAAGCTCTGTTGGGGCCTGGTACATCCACAGTATCTATCAGGTTTCACCCTTGCCTCCATTCACCAGGCTCCATGTCCCCATTGCCTTGTTGGAGGTCCATGAGCCTGTTCTGCAACACTGGGTAGCGGGTAGGCATGAGATTGTGCAGGATGCAGCAAGCTTCCACGATGTTCTTCACAGTCTGTGGGCGATGCTGCATGGTGGTGAGAAGTACCTGGAACCTGTTGGCCAGGATGCCAAAGGCGTTCTCCACCACCCGCCTTGCCCTGGACAGCCTGTAGTTGAAGATCCTCTCTTCACAGGTGAGGCATCTGGAAGTGTAGGGTTTCATGAGGTAGGTTCTGAGGGAGAAGGTGTCATCCCCCACGATGAAGTAGGGCACATCTTGTGTGTCGTTGGGTAGGGGGTCTGGATCTGGGAAGCCCATGATGAGGTTGCCTTCCAGCTCCTCCTTGAGGTGACTGGCGTTGTATACCTGGGCATCTGAAGATGAGCCGTTGCCTGAAGCATCGATGTACGTGAACTTGTAGTCAGCATCGACCATGGTGAAGAGGATGATGCTGAAGAAGCCCTTGTAGTTGTGATAAGTGGACCCTGATTTGGCTGGAGCTTTGCAGGCCACGTGCTTCCCATCTATGGCTCCAACGGTGTGGGGGAAGTTCCACTTCTGATACCACTGCTCTGCAAATTTCTTCCAGCCTCCTTCAGTGGAGGGGCACTGGAGGAGCTCCTCCAGGTATTCTCCGATGATGGCCTGCACCACTTCTCTGACCACAATGCTGCTGGTGTTGTGTGGCACCCTCCAGCCGTACTGCATGCTCCTGTACGTGGTCCCAGAGGCCAGGTGGCACAGAATCAGTGCCACCTTGAGCCCAGGATCTAGGCTGGGCCGGAAGTTGGTGTTTGCCTTGGTCAACCTGGGTCTCAGCCGCTCCACAACTTCGTCAAACATGGCTGGCGGCATCTTGATGAAGTTCTGGAATGCACGAGGGTCTTCATTCCTCAGCTCCACCATTAGCTTGTTGTACAGTCCGTACTCGGCTCTTCTCGCGATCCATCTTCGGACCCAGACGCTTCTTGGCCGCCTCCTTTTCTTCCTGTAGTAGAGTTGAAAGAGCCTGTAGATGGCTTCGCACTTTTGTAGAATGATGGTGGCTACCAAAAGGAGTGTGTGATGATCCATGGTGGAGATCAATGGATGCTGTGGAAGAGCAAGAGCAAGATGAAGGCTGAAGAGGTCTGCACAGCAGGGCTGCTGGATTGAAAGTGAGATCCAGGTGAGTTCCTCCCCCTTTCTATAGGAAATATAGCTTTTCCGCTAGGTGTCCTTTTGCATCCTCTAGGCATCCTGCAGACATCCTTAATATCCGAGATACATCCCCTATGTGAATATTTTTTCCGTTTTAATGCTTTGTATGTGAGCTGCATCTGCTTTCATCCTTTCTACGTCCATGCTCCTAATGCTGCGTGTCCATTCTGTGTCCGTTTTGCTTCCTCCCTGTGTCCGTGTTCCGTTGGAGCGGATGCGAGTTGTGCGGATGCGCAGCGGATGCCTAGCGGATATAGCAGACGCATAACGGATGACGACGGATGTCTAACTGATGTTCCCCGTATGCGTAGTGGATGTATAACAGATGCGTTGGATACATTTTCTGCTCAAAAAGTTTTGTACAGTTCAAAACCTTTTGAGCGGATGAAATGTCAGTAGACGGATGCTGGACGGATAGAGAGGATGAAAAACAGATGCAGTGAGTACAGAACGGAAGCATCGCGTTAATTAATGGATGGCAAGTGTTTGTCTCCGTTTTACATCCTCTTTCCATCCGTTGGTGCTGTGTGACAGGGGCTTAAAGAAAGCAAAGAAAGGTAGAGGCAAGATGGTGACAAAGAAACAGTTGCAATAAGTTCTCTGTAAAAGGGTTTCACTTTTACCACATCTTGTGTTTTCCCCTCTTCTATTTTTTAATCCTTTTTTTCATTCTCTTTCATTTTCTTACTCTTTTACTATTGCAACAGCTTTCCTGACCATTTTCTGGTGAGAATCTGCAGGACTCTTTTGGTTCAATTTAATTCTTTGTGTACTTCAGTTATTTGGATCATTTTACTACAATCTTATGGAATATTGCTGATAGAAAACTATTTCATATTCAGACTTCATCTTCTTAATCTGTTATGATATAACATTTCCCCAAGGAATGTGGTTATCTGATGTTCCAAATTTAGTTGGATTCAAAATCTTCATGTTAAAAAATGAACAAAGGAATTCATCTGGATTGGGGAAAGGACAGAGTGTATGAATTAAAGCCACATTAAAAGGCTCCATAGAAAAGATAATCTAGAAAATTGTACTCTTATCGTGAAAATGTCTCTTGTAAGCCTGTCATTGCAGTTGATCAATAACTGTAACATAAACAAAGCTTTGGATAACAAAAGTATGAGACAAGCTACATAAAGCTGCATAAATTCATATCCCAATCCTCCAATCTTTTATGTCACTCCAAGGGATGACTCAGTGTTATGATCAAAGCCAATGGCAGATCAATGTATTCTAAATTTCATGTAGTCCTTCAGATGTTTTATAATCTATTTATGCAGATTGAGGGACTCCAAAAATAAATATGGAAGACTTTGCCATTAAAGATTATTGTATCAATCTGAATTTTTCCTGTTGAAAAATTTGTGAGGAAGACCACCAGAATAAATTCTTCCACTGGATGGAGAAATCCATCTCATATAAATTATATTGCTATGTTATGATCTTTAACTTCATGTTTAGCCGTATTTAAAATTATTTGAAAATGGTCCAGTCAGTGATCATGTCTCAGAGCTGATTGTCTTGCATCTAACAAATACTGGATTGCTGAGCATCCTCTGCAGGCACTGAAATATGATGATCAGCTGAACAGAAGGAAAGAGCGTTGCAATTTTTTATCTTCAGAATCAGCCCTTCAGATACTCTCTAAACTGAGAAGTGGCTAGACAAGCAATAAAGCCTTAGATTTTTTTTCATTTAACTCAAAGCTGTGATAACTAGCACCTTCTGTGTTTAGAATTTACCCATCAAAATGAATTCCACATCTATCCTTAGTTTGACAATAAGGGCAAGGAGCCAGAGACCAAGCTCCCTAAGCATAGCTAAGGAATATAAATTGATCCTTACAGAATGTATGGCATGAGGGCTCATTAAATTGTAAAAGGATGTCAAGGAACTGCTATCACAAGAAAGAAAGATACCACTAGAGCCTGCTAAAATTCTTTGATCTCAGCAATGAAATCTGAAAATTCCACATAGTTCTGACATCTGGTCCACAAAACTTCTTGATGTTGAAATCATCCCACCTTCTTAAATATTTCCATCCATATGAAAGATGTACTTTTACTCCTATGTACAACCCTATACTGAGATATATATCCAAAGTCAATGTGAATTCCCAACTGGACCCTGGTAATACATGAAGAGCTATGTGATCTGGTTACCCATGTGAAGGCTAGAAAGTTCCCTGGCTATGATTTTAATACTGCAGAAATCATACATAATAACATGGAAGAGAGGGTTCCAATCCTTCATTTATTTCCTCATTCATAGATAGGCCTGCAAGAATTTCAGAGGTCTAAGGAATAGCCATTTCATGCCAATGTATAAAGGTAAAAAAGTGATATCCCAATAAATTACCATCCAATCACTTTACTAAGCATAATCATTATCTGGCTGGATTTGAAGCAAAATACTGATGAAGAGCAAGATGACTTTGGAATAGGGTGATTTCTTTAAAACAGGTTCCTTAACTTTCTGCTATTACATCTCCCTTTATTATAAACTTATTGTACCCACCTCCCTTAAAAACCAAATATCAGAATGAACCCACATAAGAATGAAAACAATACATGGAAACTTTAGGCAAAATGGATTTCTTGTAACAATATAAAACAAAAAGTTTCTTCAAACTTCTCCTGGATTCAGTTTGCAACTAGGGAGGTGGGAAATCCTACTCTAGATAATGGCTTCATATAACAGCTCAAAGTTTGCACAAACTGAATTACATTAAAATAAAATGTTCTCTTAATAGCTATTTCACCAAAGCTATTTCTGTTTGAAGAGATACTAACATCTTAGCTCCTCAATTGCACAAGTTGTATATACATTTGAATTATATTATCTAAATCAGTGGTGGCTAACCTTTTTGGGCTCCTGTGCCAAAAACTGTGCATGCACTCAAGCATGCTCACATGCCAGCACCCAGAAGACAATGCACGTTCCCTCCCCCCATGCAATTGCATGTACAATCCCCCCGCTGCCGCCTCCTTACTTGCACCGCGCCTCCCAGCTGATTTTTGGACTATTTGAGGCCTTTTTTGGCCTCCCAGAGGCTTGAGGACAGCTTCTGCAGCTGCAGGCTGAAAAATAGGCCAGTTTTGTCATTTCCAGCATTATAGGACATGATGGAATGGGCCTATTTTTTGACCTGCAAAGGGTGCAGAAGCTGTCCTCAAGCCTCTGGGAGGCCAGAAATCAGCTGGGAGGCATGCGTATGCGCAGTGAGGTAAGTTTGCCTGTGGCTCATGTGCCATAGGTTCACCATCACAGATCTAAATTATTCTGTCATTCCAGCAAAACTTTCAAATAAGCACACACCAATACAACTATATGTGGATGACACAACCATATTGTTGAATTTACCATTAGAGTTAAGTCAAGCATTATGAGTGAAATTTTGTGAGGAGGAAAAATTATTGATTCCAAAACTAAAGTTGTAGTTTTCTCCAAGTGGCCATGAGTTCACAAATGGCAAATAAGCAGACAAGAAATTAAATAAAAACATTTGCGTACCTAGCAGTCATTCTTCAAAAATGTGGCAACTCCATTGTCCATAGCAATTTCACCATACAAAATATTTTGAAATTTCGTGATGCCATAGTCATTTTCCATCCAACTAATAGTGCTTTATTTATTCATTTAAATGTTGCAGCAAATCTTGCTTCCAAATCAGGACACATCGGGCTTTAATATTTCACTTATGGCCATTTTAATTTTCTCTCATTCCTCAGGATTAAACAGGGTCCCCAATAACTGCTGAATATCTAACCAATTAGGATTATGAGCATCCATTATTGTCTTTACTAAATCAGTTATTTCTGCTGGTTTTTCGCTGAATGGGCCATAATGTAACTTCCAGTTCAGTAAGTCTGAAGTAGTGAAGGGCACATGTTGGAATAACAATAGAGTCACAGACTCAGCGGGGTTCTGTGGGTTAATTGCTAACTGATCAACTTGCCTAAGAGAGTAACAAGGGAAAGGAGCAACAAGAGCATTTTTGCCCTTGTTCTAGCTGCCACAGGTTCGTCCTCTTGTTTAGGACTTTCATGAGTGTCTGGCCAATCCTCTACTGGGGTGGAGGTCCCTGGAAGAGATAGGTCAGCCTGAGCCAATCGATTGGTTGGATCTGGTGGGCGTCTGGGGCTTTTTAGGAAGGGGGATAGTTGATCTAGTCAAGCCATAAACCCTGATACCCCTGAAGACTCTTCTTCTGTTGTGTTCCCTGGACCCATAGGAGGTATGTATGGTGGGGGATGTGGTATTTCCCCTGGACTACTAGGTAGGACCTGTATTAGCCTTTTTAAGGGAGGTCTCATGAGTTATCAAGACCTTACACTGTTGTATTCTAAGTTTTTTTTAACCATGGGGGAGGATGGTGTAGTAAGTCAAGCCAAACATCAGTGTATGGAGCCTGGTCTGGATGTCCTAATGTGGGGTGAAAGACTAATTGGTGAACCCTGACTGCTATTGGGATATCTAATGTCCCACTAGGAGGCCATCCAAATCCAAATGTTGGCCATTCTCCCTTGCAAAACACCTTTAGTTTATGTTTACTCCACTTATTGCCATAGTCCTGGGATTCATATGCTTCCTTAAAATGCTGTAACATAGCCCCTAAAGGGGTAAGGGGTTTACTCTCCCCTCCTCCCATGATCCACCCAGGGCACCAGACAAGACAATTAGGGAGGAAAATAGGAAGAAGGTAAGGGGTCCTTTCTTCCTAGAGCGACAAAAGGGATTAATCACACAACCACGTCCGACCCAGGAAGCCGGGTCCACACACGGTCTCCGATGGGAACTACGAACGTCATTCGCCTCCTACTGGCCCATGGTGCTGGACACTCATAGTCACCTTTGTGAACCGCAGTAGTCTCTCATTGTATTCAATCCAGACAATTCCACCCACCTTACCTTAAGAGAGGGTGATCAGTCCTCTCCTCCGTCTCTGTTTACAGGGAGGGATTATGTCCCAAGTCCAATACTTGCCTGCAGGCATCTTCTTACTCCACTGACCAGCTGGTCGATGTCCTGGTCTCCTCACCCTTCACCTGTGGTTCTTGGAGGAGTCAATCGCCACAACCAGAGATCAGCAGTCTTGGGAAGTCCCTCGGATTCAAAGGACTGATGGTGCCTGGGATGTTCCTTTCAACTCATAGATACACTGGCAGCTGGGATGGACCCTCCAGAGGGCCTCAGAGCCCCTAGTGTCCCATCTGGGTCACCATAAATGTTGCAGCAAATCTTGCTTCCAAATCAGGACACAAGACCACGAAAGGTTGGAGAGTACAGGTTTATTTGTGCACAAAGATTCAGAGCATTACCATGGCAAATTCTGAACCCCCCTTTCTTCCTAAGGTTACATTTTTATACCCTCTATAACCTAAGCACATTTATGAGCATTTACATTAGTCCCTTTTACTAAATTTGGCTAATACGTTATATGTTTTCTTATATTTCTATAATGGAAACATTAAAGAGGAAATAACAGGTGTCATTATGGCTATTCATCATCTGTACTTTTCCATGTTCCCCCTTGCTTACAGTAAAGTGGTTACTACAACTTCCTTATCTCAGTAATCTTATGGTTAATACAACATTATGCTTAGTAGAACAACAGGAAGCTAGCCTTTGCTAAATATACATTACATACCTTATCAATTGCTATCCTGGAAGAAAGATTTAAGAGTCCCATAAAATGGATAATTATGTTCTTGCAGATCAAACACAGTGGAATTCTTAAGTCATGTTTTATTATATTATCTTCTATGAAATATCAGAAATAGGAATGTTATACTTCTTTTAATGGACCTTCCAAGACACACACAGTGTTTCTCTATCCACCCATAGCTACTGATTAGAATGATTCTACAACCCAGGCAGTGACCAAATTCTGTTGCACTACTTTTAATATCAGAAATTAAATTTTGACCCAACAGGATAAATATTCTGTTCCCAGAGAAGACTTTTACTTCTTTTCTATTTTTGTCTAGCTTTATAACTATGTGTTATTGTAAAGTATATTCATTCATTTTCATTCCATGTTGCATCCTTTGGTCTATGTCTGTACAATAAATCAAATAAAATAAAGAAACAACTTTTAGTTATAAGAGGGGAGACCACTTGGTGTAAAGAAACTTCACCTCGCTAGATTTTATTTTCAGTTTTTCTCATATACAAGAGAGGAACATGTTTCTTATTCCATTTATGTATTTGAAACTTATTTTTTTGAAATGTAAAGAAGATTCTTTTACATTTTAGTTTCACCTCACTAGATTTTATTTTCAGTTTTTCTCATATACAAGAGGAACATGTTTCTTATTCCATTTATGTATTTGAAACTTCTTTTTTTGAAATGTAAAGAAGATTCTTTTACATTTTACCTTTTTTTTTTTTTTTACAAAATTCAAGCAATGCAAAGACAATGCAGATCAAGTCTTTGTTTAGAAAAAAAGTGAGCAATATTTGTTTGGAGAAAGAATGGCTGCTTTGACAGACACTACTCTAGTTTAGCTTGTCAAATTCAAGCATTCATCCAGAAAGAATCAAATTTCAAGGTAGTTTTAATATTTGTCTATAAATTATGACAACTGAGTTATCAGAAGCAGACATATGCTGAATTACCTATTCTATTACTTTGCTTCATTCAAGGCAGCAGAAGCAAAGTGATTCATGATGCAACCTTGTGTTTTCTCAAGACCAAACATTTCTTCTTTGAAGTTTATTTTAAAATAGGGCTGGAAGCTACAGAATGATCCACACAATACCTGGAATTAATAGTAAAACATTGCACATTCAGTCTTTACTAACAGGAACAAAAATTATAATTATTGAAAAGGGTTTTTTTTTCCCACCAAGAAGCACATACTAACATGAACTATATTTACAGTCTTGAAGTGATATTTTATGTAATGTATGCCAAATATTAAATTAGATAGAAGCAAAAAAATTCTTAATTTTATATTGCAATTCAGCAATTTAATATAATGCAATTTAGTCATGGCAGGGGGGGGGGAGCCAACAAAATCCTCCCAAAAAACAGTTGACCCTACTACCATGGACAGGCACATGGACAGCATTGCTTTTCTTCAGGTTGGCAACATTAGCTTGAAAGTACAAATGATTACTTAAGGCCCTGTCACACTGCCCAACGGATGCAAAACGGACACAACGGACGAGAAAAATGTTCCATCTGTTGTTATCCGCTCTCAGAATTTGCATAACCAGAGCGGATAACACGGACGCGGGGAGGACGCAGGGCGGATGGAAAGCGGATGCGGAACGGAAGCCCAGCGGATGGAAGCGGATGGGAGCGGATGGCACATCCGCTAGGCTTCCGGGAGGCTGCAGCAAAGTGGATGCGGAATGGATACAGCGGATGCAGAACGGATGCACAGAGGATGCACAGCGAAAGCTTAGCGGATGCCGAGTGCTAATTGCACATGCAGGGAGGATGCATTGCATCAGCCCCACGGATATAATGGAAGCAGCTCGGAAGCAGGTCGCCATTCAGAGGAAAGACCTGCTTCCAGACACATTGACTGCCTTGCCTGTCCTGCCTGCATGTCTGCCTGCAAGCCTCCCTGCCAGCCTCCCTGCCAGCCTCCCTGCCAGCCTTGCTGTCTGCCTGCCTGCCAGCCTTGCTGCCAGCCTTGCTGCCAGCCTCCCTGCCAGCCTCCCTGCCAGCCTTGGTGCCTGCCTGCCTGCCAGCCTTGGTTCATGCCCGCCTGCAACCTTGGTGCCTGCATGCCTGCAAGCCTTGCTTCCAGCCTTGGTGCCTGCCTCCCTGCCAGCCTTCCTGCCAGCCTTCCTGCCAGCCTAGGTGCCTGCCTGCCTGCCTGCCTTGGTGCCTGCCTGCCAGCCTTCCTGCCTGCCAGCCTTCCTGCCAGCCTTGGTGCCTGCCTCCCTGCCAGCCTTCCTGCCAGCCTTGGTGCCTGCCTCCCTGCCAGCCTTCCTGCCAGCCTTGGTTCCTGCCAGCCTCCCTGCCAGCCAGCAACCCCACAGCCATGCTGAAGCACAGCAAGCCTCAGCCATCTGCTGCCAGCCCTTGCAAGAGGGACAGGGCTACCATCCCACCCCCTGGCCCTCACTCTGGTTCTGCTGGGGCTTCTGCAGCATGGGCTCGCTCTTCTGGGGCTGGAGCTTCTGCTGCTTCTGCTTTTGGAGGAGCTGATGACAAGCACTCCAGCACCAGCCACCTCCACAGCACCTGGACCCTTCACCCCTGAGACTGAGCGACCAAGAGGAGTGCCAGAGACTCATTTTTGATTTTTAGCTTCTTGTTAATAAAGTCTATTTTTGATTCATACACTTGCTTCATTTCTTTTTTTAATAAAGTCTTGCTGGAAACTTTTAGAAATGGTTTAAGCCTTTGCATGCTTGTGGGATGGGTAAGGATAGCAGTGGGATGGGCAGGGATACCTTTGGAATGGGTAATAGCTGTGGAATAGATAAACCTCCAGTGCAAGCATAGTGGGACTGTATGGTCCACCCTCCCAGGTGCCACACCTTTGGCCCTTTATTATCAATAACAATGTAATCATTGATCCACACATTTGAACATAAACACAGCTCTTTATTAAATGCCCTGTTCATTGTAGGCCCACCCAACATACATGGCCCAATCTCATCCATTTGATGAGACAGGCTGAAGGAAGCATCCATTAATCATCTATCATCCTGTCTTGCCACTCCACTGCTCCGGCTGGAGCGTTGCACCAGTGTTTCAGGACGTTGCGCTGCTTCTTCCCTTCACGTGAGGCTCTGTTGGGGCCTTGCACATCCTCAGTGTCTATCAGGTTTTGCCCTTGCCTCCATTCCCCAGGCTCCATGTCCCCATTGCCTTGTTGGAGGTCCACAAGCCTGTTCTGCAAGACTGGGTAGGGGTGCGCATGAGATTGTGCAGGATGCAGCAAGCTTCCATGATCCTCCTCACAGTCTCTGGGCGATGCTGCATGGTGGTGAGAAGTACCTGGAACCTGTTGTCCAGGTTGCCAAAGGCGTTCTCCACCACCCGCCTTGCCCTGGACAGCCTGTAGTTGAAGATCCTCTCTTCACGGGTGAGGAGTCTGGAAGTGTAGGGTTTCATGAGGTAAGTTGTGAGGGAGAAGGCATCATCCCCCACGATGAAGTAGGGCACATCTTTCTTGTCGTTGGGCAGAGGTTCTGGATCTGGGAAGCCCACGATGAGGTTGCATTCCAGCTCCTCCTTGAGGTGACTGGCATTGTATACCTGGGCATCTGAACATGAGCTGCTGCCTGAAGCATCGATGTACATGAACTTGTAGTCAGCATTGACCATGGTGAAGAGGATGATGCTGAAGAAGCCCTTGTAGTTGTGATAAGTGGACCCTGACTTGGCTGGAGCTTTGCAGGCCACGTGCTTGCCATCTATGGCTCCAACGGTGTGGGGGAAGTTCCACTTCTGATACCACTGCTCTGCAACTTTCCTCCAGCCTTCTTCAGTTCAGGGGCACTGGAGGAGCTCCTCCTTGTATTCTTCGATGATGGCCTGCACCACTTCTCTGACCACAATGCTGATGGTTTTGTGTGGCACCCTCCAGCCGTACTGCATGCTCCTGTAGGTGGTCCCTGAGGCCAGGTGGCGCAGAGTCAGTGCCACCTTGAGCCCAGGTTCCAGGCTGGGCCGGAAGTTGGTGTTTGTCTTGGTCAACCTGGGTGTCAGGCACTGCACAACTTCATCAAACATGGCTGGAGGCATCTCATGAAGTTCTGGAATGCACGAGTGTCTTCGTTCCTGAGCTCCACCATCAGCTTGTTGTACAGTCTGTCCTCTGCTCTTCTGGCGAACCATCTTCGGACCCAGACGCTTCTTGGCCGACCCTTTTTCTTCCCATAGTAGAGTTCACAGAGCCTGTAGATGGCTTTGCACTGTTTCAGAAGGATGGTGGCTGTCAAAAGGACTGTGTTATGATCCACGGTGGACATGACTGGATGCTGTGGAAGAGGAAGAGTCAGATGAAGGCTGCAGAGGTCTGCAGCAGGGCTGCTGGTCTGAAAGTGAGATCCAGATGTGTTGCTAACCCTTTTTATAGGCAGTATAGGTGTCCCTTTGCATCCTCTAGGCATCCTCTAGGCATCCTCTAGACATCCTTAATATCCGAGATAGGTCCCCTCTGCGGACGTTTTTTCCGTTTTACATGCTTTATTTTTGTGCTGCATCCGCTAGGCATCGATTCTGCATCCGTTCTGCATCTGTTCCGCTTCCTCCCTGCGTCCGAGCGGATGCAAGTTGTGCGGATGCGCAGCAGATGCCTAGCGGATATATTGGATGCATAACGGATGCAGAACGGATGCGTAGCGGATGCGTAGCGGATGCAGAATGGACGAATTGGATACATTTTCCACGCAAAAGTTTTGAGCAGTTCAAAACTTTCTGAGTGGATGAAACGTCAATAAACAGATGCTGGACGGATAGAGAGGAAGCAAAATGGAGGCAGTGATTACATCGTGTTAACCAACGGATGGCAAGCTTTTTTGTTCGTTTTACATCCTCTTTGCATCCGTTGGTGTAGTGTGACAGGGGCTTTAATAGTGTTACTGTGACAACCCAAAGGATTAAATTCATAGTATCTCTCCTGCCCTATTGGTCTTTGGGAACAATGTTAAGTCAACTTGGATTTTTAAAAAATAATGGTAAGTTTTACTACCTGGAACTCTCATTGGAAAGCCTCTTCTCATTAGGCCTTGATAACACTAAAACATATTTTAGAGACTGATTTTCAAATCAATGTAGATTTGATTTCCTATCTTGCAGCACAATGTATGTTTTTTTGTTTATAAAAATTTTTGTGTTTCAGACTCTTTCCTTTCTTCTACCACAATCCTTAGGTTCTGCTAGATCTTCACTCCGGCTAGACTGGATATATTGCCTTCTGCTATCTTGTTAAGGCAATTCTTTCCCATTTCTCAATGTATATGTGATTGTGGGGATGGTTCAGTGAAGCCTTTTAGCCACATTGTGCTCTCTACAGGGAATCCCATGAAATCTTTATCTGGAAGAGATTCATGGCAGGGTGTATGACTTTTATTTGTCCATTTTCCTGTATGATCACTGTTCAGATCTATTCTTCTGAGTTTTTGTGCTTTTTGATATATTCTCCACTACTTCCTTGGGTTTGGAAAAGCTGCATTTTCTTCCTTTGAAGGAAATTTATATTCATACATATAATTTATAATATAAATTATAAATATATAAATATAATAATATATAAATATACATTATGTTTATAAATTATTAATGATATATATTTATATAACTCCATTTTTACTTGTTTATTTTTTTATGAGTGTTCATTTAATGGTAATAATAATGGTTTGATTCATGAAATATTTCACAGATTAGGAATGGGAATTAAGCCATGAACTGAAATTTCACATTCAAACATTGTAGGGGCAATTTTTGCCTCCCATAAAATACCTCTAAATGCTTCTAAAAATCTCAGATTTATACAAAAATGGGAGAAATCAAATTTAAATTTGGAAAGAATAAGAAATCATGATAAACTGAAAATCCTAATTTGCCCATATTCTCATTACTAATTAACAAGTTATTTTTACAGGACAAAAATTAAATGCACATTGCAAATTATACTGACATGCTGAATTCAGATATGCTCACAAAGATATATCCTCTGCAACAAAGCCAAAATATACTCTAAAATAATGAAAGGATGGGGTCAACTTGACAAGAAGATTTAAGCTATTTCTGCAAAGATATTCTACAACCTTCACCTGTTTCTCCTGTTTTTACATTCTGTTTTTAGTTACCAAACAATTGTTCAAGTCCAGCTATTTTGTGCCTTCTTTTCTATTGACCTAGGATTCCATTTTTTTTATTACACCCTCAAAATGTTTTGTTTTTGGAGCAAAGACATAATTAGCATCTACTATAGTTGAGCACTTGTTATATTTGTTTATACTCAACTACAGTAGATGCTAACTGTGTACTTTAAAGCTTTTTGAAATGTATCTATTCTACAACCTATATCTTATCAAATCTAGATCTCCCTTCATCTAAAAAAGTCACAATCAGTTTCCTTAGAATGTTTTAAAGATGTATTAGAAATATTTCTGCCTCAGCTAAGCAAGTTCTAAACTGGAGAAAGCATAACCCTCAGGTTGCATCCTTCTCCGTGGCAGTGTCTTTTTCACTCTTTCCATTCATTCTCCATACTTGACCTCACAGAAGAAATCAAATATAGACCCAGTAAAGATTATATGGGTAGTTTAGGTAAAAGTGGTTATTCATAATAGTATTTTAAATAATAGTACTTCCTCGGCTTAACATCTGGTAGGAGTAACCCAATGAAGAAACTTTCTTCTTAAGGAGAGGGATTAGATCACAGTGATCATTACCTTTCCTCAACACAATGTTACATGACCCATCTCTTTTCTCTGGGCAAAGAATATCACACCTTTTCTTTGCATGCAAGGGGTTGTAATTACAAATAGCAATTACAATCTTCAGAGGGATTGCACCATTATGAAGTGCCAATGATTAATAGTGATCTTGGTTACACATCAAAATAGCAAGTCTCTCCCTTTCAGGAAATAAGTACCAGAATGAAGTCAGAGAGGGACATTCATTTCTTCCCAGGCAAACAACATCACTGACACTATATTCTGCTCAAGGTCACAGCATTGCAATACTTTTCTTTACTGCAGTATCATCAGTATCTTACATTACACTGTAATATCAAAATAGTGTGCAGTTTCACTCATAGGGCATGCAGTATCATCAGCCTATCGTTTTCAGGCAGGGAATGTTAACAAGGAATCATGATAGACAGCTTTCTTTTGTAGCATATATCATTGTTATCAGCATATATCATTATCTCCAGAGAAAGGTAGCAACACCATGAGGTACCAGTGAACAATCTTTATCTTCTTGCTAAAAGCATCATTAAGAGCTCATAGTTTCTCTCTTTTTCAGAAGTAAACTTCAGGATGAAGTCACAAGCACATTCACTACTCTATAGTAAAAGATCATTTAAGAATCTCCCCAGATCACTCACTTCTTTAGGTAGACAAAAGCAGCAGGAGATCCAAGAGACTAATAATTTCTCCTCAAGCACAGCAGCCCAAGAGTTCAATGGCCATGAAGTCACAGTAGTCAGTCATCAGCAGGGTCATCAGCACTATATCATAATCCAAAGAGAAATCACCATGCAAGCTACCTTGAGTCCTTAAAAAAAATAGTTATAGGGTATAAATCTAATAAGTAATGTCCAGTTTATCTCTTTGAGACAGAGTTTCCAAACAATATCACAGTAAGTTAATTACTCTACTTTGGGCAGGCACCATATTGTGAAAAATATCAGTAATACGGGTACTTTCTCTCTTTAAGGTAGTCAAGAACATGTAGACCAGAAAATCTCTTTCAGAAAAAGATAGTTTAGAAGTTTAAAAGTGGCAAGTCTGCTGGTATATTTTTCAGTGAAATGCCTAGCAAAGAACTTACAAAAAGTAGAAGCCTACAATATGGGATATGAAAAGAATCAAACTGGGACTTTGAATGGTATATCAAGAGATGCTTTACAACTAGTAGGTATCTCCAAATAAAGATAAGGCCATGGCCAGAACAACCTCTACATTTAAGTTTCCATTTACATTAAATTAATAGAATTTGGTCAGTATTTAACTATTTATTTATTTCAATCTATAGGTTTGCCCATCTCAATCTTGTGACCCTGGGTGACAAATTAAAACACTAAAATAATATCATAATAAATATAAATTGAAAATACAAAGTAAAAATCATCACAATTATCAACAAAAGCCAATTAATCATTTTTCTCTTCTTTAAAAGGCTAATATTTAGGAGAGAATGTGAGTCCCATATCCCAATATAAATACATGCCTGGCTGATTATACAATTCTTCCCATTTAATTTGAAAAACACAAATTTATTATGCATCTGATGAAATGAAACATAGAGGGAAGTTATTTTATATATTATCAAATATTTCATTTGGGTAACTGCATACCTAATTTAAGAAATTGAACTCTCTTTGATCAAAATTAAGTCAACATCCCAGACTAGTTAAGGATTTAAAGGTAAAGATTTATTGGATATCAGTCATAGTTCTTTAAATACTATATTTAATAGATGATGAATTACAGAATATAAGCATTTGATTCTAACATCACCTGTAAGCTAATCACACTTTCATTTGGTGGTTATTTATTAATAATTCTTATAACCCATCCAGACCAAAGACTCTGGGCAGCATATAACAGAGAAAAAGGGTACAAAGATTGTATGACATTTGAACAATCCCAGGAGATGGACACTGAAGACTACCAATTTATTAGAAGCACACTGGAATTAATCTGGCTTTCACCACTTTACAAAATGCTTGCAAGAAACTCTCTACCCAGACCTTAGGGGAAAGTACTTCCAAAATATTATAATTATTTTATTTATTTTGGAATAATATTTCATATTATTATTTGATATGTATTGTGTTTTTAGTGTGCACTGTGCCTTTAAAACTGTGGCTTGTATATATTGTGATAAATGCAAACTTCTTGTTTACAGCACAATGTTCTTTGTACGACAAAAGGTATTTCATTGCATTGAGCTATAGACAGCTGTAAAGTCTACAGCTAGACTTTTTCTAACATCTGTGCAGTATTGCTTAGCCATTTCTGAATCTGTATGGGTTTTGCTCTTAATAGTAGGAAAAAAGTGTTGTTGCCTATAATTGAGATTTTAATTTGTTTTTCGCTTTGCTCCCAGTTGGCAGAGAACTACTGCCAGGTTTGTTCAAAGTGCATTGCAAAAAGGATGAGAGAAATCACTTAGGAATCACAAGGGGATTTTCCTTCTCAAATTTATAGCAGCCTCTGCTTTAAGACAGAGGTTACAAAGGGCTAAGTTAATGTAAAATGCACTGAAGGGAGAGAGGTGTCTGCAAGAGAAGAGAAACTGTCAAACTGGGTGATGTGACCATCAAAGCCCTGTTCCTTTTCATAGCCATGTGATTCATGTGACATATATTTAAAAAGGTTGGGATTCAATAATCTGGTCATGTGTGTCATTTTGACACTTTTGACTTTGTCAATGAATACACTTGGTAAAAAGTAACCCCCAAAAGCTAAAATCTAAACACATCTGATGGCCTTATAAGAAATATGGTAAAATATATGCAGGAAAGTGGCAAGTCATTATGAATTTAACAAGGCAGAAAGGATTAAAAATGGAAAACAATAATCAAAAAAGAGGAAATAAGGATAATAAAGCAAGAAATGTATTGCATGCCAGGTTCAGTTATACACAAGGATGAAGGTACAAACTCCCAGCCCACGGGCCAGATGCATCACATACTGGCCATGCCATGCAAAGGGGGGGAAAGTCCCAATACACCACGTGACATCACCATGATGACATAAGTTTGATACCCCTGTTCTAATGTGTATCCATGTTAGAAGTATATATCGTGGAGCTACTCTGTTTTGCCATGTATCATCCAGGCTATGGATTTCTTCTCCATCCCTAGGTTATATATATGTGGAGAATGAGATGTTCTGGGATTCCTATTTTTCTACATACATTCTGGATCTTATAAGATTGACACAATAATAGAATTATTCCTTCTATAATAAAGTATTATTCACTTTTCAATTTTTTTTGATGTTTTCAATTTCCAGCATGCACTAACAGGAACATATTGTGTTCTTCAGTCTCTACTTGTTCTGACACAGCACCCCAAACATGACAAACCCTCTGATGTGAACTCAAAATATTATTTTATTAGGAATGCCGGCAGCCCCGGCAAAAAGCTTCTCTCGCAGGCTAACAAGTCCAGCCAGCCGGAAGATGAATAGTTGTCTGTCATATCTTTTCATCTCCACCCCCTGCCTGTTCTCCCCAGAGCTAGGGTAGGGGCCTCACTCGCAGCAGTGGCTCTTCCTTTCTCAGGATTGACCCACAGCTTTCCACTGCTCTCCTCCTCTGCCTTCTGAACAGCTGCATCAGGCACTGCACCCAGCTGTTCCTCCTCTTCTTCATTAACCACCTCCAGATTTGGGGGCAATAGCCCAAGCTCTGCCTCTGGCCCAAGCTTTGCCTCTGTCTCTCACACTTGCCACTTATTGGAGCTCCTAGGCTGCCCTGATACTGACCCTAACTCCCACACCTCTGCCCCCTCTGATTTAGCTGCTGGAAGGACCGGCAGGCAACAGACCACAACACTACTAAAACCAGTTTTAATATCACATATCTCCTTTTTATGTAGAGCTCTAATGTGCATTGAATCATCCTAGGTGTTATTTTGTGTGTGAAGATGCATATCTTTGTGTGTGTGTGTGTGTGTGTGTGTACATATGTCTTTCTGTGTGTATACTGTACATAAAGGGGCAAAATATATATTTTAATATGTATATATTTTAATTGTTCAAATTGTAAAGATTTGTTTTAAAAGCTAGAATGTGTGTGAGAGTGTGCACCTAATTTTTAAAATGTGAATTAATTTCTTTATATGATACCAGTGGTAAATTCAGTACTTATAATCATTATTTAACAAAAAAATACATGTAACTGAACTGCATTGCAAAACCCAGGTGAAAGACAGATCTTAATCAGAGGGGAAAATAAATTTAGTTATTTATATTCTGTCATTCAAATAATTTCCCAGGGCATCTTACAATACAAATACAAATCATTATAAAACACAACAGATTAAAAACAGTAGGATCAAAAATCTAAATAGAAAAGTCAAAGAAACTCAGGGGGGTTAAGCATTATAGATTAAGGAATGAAATTTTAAGCAGAAATGGTTCAGCTATACCAAAATGGCTTCTTCATATGACCCAGGCAAGACATTTGGAGAAAACAATTTGCAGCACAAGTAGCCTTTTTTTATAACCTGCCACATCTCAAAACTTTGCACTTTTTTAAAAAAAATTCTTGCACGAATGATGCAAAGAAATACAAAGATTATTTTCTGCCTCATTGCTGTTTAATCTGGTGTGCTATGACAGTACACATGATTTTGATTGCTGATATCCAAAATATTATTATATCATCTTGGTATCATCAAAAACTTTTTGCATTTCATATTCTGAGGTTTTTTTAAAAAATCACAGATGACTAAAGATTCCAGCCAGAACTAAGTTTTGTGTCTTATTAAGCCTCACACAAGGAAATAATTTATACTGATTTCAATAATTTATCTTTAATGTTGGGGTGCGGTAAAGATAGAATGTTGGAAAATTTCCCGCCTTAATTACTATTGAGTTAATTAAGGCAGATTCTCCTTCAATTATTTGAAAAGTTTAAAAGCAATTCATTTCTGTGTAGGCTAAGTAGCCATTTAGTTGATAGATAGATAAGCTGTCCAGTGACTTACCCATTATCTTTTAAATGTTTGTTTACACCCTCTCTTTCATTTCTTTCTGTCAGTCTCAAGTCCAGAGAGGAGACAGTGAGATTCAATCAAGTTCAATCCTTTATTTGCTTATACCCAATGGATGGAATTTTGCCAAACTAAAACTATAATTTTCTAAGCTACTAATATATCCTAAGAAATACTAGGATGTCTCTTTCTTTTTCCACTCCTCCTGCCTCCAGCTCAGGATTATGCAGTCTCTTGACCTAAGTCTCCTTCTGAGAAAAGTCTGATTGTCAAAATCTTTTCCCTCTGATGCTACAAGTGTATATTACATTACACTTTTCCAGACTCCCTACAGTCTCTCACAACTGATTCCACGTAATCCAGATGTGCAGTAACTTTCAAATAGTCACCATCGAAAGCTGGGGCTGCTGCTCAACTGAAGGAACATTCCGGAACAGCCCACAAAGGAGTTTCATCTAGACATGTGGGGTTTAATTCCCAGAATTCCCCTGTTAATTCTCATTAACTGAAACATTAACAGAATCTTGCCAGTCTGAAAGCACATCTTATCCCCCCTCAACTTTATACTTCAAGAATAACAGAATAGAATAACAGAATAACAAAGCTGAAAGGGATCTAGGAGGTCTTCTAGTCCAACCCTCTGTTGAAGCAGAATAACTTGTACCATTCCAGATCAGTCTCTTCTTAAAAGCCTCCAGTGATGGAACACCCACAACTTCTGAAGGCAAGCCATCCCATTGGTTAATTATTCTCACTGTTAGGAAATTTCTCCTTAATTATTTTATTAGTTTCTATCCTTTGTCTCTTGAAAGTAGGGAGTGTCTCTCCTGAATTATTTGCCACACCCTCATTCCTTCTGCAGGATCAGCTGTCACTTGACTGACCATTGGCTAGTAGAATAGAATAGAACTGGAAAAATAGAATAGAGGCTGTAGCTCTTCTCAAGATCATTTCCCCACACCATTACACCAATGTAGTGGTTGCTGAGAATTCTGGTTATTGGTCCACATGTACGGAAGATATCAAGATTGGAAAAAAAAATTGGGGGAAGAGAACTATCTTGTTTTTTGGAAGATGTTGAGATCGCCATTAACAGATTCTTAGAATACCTCTCTTCTATCCATAACCTGCTCAGCAAACAACCATTTTATAGGTACTTTCTAAACAGAAAAACAGTAATGTATTCTTCATTGTGAAAGGTATGATTTTGTTTGGTTTCAAATGGTGTTTAAACTTACAGTACCATTTTCATTTTATTGTTTCTTGTTCTCAATATTTTATATTCCTTTAAATTTATATAAATATTTATCAAATTCATATTTCTTTAGATTGTCAAACCCTTAATTAATATTTACAGCAAGAATTGAACTCAATAGATAGATAGATAGATAGATAGATAGATAGATAGATAGATAGATAGATAGATAGATAGATAGACAGACAGACAGATGACAGACAAGATTGATGTTTCTGAAAGGAAAAAGAAATAGTATTAAAAACCAGCCATTGTTAAAGGAACATTAAATCAGCATAAACACTGAGGCTGAAATGGAAAGAAGTAAAGATTGAAAGGTGACAAAACCATTATCAAAATACCATGTAGGTTCCTGCAACATTTAAGAGTGCCAAAAAGTCCATTAATAATATGAATGGGAGAAAGCAATGCAAGGTCTAAACCTTGGAACTGACATATACCCATGGCAAAGTGCCTCAATCCTTCACTAGTTGTTCTTCATTGTTATTAAAGCTTATGCCACATCTGCAATTAAATCAGTTTCTCTGAGTTATTTTTCTTGAATCTTCACTACTAAGTTCATGTGTTTGTATTTCTAAAGAAAGAGTAATTGCCATTCCCAAGAATATTGAAACACTAAATATGTACATACTCAGATCAAGATTACATGTTCTTGGATGGATTTTGGCATTTTCTGGTATCCTCCATTATATTGTAATCTTGATAACTAATTGCTATTTAAAGTTCACAAAGCAAAACCAGAGTCAGCTTATTACATTGTGTTTTGATTATCAGCAAAGGTTTGCAAATAGGATATATGCTTGCATCTGCATGTATTGGGATGTTGTGGGTTGGCTCCCTCAAATAGGGATCTTCACCCACAATTGCTACTGTTGCAACTCATTATTTGGTTTCCACAATCACTTTCATTCAGAGGAAATATTTCTCCTTTGCCCTTTACCCTGAACATAAAATCTCCCTGTTTTTATTCTGTCTTTTTGTTTATTTCTATCAAATCAGAATTGCAATATATACTAATTTATTCTCATGGAATGTACAATTACTATTTATTAATTTTAAAATTTATTAAATTTATATGCTGCCAATCTTACTATCCAAAGTGACACTAGGATTATTAGATAATTTCACTGATTATTTATGTATTAATAGTTTAAAAGACAAATGGGAAAGGAACAATGAGATTGGGCTTCCTGCCAGCATCAAAGGCTTTATGCACATATGGATGTTATTTATGCACACATATTTATGCACACATAGACAAGATAGAAAATAATAATAACTAGGACATACAAACAGCTCTGATCACTCCATAAAAACAAAAGTACAAAAGTACACCCATCAGTCCTTATTTTAGGATTGGGATGGTTGGCCAGGAAGATTATCAAAACAAAACAATACCCCGGGAATTTCATTCTCAACTACTAATATGTGTGAAATTGAAATTGCAGGAGAAACCTGAAAAAAATACAAATGATTCGCTTTATAGAACCCTAAAATGGGAAATATTTATCCTTTATCATACAGTTGATGAACTTCACTATTCATTTGAGGTTCCCGACATGTGCCATGGGGAATAAAAATGTACAGAAAGCTGAGCACCTCAAGTAACTGAATGGGGAGTTGGAAAGTCTCATATTATGCTTTTCCCAGATTATACTAAAAGAGGTCAACAATATAGAAAAATGTTCAACCCAGTGAAAAAAATGCTTAGGGAAAGAATCTTTGTTATATCACCCACTTCTTTCCTTCTTTCTTTCCTTCCTTCCTCCCTTCCTTTCTTCCTTTCTTCTTTTCCTTCTTTTCCTACAGTATTTTTATCTAAAATTCACTTTTATTTAAGATTCATATATTTTAATGCATTAATCACCATTTATTTCACTGCCTATTAGTTTTATAGCATTAACAATAAAAACCATTTGATTTGTTTCTTAAACTCTGCAGAGGATACAAGTTTGTATATTCATAATGTTTGACTATTGCTCACTGGAGCTTTTCAATTTTATTTTTAATTTTGCCTCTGTATTTTATCATGCTTTCCTAGCTTGCCTGCAGCTTCAATATAGCCCAGTTAGGACATGTGTGTATATATCATATGTACCTTTTTTCTTGCTCACTGTTTTTTTAAAAAATATTAATACTATCTAAAGGCATTTGCCTTTATAATATTGAATGTGAAAGGGTTGGTTGGGATCTCCAGTCAAGCACAAACAAATGGTAAATTTAAAATGAGGGGAAGAGAGACTGGGTTTTTTTTTTCATCAGAGGCTTATATTTCCTCTAAATAGTTTTTTATAGAAAGTTTGGGTAAGGAAGCAAGTGAGTAAGGGAGCAAGTAGCAAGTAGATACGCAGGTAGAACTCTAGATATTCAAAAGACATTACAGTTTTAATTCATTGTTAAAGCTGATTTGTCAGAGAACAAATATCAGTGGAGACAGTAATAGAGGTGGAGTCACTGAGAGTTGCACAGCATACAAGTTTAATACATATTTTTCTTATTGTTTGCATCAAGGTTTAACACTATGTGTATACAATTTAACACCTTTTACCCCTCAGCATAAATGCATAATTAGCAATATCTACCGTAGGAGAAACTGCTGAAAGCAATACCTATCTTTTGAAGGATGAGGTTGCTGAAAAATACCCCCTGTTTATATCTTTACATAAATATTTCACCATCCTTGCAACCTGATGGTACCCAGTTCCCCCCCCCCAGATGTATTGTGTAATATAATGTAAAATAAATAAAAACATCAAAATTTGTTTGCAAAATATGGAAATAACCTTGGACATTGATCTTATAGTTCTTAAACCTGTAGTAGAGCTTAGTTGGCATCTTGGCCTAGTAAGCAACTATGAGCAATGTAGTTGATCACAGTAAAGGGTTGGATCATAAATGGAAGAAGTATCACAATGAAATGAACGATAATTCAATTCCATGGTATTCTGTGCATTGAAAAAAGGTTAGTTTTCTGTCTCCAATGCTTTCCATGTGGTCAGCAGTGCTTTTCCATACTGTGTGACATCTCTTCCACACAGTCGAATGTTAAAGCAAAGCAGATGGAAGAGTTGGAGGCTCTTTGTGAGCAATTTTGATTCTTCAATGTTCCAATTTTGCCTTAAGTGATTACAGTATGAAGATAGGTGTTAAGCCTGGGTTCCCCAACCAGGGTTAGGTAGACAAGCTAAACAGAATGTGCAGCGTTAGTCAGATAGGCACACAGATAAATGAGTGAGCTAAGCTTGTATGTTTATTAACAAACAGTAAAAATAACAGATACGCTTGTGCTATCAAGAATATAGTTTATTCCATTATAAGTTAATGGCATAGTCAAATATCAGTCCAATAGTCATTTACCATGTAGTCAGTCCATTCAGGGATATTCAGTTAGCAAAGTCCATGTAGAATATCCTATTGTCAGTTCACATAAATCAGTCCGTTGTTGTCTCTCCCGTTCGAGCAATGCAGTCTTGCTTCCAAGCAGT
>BLBF01000031.1:14788594-14861226 GCA_015471245.1 Laticauda colubrina | reverse complement strand
TATCTATCTATCTATCTATCTATCTATCTATCTATCTATCTATCTATCTATCTATCTACACACAGTAGGCATTTACCCAACTGAAAGATCTTGGGGATTCTGTGGGCTGCCTTTTCTTGTTCATATGAGCAAAATGATAGTGAGCTTACTGAAGCTACTCAGTGGTGCAAGCATTCTCTCCTGTTCATAGTAGTACCCCCCCCCCATAACTCAAGTCAAAGGACAAGTATTGGGGGGGAGCTCTGGAAGATCATGGATATGTTTCTAAAACATATTGGCCCGCTATATCATGGATTAGCACAACATTCAGAAGGAATTGTAAGTATTTTAACCCAGACAACAAACGCTGTTGGAGAAGACTTGGAATTAGCTGGTTGAGAATAGCCAATCTTACGATAGTACCTACTGTGTGTTAAATGTTTTTTGCACTCCCTTAGGCAATTAATTTTGGACTAAACAAATTGGCTTCCCTCCCTCCATTCCATGTCCATTAACAGACAATTCAATTGCCAGCTTGGAAAAAGAAAGGCTGAGCTGTTTTTGTGCATCAGTTCAATGCAGCAGCTCTGTCTATACAGTTCAAAGAATCAAAACGTTGATGGCTGCGAAATGTCTCTTATCTTATCTATTTTTATACTGGTGACACACCTCACATTAATTTAGTAGGAAAATGTGGAGCCCTTCTCCGGACTCAAAGCAAAACAAAAGCAAAAAAATGCCCTTACTGGGCACAAAATGCTCAAATGAACACCCCAAATTGAAGTTCTTTAGTCATTCAAGTGGAATTAACTGCCAATAGCATTGGAACTTAATGAAACATTTTAAAAGGCTTGCAAGAGAAAAGAAGTAAGATACATACCTGTCAGAAAAAACTATCCTTGCCCAATGAATGTCTGTGTTAGGGATTTAAAGGAATTTCCTTGGGATCTCACAGTAAGCCACCATGGTTCCCAATATGGTTCAAAATGATCCATTTACCTCAGGAAAAAATGAAATGATCCATTCACCTCAGGAAAAAAAATGAAATGATCCATTCACCTCAGGAAAAAAGATCATAGTTGTTGTAAATTAAGAATTGCACTCTTTTCAAATGTATAAGGAGATACTGGATCTCATCTGTAAAGGAAATATATAAACAAAAATGCCTTGGTGTTTAAAAAAATAGAAGCTACTTCTCCATTGTCTCTGAAATATTCCAAAGACATACTGCCTGTGGTGTCTTATCTTCACTAATATAAAGCCCCTGTCCCACTGCACCAACGGATGCAAAGAGAATGTAAAATGTTAAAAAAAGCTTGCCATCTGTTGGAAAATGCTATGCATCCGTTATGTACTCACTGCATATGTGTTTCATACGCTCTATCCTTCCAGCATCCGTCCACTGAGATTTCATCTGCCCAAGAAGTTTTGAGCTACACAAAATGTTTTGAACAGATGAACTTTCAGCCACGTACGAGGTACCATCTGCAACATATACGGGCAACAAACATTCTATTTCCGTTATCATCCTTTAAATGTCCGCTGTATCCTCTCTGCATCCTCTGGCCATCCTCACAACTCACATCCGCTACAGCTGAAAACAGAAAGAGGGAGGAAATGAAAGGTACACGGAAAGTCCACACAGCGTTAGTAGCACGGAAATAGAAAGGATGTAAGCATATGCATCTTGTATATAAAGGATTAAAATAGACAAAACGTTTGTATCTGGGATGTATCTCATATATTTAGGATGTCAGGAGTATGTCTAGAGTATGTAGAAGGACACCTAGCGGACAACTGATATTTCCTATAAAAAGGGGTAGAAAATCATCTGGATCTCAGTATCAGTCCAGCAGCCGTGGTGTACAGACCTCTTCACCCTTGGTCTTGGTCTTCCACATCATCCATTGTTCTCCACCATGGATCATGACACAGTCCATATGGTAGCTGCGATTATTCATCACCAGAACCAAACCCTGTTCAGACTGTTTCACCTTTTATACAGAAGGAGAAGAAGGAGATGTCCAAGAGCTGTGTGGGTCCGAGGATGGATCGTGAAAAGAATGGAGTTTGGATTCTATGACCAGTTGATGGTGAAGCTGAGGAATGAAGATCCTCATGCATTCCATCACTTCATGAGGATGCCACCAGCCATGTTTGATGAACTTGTAGAGCAGCTGAGACCCAGGTTGACCAAGCCGAGCACCAACTTCCGTGCCAACCTGGAACCTGGACTGAAGGTGACACTGACTCTGCAGCACCTGGCCTCTGGAACCACATACAGGAACATGCAGTATGCAGTCAAGTGCCCCACCACTGAACAAGGCGGGAGGAAAATTGCAGAAGAGTGGTATCAGAGGTGGAACATTCCCCACACCGTTGGAGCCATAGATGGGAAGCATGTGGCCTGCAAAGCTCCAGCCAACTCACAGTCCACTTATTTCAACTACAAGGGCTTCTTTAGTATCATCCTCTTTGCCATGGTTGATGCTGACTACAAGTTCATGTACATCGATGCTACAGGCAATGGGTCAGCTTCAGATAGCCAGGTATACAATGCAAGTGACCTCAAGGATGGGCTGGAATGCAACCTGATCATGGGTTTTCCAGATCCAGACCCCCTACCCAATGACACACAACATGTGTCCTACTTCATTGTGGGGGATGACGCCTTCTCCCTCAGAACCTACCTCATGAAGCCCTACACATCCAGATCCCTCACCTGTGAAGAGAGGATCTTCAACTACAGGCTGTCCAGGGCAAGGCGGGTGGTGGAGAACGCCTTTGACATCCTGGCCAATAGGTTCCAGGTACTTCTCACCACTATGCAGCATCGCCCACAGACCATGAGGAGGATCGTGGAAGCTTGCTGCATCCTGCACAATCTCATGCGCACCTGCTACCCAGTGTTGCAGAACAGGCTCGTGGACCTCCAGCAAGGCAATGGGGACATGGAGCCTGGTGAATGGAGGCAAAGGCGAAACCTGATAGACACTGTGGATGTACAAGGCCCCAACAGAGCTTCAAGTGAAGGGAAGAAGCAGCGCAACCTCCTGAGACACTGGTGCAACTCCCCAGCTGGAGCAGTGGAGTGGCAAGACAGGATGATAGATGATTAATGGATGCTTCCTTGAGGCTGTCGCATAACACTGATGAGATTGTGCCATGTATGTTGAGTGGCCCTACAATGAATAGGTCATTAATAAAGAGCTTTGTTTATTTTAAAATGTGTTGATCAATGAATAAATTGTTATTGATAACAAAGGTCCATATGTGTGGCAGCTGGGATGGTGGACCATACAGTCCCACTATGCTTGCACTGGAAGTTTATCTATCCCACAACTATCCTTATCTATCCCACAAGCATGTAAAGGCTGAACCATTTGTTAAAAGTTTTCACCAACACTTTCTTAAGTAAAAAAAATGAACCAAGTGTCTTAAGCAAAGATAACCTTTATTAACTTTCTTAGGTAACCTTTATGACTTTATTAAATAAGCAAAATGAACCAAGTAAACTGAATTAAGTGTGTTAATCAAAGATAACCTTTATTAACTGTCTTAAGTAAACTGTGTGACTTTGTTAAAAAAGCAAAATGACCCAAGTAAAGTGTCTTAAACAAAGATAAAGTGAACAAGGAACAACTCAGTCTCTGGAACTATTCTCAGTCACTCTGAGGCATGTCCATGGTCTCAGCTGTCAAGCGGGCAGGGACTGTTGAGGTGGCTGTGGCTTGAGTACTGGTCCAAGGCGCCATTGGGGTACTTGGCCCCGAGAGTACAACAGGGGATGGTGTGTTCAGGAAGCTCTCAGAGAGCTGACTCAGTCCCATGAGGTTGAGAGGCCCTTCATCAAGAACCTGGGATGTCAGGCCCAATGCTGATGAGAGATTGTCCGTTGACAGGCTTGGCTGTGGGGTGGAGGAAGGAGGAGTATAGTGGGGATGTCTGGTCTGCAGCTGGGCGAGGTGTAATGTCTGTGGCGTGCGATGAACCTGGGCCTGGACTCGGAAGGTCTGCTTGTGCTGTGGGAAGTCCTGGTAGTCGTAGCCTTGGTAGGTGAGAAGCTGTTGAAAGCCATGTAAGGGCTGTGACATCGCCTGGGGTGGAGGAGCAGACCTGGACTGGGTAGGAGCAGCTTCAGCTGGGCCTTGAGGGTTGTGCAGAAGTGCTGTTATCTTCTCCTTCATCACCTGGTACTGGGCCTCAGGCAGATCCCTCTGGGTGTGGCTCATGTAGGTGATGAAGGTGTGGCAGCTCGAGGATCCTCTGTCCAAGTGGACCAGCTGAGAGAGAAGTTCTGTGCTGGTCTTTATTGTGTCCCTGATCTCACAGGACAGTGTGGCTCTGGCCCTCCAGTCTGCCTCTCTGCCTGCATCCTGTGGAGCTGGGGGTGGAGGTGGGGGTATGTTGGTCTCTGGTGGCTGCCGCTTCTTCCTCCATTTGTGACAGGGGATCCTCCAAGTCTGCCAGCATGGAGTATGAGGCTGTCAGGGGGGTCTCTACCGTGGGGCCCTCTGAAGACACCTGCCTGGACAGGCTAGCTGGCTCCTGGCTGGAAGAGGACTGGCTGTCTGTGGGCTGTCTGAGGGAGAGGGATGTCAGAGGGGCTGTTCCTCAGTGGCTGATTTCACCCTCCAGAAAACTGCACTTGGCCATGATGTACATCTCCTGGTCAGTGAGCTTGACTGCGGCCTGCCCGGATTTCTTGAGGTGTAGCTTGCCATACCAGGTGTGCATGAGCTTCCACCATCCCAGGAGTACATCTGCAGTATATCCCAGGCTCTCTGCCTTGTCTCTCCAAGCTGCCTGTTTCTTCTTGGTGTCGCGATAGAGTCTGTGGCCCTTTCTCCACAGGTACTCGTTCTCCCTCAGCCATTCCAGCACCTCCTCCTCATGCTCCTCGGAAATGGTGTACTGTTTCCTCTCTCCCTTCTCCTTCCCTTGCCTCTTCCTCCCTCTGGCAGGGGCTTCAATAGGGCCTTCAGGGGCTTGAGCAGCAGGGCCTTCAGCAGCAGGGCTTTGGGGCTGGTCCACCACAGCACCACCAGCACCAGCAACAGCAGCAACAGCAGCACCAGCACCAGCAACAGCAGCACCAGCAGCTTCAGAATCAGTGCCAGGGGGTGGGATGCTGGTTCTGTCCTTCTTGCCAGGGCTGGCATGAGTAGGCATCTCTTCCTCTTCTTCCCTGACTAACCATGGTGTTCTTTCAAGATGTATGTGGCCGCACGTCTTTCCTCTGAATTCTGACTGCATGCGAGCTGCATCCTTTTATATCTGCGGAGCTGATGCAATTCATTCTCCCCGCATGCACAGTGAATGCTTTGCATCCAATATACATCCGCTGGGCATCTGCTTTGTTTCCTCTCGGCGTCCATGATGCATCCGCGTCATCCGCTATGCATCCACCCCTTCCGCTATGCGTCTGGTTCACAATTCTCCCCTGGAACCCCTTCAGATGTGTCATCCACTTCCATCCGCTGTCATCCGCTAGGCTTCCTATGAACATCCGCTGAACATCCCCGTGACATACGACCCCGTCTGTTCTTTTCCATTCTTTTCCGTTCTGTTTATGCAAATTTTCACCACTTTTGGGAGCGGATGACAACGGATGGAGCCACCCCCGAAATTTTGCTTGTCCGCTGTGTCCTTTTTGCATACGTTTTGCGTCCGTCGGCCAGTGGGACCTAGCCTTAACACATAGAGTTTTAGATCTGATATCTGTAAGAGTCATTTTTTTCACCTAATATGTACGGCTACACTGATTCATTTTTTTCTAATATACAACTATAATTACAGATAAAACTACTTTGATAATGGCAGCTTCATAAACAAATATCTAGGTATCCTTTTAAAAATGGATAGAATACAGTTAAAACTGGATTAGGGTTGAGGTACAAAGAAGAATGGATATAAACCTTTCTGCTTTTATTTCTACAGCTTTGAGGAAGAGCACTCAAAGGAACATAAAAAAACTTTATTCAAGAATTATAAGGACTAAGTGATTCATGGGGAAATCTCTGTATTCATTTGTTTTTGTTGAGAATTGAATGTGAAAATTAGAGGAAGTTTGGGGAAGTGAAGAATCTGAAGACTAATTCTTAGTGTTGTATAAAGCTTTGAAGAGGTGCTTTATTTCAATGATACTTTGAGAAAAACACACTTTCAGAACTGCAATCACTCCCCTTTTAAAAAAAATATGGAAGCAAAATGTCACTTGAGTTTTTAAAATTTCAACATTATTTTTATATGTTTCTCTTTTTTTATCACTTGTGAGATTGGCTTATCTCCTAAAGGCAAAGAGAAGAGGCAAGAGAAGTGATGATATCCATCCTCGCAGTACTATATTGTATTTATTGTCAGGAAGTGACATACAGAAAATGTCATCATTTCATTTTTATCATTTTTTTTTTCTGTTCAGAAAGTCACCCACTTCCCTCAAGTATTGGAAGTGAGGCAAGAAAATGTCAATAGTACTTAGATAGACGTATATACTTCTCCACAGTGCATTACAGCATTATTTGAGCAGATTACAGTGTTAGCATATTGCCCCTAACAAACTCAGTCCTCATTTTATTAACTTCAGAAGCATGGAAGATGAAGTCAACCTTGAGCTGTTCAGGACTATGGGCAGAGTTAGCCTGCAATACTGCATTTTAACCACTATGCCACTATGGCTCCAGCCAGGTGAGGTGTCTTTTTGGGAAGTGCTGCTAATGAAGCTGCTACTTTAGAGTAGGAGGAAGAGTCAGGTGGAAAGATCCCAGAGGCTTCCGTGCTATTCACTACAGATTCATTGTAAAGTCCATGTCACACTGCACCAACGGATGGAAAGAGGATGTAAAACGGAGAGAAATACTTGCCATCCGTTGGTTAACGCGATTCATCCGTTCTGTACTCACTGGGTCCTCTCTATCCGTCCAGCATCTGACGACTGAGGTTCCATCTGCTCAAAAATGTTTGAGCTGCTCAAAACTTTTTGAGCGGAAAATATATCCAACGTGTCCATTCTGCATCCGCAATGCATACGGGGAACATCCGTTCTACATACGTCATCATCTGTTACGCATTCGCTATTTCCGCTAGACATCCGCTGCGCATCTGCGCAACTCAAATCCGCTCCAGCGGAAAATGGACATAGGGAGGAAGCGAAACGGATGCGGAACGGACGCACAGCGTTAGTAGCACGGATGGAGAAAGGATGAAAGCAAATGCAGCTCGCAAAGAAAGCATTTAAAATGGAAAAAATGTTCGCAGAGGGGACCTATCTCGGATATTAAGGATGTCTAGAGGATGCCTAGAGGATGCAAAAGGACGCATAGTGGAAAACCTATATTGCCTATAAAAAGGGGCAGTAACTCACATGGATCTCACTTTCAGTCCAGCAGCCCTGCTGTGCAGACCTCTGCAGCCTTCATCTGGCTCTTGCTCGTCTACAACATTCAGTCATCTCCACCATGGATCGTAACACACTCCTTTCGGTAGCCACCATCATTCTGCAACAGTGCGGAGTCATCTACAGGCTCTTTCAACTGTTCTACGGCAAGATAAGGAGGCGTCCAAGAAGTGTCTGGATCCGAAGATGGATCGGGAGAAGAGCAGAGTATGGGCTGTACAACAAGCTGATGGTGGACTTAAGGAACAAAGACACTCGTGCATTCCATAACTTCATGAGGATGCCTCCAGCCATGTTTGACGAAGTTGTGCAGCAGCTGACACCCAGGTTGACCAAGCAGAGCACCAACTTCCGGCCCAGCCTGGAACCTGGGCTCAAGGTGGCACTCACTCTGTGCCACCTGGCCTCAGGGACCACCTACAGGAGCATGCAGTACGGCTGGAGGGTGCCACACAACACCATCAGCATTGTGGTCAGAGAAGTGGTGCAGGCCATCATCGAAGAATACCTGGAGGAGCTCCTCCAGTGGCCCTCCACTGAAGAAGGATGGAAGAAAGTTGCAGAGCAGTGGTATCAGAGGTGGAACTTCCCCCACACCGTTGGAGCCATAGATGGGAAGCACGTGGCCTACAAAGCTCCAGCCAAGTCGGGGTCCACTTATTTCAACTACAAGGGCTTCTTCAGCATCATCCTCTTTGCCATGGTCGATGCTGACTACAAGTTCATGTACATCGATGCTTCAGGCAATGGGTCAGCTTCAGATGCCCAGGTATACAACTCCAGTTACCTCAAGGAGGGGCTGGAACGCAATCTCATCATGGGTTCCCAAATCCAAACCCCCTGCCCAACGACACACAAGATGTGCCCTACTTCATCATGGGGGATGACGCCTTCTCCCTCAGATCCTACCTCATGAAGCCCTACACTTCCAGACTCCTCACCTGTGAAGAGAGGATATTCAACTACAGGCTGTCCAGGGCAAGGCAGGTGGTGGAGAATGCCTTTGGCATCCTGGCCAACAGGTTCCAGGTACTTCTCACCACCATGCAGCATCACCCACAGACTGTGAGGAGGATCGTGGAAGCTTGCTGCAACCTGCACAATCTCATGCGCACCTGCTACCCAGTGTTGCAGAACTGGCTCGTGGACCTCCAACAAGGCAATGGGGATATGGAGCCTGGGGAATGGAGGCAAGGGCGAAACCTGATAGACACTAAGGATGTGCAAGGCCCCAACAGAGCTT
Source organism: Laticauda colubrina (assembly GCA_015471245.1). Taxonomy (NCBI): domain Eukaryota; kingdom Metazoa; phylum Chordata; class Lepidosauria; order Squamata; family Elapidae; genus Laticauda; species Laticauda colubrina. Next base: position 14,852,608 of record BLBF01000031.1, on the reverse strand, counting down.
CACGTGAAAGGAAGAAGCAGCGCAACCTCCTGAGATACTGGTGCAACTCCCCAGGTGGAGCAGTGGAGTGGCAAGACAGGATGATAGATTCTTTATGGATTCTTCCTTCAGCCTGTCTCATCATACTGATGAGATTGGGCCATGTATGTTGGGTGGGCTTACAATGAACAGGGCATTTAATAAAGAGTTGTTTTTATGTTGACATGTGTGGATTAATGATTACATTATTATTGATAATAAAGGACCATAGGTGTGGCACCTGGAAGGGTGGACCATACAGTCCCACTATGCTTACACTGGAGGTTTATCTATCCCACAGCTATTACCCATCCCAAAAGTATCCCTGCCCATCCCACAGCTATTACACATCCCAAAGGTATCTCTGCCCATCCCACAGCTATTACCCATCCCAAAGGTATCCCTGCCCATCCCACAGCTATTTCCCATCCCAAAGGTATCCCTACCCATCGCACTGCTACCTTAATCCATCCCACAATCATGCAAAGGCTTAAACCATTTCTAAAGCTTCCACCAAGACTTTATTAAATAAAATAAATGAAGCAAGTGTGTGAAGCAAAGATAATCTTTATTAATAACAAGCTGTAAAAGCAAAATGACCCAAGTCAAGTGTCCAAAGCAAAAATAAAGTCAACAGGTAGCCACCCAGTCTCTGGCACTCTTCTTGGTCACTCGGAGGGGTGCCCAGTCTCAGGGGTAAAGGGTCCAGGTGCTGTGGAGGTGGCTGCTGCTGGAGTGCTGGTCTTCAGCCCCACTGGGGTGCCTGGCCCCAAGAGGACAACAGGGGACGGTGTGTTGAGGAAGCTCTCAGACAGGTGGGTCAGCTCCGTGATGTTGAAAGCCCCTTCCTCCATGACATGGGATGTCAGCCCCAATACCGATGACAGATGTACTGAGGCCGGGCTTGGCTGTGGGGTGGAGGAAGGAGCAGTGTAGTGGGGCTGTCTGGTCTGCAGCTGGGTGAGGACTGGCTTCGGTGGCATCGGTGGCATGGGTGGCATCGGTGGCGTGGGTGGCATCGGTAGCATCAGTGGCACCGGTGGCGTATGATGTACCTGTGCCTGGACTGGGAAGGGATGCCTGTGCTGCTGGACCTCCTGGTAGCCGTAGCCTTGGTAGGGGAGGGCCTGTGGAAAGCCTTGGAAGGGCAGTGACTTCACCTGGGGTGGAGGAGCAGGCCTGGACTGGGTGGGAGCAGGTTCAGCTTGGTCTGGAGGGTTGTGAAGAATATTGGTGATCCTGTCCTTCACCCCCTGGTACTGGGGCTCCGACATCTTCATGAGGGTCTGGTTGAAATAGGTGAGGAAGGGCTTGCGGTTGGAGGATGGGGCGTCGGTGTGTACCAGCTGAGAGAGGAGATCTACGCTGCTCCTGATGGTGTCTCTTATCTCCAGCAGGACATTGTGGCTCTGCCCCTCCGGTCTGCCTCTCTGCCTTTCTGTGGAGGTGGAGCTGGGGGTGGATGTGGGTTGGGCTGTGGTGGAAGTGCCGTCTCCTTTCTCCCACTGTGTCAGGGGGTCCTCCACACACTCTGCCACAGGTAGTACAGCTGTTGGGGGGTTCTCTGTTGTGGCACGCTCCACAGATACCTGCCTGGACACAGGAGCTAACTCTTTGCCAGAAGAGGACTGGCTCTCATCAGGCTGCCTGAGAGAGAGGGTTGTGAGAGGGGCTGTTCCTCGCTGGCAGATCTCACCCTCCAAGAAGCTGCACTTGGCCATCACGTAGGCCTCTTTCCGTCAGCTTGACCATGGCCTGGTCAGATTTCTTGAGGTGCAGCTTCCCGTACCAGGTGTGCATGTGCTTTCACCAGCTGAGGAGCACCTCCGAAGTGTATCCCAGGCTCTCCGCCTTCTCTCTCCAAGCATCCTGCTTCCTTTTGGTGTCGCGATAGAGCCTGTGTCCCTTCCACCATAGATACTCGTTCTCCCTCAGCCATTCCAGCACCTCCTCCTCATGTTTCTCTTCTATGTTGTATTGCCTTCTCTCCCGTTCACGCATCTGCCTCTTCCTCCCTTTGGCAGGGCCATATGGGCCCTCATCAGAGGGGCTTTGAGGTTGTAGGGGCTGGTCCTCCACACCACCTCCACCACCAGCAGCAGCAACAACAGTAGCAGCAAAAGCAGGACCAGCAGCACCAGCAGCACCAGCAGGACCAGCAGCACCAGCAGGACCAGCAGGACCAGGAGCATCAGCAGGACCAGGAGCATCAGCAGGACCAGCAGAACCAGGAGTACCAGCAGGACCAGGAGCACGAGCAGGACCAGGAGCAGCGCCAGCAGAGTAAGCACCAGCAGGACCAGCAGGACGAAGAGCAGCGCCAGCAGAGTAAGCACCAGCAGAAGCACCAGCACCAGGAGCAGTGTCAGCAGAGTAAGCACCAGCAGAAGCACCACCACCAGAAGCAGCATCAGCAGAAGCACCACCACCAGAAGCAGCCTCAGCAGAGTAAGCACCAGCAGAAGCACCACCTCCAGAAGCAGCATCAGGAGAAGCACCACCTCCAGAAGCAGCATCAGCAGAAGCACCAGCACCAGAAGATCGAGGCCGGGCAGCAGAAGCCCCAGCAGAAGCAGAGTCAGGGCCAGGGGGTGGGAGGGTGGCCCTGTCCCTCTTGCCAGGGCTGACAGCAGATGGCAGAGGCTTCCATTTCTTCCCCATGGTTGTTGGGTTGCTGGCTGGCTGGCTGGCTGGCTGGCTGGCTGGCTGGAGAGCTGTGTCTGGAAGCAGGTCTTTCTTCTGAATGGTGACCTGCTTGGGAGCTGCTTCCCTTTATATCCGTGGGGCTGATGCAATGCATCCTCCCCGCATGCGCAGTGAACGCTAGGCATCCTCTAGGCTTCCGCTAGGCTTCCGCTAGGCATCCGCTAGGCTTCCGCTGTGCATCCGCTTCATCTGCTCAGCGTCCGTTCTGCATCCGCTGTATCCATTCCGCATCTGCTTTGCTGAGGTCCCCCGGAAGCCTAGCGGATGTGCCATCCGCTCTCATCCACTTCCATCTGCTGGTCTTCCGTGGAGCATCCGCTTTCCATCCGCCCTACGTCCTCCCCCTGTCCGTTCCTTTCCGTGTTGTCTGCTCTGGTTATGCAAATTTTTACCCCTTTTGAGAGCGGATGACAATGGATGGAACATTTTTCTCATCCGCTGTGTCCTTTTTACAAACGTTTTGCATCCGTCGGCCAGTGTAACAGGGCCTTAACTCTTTACCTAGAAAACTTTCTTAACCAGCAAATTTGAACCTATTCTTGAATTTGACACAAGAAACAATTATATAAATAAATAGTTTGGTTTGGTTTGATTTGATTTAGTTATATTTTCACAATATTGTTTGGATCAACTTAGTTCTGACAAAGTTGTTTTTAAAATTCTTGTAAAGGTTCAGATTGATTTACCTTGCATTTTTTGCAGAAATAGAGATTGATTTACCTAGATTGCCTCTTGGTTGTTTATTTTGTGTCTTTACTTAGGCTGTTTGATCCTAATGCTGTTTATGCTTCTAAAGCAGTGTTTTTCAAACTTGGCAACTTTAAGATTGACTTTAGGGTTGAAACTTACATCTTGAAACTTAAAACTTAAATCTTGACCAAATTGAGACTTTAAGATGTAAAGTTACCTTTAATATTTAAAGTCCACATATGTTAAAGTTGCCAAGTTTAAAAACATTGCAGTTGAGGCTTCTAAGTCAGTGACTTTTTTAACAAACTAAAGGAAAATTATGAAATTAGTATTCATGGTTTATGTGAATTTTGAAATAATGAAGTTGAATGACATGTTTTGTAAACCAATAGAAAATTTCAACTAATTATGGAAAATGATTTATTTCATAAAATTGCTTTATTTTTAAAAAAGGCAATCCTCTTTCTGTTTTGAACATCTGGGACAGGGGTGTCAAACTCACATGCTGTCCACGCCCACCCACATTTTAGGGAAAGTCATGATACATCACATGATGATGAGTTTGATACCCCTGTTCTTGGAGAATGTTTAGTAATAGTTGAAAGCTAATACATCACACACTGAACCCAAAATAACAGTAGTAGATTTTGTCATATAAAGGCTGACCCAGTTCTAAATGGATATAACAATATAGAATTACTGTCAAGTCTGACATAACTCACAGGATGCAATCAGATGGCCTCATTAAAGTAGTATCCCCCATTCCTTCTGCATCAGCTTCTGCATCACTTAAACCAAAAAGTTGATTTGTAGCATACCAAAAGCTTTTTTCACATCCAACAGGTTACACTGCAGATTTATGTGTATCAGTGTACAAGTTTATTATATCAACCAGAAGCCTTAAGTTACCTGAAAACTGATAACCTAACTGGATTGTACAGGCTAACTTATTATGGGTAATAGCTGCTGCAATCTAATCAATGTAGCTGTTAACATCTTAGCATCAATATTTAATAGAGATATCAGGAAATAACTTGCATACTGGATAAGATCCCTATGAGATTTCAAAACTGCAGTGATATAAACTTAACAATATGAGGATGAAAGCTTTTTATTTTTCAAGAGACACTTGAAATATATATTTTCAAATATATTTCAGAAATATAGAATCTCCTTAGCTCCTGAAGGTTTCTACCATTTAAAGTTATTCCATGTGATCCTGGCACCTATTGAATTTATTTGTATCAATAGTATAGGGATTTGTTTTTGTAATATCAGAGGTGAGGTTAATTTGTTTTTATTCTTAATTCCTGAAACAGTTGTGTCAATTTATTTAAGAAAATAATTTATCTGCTTGCAAGTTATATTTTCCAATATGGACTATCAATTTTTATAAAATTAAAAAATAATGATTTCATTATAATTAGCAAAATTATTTCAGATAAATCTCATTACTTGCCAGTGAGAAGCTAGTCATAGTTTTTTTTCTTTGTGTTCCCATATGCTTGTCTCATTTAGTGTGTGTGTGTGTGTGTGTGTGTGTGTGTGTGTGTGTTCACATAAACTGGTCCAATTCCAATTGAATAGATTTTAAAGTATAATATCCTTCCTGAATCAATTTGTGGAATATTTCTTTCATTGCTTCTAGTTCATGTTTGTTATGTTATGATTCATTCATCTTTTTCTATAAGGAAAGACAGGCTATTATTCTGCCAAGAATAAAATGTTTTAAATATATCTAAGATCATCCTCATATTTATTTGAAGAAAAAAGAAATCTGTATCTTTCTTCTCTTGTTCTATAAGCTGTGAATTTTTCAATTAGTTTTTATAAGATAATGTCTTCCAATAACAGAGATGTTTTTATCCAAACTCTAGGGTTAGGGTTGATAACATTATGAATACCTGATTGAAATTAAAGTTGAACCAACTTTGCATTTGTCAATTAAATTAACCACTGAATGTAATATGGAAAAAACAATTCAGTCTTGAATATATACTCCTTGGGGAAAAAAAAATATAGTACTGTCTAAACCAATCCCCTGTTGGTCCACTAAATTTAATTCCTGGATGTAAATAGAGAATATTGTGACTTTGCTGATTCATTTTTCTTTTCTAAAAAACTAAATTAAAATCTCCAGGAACTAACATGATTTACATTTTCTCATAATCTCAAAATATTATCTCAATAATTATGTAAATAACTAGATTTATTTTTGATTGGACAATAATAATTTATTCATCCTTCCTGAATATTTCTATATTTGACTAGTCAAATCATACTGCAGCCATCACCTAAACTCTATTGTTGAATTATACATTTAGAAGTTGTTTCATTAAAATTGGTACTCATCTGGGAAAGTTTGAATTTATCTAGCTCTGCTGAATGCATTCACTAGTTAAAAGGCTTTTTTTCATTTAAGAGCATGTATTTTTCTTGGAAAAACAAACATTCAAATTCATCAATTCATTCATTTTCATTCATTTAAAAACAAAAACATAAAACTACAACAACAGAAAACCACACTCCCAATGCATTAAGGCCCTGTCACACTGCCCAACGGATGAAAAACGTTAGTAAAAAGGACACAACGGACGAGAAAAATGTTCCATCTGTTGTTATCCGCTCTCAGAAGGGGTGAAAATTTGCATAACCAGAGCGGATAATACGGAAAGGAACGGACGGGGGAAGGACGCAGAGCGGATGGAAAGCGGATGCAGAACGGAAGCCCAGTGGATGGAAGCGGATGAGAGTGGATGACACATCCGCTAGGCTTCCGGGGGACCTCAGCAAAGTGGACGCGGAATGGATACAGCGGATGCAGAGCAGATGCCGAGTGGATGAAGTGGATGCACAGCGGATGCACAGCGGATGCACAGCGGAAGCCTAACGGATGCCTAGCGTTAATTTCGCATGTGGGGAGGATGCATTGTGTCAGCCCCGCGGATATAAGAGAAGCAGCTCGGAAGCAGGTCACCATTCAGAGGAAAGACCTGCTGCTGGACGGATTGACAGCCTTGCCTGCCCTGCCTGCATGCCTGCATACCTGCCTGCAAGCCTTGCTGCCAGCCTTGCTGCCAGCCTCCCTGCCAGCCTTGCTGCCAGCCTCCCTGCCAGCCTTGCTGTCTGCCTGCCTGCCAGCCTTGCTGCCAGTCAGTCTGCCTGCCAGCCTTGCTGCCTGCCTTCCTGCCAGCCTTGGTGCCTGCCTGCCTACAAGCCTTCCTGCCAGCCTTGGTGCCTGCCTCCCTGCAAGCCTTACTGCCAGCCTTCCTGCCAGCCTTGGTGCCTGCCTTCCTGCCAGCCTTGGTGCCTGCCTGCCTGCCAGCCTGTCTGCCAGCCTTCCTGCCAGCCTTGGTGCCTGCCTGCCTGCCAGCCTTGGTGCCTACCTGCCTGCCAGGCTGCCTGCCAGCCTTGGTGCCTGCCTGCCTGCCAGCCTTGATGCCTGCCTGCCTGCAAGCCTTCCTGCCAGCCTTCCTGCCAGCCTTGGTGCCTGCCTCCCTGCCAGCCTTACTGCCAGCCTTGGTGCCTGCCTTCCTGCCAGCCTTGGTGCCTGCCTGCCTGCAAGCCTGTCTGCCAGCCTTCCTGCCAGCCTTGGTGCCTGCCTGCCTGCCTGACAGCCTTCCTCCAGCCTTGGTGCCTGCCTGCCTGCCAGCCTTGGTGCCTGCCTGCCTGCAAGCCTTCCTGCCAGCCTTGGTGCCTGTCTCCCTGCCAGCCTTCCTGCCAGCCTTGGTGCCTGCCTCCCTGCCAACCTCCCTGCCAGCCAGCAACCCCACAACCATGTGGAAGCACAGCAAACCTCAGCCATCTGCTGCCAGCCCTTGCAAGAGGGTCAGGGCTACCATCCCACCCCCTGGCCCTCACTCTGATTCTGCTGGGGCTTCTGCAGCACGAGCTCGCTCTTCTGGGGCTGGGGCTTCTGCTGCTTCTGCTTTTGGAGGAGCTGATGACAAGCACTCCAGCACCAGCCACCTCCACAGCACCTGCACCCTTCACCCCTGAGACTGAGCGACCAAGAGGAGTGCCAGAGACTCATTTTTGTTTTATAGCTTCTTGTTATTAAAGTCTATTTTTGATTCACACACTTGCTTCATTTCTTTTTTTTTAATAAAGTCTTGCTGGAAACTTTTAGAAATGGTTTAAGCCTTTGCATGCTTGTGGGATGGGTAAGGATAGCAGTGGGATGGGCAGGGATACCTTTGGGATGGGTAATAGCTGTGGGATAGATAAACCTCCAGTGCAAGCATAGTGGGACTGGATGGTCCACCCTCCCAGGTGCCACACCTATGGCCCTTTATTATCAATAATAATGTAATCAATCATCCACAAATGTCAACATAAACACAACTCTTTATTAAATGCCCTGTTCATTGTAGGCCCACCCAACATATATGGCCCAACCTCATCCATGTGATGAGACAGCCTCAAGGAAGCATCCATTAATCATCTATCATCCTGTCTTGCCACTCCACTGCTCCAGCTGGGGAGTTGCACCATTGTCTCAGGAGGTTGCGCTGCTTCTTCCCTTCACATAAGGATCTGTTGGGGCCTTGCACATCCACAGTGTCTATCAGGTTTCACCCTTGCCTGCATTCCCCAGGCTCCATGTCCCCATTGCCTTGCTGGAAGTCCACGAGCCTGTTCTGCAACACTGGGTAACGGGTGCGCATGAGATTGTGCAGGATGCAGCAAGCTTCCATGATCCTCCTCACGGTCTCTGGGTGATGCTGCATGGTGGTTAGAAGTACCTGGAACCTGTTGGCCAGGATGCCAAAGGCGTTCTCCACCACCCACCTTGCCCTGGACAGCCTGTAGTTGAACATCCTCTCTTCACGGGTGAGGTATTTGGAGGTGTAGGGCTTCATGAGGTAGGTTCTGAGGGAGAAGGCGTCATCCCCCACAATGAAGTAGGGCACATCTTGCGTGTCGTTGGGCAGGGGTTCTGGATCTGGGAAGCCCACGATGAGGTTGCGTTCCAGCCCACCCTTGAGGTCACTTGCGTTGTATACCTGGGCATCTGAAGATGAGCCGTTGCCTGAAGCATCGATGTACATGAACTTGGCTGGAGGCATCCTCATGAAGTTCTGGAATGCACAAGTGTCTTCGTTCCTGAGCTCCACCATCAGCTTGTTGTACAGTCCGTACTCTGCTTTTCTGGCAAATCATCTTCAGACCCAGACGCTTCTTGGCCGCCTCTTTTTCTTCTCGTTGTAGAGTTCACAGAGCCTGTAGATGGCTTCGCACTGTTGCAGAAGGATGGTGGCTGCCAAAAGGACTTTGTTACGATCCACGGTGGACATGACTGGATGCTGGGGAAGAGGAAGAGGCAGATGAAGGCTGCAGAGGTCTGCCGCAGGGCTGCTGTTCTGAAAGTGAGATCCAGATGAGTTGCTCCCCCTTTTTATAGGCAGTATAGGTTTTCCCCTAGGTGTCCTTTTGCATCCTCTCGGCATCCTCTAGACATCCTTAATATCCAAGATAGGTCCCCTCTGCGAACGTTTTTTCCATTTTACATGCTTTGTTTCCGTGCTGCATCCGCTAGGCATCCGTTCTGCATCCGTTCCGCGTCTGTTCCGCTTCCTCCCTGCGTCCATTTACCGCTGGAGCAGTTGAGTTGCGCAGATGCACAGCAAATGCCTAGCGGATATAGCGGATGCGTAACGGATGAAGAACGTATGCCTAGAGGATGCGTAGCGGATGCAGAATGGACGAATTGGATACATTTTCCGCTCAAAAGTTTTGAGCAGCTCAAAACTTTCTGAGCGGATGAAACATCAATAAACGGATGCTGGACGGATAGAGAGGAAGCAAAACGTATGCATTGAGTACAGAACGGATGCATCGCGTTCATCAACGGATGGCAAGTGTTTCTCTCCATTTTACATCCTCTTTCCATCCATTGGTGCAGTGTGACATGGGCTTTATTTATTGGTATAGTGATTGTAATAGAGCCCTAAATTCCAAACAATTCAAAATTTACACATTTGGACTTTAAACACTACGTAATTCATTATTAGCTTTTTTAAAAATGCAAAAAAGATATTAAAAATCATGAATAAAAAAGAAGTAGAATGTACTATATGTAGGAAAAATGTAATATTCAAGCCTATTGATTTTTTTTAAAGAAATGAAAATAAAATCAGAAGTATTTTTTAAAGTATCTGTGGCTGGCAAGACTTTTACTGCAGATATGCAAATTACTCAGACTTATCTCTCTCCTTGAAGGCTGCAAATAAAAAAAGTAGAAGAATGGGGCAAAGCCGCAAAAAAGTATTCTGTGTAATTAATAGGGCTTTCGAGCTACCAAAGCAGTAAATTATTTCTGAGTGAACTTGTGTGGAACTTTTAATTAGGATGGGTAGCTGTCTGGGTTTTTTTTTATGTACAGGGTTTATCGTACCTTGGGTAAACCAAATTAGGGATACAGAAAGTCTTCATCCCTTTTTGTCTGACTGTGAAGAAGGCTTGCTGCAATTCTTTGTACCTCTGTGCCAGCTGGAAATGTAAATCTGGAAATTGCATAAGCTTCTTTTCCTTATACTCCAAATTTATTCACCTTTGATTGTCCTTTGGATTGATTGTCATATTTTATCTTATGTTTCCCACCTTAAGCCACCCAAAAACTACCATGACAACTCGTCAGAAAATTAAGGGAGCTGTGATCTAGATTGACAATCTAGGCATCAGTAGATTCACAGAATCTACCCAAAACAGGTAAAAACAAAATGTTTAGACAGTTGCTGCTAATGCTGCAAATAATACAATCAAAGGAGACTATTTTTCCTTGCTTTCTTTGTCCTTGGATGCAATCTAAGACTTGCTGGCAAACCACCTGCTGTTTAGTTATTGTCATGGCTCAAGCAGGTGAAGGTGATTTTTTTTTTTTCATTTGTTGGGGTCTTGACTTCTTGTTGCTTTAAGTGCTTCTTTATCTCCTCTCGATCTTGCCGGCCTTTTCAGAAAATTCTCAGAATGAGGAATCTAGTGACTGAAACATGATATGCATCTCAACATGGTTTACTTCTGAGGAGTAATTTCAACCGGAATATCAGGTATAGATACAGCTTTCAATATATTTCACATCTGAATTGAGGTGTCAACTGTAGTTCCCACCTAGCAAAGGAGAGCAAATAATGTGTTCTCCCATGAGCTGTTCAGAACATCCAGAGACGGGAAGTGCTTCAGTTTCTTCTGGAAAAGCTGGGCTTAAAACTCTGGGACGCTCCTCCTCCTCCACGGAAGTCCTCCTCAGAGTCCCCTAGTTTTAGCTCAGCCTTCATGGTAAGAGGTTGTGCACTCCCTGACTGGAATGGTTTTGCTCAAATTCAGGTTGGATTTTAAAACCCTTCACTAATTTGGTCTTTCAGGCTTTCCCCTCTATCAAGGTAAAAACCAACAGCTTTCCCTTAAATTAGCAGAGCCTGCCATCTGCAGGCAGCCTGAGGCTCTTGCCTCAGAAAATAGCCTTATCTCCATTCCAATCACTTTCCCTCACAAATTAGTGGAGCCTGCCTCTCCGCAGGCAGCTTGAGGCTTTCTCTCCAGCAAACAGCCTTATCTGCCTTTCCGATCATCTGCTTACAATCGGAACGGAAAGCTCACAGCCGAGACTTCCTGGCCTTGCCGTTTTTTTTTTTTTTTTTTTGCCTTCTATCAGCAGCGTTTTAAATCTCAATTAAAGCAGCAGCAGCAGCGGTTCTCCAGATGGCTCAGGCTTAACACCGGTGATTCCACTTCCCGTCCTTTTCAATAGCTGCCTCAATTTCGCGCCTAATCTCCACAGCCTCCATTTCTCATTTGTTTCCCTTGCTGGGGGACCGAGAAAGTAATTGCCTCAGCCTCCATTTCTCGCTGGTTTCCCTTGCTGGGGACCAAGACATTAAAGTTCCATTGTGCCTTCCCTGGGTTTAGCTATTCCTCTGCCTAACATGGAACTAAACATTTACCCATTTTACAGGCATTTCTCTGTATTTGCCTTTGGATCATTTACTCAATCAGAAATTGTGATTGACATTTATATTGCGGGGCCTTTGTCTCTGACAGGCAAGGAGTCATATCAGAGCCTGTAATAGCTGGTTTCCCTTGCTGGGGACCAGAGATCTGGAGTCCTTCTATCACTTGGAGCACTTGGGGGTTTCCCTTGCTGGGGACCCTTAGATACTGTTCACCATTTAATCTCTTATGCCCATAAATATACAGTCTTGCTTTCTTGGAGGAGAGTTCTGATTTCAACTGCAGAGGATATCATTTTCAATATCAATAATAATCATAATAATAAAAAAATAATTAAAAAAATAATTGATATTCAGAGGCAAGACAATCCATCATACAAAATGAAACGTGACTTCGCTTTCAGCTCCAAGCCAAATAAGCCCTGTGACAAGCCTGTGGGTCCCCAAAAAACCTCTAAGGTAGCAGATAAAGATGCCCATAGAAGGCACCAAGCATTGGAAAGACAATTGCAAAAACAAGCAAGGGAGGCAGACAAGAGGGCCATGACTGATCAGAACCCAAACCCATTGATGGGGCCCTTGGACTTATCTACCCAGCCCAGACAGGCTGTTCCTAGACAACCCCCCATAGGCACATCTCCTCCATTGAGCACTGGCCGGCCAGTTCCTGAGGCAACCTTCACCCCTACTGCCGTTGGCCTAAGACAGGAGGAGGTTTTACCTAAGTCTATTCCCATCGAGATGAGGCAATGGATGGAGATGGCAATTCAAAGGGGTATTGCAGCTGGAGTTCAGCGATCCATCTGAACCAGACACTTACTGACCACTTTGGATGCGGGATCCTTGTCCGCCTGCTCCTTTGGGCATACCCAACGACATCAATTGCAGGTATTCCATAATATTCCTGACATACGGGCCCAGGGCCTTCAGGAGGAGGTGAACTTTGAGGACCAGGAGGTTTCCATGCAGGGGGGGTCGATCCATCAGATGGACTTGGAACTGTCAGAGGTGGACCCACTAGAATGGGGAATGTTGGATGACAAGGGCCTCATTCCAGGCCAACCTACTTTTTCTGGCCTTTTTCATCCACACCTCTTTAAATCTTTATTGTTCAAAGCAAAGAACACTGCTAAACTAGGTACATCAGACCCTCATCCACTACCAACAGGGTCTCAGGACGAATCCCAGGACCTAATATTCTCGCAACCGACTAATGAGGTGGAAACTATCCCTGTCCCTTGTATGTTTGCTGAATTAGTACAAAATCAATGGGCATCAGCAGCATCATACCCAGCCCCAACAGGATATGATAAGCGATATTTTAATTTGGCTCCAGAGTTTGCAAATTCTCTCAAAATGCCAGAGGTGGATGAACCCATTGTTGCACTGGCCTCTTCTTCTACCTTCCCTAATGAGGTTGAGGAAGCCCTGAGACTGGAAGAAAAGAGGGCAGAGTTAGCACTCCATAAGGCGCACATTTCTGACGCTTGGGCCATTAGGAGAGCTACAGCTGCATCCTTTTTTACACGTCCCTCTCTCCGATGGCTCTCCCACTTGAGGGATTTATTGCTGGCATCAAACATCAGAGCTCACCAGGACTTAGCTAAAATTATGGCTGCTGTGGAGTTCTCTGCTGACGTCACATTTAATGCAGTCAAATTCTCGTCTAGGGCCATAGCATCTCATGTTTCAGCACAGAGACTGCTGTGGCTCCGACATTGGCAGGCGGATACCAAACATAAATGCAAGTTGGCATCAGCCCCAATATCGGGGGATAAATTATTTGGCAATGTCTTGGAGCCCCTCCTTGTAGAAAATAGAAACAAGAAAAAAGTGCTTCTCCCTCTTTTTCATAGATCTGAAAACAGAACGCCCCAGTCCTTTCAAAGGGGTTCCTTTCGGTCCTAATATCAGGGCCCCTATGTTCCCAGATCTCAGAGAACATCAGGCTACAGGCCCAGTTTTAGACAAGATAGGCCAGAATCTTCCGATAAAGGTCAGCAGGGAGGCCAAAATAATAGAAACCCTAGAGGCACTAGAGGCCGATTCTTTCATGGCCCCAAGTGAGCCCTTGAAAGCAGTTCCCATTGGAGGGTGGTTAAAACTGTTTGCCAATCAATGGGACAGCTCCACCTCTGATGTATGGGTCAAGGATTCTATTAGGTTTGGCTTGATGCTGGAGTTTCAATCCTCCCCCCCAAACTTTTTCATTAGGAGCCCTAGATCTTCAGACCCCATTAAGAAGGCGTTGATGAAGGAGGCTATCAATCATCTTCTGCATATTCGGGCCATTAGAGAGGTCCCATCTGAACAGCGGGGTCAAGGCTGTTACTCTCTATTGTTCGTGATTCCAAAATGTTCAGGGGGCTGGAGGGCAATTCTGGACCTCAAACGTTTGAACAAATCATTGGTTTATCGAAAATTTAAGATGTCTACTCTCCAGTCCATTCTGCTTAGCATCAGAGAGAACGATATCATGACTTTTATAGACCTCACAGAGACTTATCTACATATACCAATCAGACCTGCCCACTACAGATATCTTAGATTTTGCTATGGTGGTTGGCACTATGAATATATCACTCTGCCATTCGGTCTGGCTTCAGCTCCTAGGACTTTTACCAAGGTCCTCGCAGCGTTGGCTGCCTCACTCAGAATCAAATCTGTCCACTTGCAATGTTATCTGGATGATATTTTAATTTTGTCATCTTCCAGACATCAAGCAAAATTGGATACCAAGTTTACTCTGGAGACCCTTCAGGGTCATGGCTTTTCCATAAATTGGAATAAAAGCCACTTGATCCCCTCAACTAGGCTAGTTCATTTGGGGGCAGTGATAGATACTGTGGAGGGCAAGGTTTTCCTATCTTAGGACAGGTTAAACAGTATTCAGTCTTTGGCCAAGGAGATCAGGGCCTTAAGGAGGGTTTCCCTGGCATTGGTGTCTAAATTGTTGGGGAAACTGATTTCTTGTATTTCCATTGTGCCTTGGGCTCAATTCCATTCTAGAGAGCTGAAATGGTTCCTGCTACCTTTCCAGCGATCCGGAAGAGCCACTTCCAATGTCTGGATAAAGATACTGCACAACATTCTCCGATCGCTCCAATGGTGGTCGGAAAAAATGATAAACAGGGGATGCCCTTTCAAGGAACCTCACAGGATAACGATCACTACTGATGCCAGCCTGGTAGGATGGTGAGCTCACTTCCAATCCTACACTGCACAAGGAATTTGGTCTATTTCCGAACAAGCACAAAGCATCAACCTATTGGAACTGCGAGCAGTTCACCTAGCCTTATGCAGTTTTCTACCCCTTTTCCATTCATGCCATGTTCTGGTCTTGACAGACAATACCACAACCAAGGCCCACGTAAACAGACAGGGGGGTACTCATTCCAAACTTCTGATGCTGGAGACGACCAAGTTGTTCAAATGGGCTGAGGCCAATCTGTCTTTGATCAAGGTGGAATACATAGCAGGAGCATTAAACACACAAGCAGACTGGCTCAGCAGGGCCACGATAAATCAGGCAGAGTGGCGCATCCACCCGTCTGTCTTCCAGAAAGCAGTGCAGAGGTTTGGGCATCTTGTAGTCGATCTATTTGCCTCTCCTCTCAACACCCAATTGCCCTACTATATCTCAAGGTACCCTACTCAGGGGGCAGAGGCCGTCAATGCCCTGCAATGTCAGTGGCCTCCCGGGCTTCTATATGAGTTTCCTCTACTCCCAGTAATATCCAGGTTGATCCAGAAGTTATTGCAGGAATGAGTGGAATTGATATTGGTTGCCCCTTACTGGCCCAGGTGAACATGGTTCACAGATTTACAGAACCTGTCGAGAGAACAACCTTGGAGAATTCCACCATCGAAGGTTTCCCTCTCCCAAGGGCCGATACTCCACCCGAATCCACAATGGCTCAGTCTAGCTGTATGGAGGTTGAGCGGAGCCATTTAAGGGCCCAACAAATTTCAGGGGATGCTATTGCCACAATTCAAGTATCCAGACAGGCATCAACAAATCATATATACGAGGCCACATGGTCAGCCTTTTGTCACTGGTGCCAGGGGTCTAGGATCGACCCAACTGCTCCATCAATAGGACAATTATTGGGGTTTTTACAAGAGGGGTTGACCAAGGGCCTATCTCCAAATACATTATGTAGACAGGTGGCGGCTTTAGCCTCGGTGATAACCTGGGGGGACCTCCATTCCATAGCACACCATCCACATGTCTGCAGTTTTCTCAAGGGTGCTGCAAACTTATGACCTCCTGTAATTCACCGCTATCCCACCTGGGATCTCAACAAGGTGTTAATCGCTCTTACAACTGGTCCATTCGAGCCTCTAAGAACCACTAGTCTTAAATTCCTGACATATAAGGTGGCCTTCCTAATTGCAATCATATCAGCCAGAAGAATTTCTGAATTGGTGGCATTGTCAATGCATAAGGACCTGTGCGTGTTTCATGCGGACAGAGCGATTCTCCATTTGGACCCATTGTTCACTCCTAAAGTAAATTCAACCTTCCACAGAGCGCAGGAGTTGGTCCTTCTAAATTTCTGTCTGAAACCATCTCATAGGCTGGAACATCAATGGCATAGACTTGACGTGCAAAGGGCTTTACGCATCTATCTAGACCGCACAGCGTCATTTTGAAAATCTAAGGCTCTATTTCTATCCTTCAACCCATCCACTTTAGGACAAAAGGTGTCGTCCACGACCATCGGTAGATAGTTGAGAGCCACCATAGCTAAAAGTTACGAATGCCAGTCCATCTCAGTTCCTAAGGGCATTACAGCCCACTCAACAAGGAGCGCGTCAGCGTCAGCAGCATGGGCCACACAGGCCTCCAAAAATGAAATTTGCAGAGCGGCAACTTGGGCTTCACCATCCCCCTTTGTCAGAAATTATAAAATTGATTTCTACACCTCAGTAGATGCTTCATTTGGCAGAAGAGTCCTGCAGAGGTTCCACAGATTATAGGAGTGGATTTCATTCCAGACAGAGTCCCTCCCTAAGGACAGGCCAAGCTTTGATATGTCCCATCTCTGGATGCTCAGAACAGCTGGGAGAAAGGGAGTTGGTATTTACCTGATACACCCATTCTCTGTGAGCTGTGAAGAGCATCCAGTCCCACCCATTTCTTTCCATCTGGTGGGGTTCCGTTCCAGTCAGGGATCTAGATCAGGTGATGAGTTCTGGACTTTGGCACTCAGTCTTCGCAAAAGGAGACACTGAGGAGGAGTTCCATGGAGGAGGAGGAGCATCCCGGAGTTTTAAGCCCAGCCTTTCCAGAAGAGACTGAAGCACCTCCCGTCTCTGGATGCTCTTCACGGCTCACAGAGAATGGGCGTATCAGGTAAGTACCAACGCCCTTTCTCTAAAGCCACAATGTCCAGCTCTGTAACAGCCTCTCCAAAAGACAAGTCTGGGTGGGGAATTGTGAAAGAGATATTTGTCTCAAAGGAAATGAAAGAGGAGAAAGAAAAGGCTCCTTTTTAGGTATACAAAGCATTATTATCTTCCCCAAATACCAAAGGTGAAAAATGCAATTGATTAATTTCTCATCTTTGAGGCTGTGTCTCAAAACACACTCCACAAATATTATTGGGGAAGGGAGAAACTAACTGTGGTTTAGCACATCACTATTTTCCTGTAACATTTAGACTAATTGCATTTTTAAAATATTCCAATTTCCTATCTTTTTTCATAGTTTCTGATACACAGAAACAGCAAATAACATGGATTTCAGGATTTTATGAGATAGATATAATCGCCTACCTGAGAAGATTAAAAAAGAAATGTTTTCCATATCACTATGAATGTCAGGGTTTCTAGCATCATTCTTTTATTGGTTAAAAAGGAAAAAAAAAATCAGAATTACTTCTTTCTTGCAAAATAGGCAAAGTAGGGAATGCATATTAGGTCTAATATCTCAGCTTCAAGAACTGCTAAGAGTAGTTAAAAGCTAGCTCTTTTTAAAATGATCGTTAGAAAGTATGACTCACTTATTGACCACTCTCTTCAGTGTCTCTGGGGAACACCTAGGTGTTTTAAGATTACAAGCTAAATACATAGTTGAATGTTTATAAGAATGTTTCTTCTATAAGTGTTTCTTCCACTAAACTTCTCTGTGCTACCACAAAATCCTGTTTTCATAAATAACAGCTGAAGAGAAATGCCTATATCTGACATGCTTTGAATGTTGAAGGTTCTAGGTTCAATCAGGCATATCCAAATAGAAATGAAAAATCTCTAAAGCACACTCTTATAAGGCATTGCTCAACAATTTAAATCATGAATCCTCAATTTTGTGTCAAGTGGGCAACAGTTTGGCCACTAAGACACACCATGGCACTCCACAAAGTAGGCCACATGCTTTTCCTACATGGTTTTAATTTACAATAATAAGTGGGTCGCCAGCATATTATGAAGCAAAGTAGCTGTATTTCAACACCACCTTTGTAGATCTTAGTAAAGTGCTAAGAAAACAAGATAGTGCCTGCAGTACTGTGCTTCTTTTCCTTATGAAATATGTGTGTCTCATTCAGTATAAGTTCTTATATCACTGTAAGAGACATTAAGGAATCACTGAGACTAAGAGGTAAGAAACTGGTGTAGGATTAGGTACCAAGGAGAATCAGTTTTCCAAATCAATGTAGGGAGGCCAGAATTTCCACATAGTTATCACTTTAAGCCCATGTCACACTGCCCAACGGATGCAAAAAGGATACAGCGGACGAGCAAAATGTTCCATCCATTGTTATCCGCTCTCAAAAGGGGCAAAAATTTGCATAACCGGAGCGGATAACATGGACATGGGGAGGACGCAGGGCGGATGCAAAGTGGATGCGGAACAAAAGCCCAGCGGATGGAAGTGGATGGGAGCGGATGGCACGTCCGCTAGGCTTCCGGGGGACCTCAGCAAAGCGGACGCGGAACGGATACAGTGGATGCAGAGCGGAAGCCTAGCGGATGAAGCGGATGCACAGCGGATGCACAGCGGATGCACAGCGGATGCACAGCGGAAGCCTAATGGATGCCTAGCGTTAATTGCGCATGCGGGGGGGACACATTGTGTCTGCCCCGCGGATATAAGGGAAGCAGCTCAGAAGCAGGTCACCATTCAGAGGAAAGACCTGCTGCTGGAGGGATTGGCTGCCTTGCCTGCCCTGCCTGCATGTCTGCCTGAAAGCCTTGCTACCAGCCTTGCTGCCAGCCTCCCTGCCAGCCTTACTGCCAGCCTCCCTGCCAGCCTTGGTGCCAGCCTGCCTGCAAGCCTTGCTGCCAGCCTCCCTGCCAGCCTTGCTGCCATCCTGCCTGCAAGCCTTGCTGCCAGCCAGTCTGGCTGCCAGCCTTGCTTCCTGCCAGCCTTGGTTCATGTCTGCCTGCCAGCCTTGGTGCCTGCCTGCCTGCCAGCCTTCCTGCCAGCCTTGGTGCCTACCTCCCTGCCAGCCTTGGTGCCTACCTCCCTGCAAGCCTTCGTGCCTGCCTTCGTGCCAGCCTTCCTGCCAGCCTTGGTGCCTGCCTGCCAGCCTGCCTGCCAGCCTTCCTGCCAGCCTTGCTGTCTGCCTGCCTGCAAGCCTTGGTGCCTACCTGCCTGCCAGCCTTCCTGCCAGCCTTGGTGCCTGCCTTCCTGCCAGCCTTGGTGCCAGCCTTCCTGCCAGCCTCCCTGCCAGCCTTTCTGCCAGCCTTGGTGCCTGCCAACCTCCCTGCCAGCCAGCAACCCCACAACCATGCGGAAGCACAGCAAGCCTCAACCATCTGCTGCCAGCCCTGGCAAGAGGGGCAGGGCTACCATCCCGCCCCCTGGCCCTCACTCTGGTTCTCCTGGGGCTTCTGCAGCACGGGCTCGCTCTTCTGGGGCTGGCACTTCTGCTGCTTCTGTTTCTGGAGGAGCTGATGACAAGCACTCCAGAACAGGCCACCTCCACAGCACCTGGACCCTTCACCCCTGAGACTGAGCGACCAAGAGGAGTGCCAGAGACTCACTTTTGTTTTATAGCTTCTTGTTAATAAAGTCTATTTATCATTCACACACTTGCTTCATTTCTTTTTTTTAATAAAGTCTTGGTGGAAACTTTTAGAAATGGTTTAAGCCTTTGCATGCTTGAGGGATGGGTAAAGATAGCAGTGGGGTGGGCAGGGATACCTGAAGAATGAGCAGGGATACCTTTGGGATGGGTAATAGCTGTGGGATAGATAAACCTCCAGCGCAAGCATAGTGGGACTGGATGGTCCACCCTCCCAGGTGCAACATCTATGGCCCTTTATTATCAATAACAATATAATCAATCATCCACACATGTCAACATAAACACAACTCTTTATTAAACGCCCTGTTCATTGTAGGCCCACCCAACATACATGGCCCAATCTCATCCATGTGATGAGACAGGCTGAAGGAAGCATCCATTAAGCATCTCCCATCCTGTCTTGCCACTCCACTGCTCCAGCTGGGGAGTTGCACCATTGTCTCAGGAGGTTGCGCTGCTTCTTCCCTTCACATGAGGATCTGTTGGGGCCTTGCACATCCACAGTGTCTATCAGGTTTCGCCCTTGCCTCCATTCCCCAGGCTCCATGTCCCCATTGCCTTGCTGACAGTCCACAAGCCTGTCCTGCAACACTGGGTAGCAGGTGCGCATGAGATTGTGCAGGATGCAGCAAGCTTCCATGATCCTCCTCACGGTCTCTGGGCGATGCTGCATGGTGGTTAGAAGTACCTGGAACCTGTTGGCCAGGATGCCAAAGGTGTTCTTCACCACCCGCCTTGCCCTGGACAGCCTGTAGTTGAAGATCCTCTCTTTACAGGTGAGGCGTCTGGAGGTGTAGGGCTTCATGAGGTAGGTTGTGAGGGAGAAGGCGTCATCCCCCACGATGAAGTAGGGCACATCTTGCGTGTCATTGGGCAGCAGGTCTGGATCTGGGAAGCCCACGATGAGGTTGCGTTCCAGCTCCTCCTTGAGGACACTGGCCTTGTATACCTGGGCATCTGAAGATGAGCCATTGCCTGAAGCATCGATTTACATGAACTTGTAGTCAGCATCGACCATGGCGAAGAGGATGATGCTGTAGAAGTCCTTGGAGTTAAAATAAGTGAGTTGGGTGGAGATTTGCAGGCCACGTGCTTCCCATCTATGGCTCCAATGGTATGGGGGAAGTTCCACTTCTGATACCACTGCTCTGCAACTTTCTTCCATCCTTCTTCAGTGGAGGGGTACTGGAGGAGCTCTTCTTTGTATTCTTCGATGTTGGCCTGCACCACTTCTCTGACCACAATGCTGATGGTGTTGGATGGCACCCTCCAGCCGTACTGCATGCTCCTGTAGGTGGTCCCTGAGGCCAGGTGGCGCAGAATGAGTGCCACCTAGAGCCCAGGTTTCAGGCTGGGCCGGAAGCTGGTGCTCTGCTTGGTCAACCTGGGTGTCACCCGCTGCACAAGTTCATCAAACATGGCTGGAGGCATCCTCATGAAGTTCTGGAATGCACGAGTGTCTTCGTTCTGAACTCCACCATCAGCTTGTTGTACAGTCCGTCCTCTGCTCTTCTGGTGAACCATCTTCGGACCCAGACTCTTTTTGGCTGCCTCTTTTTCTTCTCGCAGTAGAGTTCACAGAGCCTGCAGGTGGCTTCGCACTGTTGCAGAACGATGGTGGCTGCCGAAAGGACTTTGTTGCAATCCACGGTGGACATGACTGTTTGCTGTGGAAGAGGAAGAGTCAGATGAAGGCTGCAGAGGTCTGTACTGCTGGGCTGCTGTTCTGAAAGTGAGATGCAGATGAGTTGCTCCCCCTTTTTATAGGAAATATAGGTTTTCCGCTAGGCATCTTCTAGGCATCCTGTAGGCATTCTTAATATCCGAGATAGGTCCCCTCTGCGAACATTTTTTCCGTTTTAAACGCTTTGTTTCCGTGCTGCATCCGTTCTGCATCTGTTCCGCGTCTGTTCCGCTTCCTCCCTGCGTCCGAGCGGATGTGAGTTGCGCGGATGCGCAGCGGATGCCTACCGGATATAGCGGATGCGTAACGGATGCAGAACGGATGCATAGTGGATGTGTAGCGGATGCAGAATGGACGAACTGGATACATTTTCCGCGCAAAAGTTTTAGGCAGCCCAAAACTTTCTGAGCGGATGAAACATCAATAGATGGATGCTGGACGGATAGAGAGGAAGCAAAACGGAGGCAATGAGTACATCGCGTTTTCCAACGGATGGCAAGCTTTTTTGTTCGTTTTACATCCTCTTTGCATCCGTTGGTTCAGTGTGACATGGGCTTTAAATGCAATGCCCCTACTTGGACTTTTTCCTCAGTAGATATATACGGTTGCAGTCAGTTAAAATGAAATCAATAGAATTTACATTAATCATGTTGATTTTTAATTTCATTTAAATGGGATTTATTATAATACTGTTAAATATAATTAGTCTGGTTCTACTTGTCTTGATTTTTCCAGCCATTGGAAAATAGCTGCATTATTAACTAAAGGACTTTATCTTTGAATAATATATTGATCATAAGATGGGCCACATATGTGAACAGTTTTTTAACATGTACTGTATAAACCAGCTGGAGGTAAATATTTGGGGATAAAGGATTGTTACAGCTGTACTTAATGAATAAATAAAGCTAAAGCTGTTTTTCCTCTTGGCTAAAATGGAAGGTACAGAACATTATATCTTTTTTAAAAAAAAAAGTTTCAAAGTTTCATGATACCGATGTCCAGTCTTGAAAGGTATATATCACATCCTATCAGATTACATATCACAGCTGGGGAGAAACGGGTATGTAAGCCAACATTTGTGAAAAAGACTTAGTGATTCAAGGACAAACAGTTCTCAAATTCACCTATTGCACTATTAATTTCCTTATATTTGTATATGTTTACTTGGTAGCTTCTGTAACATTAGTTCTCAATTATGTGGAAAAAGAAGTGGTGCTTTGTGACAATAGCCTTTTTAAATATCTCCAAATTTGTTATTTCATCAGTTTTCTGCAAAATGTATGTTTGCCAAAATGTATTAATTTGACTACCAAATTTAAGCAGATTAGTATGGGGTGTTCCAGGGCACAAGCAGAGTGCTAATGGAAAACAGTAATTCCTGTGGCCTGTAGCCATGAACTGCTGAGCCCTGATTTTACTCTTGTGTTTTGATTTATAATATGTTTTGGCTCATAATGAAAATGCACAGTTACTTTTTCAAGTTACCATGCATATTATATAAATGAACAATAGCTTATCCTTGCTCTTTGAATGCCTGATTTGCTATTTAGATGCATTGCCAGTTTCTGAAGCAAATATCTTTTCATAAATGAACATGTAAATACTTTAATTAAATATAATTGCTGAAGATTCTATTTCAATCTATACACTCTGGTATACTCTGATTCCTCCAAATCAATCATGATTTGAAGTAGAGTTTTGTGTTGACAAATATATATGTAGTTATATAAAGGGTTGCAAGGTCTCTTCTAATATTCATTACAACTGAGCTTGGTCTCCAAGGTGTGGTTGTCCTGTTATTTTTAGCAAAGAATATTTCCAACATTCCAGCTGGGGAGAATTCTCCATGCTCCATAGGTGAACTCTTATTTTAAGAACTTTCTTTGGATCATATGCTGAAAAAAATCTAATTATCCATTAAGTTGGTTATTCTGGAAGCAACACACCAGCCTAAATAGCCTTTACATCTAACAAGTTTCTTCATGTTTTTATCATTTGGTCCAAATTTTACACAGCCAAGAACAAATCTTTTGTTGTTGTTGTAAATGCAACAGTTCTATCTCACAACAAATATCCCCCTTTACACACACACATACACACACACACACACACAGAGAGAGAGAGAGAGAGAGAGACAGACAGACAGACAGACAGACAGAGAGGAAGGAAGGAGAGAAGCAGAGATTCTTAAAATGAGTATATATATATTGCTTTTCTTTTCTAGATGCTTTCCCAATTAAAAAAAACTGGTTTCCAATGCAAAAATATATTTTACTTGCCCATAATTTATCATTGCAAATATTACCCCTGTATTTTGATAGGAAAACTGTACATGCATTCTGGGCCCCGGAATAGTGGTGTATGTGAATGTACATAAATATATCCTAATTCTGGAAAAATATATAACGTTTTCACAGTTGAGGATTATTTTGAGCTATGCCACTCTATAAAAATGCAACCTTATTTATATTCTGATTATTAAGAGGAGCTGTAAAACTAAGCACTAGCTGTTAACTAATTTTTTCTAAACGATAAAGATGAATGGGAAAAAACAGCTTTTCATCCATGGATTGATTATAGTACAAATTGCTTATTGTTCATGCAGTTTTATTGATATTTTTTTCTTTATTTCATGCTGGCTTTCTTTCTTTCTTTTTTAAATGGATCAAAAATATGGCTCAAGGAACAATTTAGTCATATCTTTCTGGATAATCAGAAGCATGCAATGGGATTATAATTAGATGAATGAAACCTACTCTTTGCATGTCTAATTAGATGTATTATCCATAGGTTGAGACGCATAATCCATTTTAAAGCCTTAATAACAATTGTAGAATTGACATTACTGATAAGCTGTTTCTATTCAGAAATTAGCCCCCAAACAATAACACCCCTAGATATATAGGTTTAAAATTGAAGCCTAAAATACCTGTCCTGAACAATATGTTGCCTAGAATAAGAGTTTTATTTTCAACGTTGTTATAAATAGTTCTCAGTTTGTGAATCTTGCATTTCCTTTCTGCACACCGAATAATTATTCTAATTTGAATATATATATATATACTTATTACTCTCAGTCTTCAATCTGTTGAATGTGATCTATCAGAATATTGAGGTGACTGAGGTTTCTATCTCAATTAAAAAAAAAAACACCTTTCCATTAATTGGCTGCTTAGGGAACTAAATGCTAGCCTAGAAAGGTTAGTAGTTTGATCCAGTCTTGCTTGCCATATATTTTTAGCTTGCAAAGCTTAGAATAAGGACAGAACTTTAAAGAAGTCCTTGCAAGAAGGGAAGATAGGAACCAAAAGAAAATTAGACACTGTGAATATGGTTTGTGTAAGATGACACATTATGTGGTTTGTGTAAGATGACACATCTTAATCTCTCTCCAACTTTCTGGAACATTATTCCCTTCATTTCAAGGGAATGGGTGAGAAATTATAACCTGAAATGTATGAAAATTAGATTGTGAAATTACTGGGTATGCAAGCATAAAGAGTCCATACTGTTCACTGAAGGGTATTTCAAGTGGAGCTACCTGCAGATTTTTTGCCTCTATATCTATAATCAAGCAGATGTTACAAAATAATTAAAAGCCCCTGATATTTTTCCTCTCCTTTTAATGAATCAAACCTGTAAAGGAATTAAATATATCAATATCAATTTCCTTTCTCCACATTGCAGAGTCTGTATTTGATTAGATTTTGTGATTCTCCCCATGAAATAAAATGTGATTATATTCTCAAAATCTGGAAACAAGCCATAACCAAATCTATTCAGGGATTCTGAAATTGTATTGAATTTGGTCAGTAGTCCAACATTAAACCATCTTGTCTTTTACCTAAACACTCTTTCCTGTTTGGCTCTTCAATGTTGCATTGCAGTAATAAAGATTATATAAGACATCAAAACAGACTAAGAGCCTTTCACAACAATTTTCATATAAAATGTAGGATTCCCATCAAATTCTCATGACCTGTTGAAGAATTTTCCTTGTTCTGTTTAATAATTTTTTTTAAGAAAAAGAAAATAATACAATTTTTCCTAAAGCATATTCACTGCATACGTCATTCCCTTTTTAATTTTATGTTTAACACAGGAACAATAAAATAAAGCCTGATCAGAGATGTTAAAAATATTATCTTCAATGCCCTCTTCTTCAACATTTTATAGTGTTGGAATCTTTGCTAATATCTTCTTCAACTTTAACTGGGAATGTTAGAAGAAATCTATGTAACTATCATTCTTATAGGATATATTAAAAAAAAGAGTCCAGATGTTCACCAGGTAAATCCCTAGTTTTGTTTCATTGACTTCAACAATACCATGCAAAACAGAACTGCTGGGAATGCGGTTGCTATTTCCTGAACTAACAAGATCTCCCCAGTGTACCAATTTTAAAAGAAATAAAGCATAAATGTGATATTCTCCAAATAACCGCTGCAAATAACAGACTTGGAATAAAGCTAGCAGAAAACCTTTGGAGCAAGCAGGATACAAAGTTTTTTAAAAAAAGTTTTGACCTAGTTATCTTATCTTTGCATCAGTCATTCTGAGTAAATATTTCAGGAAGTAAAACAAATGAATTTAATTAACAAGAAGCTTAGGATATGTTGGAACTGATTTTGTTTCCTTATCAAGGGGAAAAAATGATGGGATTACTTAAAAGCATACATATTACCTAGTAGTGTAAAGACAAAATTTCTCAGAGGACTAAGCTATGTTCTGCTTAAATTGAAAACTAACTAAAATGCACTGCAAATAGCATTACTGTACTGCATTTCTCTTCCTAATGACACACAAGCATGCTACAGTTACACTACCAATGAAAGCAAAAAAGAAAGAAAATAAAAAAAAATTTAGCATTCTTTTATATAGGTCTTATGAGCAAAAATTGTTATGAATTCTTTTCTTTCTCTGAGGTAATTCTGGAGTGGAGTAATGATAATTTTTCCTATCTAGGGGATTTGAGTGGAAAAGTCATAATCATGCTATTAATGCTCAAATACTGATAACCTCTTGGGGCTGCAAGAAAACATTCTAATTATTTTAAATAAGGTTACCAAATCATGTGGAATTTAATTGCTCAGTGACAATAGTTGTTATGGCCTGTAGATTGTTGACAGTTATGAAAGTAATCTTCTCTAGTGGACAGGGATTTTTTTAAGCAAGAAAGATGCCTTTCCAAATGAGCAAAAGCTTAAAGGCCAATACAATTAGCTCTAGCCACAGACATTCTGCCTTAGGAACTCAGAGAACAAACTGAGAACAAAAAAACAGCTGAGGATGCAAGATTGGTGATATTGACAAGCCAGTGGAGCAGATCGCTTTCTATTCTCATGAGCTTTTCATTACTCCAGAATGTTTTGATTGGTGGTCAATGGTGGATTCATTTCAAGGATTATTCTCATCTGACAATGCACAAATTCAAGATTACACATACCCACACGCATGCCAATCATAGCATTTTATATCAATAACACTCTTTTTATTTTTATTGGTTGCAGAGCACCAAAGAACAGAAAAATAAAAAAACAGATCTCCATGGATGTTGAATGGCATGGCATGGCATGGTGTGGCGTGGCGTGGCATGGCATGGCATGGCATAGCATAGCATAGCATAGCATAGCATAGCATAGCATAGCATTAGAATAGAATAACTTTATTTGGCTAAGTGTCTTTAGACACACAAGGAATTTGTCTCCTGTGCAGAAGTTCTCACTGTACATGCAAAGCAACAGGGTAATAGTAATCATGATACAAATAAAAAAGGATATACAACATGAGTGAATATACTTAGACATAAGACGGCATGAGGGAAAAACTGTCTCTGTCTCTAGTTACTTTAGTATGCAATGCCCTGCAGAGGCATCATGAGAGGAGGAGTTGAAAGAGATTATGTCCAAGATGTGAGGTGTCTGTAGTTATTTTCTCAGTCCTCCTTCTCACCTGAACAAAATACAGGCTTTCTATGGAAGGCAGACTGGTTGCAATTGTTTTTTTCTGTCCATTGGACAGTATTTATCCTGTTTAGTTGCTGCACCAAACCAGAGACTTATAGAAGTACAAATGATAGATTCAATAATTCCTCGGTAGAACTGTATCAACAGCTTCTGGGCCAGTCAACTTCCTAGATTGATGCAGGAAGAACATTGTTTGTTGTGCCTTTTTGATGATGGATCTAATTTTAGGCCTCCATTTCAAATTCTGGGAAATTATAGACCCCCAAATCTTGAAGTATTCTACTGATGATACTGTGTTGTCAAATACAGGAAGAAATGGTAGAATAGGAGAGATCCTCCTAAAATCCACTCTCATCTCTATAGTTTTAAGCATGTTCAGCTTCAGATTATTCTGACTGCACCACAGGGCCAGTTGTACAACCTCCCATCAATATGCAGACTCATCACCATCTTGAATGAGGCCAATGACTGTTGTATTATTTGCAAACTTCAATATTTTAACAAAAGGATTCTTAGAGATGTAATCATTAATGTATAGAGAGAAAAGCAATAGAGAGAGTAAATAGCCTTGAGAGTTGCCTGTGTTGATTGTCCCAGTGCTCAGTGTAATTTTCCCTAGCTTCACCTGTTGCTTCCTATCTTTCAAAAAGCTAGTAATCCACCTATAAATATGGACAGGCGCAGCTAGCTGAATTAGTTTAGAGTGAAGAGTTTCTGGAATGATAGTATTGAATGCAAAGCTGAAGTCTACAAAAAGGAACCATGCAGGCCCTAAAACCATCCTTAAAACTTAGAATATCCATTTCCATCAGAAGCTAGTACAAAAGCTTTTCTCACAATCTACTATAAATACTGTCAAATCCCAGCATTGGGATTCAAAAAAAAAATTATTACCAGTTCTGGGTACATGGCTTGGGGAGCATGGTTTGGCTTGGTGGGCATGACAGGGGAAGGATACTGTAAAATACCAATTCCCTCCCCACTCCTGGGGAAAGGATACTTTAAAATCCCATTCCCTTCCCATCCGACGAACCTGCTTTCCAGCTCCATTCTCCTGTGCAGGGTAACAAAAGGAGACACAGCCAATCAGCTGGGACTTGGGAGAAAGAGAATAGATTGGGATGGAGCCAGTCAGAGGTGGTATTTGCTCGTTCTCCAAACTATTCAAAATTTCTGCTACCAGTTCTCCAGAACTGGACAGAACCTGCTGAATGCCACCTCTGTCAAATCCAATTAAAAATATAATGATTTTTACAGAGCTAATAACTCAGTACTACTAATTCTACTGCATGCCTTCTTCTAAATCTTGCTGAAAGGCAAACAACATTGGTAGCATAAAGTGAAGTTGTAAAAGACCTGCTGGGTCTGTCCCCCATTTTGTACTGTTGGTTTCTACTCCTTGACATTTCTGGGTTGAACTAAATATGAATCATGTTCTACATGAATATAAATCAATGATTTTAAAGCTTGACTAAAAACCTAGCATAATGACAGTAGTGTGAGAAGAATTTCCAAAAAAAAAACATTTCTTATCACACCTATATTGATTATAAGAGCACATTGTCCCAAAAGAATAATAAACAAGTTATGCATTGATCAAATGTGTCTATTTCTATCGGCTTAAATGAGAAAAATATTGGCATATAGATGTTACAACTGAAAATATATGGTGATCTGATTATATATAGATATTTATTTCAGAGTTGCTATTGTTGTTTTACAATAAAGACCCTACAGATTTCAAATGACATGATTTGAAACTTTAGTCTCAGGCTTCACCCTACAAGGAGAAATGCACCATTATGACTCTGTGTGTAGCTGGGAAACTAGAAATGAAACCATTGTACTTCAATTGACTGGAAAAATGATTAAACCGTGCACTGCTGAACTTTGGAAAACAGTTACAGGAAAAAATAGAAGCACAGTCTCCATTTTCACTGGCAGAGGGCTGCAGGACATTGAGCTGGCCACGCCTATTGTGACCACACCCACTTGGCCCCTGAGGTCAAACACAACCCTGATGTTTGATGTCATGTTTTTTAATGACTCTGTAAGAACTAACTTCACACTTAGTGAGTGATTAAAATTCTTGAACCTGAATAGGATCTAATGTTAAGTAATATATATAATCATGCATAAAGTTTATTTACTGTCCTCCTACTTCTTCTCTTGAATCTTGCTGTGCTAGATAATTTTATAGCTCTCTTGTTAATTAATATTGATTAACAATGCAAAAATGCTCCAAGATTTGGCACAACTTCGCAATAATTCAGACTGCTATAATGTCAAAGCATTGCACTGAAAAATGAAGCCCAATAGGTATACGAAAGAGAAATTGTACTAATTTACTGGAAATTCTTCTAACAGAATGACTATACATTTTAATTATTTACAAATGAAGGGCACTTCTATGTTAAAATAGAAGTACTTTATGTTACTTTGGAGCAAGTAACACATTTCCTTTTGTCAGTTTTTGTTAGTTTTATTTTCCTGTATTCTGGATATTATAAGTAAAATTGCCAGTTGCCTTCCAAAAAGAGAAAAGCATACTGTGCTTATTTGCAATGAAAGCTATTAAACTAATGATCTTGGTTCTGTGGGTTTGTCAGTGGATGTATGAGCATTGATAATGCACAAAAAATTCTATCCCGGAAAGTAAGAAAGCAAACATAGCAAAAGGCTATATTGTAATCTCAAGACATACAGAATATTCCTACATAGATAGCTATTGTATTTCTGTCATGTTAACAATACTTTAGTGTATGAAATTAAATCCTAGTGTTAACAGGGAATAAAATACAAGGCGAGTCTATGTTAAATGGATACAACAGCTGAAATAGGTAATATTTGAATTATAATCAAAATTATCATTCATTTTCTTTACAATGCTAAAGATAGGACCAGAAATTGCATCTTACAGAAATTGCATCAAGAGCCGTGGTGGCACAGTGGTTAGAATGCTCCTGCTGATTGCAGGCTGACTGCAGTTTGGCAGTTTGAATCTCACCAGGTTTAAGGTTTAACTCAGCCTTCCATCCCTCTGAGGTCGGTAAAATGAGGACCCAGATTGTTGGGGACAATATGCTGATTCTGTAAACCACTCAGAGAGGGCTGTAAAGCACTGTGAAGCAGTATATAAATCTAAATGCTATTGCTCTTACAGAGTGACAGCAATTTATTCAATTACTGCTACCAACATGATCTGTCTTGATACCAGAAAAGCAAAACTATCTGAGATTAAGGTGCCTCATCCAGACACGGTTTGTGTTTTGTTCGGAAAACACACGAGGTAGACCGGGTTCCAACAACAAATACTTTTATTGTTAACTGTTAGTAACGGAACGCCGGCTGAAGCCGGGGCCAGCCCTTTTATACAGGCTGGCTTGCCTGCTTGCAGCCAATGGCAGCTATTTAGATTTGCCGCCTTTTTGGTATCTCTTTGGATTGGTTCCTAGTGAACCAATCCACTTGTCTTTTCCTTAGCCAATCAGAATGGTAGATTTGGAGTCATCCACTTTACATACAGAACACCCCTCCCTCCTTAGTTTAGTCCTACGTGGTGACGTAGTCTCGCAGGTAGGTGGGGCTTTTCCGGGCTCGACCTGACCTGCGCGGTTCATTTCCAGTGAGGACTTCGACCGGTTCGGATGGGGCTGCTGTGTCGTCCGTCCTCCTCTCTGGAACCGTCTGGAAGGGTGAGTCGGCCATTTTACCGCCGCCTAAGTTTCTTAGGCCGGCGGTTCTGCCGCTCCCTCCCGTTTCCTCGGGGCAGGTCGAGCTGGCTTGGCTGGCCCCTTCCGAAGATCTCTCTTCGTGGGTCTCTTCAAACGGTGAGTCTTTTGTTGGCTCTTTTTGGTCATTTTGAATGTTAGTTTTATTTTTAAAAAGTTCTTTATTCGTTTCTCGCCTTTCCCCCCCCACCTCGGTTTGCATTTCGCCGTGTTCTTTTGTGAATGTTTTTAAGTCCGCGGTTCTTTCCACAATTCGAGATCGAAGCTGGTCTATATGCTGCTTCCATTCCCTCCCATCGTCTAATTTTACCCGGTAGGATTTGGGGCCTGTAAGTTGGGTAATTTGCCCGGGTAGCCATACCGGGTCCCCGGAGAAATTTTTAGCGTAAACTAAATCGTCTGTCTCAAATTGTCTGAACCGTGTTGAGGAGTCAGGGGGTTTTTCTGGGGTGAAATTTGGGTGTAACCTATCCAGGTGAGATCTTAATTTTCGCCCCATAAGTAGTTCTGCTGGTGATTTATTTGTGATAGTACTAGGTGTTATGTGCTGCAGTGTGAGCAGCCGGTTTACTTTTTGTTGTGTATCTCCAGCGTCCATTCGTTCTAACCCTTCTTTTGTAAACCGGACCATTCTCTCTGCCCTGCCGTTCGCAGCCGGGTGAGCCGGCGCGGTTAGTGCATGTCTTATACCTAGGGAGGCTAGGTATTGCTCAAATGGTATACTGGTTAGCTGTGGTCCATTATCTGAAACGAGAATGTCTGGTATGCCATGGGTGGCAAACAGGCTGTCTAGTTGCTTAATTACGGCTTCTGTTGTCGTTGATGACATGATTTTTACTTCAAGCCAATTGGAATAGGCATCAACGACAATCAGAAAAGTATGCCCCTTGGTAGGCCCCGCGAAGTCAATGTGTATTCTTGACCACGGTCCTCGAGGGGTTTCCCAGTCCTTAACGGGTGCTTTTGGTGGGGATGGTCTAATTGTTTGGCATTTGTGGCATGAGCTTACCCAATACTCTATGTCCTTATCAATACCCGGCCACCACACGTAACTCCTGGCGAGGCTTTTCATCTTCACCATTCCCGGGTGCCCTTCATGTAAAAGCCTAAGAACCCTGGGCTGCAGTTTAGCAGGGATTACCACCCGATCACCCCACAGCAAACACCCCTTTTGGATGGAAAGTTCAGTCTGTCTGGCCCGGAAAGGTTTGGAATTTTCAGTTTTTAGATTGTCCGGCCAGCCTTTACCTACCCAGCTAAGAACGCGGGCAGTCAATGAGTCTTTCGCGGTGGCTCTTGCGACATCATACGCTGAAATGGGTAGATCGGGGCATGTCTCGATTTGTAGCGCTGTCATCGTTGGTGCCGGGTCTGCGTCGGTTGTTGGCAAAGGCGCTCTGCTCAAAGCGTCCGCATGGGAAATTTGTTTCCCTGGTCGGTGTGTCAGAGTGTAGGAATAAGCCGCCAGGAACTCTGACCATCTCGTCATTCTGGGTGAAAGTATGTTAGGTGTTGGCTTGTTTCCCGCCAAAATCCCCATTAACGGCTTGTGATCCGTTATAATTCGAAAAGTCCTCCCATATACATATTCGTGGAAACGTTTTACTCCAGCGACAATTGCTAGAGCTTCCCTGTCCAATTGGCTATAATTCCGCTCAGTTTTTGATAGAGTCCTAGAATAATATGCGACGGGTGCTTCTCTGCCATCCGGTAGTTGGTGGCTCAGGACGGCACCTACTCCATATGGTGAGGCGTCGCAGGTCACTGTTAATGGCAGAGTGTCGCTAAATTGGATGAGAACGTTTGTTGATGTTAGCAGTCTTTTAATATTTTGGAAGGCTTTTTTTTCTTTGTAACCCCAAGTCCAAGTAGCCTTTTTGTCTAGCAGGCGGTGTAGCGGTTCTGCTATAGTGGCTTTGTTTGGCAGGAATACATTATAGAAATTAATTAATCCTAAAAATGCTTGGAGTTCCGTTTTATTTTTAGGTTCAGGCGCGTCATTTATCGCCTTAATCTTTTTATCTGTGGGGTGGATGCCCTCTCCGTCTATTGAGTAGCCCAGGAATTCGACGTTGTTTTTAACTAGACAGCACTTCTCTCTTTTAACCTTGAGGCCAGCTTCTCTAAACTTAGTCAGAACCTTTTTTAGTCTGTTCCTTAATTGTGTTTCATCTCTGGCCGAGATTAGGACGTCGTCGAAATAGGGAACGACTCCTTGTATGCCATTTAGAAGGCGTTCCATTAGACTCTGGAAGACGCCAGGGGCTACGCTTACTCCAAATTGGAGTCGGTGGCATTTGAATGCGCCTTTATGGGTGACAATAGTCTGCGCTTCTGCTGTTTCTGGGTCTACTGGGAGTTGCTGATAGGCTTGTGCCAAGTCGAGTTTGGCGAAAACTTTGCCATTTCCCAGGGAATGGAGCAAATGCTGGACTACGGGCACCGGGTATGCGCTTGGTTGTAATGCGTGGTTCAGGGTAGCCTTATAGTCACCACAGATTCTGATGGACCCGTCTGGTTTAATGGGTGTGACGATAGGCGTTTCCCACTTGGCATGGTCCACAGGTTCTAACACCCCTTGGGCTACTAATTTTTCCAGCTGTTCCTCTATTTTTGCCTTTAGTGCAAAAGGAACTCGCCTGGCTTTTATTCTTCGTGGGGCTATTTGGGGGTTTAAATTGAAAGAAATAGGGTTTCCCCGGTACTTGCCCAGTGATCCGTCAAACACGTCGTGGAATTCTCTGACGAGGTCGTCTTCCCAGCCGGCGGTGGTCACTCGATCGACCCCGGTCATCCCGATGCCCAATGGCGCGAACCACTCGATGCCCAGGAGGCTTGGTCTGTCTTGGTTGACTATGGTCAGTGGAAGCACTTTGATGTGGTTTTTGTAGGCAACTTGAAAATGTCCTTTGCCCATCACAGGGATTTGGTTTCCCTGATAGTCTTTGAGGGTTAGGTGCTGCTTCATCAAGTCTTTGGTCTTGATACCTGGGACTAACTGTTTAATTGTGTCCCATGATACCATGGAGAGGAAGGACCCCGAGTCCACTTCCATTTTGCAGTGTTTTCCCTCGATTTCTACGACGATTTTAATTTTTCTTCCACTTTCCGTCTGGGAGCTTTGGATAATGACAGTTTGGTGTGTATTGGCTCGCTTTTCTTGTTGCCATTTTCTTTCGGTTCGACTTGGCTCGGCTCGTGTTGGGGAATTTCTGCGTCTCGTCGGGCTGTAAGATTTTTTATTTCTGCAGACCTTCTCGATGTGCCCTCTTTTTCTGCAATGTCGGCAGATGGCATCGAGGAATCTGCATTCGGCTCGTGGGTGGTTTCCTCCGCAGCCAGCGCATTCCCGCCACTTTCTCCTTTCGCGCTCTTTCTTGTTTGTGAGCAAACGGTGGACCTCGTCGTCCTCCTCGCTTGATTCGTTTGTTTCGCCCGACTCTTCATAATGGGTCGTTGTGGCAGGATGCTTTTTCTCTTTGGTTGATGTTTCATCGCCGTGCGTGTTCATTTTCTTAAATGTTACTGCGGATTTTTTCGTAGCTTCAGCGGCGGTGGCTTCCGCAATGGCTTCGGTAACGGTGATGTTGGGCTTGTTGAGCATTTTGCTCTGTGCGGTTGAGTCTCTCAGGCCCAACACCACGCGATCTCTCATTGCCTCGTCTATGTTTGAGAATTCACACTCACCCCCAATTTGTCTGAGTGCAGCGACGAAATCGGCAACGGTTTCTCCCTCTCTCTGGTCTCTTCGGTAGAATTCATGTCGCTTTATTAAATTAGACACCATCGGGGCGTAGTGTGCTTTCAGGAGTCTCTGTAATTCTGTCCACGTTAATTGTTTAACGTCCCGAGGCTTGGCGAGGGCTTTAGCCATTTTAAAGACGGTTGTTCCGCAGTGCGTCAGGAACACGGCTCTCTTTCGTTGTTCGGAAATGCCTTCCATTTCGTTGCTCTCCAAGTACATTTGGAAGCGATCAGCATAGGAATCCCAATCCTCTTCGTTGGGATTGAAGGGTGCGGGCGGTGCGTTGTTTCCAGACATCTTAGTTGCAGTCTGGGCTTTTATCACCACGTGCAGGTTTTGTTCCGTTCAGGACGATCCCACCTTCGTCGCCAGTGTTTTGTTCGGAAAACACACGAGGTAGACCGGGTTCCAACAACAAATACTTTTATTGTTAACTGTTACTAACGGAACGCCGGCTGAAGCCGGGGCCAGCCCTTTTATACAGGCTGGCTTGCCTGCTTGCAGCCAATGGCAGCTATTTAGATTTGCCGCCTTTTTGGTATCTCTTTGGATTGGTTCCTAGTGAACCAATCCACTTGTCTTTTCCTTAGCCAATCAGAATGGTAGATTTGGAGTCATCCACTTTACATACAGAACAGTTTGACTCCAAGTGTTAAGAAGTAAGGAAATAATTGATAGTCTAGATTCACATTCCATCCATAATTTTTTATTGCTGGGTACTTCAAAAGTTCTTTTTTAATCATCAGTGTCCTTTCATCATCTTGTCTTCTACTGGCAACAATATTGGAATATTACTTTAGGGTTCTAAAAGCACAACAATTATACCTGGATTGGATCTAGAGTCCAACAGGAAATAAGCTTTGTCAGAAAAATGTAAGCCTGGTAAAGTCTCAAGTAATCCTGATGTTCTACATAGTAATCTAGAATGATAGGTTTGCATGTGTTAAACATGTTATGCAAATATCAAGAACTGGGATACAGTTATTGTAGTGATGAGACGGGTGGGGAGAGAAAATCAGATCTATCAGACCATCAGATTCTTGAAGATCGTATGCAAGTTGTGCCCTACCCACAAATACATGTCAGCCTGGCCAGATATTTAAATCTAATCATCATTTCTAAACCTTAAAGAACATAACATTAGCAGGTGTTAATGCCCTCTTGGCAGCTGTTCTTAAGAGCAAATAGAGTCCCGTACATGCTCAGATTGTGTCATTGTAGAAAAGGGCCATTGAATTTATAGCCTATGCTCTGTTATAGGTGTTATGTTCTGCACCTTGTTGCAGGGCTACAAGGGCCAGTTTGGTAACTCCCTACTGATGAAGAACCAAAATAGTTCTGACTTATTTTAAACATAGCTGTGCCTGTCAGGCCAGTATGATTCCATTTCCTTGATGTGGTAAAACTTTGTTATACTGTTTGTAAAACCCAACACAACTTTAATCACCTTAATAATATCCTTTAAAGTATTTTTACTTGAAACAGAAGCTATTTGTTTACTTTATTAATTTGCAGAATTTTGGTCATTGACCATAATAAATAATTAATTAGCTAACTAGCAAAACATACACAGTATTTGCTATTCTCAAAGATGTTCCATAATACTTCTTTTATCCCAACCCAACACTGATTGGGTTAGAATAAAGACACACAAATGAGCAATGAGTCATCTTCTTCTTGTAAAGTTGCTTTATATTAATCTAACACTATCTTCTACAACAATCGGTGGCTTTCTCTACAGCGTCATTTTCCAAGTTACTAATTTGAGATGCTTTTAGTAAGAAATTGTTTGGGCTGAAGTGGTTGTATCTGAATACATCTGTACTCTTTCCCTAAGCCATGACCATCCTGTTATAATAAAATATATTTTCTTCATCTCCTAGAAGAAAGGGAAACAAACCAAAGCCATATGGTATTGTAGGATGCCAATTCAGAGAATTGGTTCAGAATGAAGAACCTGTGGCCCTCCAGATGATATTGAACTACACCTTCCAGCTTTCCATATCAAAAGCAGTGAGGGCTGGAGTTGTTGCAAGTCATATTTTAGCACCTTCTGGAAGGACAGTGCATTAAAATGTGGTTGGAGTTACACAAATCATATGTATTCTCATGGGCTATGATTTTCCTTTCCTTTCCTGTTTAGTGGCAAATTGTAGGTTTCTGAGGCATTCAGACTTAGCAAAAAACAGCTTAAAATTTCAGCTGGATCATAGTTTCAGGACTAATGAAGGATTACACAATCCAAAATGACCCATTGCAAGCAAAGGTTTTCACACAGTTAACAGTGAGATGAAAAAGTAGAATGTCAGCAGTATGACACCCAAAATTGGAAGCCATGGTGATGCAGTGATTAGAATGCAGTATTGCAGGTAACTCTGCCCACTGCCAGAAGTTCGATCCTGACCAGCTTAACTCAGCCTTCCATCCTTCTGAAGTCAGTAAAATGAGGACCCAAATTGTTGGGGGCAATATGCTGACTCTGTAAACCACTAAAAGCAATTAGCAATTAAGTGTAAGTGCTGTTGCTAATACAAATAAATAAATCTGCTTTCAATCAAGTTAAACTATTTACCCACCTGATCTAATATTGTCAGTTCTTAGTGCCAATGTGGGCATAGGGGTGATATTTGGACTGGGGAAGTGTGGCCAATAGTAGTCAAGAGAGGAAATATTGTTAAAACTGATGAGATGGAACCTCTCTGCCACCTACCAGACATACAGACTGGTTACAAGTACCTTGGTATCCCATAGTCACATGGCAACCATGAGGAGGAGGCAAGGAAGACAGCAACATCCAAGTACCACCAAAAGATTAGACAGGTTCTGAAGAGCTAGCTCAATAGGAAGAACAAGATCCATTCTATGTATGCCCAGCCAGTATAGTAAACTGGCCAAAGCAGGGCATGGAAACAGCCAGTGTGAAAACTTGGAAATTCCTCACAATATATGGAGTTTTATGCTCCAACACCCAAAAACTGTACATCAGTCAGAAAGAGGATATTTGGGGTCTGGTGAGTATCAAAGCCACTGTCCTGAATGGTACCCAAAGCATCCAGGAGTACATCAATAAATTGGCACTCAAAAATGAGCTGCTGAGAGAATGCTGAGGTGAGGCAGCAAAAGACATGGGAGAAAGATCAAACAGGAGAAGAGCCATGACAGGACAAGATCTTGCATGGGATGTATCTAGAACAGAGCAGAACAGAACAGAATTCTTAAGTGTGATTGGACACACAAGGAATTTGTCTCTAGTGCATAAGCTCTCGGTGAATATACAAGCAACAAGTGATAAATTATTGTCATAATCATAAAATATAACCATCATAAATCATAAGATACAACACTCAGTGATACTCATAGAATACAAAATAAGCAATCAACATAAATCATAATAGGATACTAATAAAAGCAATCAACACAAATCATGACACAGAGTTATATGTATTGTGTATCATTGACAGATGATCTGTTATGTGTATCATTGACAGTTAGATGAGGTGGCTGTCATTAAAAAATCTTACCAGTGGTTAGAAAGGATTGAACAAAAAGACAGCACTAAAGCCCATGTCACACTGAACCAACGGATGCAAAGAGGATGTAAAACGGACAAAAAACCTTGCCATCCGTTGCTTAACGCGATGTATCCGTTCTGTACTCACTGCCTCCGTTTTGCTTCCTCTCTATCCATCCAGCATCTGTTTATGGACGTTTCATTCGCTCCAAAAGTTTTGGGCTGCCTAAAACTTTTGCGCGGAAAATGTATCCAGTTCGTCAATTCTGCATCCGCAATGCATCCACTATATCCTACTGGCGTCCGCTGCGCATCCACGCAACTCGCATCCGCCCGGACGCAGGGAGGAAGCAGAACGGATGCGGAACAGATGCAGAACGGATGCAGAATGGATGCAGCACAGAAACAAAGCGTTCAAAGCGGAAAAAAAGTTCGCAGAGGGGATCTATATCGGATATTAAGGATGTCTAGAGGATGTCTAGAGGATGCCTAGAGGATGCAAAGGGACACCTATACTGCCTATAAAAAGGGGAAGAAACTCATCTGCATCTCACTTTCAGACCAGCAGCCCACCTGTGCAGACCTCTGCAGCCTTCATCTGACTCTTCCTCTTCCACAGCATCCAGTCATGTCCACCATGGATCGTAACACAGTCCTTTTAGCAGCCGCCATCCTTCTGCAACAGTGCGAAGCCATCTACAGGCACTGTGAACTCTACAACGGGAAGAAAAAGAGGCGGCCAAGAAGCGTCTGGGTCCGAAAATGGATCGGGAGAAGAGCAGAGTACGGACTGTCCAACAAGCTGATGGTGGAGCTCAGGAACGAAGACACTCGGGCATTCCAAAACTTCATGAGGATGCCTCCAGCCATGTTTGACGAAGTTGTGCAGCGCCTGATACCCAGGTTGACCAAGGCAAACACCAATTTCCGGCCCAGCCTGGAACCTGGGCTCAAGGTGGCACTCACTCTGCGCCACCTGGCCTCAGGGACCACCTACAAAAGCATGCAGTATGGCTGGAGGTGCCACACAACACCATCAGCATTGTGGTCAGAGAAGTGGTGCAGGCCATCATCGAAGAATACCTGGAGGAGCTCCTCCAGTGCCCCTCGACCGAAGAAGGCTGGAAGAAAGTTGCAGAGCAGTGGTATCAGAGGTGGAACTTCCCCCACATCATTGGAGCCATAGATGGGAAACACGTGGCCTGCAAAGCTCCAGCCAAGTCGGGGTCCACTTATTTCAACTCCAAGGGCTTCTTCAGCATCATCCTCTTCGCCATGGTCGATGCTGACTACAAGTTCATGTACATCGATGCTTCAGGCTACGGCTCATCTTCAGATGCCCAGGTATACAAGGCCAGTCTCCTCAAGGAGGGGCTGGAACGCAACCTCATCGTGGGCTTCCCAGATCCAGACCCCCTGCCCAATGACACGCAAGATGTGCCCTACTTCATCGTGGGGGATGACACCTTCTCCCTCAGAACCTACCTTATGAAGCCCTACACTTCCAGACTCCTCACCCATGAAGAGAGGATCTTCAACTACAGGCTGTCCAGGGCAAGGCGGGTGGTGGAGAATGCCTTTGGCATCCTGGCCAAGAGGTTCCAGATACTTCTCACCACCATGCAGCATCGCCCAGAGACCGTGAGAAGGATCGTGGAAGCTTGCTGAATCCTGCACAATCTCATGCGCACCCGCTACCCAGTCTTGCAGAACAGGCTCGTGGACCGTCAACAAGGCAATGGGGACATGGAGCCTGGGGAATGGAGGCAAGGGCGAAACCTGATATACACTCAGGATGTGCAAGGCCACAACAGAGCCTCACGTGAAGGGAAGAAGCAGCGCAACCTCCTGAAACACTGGTGCAACTCCCCAGCTGGAGCGTTGGAGTGGCAAGACAGGATGGTCGATGCTTAATGGATGCTTCCTTTAGCCTGTCTCATCACACGGATGAGATTGGGCCATGTATGTTGGGTTGGCCTACAATAAACAGGGCATTTAATAAAGAGTTGTGTTTATGTTGAAATGTGTGGCTGATTGATTACATTATTATTGATAATAAAGGGCCATAGGTGTGGCACCTGGGAGGGTGGACCATCCAGTCCCACTATGCTTGCACTGGAGGTTTATCTATCCCACAGCTATTAGACATCCCAAAGGTATCCCTGCTCATTCCACAGGTATCCCTGCCCACCCCACTGCTATCTTAACCCATCCCACAAGCATGCAAAGGCTTAAGCCAATTCTAAAAGTTTCCACCAAGACTTTATTAAAAAAAAGAAATGAAGCAAGTGTGTGAATCAAAGATAAACTTTATTGAACAACAAGCTGTAAAAAAAAAAATGACCCAAGTCAACTGTCCAAATAAAGTCCACAGGAAGCCAGCTAGCCGGTCTCTTGCACTCTTCTTGGTCACTCGGAGGTGTGCCCAGTCTCAGGGGTGAAGGGTCCAAGTGCTGTGGTGGTGGGTGGTGCTGGAGTGCCTGGCCTCGAGAGGACAACAGGGGACGGTGTGTTTAGAAAGGTCTCGGACAGCTGGCTCAGCCCCGTGATGCTGAGAGGTCCTTCCTCCATGCCATTGAGTGTCAGCCCCAGTACTGATGACAGATGTAC
Organism: Laticauda colubrina; assembly: GCA_015471245.1. Classification (NCBI taxonomy): domain Eukaryota; kingdom Metazoa; phylum Chordata; class Lepidosauria; order Squamata; family Elapidae; genus Laticauda; species Laticauda colubrina. The sequence goes on along the minus strand of BLBF01000031.1, from coordinate 14,811,959 downwards.
TGAGGCTGGGCTTGGCTGTGGGGTGGAGGAAGGAGTAGTGTAGTCGGGCTGTCTGCTCTGCAGATGGGTGAGGACTGGCGTGGGTGGCATCGCTGTCGTCGGTGGCATCATTGGCGTGGGTGGCATCGGTGGCATCAGTGAAACAGGTGGCAACAGTGTCGCCCAATGACTCTGTGCCTGGACTGGGAAGGGCTGCTGCCTGTGCTGCTGAACCTCCTGGTAGCCGTAGCCCTGGTAGGTGAGGGGCTGAGGGAAGCCTTGGAATGGGAGGGACATCACCTGGGGTGGAGGAGCAGGCCTGGACTGGGTGGGAGCAGGTTCCTCTGGGTCTGGAGGGTTGTGAAGCAGCTTGGTGATCCGGTCCTTCACCTGCTGGTACTGTGGACCCGCCATTTCCTTGAGGGTCTGATTGACATAGGTGAGGAAGGGCTTGCAGTTGGTGGATGAGGAGTCGGTGTGGACCAGCTGAGAGAGGAGATCTATGCTGGTGCGGATGGTGTCCCTGATCTCCAGCAGGACATTGTGGCTCTGCCCCTCCAGCTGTCCGGCTCTCTGCCTTTCTGCGGAGGCGGAGCTGGGGGGGGTGGATGCGGCTAGGACTGTGGTGGACTCAATGTCTCCTTTCTCCCACCGCACCAGGGAGTCCTCTAGGCACTCCACCACGCTTACCACACCTCTCCGCGGGTTCTCCGCCGTGGCACGCTCCACAGAAACCTGCCTGGAGACAAGGACTGACTCTCGGCCTGAAGAGGACTGGGTGGCAGCAGGCTCCCTGAGAGAGAGGGTAGTGAGAGGGGCTGCTGGTGCTCCTCAGTGGCGGATCTCACCCTCCAGGAAGCTGCACCTGGCCATGACATAGGTCTCTCTGTCTATCAGCTTCACGGTGGCCTGGCCAGATTTCTTCAGGTGCAGCTTCCCGTACCAGGTGTGCATATGTTTCCACCAGCCGAGGAGCACCTCTGAAGTGTAACCCATACTATCTGCCCTCTCTCTCCAAGCAGCCTGCTTCCGCTTGGTGTCCCTGTACAGCCGGTGTCCCTTCCGCCACAGATAGTCATTCTCTCTCAGCCACTCCAGCACCTCATCCTCATGCATCTCCGCAATGGAGTATTGCCTCCTCTCCCGTTGTTGCATACGCCTCTTCCTCCCTTTGGCAGGACCAGATGGGCCCTCATCAGAGGGGCTCCCAGGTAGTAGGGGCTGCTCCTCCACACCACCACCAGCAGCAGCAGCAGCACCAGCAGGATCATCATCATCCTCACCAGCAGGATCATAATCAGCATCATCATCATCATCATCATCATCAGCAGCAGCAGCAGCAGGAACACCAGGACCAGGATCAGCAGCAGTAGAGTAAGCACCAGCAGGGCCAGCAAGTCCAGGAGCACGAGCAGGACCAGGAGCACGAGCAGGACCAGGAGCACGAGCGGGACGAGCGGGACGAGCAAGACCAGGAGCACGAGCAGGACGAGCAAGTCCAGGAGCACGAGCAGGTCGAGCAGGACCAGGAGCAGGTTCAACAGAATAAGCAACAGCAGAAGCCCCAGCACCAGCAGAAGCACCACCGCCAGGAGCAGCTTCATCAGAAGCCCCAGCACCAGCAGAGTCAGAGGCAGGGGGCGGGAGGTTGGCCCTGTCCCTCTTGCCAGGGATGGCAGCAGGTTGCTGAGGCTTTCGCTTCCTCCCCATGGTTGTGGGGTTGCTGGCTGGCAGGGAGGCTGGCAGGCACCAAGGCTGGCAGGAAGCCTGGCAGGAAGCCTGGCAGGACGCCTGGCAGGAAGGCTGGCAGAAAGCCTGGCAGGAAGGCAGGTAGGCAGGCAGGCACCAAGGCTGGCTGGAAGGCAGGCTGGCAGGGCAGGCAAGGAACTCGAAGTGTCCAGCAGCAGGTCTTTCTCGGAATGCTGGCCACGTGCGAGCTGCTTCCCTTTATATCCGGGGGGCTTACGTAATACTTCCCCCCCGCATGCGCAATTAACACTCAGCATCCGTTCCGCTTCCGCTGTGCATCCGCTCGGCTTCCGCTGTGCATCTGCTTTATCCGCTGTGCATCCGCTGTGCATCTGCTTCATCCGTTCGGTGTCCGTTCTGCATCCGCTGTATCCGTTCTGCGTCCGCTTCGCTGAGGCCCCCCAGAAGCCCTTCGGTTGCGCCATCTGCTCCCATCCGCTTCCATCCGCTGGGCTTCCGTTCCACATCCGCTTTGCATCTGCCCTGCGTCCTCCCCGCATCCGTGTTATCCGCTCCGGTTATGCAAATTTTTGCCCCTTTTGAGAGCGGATAACAATGGATGGAACATTTTGCTCGTCCATTGTGTCCGTTTTGCATCCGTTGGCCAGTGTGACATGGGCTTTAGGCACTGCTAGTAGCACAAAAGTAGGCATCAAGCATCAGATCCATAGAAGTAGGATTCTCTCGCACTAGACAGGACTCAAGGGGTAAACTATGAGAGAGGTCTCAGAGAGAGGCCAACACACAGTGGCACAGTGTAAGATGCAGGCAGGAATAGCACACACTAGACATCACAACCAAATAGCTGGCATTTACAGGAACATCTGCACATTGTATGGGCTCCTAAGTTCAGATGAGAGATTCCACAGAACGTTGTGGAGAATAACAGAGTTAAGATCCTATGAGACTTCCATATCTAAAGGTACAGGCAGGTACTGACTGTCAACCAGACTGTCAGCCCCCCATTCATCTTGAATCAGATTTGAGGCTGCCACAAGGGAGAATGGATAACTGTGGAAGTTCTGTTCGGAAAAGACGAGCGGTAGACCGGGTTCCAACAAATAACTCTTTATTAGTTGACAGCAACAGTAACGGAACATTGGCTCAAGCCACGGCAGCCCTTTTTATAGAGGCCAGGCAGCATTTTTCCTTTTTTACTTTTAGGCCGGATTCTCTAAATTTTGTTAGCACTTCTCTTAGTCTTGCTGCTAATTGGGTCGTGTTTTTCGCTGAAATTAGGATGTCATCAAAGTATGGAACAACCCCTTTTATTCCATTTAATAGGCGTTCCATGAGGCTTTGGAAAACACCTGGGGCAACGCTTACTCCAAATTGAAGCCTGTTACATTTGAATGCCCCTCTATGCGTTACTATTGTTTGTGCCTCGGCCGTTATTGGGTCTACTGGAAGCTGCTGATATAAATCAAGTCAAATCAAGTTTTGTAAAAAAACCTGAGCCAAATCAAGTTTTGTAAAAAAATTTCCTCCCCCAAGTGAGTGCAGTAAGTGCTGCACGACTGGTACCGAGTATGCGCTTTGCTCCAGCGCATGGTTCAGGGTAGCCTTGTAGTGTCCGCAGATGCGCACAGACCCATCTGTTTTTACAGGTGTTACTATTGGTGTCTCCCACCTAGCATGGTCAATTGGTTCTATGACCCCTTGTGCAATTAATTTGTTTAATTGCTCATCTATTTTGGGCTTTAATGCAAAGGGGACTCGTCTGGCTTTTAACCTTCTTGGTGCTATCTGGGGATCTAAGCTAAAGGAAATTGGGGTCCCCCAGTACCTGCCTAGAGTGCCGTCGAAGACGTCCTGGAATCCGTGTAGCAGGTTCTCTTCCCAATCGCTTGCGGCTATTCAGCTTACTCCGGGGTCATCCCGATGCCCAATGGTGCGAACTATTCAATGCCCAGGAGGCTGGGACGGTCTTGGTCGACTATAGTCAGTGGCAGGACTTCGGCGTGTTGTTTGTAAGTGACTTTGAAGTGTCCTAGACCTACCACAGGAATTCTATTTCCCTGGTAGTCTTTGACAATTAATTTTTGTTTCTTGAGTTCTTTTTGTTTTATGTTTGGAACCAACTGCCTGATTGTGTTCCAAGACACCATTGATAGGAAAGATCCTGAGTCGACATCCATTTCACAAGGGCTTCCTTCAATGGTCACTACAATTTTGACTTTTCTCCTGCTTTCCGTCTGTGCACTTCCGATAGTGACAGTCTGGTGAGTTTTTTCTCGGTTGCTGGTTCCCTTGCTGCGTTCCCATTTTCTATCGGCTTGCCTCGGGTTAGTTCTTGGTGGGGAATTACCGTATCTGCTAAGACTGCTGTTCTTACATTTGCGGCAGACTCTTTCGATGCATCCCCTCTTCTTGCAAGCCCAACAGATGGCATCAAGGAACCTACCCTCAGCTCGGGGGTGGTTTCCTCCGTAGCCAGCGCATTCCCACCAATTTCTTCTTCTTTTACGCCTTTTTTGGTTCACGTACAGGTGATGGACCTCATCATCATCTTCTTCTGTTTCTGATGACTCATCTAGGTCTTCGTGGTGTGTGGTTGTGGCAGCTTGCTTGTTCCCTCTGGGTAGGGTCGTCGTGTCAGTATTGGCATTCATCAGTTTCATTGTGGCCGCTGATTTCTTTGTGGCTTCTGCGGCGGTGGCTTCCGCGATTGCTTCTGCCACATTATGTTAGGTCTGTTTAATAGTTTGCTTTGTAAAGTAGAGTCCTTTAGACCTAACATGACACGATCTCGCATGGCCTCATCCATATTCTGGAACTCGCAGGCTCCTCCCAGATGGTGGAGAGCTGCCACAAAATCCGCAATGGTCTCATCTTCCCTCTGGTCTCTTTTATAAAACTCATGTCTCTTAATAAGATTTGAGACAACCGGTGCATAGTGAGCCTTTAGCATTCGGTTAAGCTCAGACCAGGTCATCTGTTTCACGTCTCTGGGCTTTGCCAATGCCTTTGCCATTTTGAACACGGCTGGCCCACAATGTGTTAGAAAGACAGCCCTCTTTCGCTGATCTGAAATTTCTTCCATTTCATTGCTCTCCAGAAACATCAGGAATCGATCGATATAAGACTCCCAATCTTCTTCATTGGGGTTAAAAAGTGCGGGCGGCACATTGTTACCAGCTATTTCGTCTAGCGTGGTTGTTTTCTCGCCGTGTGCTCAATCTCCACTTTAGGACAATCCCATCCTCGTCGCCAGTGTTCTGTTCAGAAAAGACGTGCGGTAGACCGGGTTCCAACAAATAACTCTTTATTAGTTAACAGCAACAGAAATGGAACATTGGCTCAAGCCATGGCAGCCCTTTTTATAGAGGCTTGCCTGCCGGCTTATAGCCAATGACATTATTTTAACTTTGCCACCTTTGAACGGCTCCTTGGATTGGTTCCTAATGAACCAATCCACTACTGGCCTTTCTGGCCAGTCAGAATAGATCATTTGGAACCTTCCAAGTTATATAGAACAGTGGGAATGAAAGTAAAGTTAGAAGGGAGGATAGCTACAACAACATTCTTTTGCCAGAGCTCAAGGCCAAGATGCTGGAGTTTGGAGGGGAATGACTGGACTTGGCGGGAGTTCAGAATGGAGGTGGATTGGAGAATATGACTTGAAGATCAACAGTAAGGGGGTTGGATGTGAGTTTAATATCGCAGTGGAAAATGTGGGATTTCAGATTCGGGTTTTCCCAGATGTGCCAATACGACATAATAAATTCTTACTTGGATGGACTTTGTCTCTGAGTGCCGAATTGAGATGGAGAGTTTGGTTGGAATGCTGATACAGACTTTGTATTACAAGTAGACAAGAAATTATAGTAAATAATTATAGTATTATAGTAGACAAGAAAGCAGAAGATAGTGGTGATAGATGTAGCTGTGCCAAGGGATAGCAACATCAAGAAGAAGAAAGATGAGAACCTGGAAGAATACCAGGGCCTAAAGGAGAAACTAAAGACCATATGGAAAGTAAAGGCCAAAGTGGTTCCAGTAGTTGTAAAAGCACTCAGGGCTGTGATTTCCAAGCTGGAAGAGTGATTCTGACAGACCCCAGGAACAATAATAGAACTATCTCTCCAGAAGAGTGTAGTGTTAGGAACAGTTAAGATGCTATGCAGAACCCTCAAACTCCCAGACCTCTGGTAGAGGAGCTGAAATGGAGGAGGACAGATACCACTTACAGAGGTGAGAAGAGAATTTTATATATATAGCAAGCTACTTTCAATCAAGTTAAACTTGTATATTGTCAATTCTGAGTGCCAGTACCAGTAAATGTCCAAAAGCTCATGTCAAAGTTTTCAGCTGTTTCCTGTTATTTTTAACTGAAGGTACTTCAGATTAAACAAAATATTAACTGTTGCAAAAAGCATAATTATGTCCATGAGCTGTATACTGAATTCTTCTGTTTCAAATCTAGTCTATTTCTTCAAAATTGCACTCAGAGCACCACTGGGTAGCTCCTTTCAATTCCTTGTGGCTTAAAACCTAATATTCAGTCAAACGTTGGAAAGGGTCCATCTATCCAGTAGGGGCTAAACCACATCCAATTGTAGCCTCAGTAGAAAGATCAGCCACACAATCTGATACTAATTCTCTTTATTCTATAAAGGCAATCAAGACACTCATTATGAAGAAATCAGTAAGCTTCTATGCAATAAGTGTCCAAGAATTTAATTATGTTTAATGTTCTGTAATTTTTGTTCATCTAATAAAATAGGGCGTTTATTTCTTTAAAAATAATAAGTTGATAATGTCATGTAGTTAATTAGTTGAAAATTTTAATAGGCTTTTGCTAGTTTCATGAGTGGCCACTTCTTAAAGCTTCTATGTAACCAAGCTACTCCTTAGCTAAATCATTAAATATCTCCTGGAAATACTCCAGGTGGTATAAGTATATTGTCCTGCTTATCTGGAAGAGGGATATATAGATAACTCACTATCTGGTCTATTTGCATTCCTCAGTATAAATTGATAGATGCTCTTTAAACAAGCATTTTATGCATATAAGGATGTTTTTTATGCAGTTTTCTCTAACTATTTTGTGTCTGTGTGGATATAAAAATAATATGCAGGTTTTCAGATAAGAAATGCATCTGAAAACTTAGGACATTTTCAGATTACTATCACTAATGAGTCATTACTTGACATCACTATTTTCTGAGCTGTATTGTATTTCAAAAAATGCTTATACAAATTGATGTATAAGAATTTGAACTGCATAATTCACATCAATATCCCAGGAACTTCTTTATATGCAGCAGTGAAGCATTTTATATTATTTTGTGTTATATAGGTTTTCAGTACATTTTCATGTTATTACTTATTTGCTTAGTTGATTTCCCTATTTTTTATTTGGTTATATTTCTAGTTAACCCATTTTATCCCCACTGCTGTGTAAACACTCTTGGCAATACAAGGCTACCTGCTGTTGAATAATCAGACATGTACTCTCCTAAACAGTGATTGATTTGTTCTAGAGCATTTCCATTTCCATCTTGGGCAAGATCTTGAAGGATAAGGACATCTCAAGGGAAACAAAGTTCAGAGCAGACAGACGTCTTCCTTCAAGTAGTGATGAAGAGCTGTGACAATTAGCTACTGAGAAAGAGGGAGAGAATTATGGATTTGCAAATATTTCCTAGGAGGGCTATCAGCTACAAGATCTAATCAATATGCCCAAGTCTAAATGAATGCTGAATCTTCTGTTGTGATGATAAGGAAGCAGGAATTCACATGCTTGGAGCATGTGATATACTGTAAGTGGATGGGCCAGGAAAAAAATATTCTTGGTAGGGTTGAAAGAAATGGAAAGAAGGGGGGATATCAGGAAAACTGGATTGAGGAGATCAAAGAGATTACAGGAGCAACCTCAAAGCATTATAGGCTAATATTAGATATAGATTGAAATGTAAGCAATTGTCTAGCAATCATCTGAACATGTCTCAACTGAATTTAAGTAATAACTAATCTCTCTGGCATTTTTCTTTTATCAAACCCACCTTCATTTCTCAAATATATGGACAAAAATATATAATTATACAGAGGGAATTTTCTTACCAGTAAACAACTACCTGAGCTTTACAGTATTTAATTTAAAGTATCAAAAATTGAATATTTAATTTTGTAACATAGAATAATAATACATATACACAAACAATAAATTATTACCTCTCTTATAGATTAGTCATTGAGTCAAAAAATAAACACTTAAATATTTGCATGAGTTTGATAAAGTTTGACCTGAAATGTATCATTTACTATTGGACAACATGGTCATCTAGTCATAAATGTAACATCTTTTCTATGTGGACCAAAGGTTTTTTTTGTTAACAATTTGTTTTATTTAAAATATGAGAGCAGAAAAATTACTTTTGCCAAAAATAAAAATCCCAAAGAGGCCTCACAAAGGACAATGTTATGTGTGGTCTAGAAAACTAGAAAGGGTCTTTTCTGAGATGCTTCCCACATCCTTTTGTGGGCCATGATACCTTTTTCAAGAACCAATCTGTGATTCTTCCTTCTGTCTTCCAAGGTCATTCCCACATACCATTACCATCTGCTGAGTGCATAGTCTGCTATATGGCAGAAACAGCCACAGGAGCTAGACTAGAATAGAACTATGAGATTCAGCAAGCAAGAGATCAGGATATAAGCAACTGATTTCGCCAAAGGTGAGGCAGAAAGTACCTGGGTAGGACATTACATCAGTCAGAATAAAAAGTAACAGAAACATGAAACTTCAGAAACTATTTAGAAACTGTTCTGTATAAAATAGTTTACTCCAAATCCTTGATTGTGATTGGCTAGAAAAGCCGGCATAGGGATTGGTTCACTAGGAACCAATCCAAAAGAGCTGCCAAAAGACGGCAAAACCAAGTAACCGTCATTGGCTACAAGCCGGCAGGCAAGCTGTATATAAAGGCTGCCGCGGCAAGAGCCAAACTGTTCCATTTCACTTTAACTGTTGAAATAAAGACTTTTACTGTTGGAACCCGGTCTACCTCGTGTTTTTCCGGATGGAACATTGGCAACGAGGATGGGATCGTCCTAAAACGTGAGACTGTGCGCACGGCGAATTGAAACCCAGGCTTGAAGCGATGGCCGGAAATAATGCACCACCCGCACCCTTCAATCCCAATGAAGAAGATTGGGAATCCTACGTAGACCGTTTCCAAATGTACTTAGAAAGTAACAAGATGGAAGAGATCTCAGACCAACGTAAGAGGGCTGTCTTCTTAACGCATTGCGGACCAACGGTATTCAAAATGGCCAAGGCATTGGCGAAGCCCAGAGATGTAAAACAAATGACCTGGCCCGAACTCCAGCGAATGTTGAAGGCTCATTACGCACCAGTTGTGTCAAATCTCATCAAATGGCATGAATTCTACTGAAGGGACTAAAAAGAAGGTGAGACCATCTCTGATTTTGTGGCAGCCCTCTGACAACTGGGGGGAGCATGTGAGTTCCTGCACTTAGATGAAGCCATGCGAGATCGAGTAGTATTGGGTTTAAAAGACTCTAATTTACAAAGTAAATTGCTAAATAAACCCAACATAACCGTGGCTGAAGCAATCACAGAAGCCACAGCTGCAGAAGCCACGAAAAAGTCAGCGGCCACCATGAAACAAATGAATGCGAACAACGACGAAACGAGCCTAAACAGAGGGAAGAAGCAATTTCCCGCCACCACCATGAAGATTTTGACGAGACATCAGAATCAGGAGAGGAAGACGATGAGGTCCACCGCCTATACGCCAACAAAAAAGGCGCGAAAAAAGAAACTGGCGGGAATGTGCCGGTTGCAGAGGAAACCACCCTCGAGCCGACTGCAGATTCCTTGATGCCATCTGCAGAGCTTGTAAAAAAAGGGGACACATCGAGAAGGTCTGTAGGAATTGAAAAAATAACAGCCCTAACAGATGCAGTAACTCTCCCCCTCAAGCTGAATCGAAACAAGCCAAGAGAAAGTGGGAGCACAACAAACGAGCCAGTAACCAAGAAAAGACCCATCAAACTGTCACTATCTGAAGCGCTCAGACAGAAAGCGGAAAAAAAGTTAAAATCATTGTAAAAATTGAAGGCAGCCCCTGTGAGATGGAGGTCGATTCAGGGTCTTTCCTGTCAATGGTGTCATGGGACACAATCAGACAACTGGTCCCAAATATCAAACTAAAAGAACTCCAGAAACAAAAATTAACTCTGAAGGACTACCAGGGGAATCGAATCCCTGTGGTAGGTCTAGGACATTTCCGAGTCGCTTACAAACAGCATGTCAAAGTCCTGCCTCTGACAATAGTCGACCGAGACTGACCCAGCCTCCTGGGCATCGAATGGTTTGCACCATTGGGCATCGGAATGACCGGAGTAGACCAAGTGTCCTCAACCGACTGGGAAGAAAACCTTATCCACGAGTTCCAGGACGTTTTCGATGGCTCCCTAGGCAGGTATCGGGGGACCCCAATCTCTTTTAGCTTAGACCCCCAGGTGGCCCCTAGAAGATTAAAGGCCAGACGAGTTCCTTTTGCATTAAAAGCAAAAATAGAGGAACAATTGAATAAATTAATTGACCAAAGGGTTTTGGAACCTGTTGACCATGCTAAATGGGAGACGCCAATAGTAACACCGGTTAAACCTGACGGGTCGGTACGCATCTGTGGAGACTACAAGGCTACCCTGAACCATGTGCTGCAGCAAAGCGCATACCCGGTACCAGTCGTGCAGCACTTACTGCACTCACTTGGGGGAGGAAATTTTTTTACGAAACTCGATTTGGCTCAGGCATATCAGCAGCTTCCAGTAGACCCAATAATGGCCGAGGCACAAACAATAGGAACGCATAGAGGGGTATTCAAGTGTAACAAACTTCAGTTTGGAGTGAGTGTGGCCCCAGGCATTTTCCAACGCCTCATGGAACGCCTATTAAATGGAATAAAAGGGGTCGTACCATATTTTGACGATGTCCTGATTTCGGCTAAAGATACGACCCAACTAGAAAAAAGACTAAGAAATGTACTCACAAAATTTAGAGAATCCGGTCTGAAAGTTAAAAAAAGAAAAATGCTGCTTAATGACTGATCGCGTCGAATTTCTGGGCTACTTAATTGACGAAGAGGGTATACACCCTACTGAAAAAAAAGTCAAAGCCATTAAAGACGCACCACAGCCAAAAAACAAAACGGAATTGCAAGCATTTTTGGGTCTAATAAATTTCTATAATGTATTCCTTCCCCACAAAGCAACATTAGCGGAACCATTACACTGTTTGCTGGATAAGAAAACTAATTGGACTTGGGGTCATAGAGAGCAAAAAGCAGAAATAAAAAATTTATTAACATCAAACACCGTTCTTATCCAGTTTAGTAACACACTTCCATTGATGGTAACCTGCGACGCCTCACCGTTTGGAGTCGGTGCCATCCTGAGCCACCAATTGCCAGATGGGAGAGAGGCACCCGTCGCTTATTACTCAAAGACTCTGTCTAAAACAGAACGTAACTATAGTCAACTAGACAGAGAAGCCCTGGCAATCGTCGCCAGAATGAAACATTTTCACGAATACCTTTATGGAAGAACATTTTTGATTGTAACGGACCATAAACCGTTGCTAGGAATTCTGGCAGGAAACAAGCCTACACCGAACATTTTATTCCCACGGATGACTAGATGGTCAGAATTCCTTGCAGCATACTCTTACACATTGACACATCAACCTGGGAAGCAAATCTCCCATGCAGACGTGTTAAGCAGAACACCGCTGCTGATGACGGAGGAAGACCCGGTGCCAACAATGACCACCCTGCAAATAGAAACATGCCCCGAACTACCAATATCTGCAAATGATGTTGCCAGAGCCACCGCAAAGGACCCAGTGACTGCCCGCATATTAAACTGGGTAGGTAAAGGCTGGCCGGAAAACCAAAAAACTGAAAACTTTAAACCTTTCCGGACCAGACAAACCGAACTCTCAATTCAAAAAGATTGTATTAAGTATACACTTTCCTTTTTATTAAGTGTATATTTCTTCTTTCATTGGAGGTTCTCTGCTTTCTTCATATTAAAGATCTAAGATATGCTGCAACGAAAGTGTAAATCATAAGGAATGTAGAGCTAGTTGGATTCCTATTGAGTGAATGAGGGTCATAGGAAACTAAACTGCACAACTTCATTCTCCAAATGAAATTTAGTGGAATCAACAACAATGTGAAACTAAACTGTAAGCAAAAGCAGTTTTCTTTTCCCTTTACTTATAATGAAATTTTTATTGTTTGCTGACCAGATCATATAACCATACTGTTTCTTATTTAATGTTTTATCTGCACTAGGCTGGTAGTTTCTTACAAATATTTTATGTGCTTGCTGTCAGCTCCTACAAGTCAGCCAATCTCATACTGTTAGATGTGCTTAGTTTAATGAGGTAATGGGCCATTGCCAATTAACATTAAGTCATGGCAAAAATGAGTAATATCCTGATTTGTTTAAACAGAAAGACAGTTGAAGCCCACTCGGTCTCTTGGAACAGATTTTTGTAAACAGTCTCTAAGCTGAACCTATTCACATTTGAGATTTATAGCAAAAGCCAGTCATCACTGTGGTTATATAAGGCCTGTCTGCCTCTGTGATATTACACCATAGTGGTGGCTGGATAATACTATAAATTGCCAGTGTGGATTGCCTAAAGGCTTAAAAATGAAGTTCTTCCAGAGGAAGCAAATCGTTATTTTAAGATTTACAGATATATTGTTAATGAATGTGATGACTGAAATAAATCTTTTAATAATGTGTTCGTCCTTCAGATTTCAAAATTAAGACATTTTATGAATTTCTTAATAAACATGATATCTTCTGCTTTGGCAGATCAGTATCCTCCATTGACTGGTCTAAGTATCATTCCATAGGAGTAATGAGTAAAGCAGGATATATATTTAGATCTGTTTTGTGATAAGCTATTTTTTTTTTTATAAAGCATTACCTTCTGATGCAGAAGTAGTTAAACAAAATGTAAAAATTGTTTGCATTTTAAATCATCTTTAAATGAACATAAATAATGCATTTTAGTTGGAGTAAATATACCAGTAAAATGTAATTTATTACTTTGGTTAGTTTCTCAGTAATGTGTTGTTCATCTCAAAACAGCACAAAGAATTCATCTCCCAGAGCCATCATATATGTGCTGGCAATTGTTTCAATATACAAAAAACTCTGTTTCAGAAAGTACTCACGATTTGGAAATAGAACAAAAACACCTTAAATATCTATGTATGAGCTGATGCTTGAGTTTCAAAAAGAGAGTTGTTGGATTTCAAGGTTTCTTGCAGCCTAAGGCTCCTATTTGCAAATGTATGTGGATTAGTTGCAGTTATTCAGCTGAGAGCAAAATGTAACAGCAGGCAACATCTACAGGGAAATGATCTCTTCTCTGATATTATTTTCTCTATTCCAGAACTGAGCTCTGGCACTAAAATAGATTGCAAGTTTTAATCTTGGTGAACCCTGGCACCAATCAGCTTGATTCAGAGATACTTGCAAATGAAGTGGCTTCTAAACCCAGTTTGCTGAAGGGCACCATGGACATCCTGTCTCCCAGGTTTGGTTAAAGAATTGTTTACCCTAAAGCACTGCATTGCATTCGGATTTTGGATTCATGAGATCCAAAGCAATGCAAGGTCAAATACACAGCCAATAGGTACCCACATTAATTTTCCTCTTTTCTGTCTTTCTTACATTTACATCCCACATTTCATTCAGCAGCATGTGGCAGTCTGACCATCAGCCATTGAGTATCCTTGTGCCAATCATTCTCTCTCAGTGTAAACTAGTGGTGGGATGTTGCCAGTTCAGACCAGTTCAGGCGAACCAGTATTTCTGAAGATCAGCTGGCCCCACCCACTTGCCTGCACCCTCCCTATCCTGTCCTTTACTTCCTGCTTTGTAGCTTATCTCAATTGCATGGCACAGCTGATTAACACCCCCCCCCCCCCCCCCACCTCGCTGTTCTACTTACCTTTGCTGACTTGGAAGATAAATAGCTGAGCTTCTAAATGCTCCATTTTCAGCGCTGCGCACCTTACAAGTGTGTGTTTACCAAACCAGTTGTTAAACTGGCAGCATCCCACCACTGGTATAAACACTCTTCAATACATTGTTGTAAGAATAACATAAAAAAGAACCATCCACACTATTTTCAATTCCCTGGACAAAACATGCAACATAAAGGAAAACAAGACAATTTGATGACTGCTGCCCTGGCTGCTAACACTATTCCTGAATGGAGAATTTATATGTTTTATAAAATGTGTGACAAAGTGACATAAAATTATGTATATGATACAATATTTGGGGGGGAAGTACTATTACAGATTATAATCACAAACTGAACTGAATACATATGATTTACATGTAAAAGTGAGGACAATAATAATGGAAGGAAATCACTTATTATCTCTATTGAAGTCACCCTTAGTAGGATGCTGAAAGCAGAAATTATGTCAGATCATCATTGATAATAGCTACCAGTTATTTTTGCTTTATTGAATTACAAATAAGTAGGCCTGCTTTATAGCACTAGTCTCATACAAATCTTTTTCTCTGTAAATGAAGGCTTTCATATTTGGGCTATGGAGGACTACTATATGGCAGCAATGAAATATAGAAACTCTTTCTCATAGTCATCTAGATTTTTGCAGGCCAAATACAATAGTTGTAATTCAAATCTGAACATAAATCATTCTATCTTCTTCCTGAACATATGATTGCTACCAGATTTTGCTCCAGATAGAATTCACATCTGATTTGATGTCCATGTCTAGTGAAATATAAAACAAATTTTTCCACAGGTGAAGGACATTTTATTACAAGCTCTTATTTCAGCCCTGTTTTTTCACTTCTGTTGTAGATTTTATAAAATAGGCTGAGAACGGAATCTAATGCATATTTACCTATGAGTAAACCTTGTGTGGATTACTCTTAGATTAGTGTCCATTAACCTGTCACTGGAGATTGCTGCTTATTTAAAAACTTTCATTTACAGTGTAATATAGTTGCCTGTATTTAGACATCTGCATTATTTTGAAGCATAACATATTTCTACAGAACTTTAAAAGTTTGCTATGGGGTTATTTATATTATTTCACATGGACTACATGTCAATATAATTGATGCACTATATAGAGCATGATATTATAAGTTTGGCAGACCTTGTAACCTAATTTTTCACATCCTTGCACAGATTTTAAAAACACATTTTGGACATATAATGCAACACTCCCATTTTATCCACTGACATTTCCAAAACAATTCTACAAACATAAAATTGCCCAACCAATGCTAACTATCCTAAATGTTCCTAATGTCTAATTTATTCTGCCATTGAAAAGTCATGTATTTTATGTGTTACATTTGCAAGCATCATCCATAAAAATCTAACTGCATGCCTATATGGGTTAAGGACATTTATATTTTCATAAAAGCTCAGGTGGAATTTAACAATTGCTGTTTAGTTAAGCTGATGATAATGCAGATTTCTTTTGTTGGTTTGACTTTTGGGTATAAAACTGGAAACATGGAGATAATTTAATGTATTATAATCAATAATTCTATAATAGAAAGACAGTGATTAGTTTTTTAAAAGCCTGAGGAGTTATTTTGACTTTCCTTTTTTCTTGCTCAGTATACTGAAAAGCATTATTAGCATTTCACAGAATTGCTTCAAAGTCTGTTCTTTCCATTGCCTAATGTTTGTTATACAAGATTTATCTAAATTATTTTCTATTATTCATTCCAAAGTAACAGAATAATAGAGTTGGAAATGACTTGGAAGTCTTCTAAACCAACTGCCTGCTCAAGCAGGAAATGCAATACCATTTCACACAAATGGATGTTCAATTTATTCTCAAAAACTTCCAGTGTTGGAGCACCCACAACTTTTGGAGGCAAGCTATTCTACTGATCAATGTTCTAACTGTCAGGAAATTTCTCCTTCGTTCTAGGTTGCTTCTCTCCTTGATTAATTTCCATTCAAGGTTGACCCTCTCTTCTTGGTAGCAGCCCCTTAGGTATTGGAATGCTGCTATCATGTCACCCCTAGTCCCTCTTTTCATATGACTAGGCATATCCAGTTCTAGCAATCGTTCTTTATATGTTTTAGCCTCCAGTCCCCTAATCATCTCTGTTGTTCTTCTCTTCACTTTTTCCAAAGTCTCAACATCTTTTTTTTATATTGCGGCAACCAAAGCTGGATGCAACATTCCAAGTTTGATCTTCCTAAGTTATTATAAAGTGGTACTAACATTTCATGTGATCTTGATTCTATCCCTCTGTTAATACAGCCTAGGACTGTTAGCTTTTTTGGCAATTACAGCATACTGCTGACTCATATTTAAGTGATTGTTCACTAGACCTCCAAGATCCTTCTCACAGTTACTACTATTGAGATACTATTGACTACTATCACCTATTCTATACCTATGCAATTGGTTTTTCTTGCCTAAATGTAGAATCTTATTTTTCTCACCATTGAATTTCATTTTGTTAGCTAGGGTCCAATGTTCAAGTCTGCTGAGATCATTTTGTATTTTGGCCTATGTTCTGGCATGCTGGCTATTCCTATCATCTGAAAATTTGATGAGTTTCCCTTCTGTCCCCTCCGATAAATAATTGATGAAGTTATTGAAGAATACAGGGCCTAGAGAGAACCTTGAGGTACCCCTGCATACTTCCTTCTATGTAGTTGCAGTTCCATTAAGGACTACATAATGAGTGTGGTTACAAAACCATCTTGTAGTGATGCTGCCTAACCCACATTTTTCTATCTTCTCATTTATCAAGTAGAGTTTATCAAATGCCTTATTGAAGTCCAAGTAGATTTTATCCACAGCATTTCACTGATCCACTAATTTTGTCATATGTCAAAGAATACAGTAAGATTTGTTTGGCATGATCTGTTTTTGACAAACCCATGTTGGCTTCTGCTTATGACTTTGCTTGCTGGTCCAGGACCTGTTAGGAATCTGGCTGCACAGCCGGAGGTGAATGATGGGTGAGCAAATGAAACTGAAAACACCACCCTGATCCATGGAAAAATTGTCTTCCACAAAACTGGTTCTGATGCCAAAAAAGTTGGGGACTGCTGCTCTAGCTTTATATTCCATTCATGGGCTTCATCCCACCAGGTTTGGGCAATAATAACAATATTATATCTGCCCCCATGTAATTGGATTTCTAATTCATCCTGTTTATTCCTCATACTTTGTGCCTTAGTGTATGGACATTTTAGTCCTTTTTCACTGACTCTTTGTTTTCTACACAACTTTCTACCTAACTTTGTTTTACTTATTTACAAGTACAACCTGTACATAATTAGTTTTGTGCCCATGCTCCCCTTCTTCCTCACGACCTGTTTGATTAATACATATGGTATGGCAACAAACTATCAAAAGCTGGATTTTACATGGCAGCTACCTTAATATTCTTAATCACAGAAACATTATGTTCGAAACATCGACAATCTTATTAGTTTTAGATTGCTGGGGACAGAAGTGTTCAGTATAAATTAATTCTCTGTCTCCATTATTCAGTTTAAATGCTTCTCCAGAAACCCCCTGAATGTAATGTCAAGTAGCTCAGTACCTTTCTGGATGCAAACTATCTCTTTTATACAGCTTTTTATCAGACCAACTGCAAATATCATGACTAATATAACTAAAGCCTCCCACTTTACACCATTCTTTTAGCCACACATTGAATTCCATGGTATGCTGGCTTTTTCCTTTTTGCTCCTTATATACACGTAAAACCTCTGTAAAAGTAAGACCACAGACTATTCTGCTAGGTTCTGCACAGAAAATACATCCTTTTTGGTGAGATCATTAGTGCCAAGATGCACAACAATGTCAACCTCAGAGTCCTTATTAGAAATGCTTCTATTTTCTCTGCTAGCAGTAGCACTAGGCAAACACTTCACTTTTTCAAAACTTCCACATCCTCCCTAAATTGACACCTCTTACAATTGGCTCAGCAACAAGAACGTGGTTTCTCTTTTTAGATACCTTGTTCACTTCACATGGCTGATTTGCAGAACCTGATTCACACCTTCCCTTATCCAAGACAACTTCTTTCTCATGGAGCACAATCCCCTATTCAATTGAATCATCATTATTACCACAAACAGCTGAACTTGCCACCTTAATATCCTTATTAAATTTAGCAAGGCCATTGTATCTGTTATATAGGGATACACCAAAATCTTCATGTTAATGAACCATAGTTCTCACTCTGCCATATCCAACAGTTGTCCATACTGTCTGTCTCCTGCAGAGTCTTTGTGGTAGAGAGGGCTGACAGCAGGGCAGCTCAATAGAACATATTGGCTGAGTTGTGCTACTAATTTCAGCCTAAAAAGCACAAACTAAAGACCCTAGACAAGTAATCCGCCCATATAAAGAGCAATCTGCTTACAAACAGGACAGTATCCAAACTTAAAAAGAATACCACGAAAAATAACAGCAAAACAAGTGTGGCACTGAAATAAAGCAGATATTCTAAAAAAAAATTAAGACTACACTTTTGCTGAGATGCCCTCACAATGAGTAGTTTCACAAAATCAGTACAAATATCCTTCTTGTTTAAATTTCTAGTGTATGATTTGTACATCTTTAGGTGCCCAGACCACTAGCTTGCTCTATTGGAGGAAGTTCTCTTCAACTGACTGTGAGCTACTCCTCCCAGCAAGCTCTGATGTTCTGCAAATGCAATGAAAATACAACCAGTGACTCAGTTTCCAAGTGGCTAGCATGTTCTATATTTTTTTTCTAAAAGAAAAGGAAAGAAACCAGATATACATTCATACAATACAGAGAGAGAGAGAGAGAGAGAGAGAGAGAGAGAGAGAGAGAGAGAGCTCCTTTATGGTGCTTTGAGGAGAAGTTTAGCTTCTGGAAGAAACTTTTTTTTCTGAACAACTGTGTTAGAAGAAATAGTAATTTATATGATCCCCACTTACGGGTCAGCAACTTTGGGAGAGATTCCGGGGTCATATTCAGTGCTTTCAGGGATATTCTGTGGTCATGGAGCATCAGGTTGTCCACCCTCAATTCAGAAGTTCTGTGAGAATTATTGGCATTATGTACCTGTGATAAAATAGCCACCATCCTCTGAGAATACAAAGAAAGCATCTGACCATTAAATAAAACATAATGTGAAAAAGAATCATGTCACTTCAATTGCACTAGGTATAAGATGAGATGGAGAGTCATTTTGCCAGGCTTTCAAGACTTTGTTACAATACCCTACAAGCAATAAAGATATTTCCAGAAATCCAAGTGGTTTTTGTTTCCTAAGTTTGCTTGCTTTCAAGGGCTTGACAGTAAAGAAAAAATAAACTTGTATTTACTGAAAGTGATTTGTGCTCAGCCATTTCCTGGATAACATTCTCTAACCCTCTTTCTCTAAAATTATAAGTGTGCTTGAAATCAAGAATATAGCAGCACTCTTGATTAAATCTAGACAACAGTCAATTTTGCTAGGGTTTGCAGGAATTCATAAAGTAAAGCTCAAGCACAAATATAATAGTTCATTCTGTTTTATTCAATAACTGATGTCTAACAATTAGAAGTTTTTTTTCATATAGCATAAATGTCTCTACCTGGGTTGTGAAAATTTTGACCCAACAACTACGTTCACCACCCTAATTTCTTGCAACTCTCTGCATCATTTGCTCCCCAAAATACTTTAGATATAAATAATCCCAACCAGCACTTTAGATCTAAATAATCCCAACCAGTAAAATAATTAATTTGCTGCATGTGTTATGCATGTGCCTAATGCCAAAAAGATTGGGTGACATAGAGGGGAAAGCATATATAAATTTGCAGTACTGCAAGTCCTGTCCATTTAAATTCTTTGATTGGCTTTTTCTATTGGTCAATAATCCTTCATTGAATAATATTCTCCCATTCATGTTATGCATACTTACCTTCAGATAAATTCTAGTAAAAGTAATGGCTTATTTTTTAATAGACCTATAAAGGATGTTTCCCATGCAAATCTGGCACTAGATATGGAGAATTTAATAAATAGACAATATTCAACCTGAGAGTAGACATAGTTTGTATTTGTTCACCATCTGGCATTGCAAAAGTAGTCCTGAAATACACAAGCAATTTGTGGGCTGCCTTGAAGTTTTCATTTTGTATAAAAGTGCTGTTGAGTTCAGAATGGGTAACAGATATAATGCTATGTTTTCTCTGCAGACATTTTGAGTCCATTTTGAGTCCATGCACTGGGTAAAACTGCCAATTATCAATTCTCAGGGTTTGGGGGGGGGAAAAAAAAAAGGAGAGGGAGGGGGAGGGAGGGAGAGAGAAAGAGGGAGGGAGAGAGAGAGAAAGAGGGAGGGAGAAAGAGATGGATAGTTGAAGATAAGACAAAGCTGCTGCTACTACTACTATTATTATTATTATTATTATTATTATTATTATTATTATTATTATCTTAATAGAGGGGGAAAAGCTTAATGGTACACAAATTCTAGAAAGCAGTAATCACAAGAGGAAATAATGACTATTCCTATACAAAGCTAATATGCTAAATTCTAGATAAGTTGTTCTAGATAAGTGGCAATGACTCTGCTCCTGTAGACTTCCAATAATGTAGAGTGGAATCACAAGGTGTTTTTTTTTTTTAAGAATATCATGCTTCTGCACCTGCAGGCAAAGCAGAAGTACCCAAAAAAAATCTCACTTCCACTTTGCCTGGCCAGGCCCAGAACAGAATTGCACAGGCAGAATAGGGTTGAGACACCTGAATAAGGTTTTGTATTTTTAGCTGTTATTTCACATTTCTGGTCTTTAAAAAAGGAAAAGCTTTGCTGAGGAAAGTTTACCAGTGAAGATATCACTGAAGGTAAAAGAAAGCCTAAATCAAGAAAGTGTGATAATATCTACATCTCTCTTAGTAAGCAGTATGCATATTTATTTTTGCCCAATACTAAAGTTAATACTAAAATTAATAGTTTTATACATAAGAAGGTTGTACATATTCATTTATCATATTCATATATCATTTATTAAAAATTATAGCATTACAAAGTCTAATCTCTCTTCTAGAGGATTACAAAATGGATAAAGAAATTACCTCAAAAAGTGGCTGCTTGCAATAATTTCCAATCCAATATACTAGACTCACGTTTAGATTCAAAATTCATGATTACAATTATATCCTGTTCCACTTCCATTTTTTAAAAATCTAATTTCGCCTTCACTATTCAGCATTTTCTCATCAGACAACTTTCAGTATTTTCTATCTTAGAGCTATCTGTATCCTGAAACAGAGGCAATCCTAATGACATTTGTATATAAATAATGTTAGAAAATTTCAGATGAAATGTTTGAGATTATCAACTGAATAAAACTGCCAATCAACAAAGGAAGTATCAAATGACTCAGAAAAGTAAAGAGCTAAAAGAAGCTAGTTCAAATAAAGTTATTTTATAATTAGTTGTAAACAAGAATCTCCCAGATGACCTTATAACTAGCTTTTGTTTATTTTATTTTAATTTTCCAAAATGAAAAACTACAATGTATTGTAGCCTATAGTTCTCCCAGAGAGTTACTTGTTTCATGTGATAATCTCAGTAGCTCCAATGATACTAAGAGTACACCATTATAACTGCATGTTACCACAGGGATTGCAGGAAGCTAAGAATCTATAGTGAGAATGAGGGCATATAGGAAACCAATTTACTTAAGAGAAAGAATTCCAATATTTTATCAGGAAAAAAGAACTGGGACAACACTTCTGTCAAAACATTTTCTGTCAATAACATTTTTTCTGTCAAAAAAGCAGTAAGAAAAACATTGAAATTTCACAAGTACATTTGGAGGGATGGCATGACCACAATAAGCAGTGAAAAAAAATCTACTCATTCTTCACATCACTATTAAATGAAATGTTTCTCATCTTGCAAAGATGCCTACAATTGGAGAACTGAATGTGAGATGCATGAACAAAATTGCCAAAGAGTAAACAAAACAATATTAATTTACATGTTTAAGAAATAAATTAATTCAGGTAGACCACAATGGGCAATTTTAAATTAGATGATTGGTGATATTACATAGTATTTAAGACATGACAAGTGAAGGGAAGAAGTATCAATGACACTGAGGATGTGCTCAGCTATTATCCAAAAAAGCATAGAATCATGTCTATTGAGATTGGTGGATATCCAAGGAATATCCGTGTTATAAAGTTTGTCTCCTTGCTATAGATGCAAAGATAGAAGGCACTTAAGAATTACATTGCAAGTTTCAAGATGTAATAAATGCAAGACTGTAGTACTATTAATGCTTTGTGGGAATGTCAAAATTGGAGAAACAGGAACTTGGAATTATAGGAAGACAAGGATTGATAACTGCAATAATGCATAGGTCCTTGGGATTTTGTGAAGATAATTTTTATTTACTACCAACACCCACTTCAAGAAGCATAAATGCAGCTGCTACCCCTGCATATTATTGGATGGACATCATTGAAAACAAATCACTCAAATGATAGGAAACAACAACTAAGAAGTGCAGTCAGCCAGGACACCACAGATTGTAGAGAAGACTATGGAATATTAGCCTTAAATATATGGGTTAAATTTAAAAAAATTAAAGAGAGTGTGTCATCCATATTTGGAGAACAAACAGAATATAAGACCCATGTAAGGAACAAATTCAGTACATGTACTTTATGCAAAAGAGAATCTGAGGAACTATGGGGAAAGTTAAAAGACATTTTGAAAAATTAAGTTGAAAGAATATTCTCCAAATTTAAAAAGAAAGATCCAAATGGCTTTTAGAACAAGTTATCATGATACCAAAGTAAAAACAAAAAACAAAAGCAAGGGCAAATAAGGATGTATGACTATTGAATGCAGATATTCAATAACAAGAAAAAAAACCAAAGCTATCTCAGTCAAGATTTCAATAATAGAGAAAAAGAACAAAAAATAAGAAATATTTTAGGATGATCAGAGGAATCGGACTAAGTTTAATCTATGGGAGTGCTCTATAAGAGTAGTCATGAAAGAGAAATAACACTGATAAATACATTTAAGGAGAGAGACTAATTAAAGCCCTATTGTAAACAATATTATAAAATGATGAAACTTGCTGAAAGAAAATGTACTTGGTATTGAAGTATATTATTTTGTGATTTCCCCTTTACTGAGATTAGTATCATCTTCTTTTGTGGCATGTGCTTTTTAAATAGTTTTTATAGGCTTTAATAATGATTGTTAATATACATTTATTGGGATTTTTTAACTGAATGTTGCATGCCTCCAGAATAACTGTCTTGTGAGATGGGTAATTACACAAACATGATAAATAAACAATATATTATAAGAATAGTAAGATTAGAAGAGAAGGAAGCTGGAATAAGAATTGAAGATCAAAATATGAACAATTTGATACACTACTTTGTTAGAAAGTAGAAATCTAGAAAAGCTCATAAAGAAAGTGAAAAATGTAAAATTATAATGAGGGTTTCTTGAGGATTCATCTGATCAAAGAGCATATAAGGATTTCTTTCTTTCTTTCTTTCTTTCTTTCTTTCTTTCTTTCTTTCTTTCTTTCTTTCTTTCTTT
>BLBF01000031.1:14741706-14779751 GCA_015471245.1 Laticauda colubrina | reverse complement strand
ATAATATAATATAATATAATATAATATAATATAATATAATATAATATGATTCCAGTATCACAACATACAGCAGATGATTTCATGCATCAGAACGATACATCTCCTTTTATATTTCATATATTGATAAACTATTGTGAATCATATTCAATAGTGGTGACTGTGAGAGGGGTCTTGGAGTCCTAAGGGACAATCACTTAAATATAAGCCAGCAGTGTGCTGCAGCTGCCAAAAAAACCAACACAGGGCTAGGCTGCAAAAAGAGAGGGATAGAATCAGGATCAGGTGAAGTTTTAATACCATTTTATAATGCCTTGGTAAGACCACATTTGGAATACTGCATCCAGTTTTGATGAACGCAATATAAAAAATTATGTTGAAACTCTAGAAAGAGTACAGAGAAAAGCAACAAAGATGATTAACGGACTGGAGGCTAAAACATATAAAGAACAGTTGCTGGAATTGGATATGTCTAGTCTTATGAAAAGAAGGACTAGGAGGGACATGACAGCAGTGTTCCAATCAGCAGTGGGATCCTACCTGTTCCACTACCCATTCGGTGATCGTGGCTGCGTGCATGCACACCTAACACAAACACATCTAACATGCACGTGCAGCTTTCTCCACACCAGCTGAGGCCCATAGTGCCAATCAGCTGAGAGGATAAAGAAGAGAAAAGTGCAGGGGCAGGTGGGAGGGCTTGATCCTACACTATTCTCTTCTTTATCCTCTCAGCTGATTGTAGGAGGATTTTTTCCTCCTCTCAGCTGATTGTGGGAGGCTTTTTTTTAAACTACCAGTTCGGATGAACCAGTACAAACTGGTAGCATATCACCACTGGTTCCAATATCTCAGAGGCTGCCACAAAGAAGAGGGGGTCAACCAATTCTCCAAAGCACCTAATGATAGAACAAGAAGCAATGAGTGGAAACTAATCAAGGAGAAAAGCAAGAGAGAAAAGAGGAGACATTTCCTGATAGAACAATTAACCAGTGGAATGGCTTGCCTCTAGAACTTGTGTGCTTTCCAACACTGGAGGTTTTTAAGAAGAGACTAGATAACCATTTGTCTGAAGTGATGTAGGGTTTCCTGCTTAAGCAAGGGGTTGGACTAGAAGACCTCCAAGGTCCCTTTCAACTCTGTTATTCTATTCTATTATAAATACATATATAAATCTATGTGTATATATAAACATAACAGACATGAAGAGAGAGAGGGGGGAGAGATTTTGTATATGTGTAATTATGGAGCAAAGTTGGAATGAGAACAAAATATTCTTAGTGTCCAACAAAATATATAAGGGTTAATTTGTAATTATTTGGCCTTCATTTTGTAATAGAATAATAATTCATCAAATTGGAAAATCAAAACTCTAACAATTCATACTCAAATGTTGTATGTATATATGTGGATAAAGAAGGGTGGTTTTATTATTAAATAATGTTTTTATTCCCAAGATTTTATGGTCATGTTATAAATACCAAGGACTACTGTGTAAGCTATTTTACTGCAATAAATATTTTTTATGACAATTGTAAAATACACAGATCTTTTGTATCTGCATTTCTTGGACTTAAGAATTTTTTTTTCATCAATTACTCTAAAGTTCATGTGGGGAGAAATTCAACAGAAAAAATTCTAAAATCTTAACATACCATTGTAGGTATATTACAATAATAATAATAATGGTAACATATCATTATTACTACAAAAATGGCCATAGTTTGTTCTGGTTCCCAAATTCTCCACACTGAGGAAAAAGATGGCTCATCACATTTGCAAAATGGCCTGCTAACCCAATTAACTTTCTTCAGAAAATTAAAGCTGTTAGTTCTCAGAGGGCGGGAGTCATTTCTTCTTGTTTACTAGTGCCAACAAATCTAAGACCACAACAGATAAATACTTTAAATGAACAGTGATAAAATAAACATTTCCAGCCTGTTAAAAGCCAAAATAAAAATGTTATTTTTCTGCAATAGTGCTATAAAGGGTATGACTTTTCTAAAACAAAGGTTTTCCATGGAGGGGTATGGATGACTCACTTTGTGCTTTTTTCTTTTTTCTTTTTGGTCACATAAAGTCCCAGCTACATTTCTCATCGTTTTCTTGTCACCTTGTGTGGTTTTAGAGCTTCATTCATTGTTACTTCCACTCCTTGTTTTTCTTTCCCTGCCTTGTCTTCTGTCAAGAATCAGCCTTCAAAAGGCCTTTCTGCTCCATGGATTCTTGCTCTAAGATGAATAAAATCTTTTCTAAGTCTCTGGGTTTTTTGTTTCTTCTTCTTTTTGCTTAATAAAGAGAGGGTATGTTGGTTATGTTAAACTTCTTTTTCTGTTCTTACTATGAGAACAAAATAGGCAATGTTTTAAAACCAGATGAAGGAACATCAATAGTCTGTAATACACCGATAAATGTTTTTTGGAAAGCTGAAACTGCAAATGATCTGAAAGCTCTGGTAATGAAAAACAACCACTGAAAAGAATGAAAATAAATTAAAGACCAAACTACTGACAACAGGTAGACAACAGATCTAGCAACCAGCTTTCAGACATTTTAAATGGTGAAAAATATCTGCGATTTAGGAACAATAAAGGAACCAACAGTCAAGACATATATTGCAGACAAGCTTTCAATGAAGAAAATTATTATGGTTAGGCACACAGCAGGGGACTGAATTTAGCATTTTTATTGTTGAGGTTGTTGTCAGTCACTATCAATTCAGGATTTCTCATAAATACCCATTCCATAAAACAATCCCACAAGTCAGATTTCAATAAAACAGAGTCTACATCAATAGTTTCACTAACTCTAGCATCCTATCCAAATTACTATCACTCATAAGTGAAGGAGAGTCTACCTTCAGTTGGCTTCAAAGGAGAAAATTCAAATCCCAAAAGAAAAGGGCAAAATGGTGGCTGCCTTCTCTTCTTTCCACCTGAAAGGTGAAATAATTTCTTCCTGATCGGGGCCTTCATGGTTGATTCTCCTAGGCTTCTGTTGTCTCTGTCTATTACCTGAAGGGACAGTTCAGCAGCTCCTTCAGCTGCATTTCTTGAAGTCATATTTCTCACATTCACTTATGTATCATCCTATATTATTTCCTTAAAAGAAAAATCATACACAAACATCAAGTATTTCCATAATGTGTTATTTGAAATTCCAGAAATAAGTATTGAGATGACTTGATGATTTTATGGTTGACAGATAGAAACAATAGATAAATGTTGGGGATATTATCTGGAATAATATCTGGTATATCTTCAGCATATGTGAAAAGTTAGAAATAAGATGGGAGGAAATTTTCATATTTCATATATAAATGCACTTTTTGCGTGCTCTAAAAATTAAACAATCAGTATCTTGAAGTTTTTCAAACTAAGGACCAAAGGAGCAGTTATATTATTCTCTTTTTCTGCTTATGTATTTCTGCAACAAAAACGTTATCTACTTTTCAGCAGATGTTTTCTAAAACTCAAATACAACATAAAAATATGAGCCAGTAACATCTTCATTTCAGACAAAAGTGCATTAAATTCATTGACACATTTTTATATGTATTATATTGAGACAACATGATATTTGCTGTACATCTAATGGCACATTAAATAAAATTTGAGCTGAAACAGATTCATTAAGCACAATAATATTTTTCTCCTCAAAAGCTTTGAAACGACTGAATTATGTAAGAGCTTGGAAGCTTTCACTTCATCAAATGAGATTAAAACAGTTAATTAAATTATGTGTCCCTGAATATTGCTGCTAATATTGGGCTGGGCTGTTTTCTGCATATAATTTTGTCCTCCTTCAAGCCAAATAAGCAGATGGGAAAAGCTATGATCTTTTAAAAAGTATCCTTAGCAATTATATGACATAATGTCTTCATTAATAAGAAAACAGATTCAGTTATTGTACTGAAAATATCATTTCTACTCTTCTTCCACTTCTAATTATTTATATAACAATGTTTCACTAACATCCTAACTTTCCAACCTGTGTTAACTAGATTGAGATGCAAGGATCTGGAGAAAAATTGGAGATTCTGAAACAGTTATGCTCAGGGCTGATATACCATTATTTGGATCTTAGTCAATTTATCTGGATCTTAGTCAAATCATGTCATGGACACGATTACAAACCCTGATTTTGCATAAAGAACTGTTGCCATTTCTCCTCCTATTCCTAGACAATTTAGGGTCAGAGGTAGCAACGTTTCAACTGCCATACACATCCAATGTTCCTTTAATACTTTCACTTTCCAAGTTCCTGTATAGATTATAAACTAGGACAATTAAGAACTATCCCAATACTACTACAATACTCTCATGTTGGACTTGGACTAAGGACCACTGACCAACAAGGCTGATATAAGAACCAACATCAAAACACAGAGATCATGAATTGCTAATTTGGGGGGAAAGATCTAGTTTATACTTCCTTGTTCTTTCTGCTTTACATTTGTTTGTTTGTTTAAACAATTCATACAGCCACACATCTCACAGCAGTGATATTTGGGGATCTACTAAAGATTAATACCCCCCCACCAGAACATAATATATAAAATCACCCAATTATTATATGATCATAGTAATAATAATAAGTAACGTATGACACAATTTTAAAAAATTCATTTTTCAATCCATAAAGATCAAAACAAAGAAATGTACCAAAAGGGTTTTTTTTAACTCCCTTGCCAAAAACCTGAGGAAACATTCATCAATTCATAACAAAAGAAAAATAGACATGCTGAAAGATCCCAGTTCATGTAGGCTGCCTGCTACAGACAGTTACATTTGATGCGCAAAGACTAGCTCTTCAGTGATATCTTGAGCACAACCTGGAGAGGGGAAAAGCTCAGAAGAACACCTCAGAAGTTTAGTTATACCTATGAACAATTGCTTGACTAGGTCTATTTCGCTTTTCTGTTTTTACACTTTAATCATTATCACACATCAAAATTTCAGATTAACAGATACAAATTAAATATATATCTAATAAACTACTTTGCAGGAGAAGAATCAGCACAAAAGAGACATGGCTCATAAACAGTATTTCTGTAAACTCAGAATATGCATAAAGGAACAATCAGGATGACTGATACAGTACTGTATATCTGCCTCCTTTTGATGCTCCTTCATGCATTAGCCACACTCACATTAAGAAAACCTGTAAACAGAACTAATTACTTTTGCTTCCTAAATATGGAAACTTACTTTCTTTGATATATGTTTCTGGACAGTAAATAAGCTCATTTATTGTTAACATGAAAAACAAAAAACAGCTAGTTTATGAAATAAAACAAATGCTTTAATCTTTTTGAACCATTTATATTATTGGCCTCTAGGAGTTACTTAGCAAAATGAAAAATAATCAACATAATCCTGCATATGCATACTCAGATATTACATTGTCAAAACAGAATCCATGGCAGCAAAATCAGGTACATAACATATGGTATCATCCATCTTGAAATAGTTCTTGTCACAAAATAACATATAAAATGTATACATCTTAGGGAGGTTATATAAAATGAATATATTAAAGAAAGACGCATAACAGATAAATATGAATTGCATATGTTAAAGAAAAAAGGTACATAAAATGTTATTATTTTTTGGCTTAAAAAACTGCAAATGATATAAAACTTTGAATATAAAAGGAGTATATGATATATTGTGTCTGAGTAAGCATTTGCTGCAGGGGAAAAGCCATTCCTCTTAAAAATCTCTGCATTGATTTCCATGGAATTTGGCACATTTAAAACCTTATAGTGGTTTAACAGCTCTGCAAATGTTGTCCTAGTCTCAGGAAACATAATTAGGCATCATTATCTGTATTATGCTTTTTTCAAATACAAGATATCGGAAATCAGAGTTCTGTTTTTCTCAGTTGATGTTTCAAAAATAATAAAAGATATACCTGTGTAGGAAGTTAGCACCCACCCCTCTCCTAGAAAATTGAAATAGCCTAGGAAATATTAAAAAGGCAGAATATTTCCTCTAAAAAGAGTAGAAACTCAGAAGCAGAAACTCACCCCCACTTTTGTTAATTTCATCCCACCTTTGTTAACGGGTGGGTCATTGAAGCCTGGGCCAGAATACTTTACATAACAAGGCACTCCAGGTAAACCTATAGCAATTGCCAAAAACCCTTTTCAGGGCATGGTCAATCAAGCCTGGAACTCAGAGCAGCCTACAGAGTTGCCCCTACATGGCCCCATGGGGGTCTGACAACCAATTAGAATACAAGCTCAAATTCAAATCTCAACAGAGGGTATAAAACCCAGGCACTCTCAGCACCTTAGCCCTTGATCTCTTCCTTTTCACTCTGGAGCTCCAGGCCATGTGGTCCTTCCAAACAGCCTACATGTTTCCCATGTCATTTTCCCCACTTGGAACTGAACCCAGAAGGATATTTCTTCCAACACCTGGCTGGTTATGACACTGGAGATCAGGCAAAAAAATAGTCAAAGTTCTTCACATTTTCTTGCACACAGCATTTGCACTATTACTGGAAATGATGGATGTAAGAATGGAAGGAAGGAATGAAGGAAGATGGTTTTGAAACCAAAGGAAAAAGTAAGAATGTCACAGATCTAAATATTTTTTTAGTATTTATTTGATTTGTCAATTGCTTACAAGATACAGTTATAAGAATAAACATAGTTTTGAATACATGAGATACTTATAAGAAAAATAAAAAGAAACACTAGGACAGGGATGGTAGGCATAATTGGTGCACTTATGCACGCTCCCAACAGGCCTCTTAGGAAAGGGATGAGGTCAATAGTAGACAATCTAAGTTTTTGTGGTTTCAGGAAGAAACCACAGAGTTAGGTAGAGTATTCCAAACATTGACCACTCTGTTGCTGAAGTCGTATTTTCTGTAGTCAAGTTTGGTGCAGTTAACCTTGAGTTTGTATCTATTGTTTGCTCTTGTATTGTTATGATTGAAGCTGATGGATTCATTTGCAGGTAGGACATTGCAATGTATGATTTTATATACTATATTTAGATCGGACTGGAGGCAGCGTAGTTCGAGATTTCTAGGTCTAGAGTTTCAAGTCTGGTGGCATAAGGTATTCTTCAATGAGTAGAGGAGTGGAGAACTCTTGTGAAATATTTCTGGACCTTTTCAATTGTATTAATATCAGATATGTAATGTGGGTTCCAAACTGATGAGCTGTATTCAAGTATTGGTCTAGCAAATGTTTTGTATGCTCTAGTTAGTAGTGCGATATTACCAGAGAAGTCGTGTGATATTACCAGAGAAGATTAATAACTCTTAATGCCTTTTTGGCTATGTAATTACAGTGGGCTCTAGCACTTAGATCATTAAAGATGAGAACTCCAAGGTCCTTGACAAAGTTTGGATCCTCAACAAGGTCTTGATTATTTAGCTTTTATTTTATTTTCTGATTTTTTTTGCCAATATGTAAGACAGAGCATTTATTTGTTGAGTTTTGAAGTTGCCATTTGATTGACCATTCTGATACATAGTCAAGGTCTTTTTGGAGAGTAGTAGTATTGTCTGTGGTTGAACAATTGAACAATATCCCTAATTTCCCATGGTAGCAAAATAAAGCTTTGGATCACCCAACACAGATTACTACCCTCTATGGGAAAAAAAGAATGGGAAAAAACAGACTTGGATGAAAAGGAGATGGAAAATAGAGTGAAAATAGAATGAATTTAGAAGAGAAAACAGGAAATACTGTTTGGAAAAGTGACTAGCTTAATTTCCCAAGCCAATGAATAGAAAGAGGATGTAGGAAAAGAGAATGTGAAAGCTGCTTGGAACACAGTGAAAAGAATGATGTTACCAAGTGCCAAAGAGTGTGGACTTCTGCTCACAAAAAGGTGCTTGGTGGAGTGATAAAATAAAATAAGCTGGAAAAGACATATAAAAGAATGATTGTTGCCAAACATGAGGATAACAAAAAGATATTGTGTAATAAAAATATAGAGAAAAAGACAACTGCAAAAAATGTATTCCAGGCAATCAAGTTCAACTAAGGTTAAAAGAAGCAGAAAAATGCAGGCAAATTTTGATGGAAAATATAATGCAACAAAACATTTGTAAAGTGAAAGAAGTAGGCTAAACACTCCCTCCAACAGACTGGCTGGAAATAAAAACAATAAAACGTTTTTAAAATTAATATTTGTTTTATATATTTCTATTGGGATAAGGGTCATGTACTGAATAGTGATGAAATGAATGAAACAATATTTATTTGTTTGTTTGTTTATGTGTTTACTTATGTGCAACTATCTCATCCATTTCAAGGTGATTCTAGATAGCTTTGAAATGTAGACATTAAAGTGATAAAACAAAAATAGCAACAATAAATACAGTTAAAAGTTGAGAAGGAGGGGAGCATGAAGTGCATGGGAGAGATGGAGTCTTTTCTTAAGCCAACAGCTACTTCCTGAATGGTGTACCCTAGTTGGCATCCCATGCCCCAACTGCAGAGCAGGTCTTCAGGTCCTTGCAAAAAAGGTGGGTGAGGATCTTACCTCCTATGTTCCAAAGGGCAGGAACTGGATCCCACCAGCTGATCTCACCAGCTGAAATTCCTTGGCTGACATGGTCCACTTCTACAAAATGCCCCTTATACAAAAATATATGATATTACTTATATGATACTTACATTAGTTCCCAAGAGGAAAAAAAGAAGGCAAAAATAATGTGAGTGTTGAAAAAATAATAAAGTGGAACTTTATAAGGTGGAACTGGAGAAATGTTGACTATGAGTATCTTTATTATATAGTACACAGACACATACTATACCAGTGAGGGCTAACCTTTTCAGCACCGAGTGCCCAAAGTGCATGTGTGCACATCCCCAAAATGCAATGTGTGTGCATCCCATGTGCATGTGCATGTGTCTCCCATGCATGTGTATGTGCCTCCCATGCATGTGCATGCATCTCCCATACACGCCCCTTGCCCCCATGCATGCACATGTCCCTCCATATATATGCATATGTCCCCCACACATTCACCTCACCCACCACCCACCTGTACCCTGGTCCTGCATGCACCCTGCCCCCCTGCATGTGCAGCAGAAAACCAAAGACCAGCTGGCTGGCAGGAGATGGGCACGCATGCACGACAGAGCTGAGCTGGGACAATGCATGCCATAGGTTCACCATCACGGGACTATACAAAATGCAATATATACTTGGTTGTGATCATTCCTGTGATCATACTTACTATTTTACTTTCTCCTGTTCAATTGTGTCCAGTTCTCCAAGACGGCCTAGGCAAATCTCTTCAGTTTTCTTGGCAAGATTTTCAGAAGTGGTTTGCCATTGCCATCTTCCTAGGGCCGAGAAAAAAGTGACTAGCCCAATGTCATCCAGCCGACAGAACTACAATTCACATTTTCCCAGTCTCTAACCTGTTGTCTTAGATGCTACATCAGACAAGCTCTCACTTTGCTATTAACAACATTCTTATAGATTATGTTTAATTTAGGAATGGAAGAATTATGTTTAAAGATTTGAAGATCTTATCTGCCAAAGCAAGCAGTACATTGAATTTTTCAGTCCATTTGGGAAATAGGCTAAAAAGAGATGCTAATTACAAATATTTTGATTAAAAAATACAATAAAGTAAGATATGAGCCTGTGAGTCAGTACTCCTATCTTCACAAGGGCAAAACTTTTAAGCATAAACAGATTTCCAGAATTTATATCCAGAATTACTAATAACAAAACAAAATGAAAAACCAACATATTTTAAGTTGATCAAATTATAATGGCGATTTACAAAAACATTTGCTATGGGCAGCTGTATTTGGGGAAACAGCTTTCTGAACTTTGTAATTCTATACTGAGAAACTTTTGTGTGAGAACTTCATATCACGTTCCCAGATTTTTCTCTTGGGATGATCGTCTGTTGGATCTCTTTGCTTATGTGGCTGGTTATAATTTTCTTCTTGGTTAATTTTTCCAGATATGTGGTTGGGTCCATGTTTATAGATTTGTATATGGAGTCTTGGAGTAGGTCTGTCAATTTTGTTTCATAGTCTTTTCTATCCATTACTACTGTGGCATTATCTTTGTCTGCTGGAAATATGATTATGCTGTTATCATTTTTAGGGCTTGTAGCGCTTTGAGTTCTTCTTTGTGCAAGTTGCTTTTGGGTGGTTTGCTTGTGCATAGGATGTCTGTAACCTGGTGTCTTATTCTGTCAGCTTCATCTGTATTTAATTTAGTTAGGCTGGATTCGACTGCACATATAATGGATTCTGTGGGGATTTTTTTGGGTGCTATAGCATAATTGAATCTTTTGGTTAGGACATCTGTTTCTGTTTTGGTGAGTTCTCTGTTGGAAACATTATATACTAATTGTTTCAGGTGTTGTTGTGAGTTGTTGGGGGCTTTCTTGTCATGTTCTAATTTCTTTAGTTTCTTCAAGAGTTTTTCATTTTTATAAGTGCTTTCAGTTTCAGCTCTCCAAGTTGTAAGTTGTTTTATCTTGTCCCAAAGTAGAGGGTGGATTTTACTGCTCAATTCCAGGTGTAGTGCTAGCAAATCTTTGTTTAACAGATCCAATTGGAATCTCTTACTGTGGAACTCGTTCCTGAGTAAAGCCATTTCAGTTCTTTTCAGGATACATTTAGTAGCTGCTGTGCTGTGATGAAATGTTAATTTGAAGCAGGTTGTTGCTGCATTGTTGTCTCTGCAACTGTGTAGGAATTTCAGGTCACATAATATTCCTGCTCTTTTAACTTCCAGCTTCTCATAGGTTTTGGTCTGGCTATTTATTTCCTCCCCGTAGAGGTCTGATATTTGTTTTTTTAAGTTTTTGCGGGTACTTACATGTATGCTGTTCAGCTTTGTTCGGGTATTTTCCCACGTCCTTATAGCTGTGCTTTTAAAGTTACAGCAATGTTTCGGCAGAATCTCATCTGCCATCATCAGGCTTCTGTATTGTGTTCGTCTGTGAATCAGACTCTTACAGTTGTTTCAGTTTTAAATTTGGGGCTGGCCTATTGCTGTGTCAGAATGGTTTTTTCTTCATCCTGATTGGTTGGGAGTCTTGGTCTGTGTTTATTGGTCTTGGAGTTTACTGTGTTCTGCTTGATTGGTGTTTCTAATATCTTCTGTCTGTTTTGTGGCTTTTTTTGTGTGTCTTGATTAGCTGGCAACATTGTTTTTCCTGTATTGGAGGCTTTTAGTGCAGCTTGGCTCTGAGTAAATGGACGGCTATCATTTGTTAGGAAGCTCAATTTCATCTGGGTGTCTGGTTGGGGTGTGTTTGAGCTGGAGGTATCAGGGGGAGTCTGTTTGTGCCCAGGTGTTTGCCTGGCTTGTGGTATGGAGATTTTTTTGTTTGTGAGTGCAGCCTTCCAAATGATTGACAGTCTGGTGGAATCATCTCTTCTATTCATGCTGTCAGGTCTTTTTTCAATCTCTATGGCTTCTCTGATAATTCTGTGGCTGGGGTTTTCTATAGTGGCTAGGGTTTGGGTGCCATTGAAGTTGATGCTATGAACTGTGGCTTTCATGTGTTGGACTAGTGAGGAAGTGTGTTCCAACTATTTTACTGAATTTTTATGTTCATCCAGGTGGGTACTTATTCTTCTCTTGATCTGTCCAATGTATGTGGCTGGGCATGATGCACAGGAGACTTCGTATATGCCTTGGTTTTCCAGGTCAATTTTATCTTTGGGGTTTCTGAGGATGGTTGCTATTTTTCTGTCTGTTTTGAAAGCAGTCTTGATGTGATGCCTGTGTAGTATCTTACTGATTTTGTCTGTAGTACCTCTTATGTAAAGCAGGACAGCTGTTCCATAGGTCTGTTCATCTTCTAGGTCTCTATTATGTTTTAGTATGTTTTTGTGGATCAAGCCGGTGATTTTACTTGTTTAGAAGCTGTTGGCTGTCAGCACTTTAGTCAGGGTGCATAGTTCAGTTTTTATGTATGTCTTGTCTGCCAGGCATTTGGTTCTAGCAATTAGCATTTTGTCCACGGAGTTTATATGTGCTGGGTGGTGGTGGGATTGGGCGTTGAGGTAGGGGTTGGCATATGTTTTCTTCTGGTATACGGTGTGTCCTAGTTTGCCATCTATTTTGGTGAACTTGATTTTGGGGTGTGTGCTGTTTAGGTGTGTTAGGAAATTGTTTAGGTTTTCTTTTCCATGGGGCCAAATCACAAATGTGTCGTCAATGTATCTTAACCATAATTTCGGTTTGTGGGTGGCATGAAATTCCTATATACCATATATATATGGTATAGTGGGCATAAATTGGATAAATATGTGTGTGTGTGTGTGTGTGTGTGTGTGTGTGTCTTTCTTTGGTTATTCGGGTTTTCTCCTGCGTAAAATTGGAAGTATCTAGGCGACATATCGATGAAGTCTCATTCATCATCTTCAGGCTTGTTTCTTCGGCTCTGTGCTTCTCAGAGTAATGGGAGCTTGCAGCTGCTTCTTCCTTTTAACTGCTAGTGGGGGTGTGACTTGATTGGGGGGGCTTGGCTGTTTTCTGATTGGGTGGGGGGTGTTCTCATTGGTTGGGGGTTTGGCTGTGTTCTGATTGGTAGGGGGTGTGGAAGATTACCCACCTAATCCAAAAAGAAAGTCCAACCAAAAGCCAAGAAAGAGAACAAGAGAACGGCAAAGCCCTCCTCCTATATATAAAAGGCACTACAGAAAAAATCAGCAAGATCCTCCAAAAACACAACATTAAAACAGCATTCTGCACAAACAGAAAAATATTCACCATCCTAAGAAACCCTAAAGACAAAATCGAGTTAGAAAACCAAGGAGTATATGAAATCCCTTGCACCGCCAGTCCCACCACATACATCGGACAAACTAACAGAAGAATAAGTGCACGCATTGAAGAACACAAGAACTCAGTCAAAAAAGAAGAACTGACCTCTTCCCTGGTCCAACACTTCAAAGCCACAGGAATTGAAATTGACTTTAAAAATACCAGAACTATCACCAAAACTGAACACTTCAACAACAGAATAATCAGAAAAGCCATAGAGATAGAAAAACGCCCATACAGCATGAATAAACTAGATGATATCTCCCGCCTACCAGCCATTTGGAAACCTGCCCTCATTAATAAACAAGTACCTAACATGAAGAATGACACCAAACCCACACCCACGAGTGCCACACAAGATGCTACCACCAAATTTCCACGTAAAAAAAACACTCACACCCACACAGAAGATGAGACATGACCACGGACCTGAAGCCGTACTGTAGTTGTATCACTACCCATTTCAAACCCCTACGACCCATACATGAAGTGAACTGACACCCACCATAAAGATGTGGCACGACTACTAATGTGAAGCCAAACAACAAGATCACAGCTCACCAGCTCAAATCCCCCAGCAACTAAGACTAACCTGAGCACAACCAAGCCCCCACCTGAACAGAACACACACCCCAGCCAATCAGAACACAGTCAAACCCCCAACCAATCAAGTCACACCCCTACTAACAGTTAAAAGGAAGAAGCAGCTGAAAGCTCACATTACTCTGAGAAGCACAGAGCCGAAGAAACAAGCCTGAAGATGATGAATGAGACTTCATCAAAACGTCGCCTAGATACTTCCAATTTTACGTGGGAGAAAACCCAAATAACCAAAAATCCACATACAAATACCCCGCAAAAACCTCAGAAAACAAATATATATATAACCTCAGAAAACAAATATATATGTATATACATATACATACGTACATATATATATATGTATGTTTTCTTAGGTTTTCGCGGGTACTTACATGTGTGCTGTTTAGCTTCCTTCGGGTATTATCCCACGTCATTGTAGTTCTGTTAAAGTTGTAGCAACGTTTCAGCAGAATCTCATCTGCCATCCTCAGGCATATAATATATAATATCATATATATCATAATTGATTCCTTGATTTAATAAAGATCCAAATGATTCCTCACTCAGCATCTTGGCTTCCAAAAATTTCAGTGCAGCTGGTATGTAGTGGGCACCTATAAAGAAGATAAAAGAAAGTTGCTGCTATTAAAGAGGTAACCTATATTTTATTCTCTTGAGAGTCTTAAATCAATTTTAAAACATAACCTTTATTTTCTTATAATTGATTAATAGTCAATGTTCCTTGCAGAAATAGGTCACAACTCTCCCAGGTTTGCTGAGACCAACAAGTATTAGTGGCAGAGTCAATTGGTGGCAAGAAGATCAGCATATACGTTTCATAAATAATAATAATTGGGTAAAATGGATTTGCTTCCATGACTGCTACAAAAAGGTTGTAAAATTTGGTCAGTTACCACATGGTTACCATTATTTTTGAGAGATGACTAGCTGTGGCCCATCTTATCCTCAAGCTGATATTCTTATGGAGTGCATATGTATGTAGTTAAGCAACAGTCCACCAATTTTAGATATTAACTTTGTTCCAAATCATTTTGGAAGTAAATAATCAAGGGGTTGCCGAAGATCTACAAACAGGAGAGGGAAACAACCAATTGATTCAGAGGGCTGAGTATTTTTCTCATAAGATAGGTAAGTATCAGTCTCTGATCCAAGGAATATGCTTTAAATCCTCATTCTTCCTCAGTTAGGAGATTCTTCCAGCTGGTATAAAAATTTCCAGTAGAGGCGTCTAGCATAGATCTTGCTGACTTTCTTAAGAAGGTTCACTGGATGATATTTGGATGGAACAATTGGAATAATACTATTAGTTTTCTTTGAGATAAAGGGAATGAATTTATTGGGAGAAAAAAAACAAGGGGATTTAATTGAGAAGATGTTTGATCAAATTCTCATGAAAAAAGTATAATGGTATAAAAGATGATAGCTATTAAAATTTGGGAAGTATATGCAGCTTTATGCCAGGATGGGAAAGTTTTGCTCTTCAGCAGCTTAAGGCCCTGTCACACTGGCTGACGGATGCAAAACGTTTCTAAAAAGGACACAGCGGACGAGAAAAATGTTCCATCCGTTGTTATCCGCTCTCAAAAGTGCCCCAAATTTGCATAACCAGAGCGGACAACACGGAAAAGAACGGACGGGGGGAGGATGTAGGGCGGATGGAAAGCAGATGCTCCACGGAAGCCTAGCGGATTGAAGCAGATGGAAGTGGATGGCACATCCGCAAGGCTTCCGGGGGACCGCAGCAAAGCGGACGTACAGCGGAAAGAGCGGATGCAGAGCGGATGCCGAGCAGATGAAGTGGATGCAGAGCGGAAGCCTAGCGGATGCCTAGCGGATGCCTAGCGTTCAATGCGCATGCGGGGAGTCAGCCCCGTGGATATAAAGGGAAGCAGCTCCCAAGCAGGTTAACATTCAGAGGAAAGACCTGCTTCCAGACAAAGCTCTCAAGCCTGCCTGCCAGCCTGCCTGCCTGCCAGCATGCCTTCCTGCCTGCCTGCCTGCCTGCCTGCCAGACTGCCTGCCAGCCTGCCTGCCTGCCAGCCTGCCTGCCTGCCAGCAACCCCACAACCATGGGGAAGAAGAGAAAGCCTCAGCCATCTGCTGCCAGCCCTGGCAAGAGGGACAGGGCTACCCTCCCACCCCCTGGCCCTCACTCTGCTTCTGCTGGGGCTTCTGCAGCACGGGCTCGCTCTACTGGTGCTGGGGCTTCTGCTGCTTCTGCTTCTGGAGGAGCTGATGATGATGCTTATGGCAGTGGTGCTTCTGCTGGTGCTTACTCTGCTGATGCTGCTTCTGGCGGTGGTGCTTCTGCTGGTGCTTACTCTGCTGATGCTGCTTCTGGCGGTGGTGCTTCTTCTGGTGCTTACTCTGCTGAAGCTGCTTCTGGCGGTGGTGCTTCTGCTGGTGCTTACTCTGCTGAAGCTGCTTCTGGCGGTGCTTCTGCTGGTGCTTACTCTGCTGGCACTGCTCCTGGTGCTGGGGCTTCTGCTGGGGCTTTCTCTGCTGGCGCTGCTCCTTGTCCTGCTGGTCCTGCTGGTGCTCTTGGTCCTGCTGGTGCTCCTGGTCCTGCTGGTCTTGCTGGTGCTGCTGGTGCTGCTGGTGCTTACTCTGCTGCTACTGATGGTGATCCTGGTCCTGCTGGTCCTGCTGCTGCTGCTGCTGCTGCTTACTCTGCTGATGATGATCCTGGTCCTGCTGGTGCTGGTGCTGGTGCTGGTGCTGGTGCTGGTGCTGCTGCTGCTACTGCTGCTGCTACTGCTGGTCCTGCTTTTGCTGCTGCTGCTGCTGGTGGTGGTGGTATGGAGGAGCAGCCCCTACAACCTGGAAGCCCCTCTGATGAGGGCCCATGGGGTCCTGCCAAAGGGAGAAAGGGGCAGACGCAAGAACGGGAGAGGAGGCAATACAACATCAAAGAGGAACATGAGGATGAGGTGCTGGAATGGCTGAGAGAGAATGAGTATCTATGGCGGAAGGGACACAGGCTCTACAGGGACACCAAAAGTAAGCAGGCTGCTTGGAGAGAGAAAGCGGAGAGCCTGGGCTACACTTCGAAGGTGCTTCTCGGCTGGTGGAAGCACATGCACACCTGGAACGGGAAGCTGCACCTCAAGAAATCTGGCCAGGCCGAGGTCAAGCTGACGGACAGAGAGAACTACGTCATGGCCAAGTGCAGCTTCCTGGAGGGTGAAATCCGCCACCGAGGAGCAGCCCCCCTCACAACCCTCTCTCTCAGGCAGCCTGCTGAGAGCCAGTCCTCTTCCGGCAGAGAGTCAGCTCCTGTCTCCAGGCAGGTATCTGTGGAGCGTGCCACGACGGAGACCCCCCCGACAGCTGTACTACCCCTAGCAGAGCACGTGGAGGACACCCTGGCGCAGTGGGAGAAAGGATACGGCACATCCACCACATCCCAACCCGCATCCACTCCCAGCTCCCCCTCCACAGAAAGGCAGAGAGCCAGACAGGAGGGGCAGAGCCACACTGTCCTGATGGAGATAAGAGACACCATCAGGAGCAACGTAGATCTCCTCTCTCAGCTGGTACACACCGACTCCTCATCCTCCAACTGCAAGCCCTTCCTCATCTATGTGAACCAGACCCTCATGGACATGGCGGAACCCCAGTACCAGGTAGTGAAGGACAGGATCACCGATCTGCTTCACAACCCTCCAGACCGAGATGAACCTGATCCCACCCAGTCCAGGTCTGCTCCTCCACCCCAGGTGATGTTACTCCTATTCCAAGGCTTTCCACAGGCCCTCACCTACCAAGGCTACAGCTACCAGGAAGTCCAGCAGCACAGGCAGCAGCCCTTCCCAGTACATGCACAGGTTCATCGGACGCCACTGTTGCCACCGGTTCCACAGATGCCACCGGTTCCACAGAGGCCACCGATGCCACCCACGCCACTGATGCCCCAACGCCACCGAGGCCACCAATGCCACCAATGCCACCGACGCCAGTCCTCACCCAGCTGCAGACCAGACAGCCCCACTACACTGCTCCTTCCTCCACCCCACAGCCAAGCCCGGCCTCAGTTCATCTGTCATCGGTACTGGGGCTGACACCCCATGGCATGGAGGAAGGGGCTCTCAACATCACAGGGCTGAGCCAGCTGTCTGAGAGCTTCCTCAACACACCGTCCCCTGTTGTCCTCTTGGGGCCAGGCACCCCAGTGGTGCTTCAG
This sequence comes from Laticauda colubrina, assembly GCA_015471245.1. NCBI lineage: Eukaryota > Metazoa > Chordata > Lepidosauria > Squamata > Elapidae > Laticauda > Laticauda colubrina. The sequence continues at coordinate 14,762,183 of BLBF01000031.1, read as the reverse complement.
ACCAGCAGTCCAGCAGCAGCCACCTCCACAGCACCTGGACCCTTCACCCCTGAGACTGGGCACACCTCCGAGTGACCAAGAGGAGTGCCAGAAACTGGGTGGCTACCTGTTGACTTTATTTGGACACTTGACTTGGGTCATTTTTCTTTTACAGCTTGTTATTAATAAAGATTCTTTGCTTCACACACTTGTTTCATGTATTTTTGTAAATAAAGTCTTGGTGGAAACTTTTAGAAATGGTTTAAGCCTTTGCATGCTTGTGGGATGGGTTCAGATAGTTGTGGGATGGGCAGGGATACCTTTGGGATGGGTAATAGCTGTGGGATGGGCAGGGATACATTTGGGATGGGTAATAGCTGTGGGATAGATATACCTCCAGTGCAAGCATAGTGGGACTGTATGGTCCACCCTCCCAGGTGCCACACCTTTGGCCCTTCATTATCAATACTAATGTAAGCATTGATCCACACATTTGAACAACTCTTCATTAAATGCCCCTGTTCATTGTAGGCCCACCCAACATACATGGCCCAATCTCATCAGTGTGATGAGACAGGCTGAAGGAAGCATCCACTAATCATCTATCATCCTGTCTTGCCACTCCACTGCTCCAGCTGGGGAGTTGCACCAGTGTTTCAGGAGGTTGCGCTGCTTCTTCCTTTCACGTGAGGCTCTGTTGGGGCCTTGCACATCCTGAGTGTCTGTCAGGTTTCGCCCTTGCCTCCATTCACCAGGCTCCATGTCCCCATTGCCTTGTTGGAGGTTCTCGAGCCTGTTCTGCAAGACTGGGTAGCGGGTGTGCATGAGATTGTGCAGGATGCAGCAAGCTTCCACGATCCTCCTCACGGTCTCTGGGCGATGCTGCATGGTGGTGAGAAGTACCTGGAACCTGTTGGCCAGGATGCCAAAGGCGTTCTCCACCACCCGCCTTGCCCTGGACAGCCTGTAGTTGAAGATCCTCTCTTCATGGGTGAGGCATCTGGAGGTGTAGGGCTTCATGAGGTAGGTTCTGAGGGAGAAGGCGTCATCCCCCACGATGAAGTAGGGCACATCTTGCGTGTCGTTGGGCAGGGGGTCTGGATCTGGGAAGCCCATGATGAGGTTGCGTTCCAGCCCCTCCTTGAGGTCACTGGCATTGTATACCTGGGCATCTGAAGCTGACCCGTTGCCTAAAGCATCAATGTACATGAACTTATAGTCAGCATCAACCATGGCGAAGAGGATGATGATGAAGAAGCCCTTGGAGTTGAAATAAGTGGACCCCGACTTGGCTGGAGCTTTGCAGGCCACGTGCTTCCCATCTATGGCTCCAATGATGTGGGGGAAGTTCCACCTGTGATACCACTGCTCTGCAACTTTCTTCCAGCCTTCTTCAGTGGAGGGGCACTGGAGGAGCTCCTCCAGATATTCTTCGATGATGACCTGCACCACTTCTCTGACCACAATGCTGATGGTGTTGTGTTGCACCCTCCAGCTGTACTGCATGCTCCTAAAGGTGGTCCCTGAGGCCAGGTGGCGCAGAGTCAGTGCCACCTTGAGCCCAGGTTCCAGGCTGGGCCGGAAGTTGGTGCTCTGTCAACCTGGGTGTCAGATGCTCCACAACTTCGTCAAACATGGCTGGAGGCATCCTCATGAAGTTCTGGAATGCATGAGGGTCTTCATTCCTCAGCTCCACCATCAGCTTGTTGTACAGTCCGTACTCTGCTCTTCCGATCCATCTTCGGACCCAGACACTTCTTGGCCACGTCCTTTTCTTCCCGTAGAACAGTTGAAAGAGCCTGTAGATGGCTTCGCACTGTTGTAGAAGGATGGTGGCTACTAAAAGGACTGTGTTACGATCCATGGTGGACATGACTGGATGCTACGGAAGAGCAAGATCCAAATGAAGGCTGCAGAGGTCTGCACAGCAGGGCTGCTGGACTGAAAGTGAGATCCAGATGAGTTGCTCCCCCTTTTTATAGGAAATATAGGTTTTTCACTATATGTCCTTTTGCATCCTCTAGGCATCGTCTAGACTTCCTTAATATCCGAGATAGGTCCTCTCTGCGAACGTTTTTTCCATTTTAAATGCTTTCTTTGCCAGCTGCATCTGCTTTCATCCTTTCTCTGTCCGTGCTACTAACGCTGCACGTCCGTTCACATCCGTTTCGCTTCCTCCCTGTGTCCGCTTTCTGCTGGAGCTGATTTGAGTTGTGTGGATGCGCAGCAGATGCCTAGTGTATATAGTGGACACATAACGGATGACGACGGATGTAGAACGGATGTTCCCCGTATGCGTTGCAGATGCAGAATGGACGCGTTGGATCCATTTTCCGCTCAAAAAGTTTTGAACAGCTCAAAACCTTTTGAGTGGATGGAACCTCAGTCGACGGATGCTGGACGGACAGAGAGGAAGCAAAACGGATGCAGTGAGTACAGAACAGATGCATCGCATTAACCAACGTTTGGCAAGTGTTTCTCTCCGTTTTACATCCTCTTTCCATCCGTTGGTGCAGTGTGACATGGGCTTTACTGAGAAATATATGAATAAAGATAACAAAATATTCCATAGTTTGTTGATTTAAAGAAAGTATACAATAGAAAAGGCTTAAATTATGCAATGTATTTTGTACAATATTAAAACTGTAAGCTAAAAATATATGTAAACCATGCATGAAAGTAAATAAAATTGTTAGCAAACAGTTTAACACTGAGCAGTAAATAAAAGAAGGATGCATGATATCTCCCGGGTTGTTTAATATATTTCTGAAACAAATGTATGAGGAATGTTTGTAGTGACATTAGATGTGTTTTTGTTGTAGAAATGAATGTGAGAATACTATTTTATGTAGATAACATCCTGTTGTGAAGTAAGGGTCCTTCTCTGAGAAAGATGGGAAGTTCAGAAATGTGATAAATAATCAAAAATACCTGAATCTGAAAATTATCATTCAAAAACCAAGGTAATGTCAGGCTCAAGCAATCAGGAACAGGAGCTGAGTTCAATATTCCAAAAGTTTATTACATGCAATCTATACATATGAATCTGATTTACTAACAGTCAAATCAAACTGATGCAAAATAAGGGGCAACAGAATTCATAGAGTACTCGATTGGGTCTCTTATCAGATTGTAGTGTCAGTTTGCCCACACAAACACACACACACATCTTTCTTCCTTCCTCTCTTTCTGTTTAATTCACATTATGGACACTGTATTCTATAATCTCCTGGTTCTTTCCTTGTATGTGTTTTTAAAACTAAATTATAAGCCCCCTTTTAAGTTTTTGAAGGGCTCTTAATATACCTCTAGTCCTGATATGTACATAGGGATGGGATATGACAACTATCAGTTCGGGATTTACAAGTTCCCTGCTCATTGTGAGCTGCATGTTAATCATCATTAGCACGCTGCATGTGGAGAAGCAGCCTTTGAAACAGCCCTCTTTTCTTGTTTTTTTAACTGCAGCTGTGCCTCGTTTGGCAGCTGAATTTGAAAAATCAGGAAATAAAGATCAGGTAAGAGCCTGGGTGGGCAAAACCATCAGTAGACATAGAACCGGTTCTATGTCTGCTGCTCTTACAGAGCTACCGGTTTTACAGAAGTGGACAGAACCGCTAGAAATCCACCCCTCTATGTACAATAATAGAGGAGATGAGGAGATTTTTCAGTATTTACATAAAAGGCTGTGTGAAAAGAGAAGTGGGAGAAGGAAAGCAGGATTCCATAGTCAACAGGATTGCCTTGTCAGCCCTTTGAGATAGACCACATTAGTGAACAAACACTGCAAAAATTGCTGCAACTGTTGTTATAGATTACAATAAGATACTCTTATGTTATCTTGCATCAAAAGGGGGCAATTTTGAAGTTCTTCCTTTCTCCATCCTTCTTTTCTCCTAAGCATATGTTTTGGCAGTGGCTTTTATGTATCTTTTTTAAAGAAAAGATAACCCTGAAGAAATCCTCAGCTCAGTGACCCTTTCAATCAGACGGCATTTATCACCCAATAATAGTATTTTGAGTGGGCAGCAAATTTATGGGAATAAAGTTTCTCAAGCATTGATTGGAAAATCCTATGTTAGAGGAGAGACTAAAAACATGCAAGACTAGGGCAGTTTGCTGTCTAATTGTGAAGGATTAATTTTGAAGATGGACAATGCTATAGAAATAATGTAATCAAGCAGTTGCTTAGGTCCAAATCCAAGAATTAAATAACCATTAAATGCCTGTGGCAATGCTAACAATTGTAGTCACTTTCTTGGGTGCCCATGGAACCACCAAAGAAACCTTTGAGAAGTGAATATTATCTTCGAGCTTTAGTGGATATTTCTGAAACACACCATCCCATAAGGAAAATGGTTTCCTCCCTATTTCCATCTTTATGATGTAAAGTAATATCTTTGTCTCTCAAGATAACCTGCAATTATTCTCTACAAATACTACATATTCTCTACAAACTACAAACTACAAATATACGCAGATATTTTTGGAGATTCAGATTGAAGAAAATGCATGACTGTTGTTCTGTCAAGGTTATCCTGGACCTTACTATAGCTTGATGGCTCTATTTCATAGACTATTGCATAAACAGATCAGGCATATAATGGGTTTCATCCATACTTCAAAATTATTTTCTTCATTATGCAAATCATTAAGAATCTCATAGATTAGATTGCTTTAAGGATGGTGTCCTTTCTGAACCATAGCAAGAAAGGATTCGGAGAAATTTTAACATAATAAATGTTAATATAGAAAATCTTCAGGACTGAAATACACTTTGGATAATCAGCATTAACTAAAAGACAAGAAACTTTTTTAAATTTAATGCTGAAACACATATTCTTTAATCAATATTATTGTATCATACTGACTGTGTGTGGTATGTTGTGTCAGGTTAGTGCAACTTAGGAATGCAATTTATTATATGTTTATTTTATTATTTGTTTTTTTATTAATTTTTCTCCTGCCTTATTTTATAAGTAATTCAAGGCAGTGAACATACACAATACTCCTTCCTTCTTCTGTTTCCTCCACAACAACAATCCTGTGAGGTGGGCTGGGCTGAGAGATAGTGTCTGGCTGAAGTCACGCAACCAGATTTCATGCCTAAGATCAGACTAAATCTTACAATACCACCATCAAACTGGCCTTTTTGTTGCACCAAGATGGTAGCCCAAGTTGACATCTATCAGATATCAAATTTATTCCCACCAGGGTCATTTTGAGGGAAATGGAATTACTTCAACTTTCATAACTGGAGAGAAGCCATCAAAGGTATGGTTCAGTATTTAAATTTAGCGTCAGGCAGCTTTATATCAAAGAAAACTTGGCCCAGCTTAAAATGAAAGGAAGAATTCACATTTTGAAGTCTTTCCTCAGAAAGATAGTTGCACAGACATAGTTAATTTGCATTTAATATGCTATATTTTGTTTTAATTTATTAAATATCAGGAGGAAAGTGTCACAAAGTTAAATAAATGAATGCTTTCTATGTTATAAAGAATTGTCTTTTATTAGAAATAAAATAAAGATTGAGAGAGAATGACTGTAAGTAACACTAGTAAGTGCATTTATTACAAATTAATAAGGTGGAAGACCACACAACAAAAAACATCTATTTATAATTTCTATAACATATTTCCACTTAGTGTATAATAATATAATTTATGTGAAGTTATTGTGCAATTTCTACTGGACTAAGGACTCCCTAAGCCTTTGAATGGAAAATCAGGGGCTTCACTGAAGCAGTGAACCACTGCAAAACATTTTAAAACTAAAAATCAACGTACAGAATATGAATATTTAAGACCATCTCCTTTTAAACCTTCTGCAGTAAGATTAATAGATTAATTAATTGAAACAGAATTAATTATCGTCCCATTCAGATCCTCTCCTTTTGGTTCCTTTCCTATTTCAAGTAGAAATCTCAGTGAAATATGATAACTGAAGTCATAGATTTAATGAAGTAAAATCAATTTTTAAAACATTACTCTTAATTTCCATAATGGCCTCTCAGATAGTGTACCTCATATATAAAATTAAATATTGGTCTGTCTCTTTCACACGTACATAATCAAACTAATTAGAATTATAGACATTGATTGGAGAAAAAGAGAGACCTGATCACCACTAGTTGTCTATTAATAAAATAAGAAATTGGCATACATGAATGCACATAGCCTTTCTCATTCCAGAAAATATATCCATGGCTATATACATATAGCCATGTCCTATATGAATTTTTAAAAACTACCCAACATTCCATGACATCATTTCCTCATCATCTTCTCTATATGAAAAACTATTTTAAAAAGAGTCTACCTATCAGTGAAACAATTTACCCATTACTTTCCCCTGTAATCAGTTTTAAACAGTGTGAATCAGTATTACAAAAAATTATCCAAAAAGGTTATTTAATTGTCTGAACACTAACAAAGGAAATGAGGCCAGACTGACTTTTCAGGGTTCAGGAACAGGCAATAAAGAAAAAAAGATAAGGGAAAGGTCTAACCAGTCAATATATGATAGACAATGACAGCAGAAGGCAAGGATGGGATTTAAGGATGGGGGGGCAACATAGAGAGGCAGAGTAGGAAGATGAGAAAGAGAATGACTGGAGTTTAAGAATGGGGATGGGTAAATGACAAAGAGTGAGATAGAGAGATATGGGGGGTTTGTTGACTGGGATGAATGTTGAAAAGAGGCAGCTATGGAGATTTGAGGAGAGCAGTGTAAAAGAATGGGCAACAAAAGGTGGAAAGGCAATGAGGGGTGAAAGTTTGAGAGCAATATAGAGGATGAGACGAGGCAGCAGTATGCATTTATAGATGGGGTTATAATACATAGTGGTATAATTGCATACAGAGATAATGGGAATTGTATGAGAAGAGCAGTCAAAGCTGGGGAGCAAAGTTAAGCATGTCATCATGCTATTGCATTTCCATAATGCAACACCTTCCGAATTCTGTTGATTTTTATCTGGTGCCAATTTAGTGTTAAGCTTTAGTTGACTAGATTCTTGTATATAGGCTTGAATAAATCTATGCTTCAGCCTGACAAATATTCTAATTCTACATGCTTCACAGGAGAAATGTCATGGGCTCCTTTTGCCTAGCTTATGTATCTGATGGAACTTTAGAAATAGACAGACAGACAGATAGATTTAAAGAGAGAGAATATTGTTCCAGAAATATAAACAAAGAGACAAAGAAAGCACAAAAACTTTTTAAAGTAAGTGTGTGTGAGAGAGAGAAGAATGAGTGGGAAAAGCTGGTAAAAGAAAGATTAAATTTTAAAATGGACCAGATCCTGAGCTCTAGCCAAATGCTTTGAAGAAAAAGGCCTGGAAAATAATTCCCCAGTGTATCATTATAAAAGGGCCAAGCTTGGGAAAGTGTTGATGGTTCTGTTTAAATTCCCCAGGGCAAGACAACTATGAAGGGGTTGTCTGAATTACCTCTGCAATAACATTTGATGGCTGCTAACTACTGTAGATTCTTCACTATTTACTGCACAGTAAACTCTGTTGATAGAGGCCAACTGCCTTCTAAGTAAACATTTCTACAAAATATCCTACAAGAAGCTACTGGTATAGGAAAACCTGGAGAAGTTACAGTTTTAGGAATGTATCTGCTGTTATTCAACGGAGAAAGTACACCAATCCTTGGCCAGAAGTAGCAGTATAACTAGGAAACCAAAGGAGAATTAATTTGTAGATCTATACACTTGTCTTTATGAAAATTTGATTTATGGAAATCAAAGCTCTGCCACCAGCAAAAAATACCCTCCAGGTATGAGTCACAGCTTACACCTTACCAGTTCATCACCTGTTAGTGCTTCCTGCTTGTTATGGCATATCTCCATGGGAACAAATACAGTAAATACAGATGCTTTGAAGTTAAGGCTCAGTGTGAGAGCAGCAGCAGTACAGATACTGATTTCAGCATACATTGCTTGACTAAGGATTTCCTGATCCAGTCAGTTTCAAAAAATATTAGATTGCTCTTACACTGGGGAAGACAGCATCTCTCGTTCCATGTCAGAAACAGAAGGAAAAGCTGTTTCTTCAACATCACATCAGGCAAAAAGAACAAGGCAAGGGCATAGAGAAGAAGGCTTAGAAACAGAAGTGACCCCAGAAACAGGTATAGGCTAGATGAGTGATTAATAAAGGTATCGCCTTTGTTTTATAAAGGAAAAGAAAGGAGAACTCATACAATTAAAGAGAAGAATCAGCTATACATGCTAAGTAATGCACCTCTGAACAATCAGCAAAAGGATCAGTGTACCATGAGAGCAGTGGACACATGACTGGAATCATAGCTTAGCATATAAAAATTTGGAAACAACCACTTTATTGTATAAAACAACTGGGATCCCAGTACTCTTGGATCTTCAACATTTCAAAGAATGATCGAAAATTAGCTTTCCATGTCCAGTTTCTCTAAGCTGTACATACAATATAATTTTGATTTCACATCAGACGTTATCTATTTTGAGATTCCTTAACCTTAATTTTTTTCATTATTTTGGATGTCATTTTATATTGACAATGACAAGTGTGGTTTTTTTTTTTTAAGTATTTTACCTTTCATCCTCCAATTTGTTCTTACCGCCCTATGAGGGAGGTTGGGCTGAGGGTTAATGACCAGCCCAAAGTCATTCAATAAGCTTCCATAGCAGAAGGTGGACTTTAAGCTTCCTCTATGGACATGGATACCTTAGGTACTTTATAGAATCAGTGGCTCTCACTGTTCTGTTCCAGAATAAGGAGTTACAATTGAAAAGGGCTTTCCATTTTTTTTATTATATTACAGTGGAAGGAGCCACAACATTCCTCTTGGTGTACATATATTGAGCAGACAAATTCTTTAAATTTAAAGTGCCTTGAAAATTGTTTATCAATTAATATCCAGTGCAGTCTGTTGTTTCTTTATTATGACTGCAAGGATAATTTGATCATTTTTCTCCAAGGAATGAGTCTCTTTCACTTCTACATCACTTCTTCTCTGTTGAGGAGATCAGCAGAACAGACCCCTTTATTTTTTCCTCCATCTTTTGAAAAGTCAGATTGTCAACAAATTCCTAGAGAATATCAGGATAATTTGAAATATGAAATGTTCATTATTCCTTGCCTTTTTGAAAGACTAGTCAGTTGATGTAGGGCATCGTAAGTATTTCTTGTCTGCCCATTTATGTTCTCTCTCCTTTTATTACTCCCAAAATACTTTCAGTGGGATTTCTGTCCTCTAATTCCTGAATTTCAAGTTTATTTTTCCGTTGGATTTTTTTTTTCCCTTCTGAAACCTTTCAGTGTCAGTCAAGAATATTGTCCACCATGTTTCTCTGATGCCAATCATAATAAATTGGTCTTCCTCAGGAAGGATCTCTAGTTTTCCTAAGTCATTTTCTGAGACAGTTTTAGTGTTGAGTCAGTAGATTCTGAAGAGCACCACCAAACTATCGTGTTTCTCCAACAATATGGCCTCTACCAATCGGAAGACCCAGCATGTTTTATCGGCACAAAATCAAATTAAGCTCCTCCCCCCAAATTAAGGTCTATATTAAACATGCGAAATGGGGGGAATGGCGGGGGGGCTTGTCATTAGAAAGCCCTTTTGTTGCATACCCAGATATGGTGCTGCCTTCGTTAACTTTGGCATTGGTGGGGCACTTCGTATCGGGAGACCTTCCTTCACCATTACTTTCTCTTCTCCCTTGCTGCTGCGGCGTTTAGAGAAATGCTGCGGCATTTGGTGCAGCCACACACAGCCAGCCACGGCTCCTCCCTGCAACTGGAGCCTGGCAGAGACACTCAGCTTCAGGCACTCCTGTTGTCGTCTTCCCTTCACCTTCAAAGGCAAAGCCAATTCTTTTCACCCTACTACCGGTACAACAAAGCCTCTCTTGCCTGAGAGGGCAGCCCAACCCCACATGGGGAGGCAAATCTCCCAGGGCCGCAGCGTAGGATCGGCCCACTCTGGAAGAAGCACCCAGCTGCCATCCCTGCCTGGTGCTGGGCAGAGCATGAAGAGCTTCACCTGGGGTGCCCAGCGCAGCTGACAGGTGGGCCCTCCTGCCCGGCAGCAGAGCTCTTGCCAAGGAAGCAAGCACCTCCCCGCTGGACCCTCCGCTCATCCTGCCAGGGCTGCGCCAGAGCCGTGCACACTGGGCAGAGCCAGGAAAGCAAGCCGCGGGTGCGCGCCCACCTGCCAAGCAAAAGAGTTGGGCTGACCTGAGCTTGGCTTCCTTCCCAAGTCCCTCCAATGCAAACCCGAAGGGGCCACTGGGAGAAGCTGCCTGAGGCAGTGATAGCGCCCACCCATCCATGGACAGGGAGGTAAGATGACTCATCCTCCTCCTCCAAGCTGAGCCCCGCTGAGTCAGTGCCTCTGCCTGATGCCCATTCTGCTGCAGCGTTTGGAGCTGCCAGTGCATTTGGAGATGAACGGAGACAGGGTGAGGGGTGGAAAGGACAGGCAGCTTCGGGCTCTCTCCGCCAGCCAGGGAAGCAGCGCTGTCATCACCTCACCTCCCTGTCCATGGACAGGTGGGCACTTATCACTGCCTCGGGCAGCCTCTCCCAATGGCCCCTTCGGGTTCGCACTGGAGGGACTTGGGAAGGAAGCCAAGCTCAGGTCGGTCCAGCTCTTTTGCTTGGCAGGCGGCGTGCACCCATGGCTCGCTTTCCTCGCTCTGCCTGGCTCGTACGACTCTGGCGTGGCCCTGGCAGGATGAGCAGAGGGTCCGGCGGGGAGGTGCTCACTGCCTTGGCAAGAGCTCCGCCGCTGGGAAGGAGGGCCCACCTGTCAGCTGTGCTGGGCGCCCCAGGTGAAGCTCTTTACACTCTGCCCAGCGCCAGGCAGAGATGGCGGCTGGGTACTTCTCCCGCAGGGGCGATCCTGCGCTGCGGCCCTGGGAGATTCGCCTCCCCATGTGGGGTTGGGCTGCCCTCTCGGGCAGGGGAGGCTATGTTGTAGCAAGGCATCATTTTTAAAATAATTGGCTTTACCTGCAAATGGAAGGCAGCAACAGGAGCACCTGAAGCCAAGTTCTCTGCTGGGCTCTGGTTGCAGGGAGGAGCCCTGGCTGGCTGTGTGTGGCTGTGCCAAATGCAGTGGTGTTACTCTAAATGCCGTGGCAGCAAGGAATAAGGGAAAGCAATGGTGGCGGAAGGTCTCCAGATACGAAGTGCCCCACCAACACTGAAGTCAACAACCAAGCCACCCACCTGAGGTTGCAAGCGGGGGGGGGGGGATTAAGTCACAGGGAATTACAGATGGCCTAGCCAGTTTTGGGGGGGTCAAAAAAAATAAGACCCGGCCTTATTATGTGAGAAACGTGGTAGATTCTCTGTTATAGTTGCCTGAAACTCTGCCCTTCTTGACTTCCAGACTCTGCATTCTGTTTTTTTTTATCCTTAATCCTTGGGTATGTATTGGTTTATGGGTTTTTGCTACCCTCCTTAATTTGTTTTAGTTTAATGTCTTCGTGAAGAGATCAACAAAGCAAAAAAGAAAAACCATTTCCTTCACAGTCTTTGTAAAATATAGTCCATCTCTTCCCAGAAATAAATATAATATAAGCCATGACTGTAAAATACAAATCCTTCTTGGTGATTTGGTTGTTTCCTAGCATCTAATTTTCTCTTTTTTCACCAAGATGATTAATTGCAAAAAAAAATATTAAAAACTACATGTGCTGCTATTCCTTTACCTTACTTTTCAAGGCCTCATAGTCCCTGATCATTCTTTAAAGATCCCTCCTGACTATCATTCATCCCACCATAAATCAAGAGGAAAGAATGGTTGCTATGAGTTTGAATAATATTATAATGAATTGTATTATATAATATTGAATATTATGTCCTTTATGTAGGCACCTAGAAAATAATGTCGCAAAGTGGATTCCCACCCATCATGACTCCATGGACAATGTTCCTCCAGGCCTTTCTGTCCTCTATCATCCCCTGGAGTCCATTTAAGTTCACACCAACTGCTTTCAGTGAGTTCACCCAGGCACCTCAGCCTCTGTCATCCCATTCTTCTTTTGCCCTCAATTGTTCCCAGCATTACACTCTTCTTCAATGAGCCCTTCCTTCTCATTAGGTGGTCAAAGTATTTGAGTTTCATCTTCAAGATCTGGCCTTCTAAAGAGCAATCAGGGTTGATCTCCTCTAGGACTGACCATTTGATCACTTAGCAATCCAAGGGAAATCATATATCTCCTTAAATATTATATTGAGCTGTGTGGGTTTGTTTTTAAGAAGGAATCACATACTGCCATAACATGTCTTTTCTTCTCAGGGAGACTTAATCCATGGAGGCCAAAGTATCTTCTGTAATGATATGTAATATCATTTACTCAGATGGTTATTGATCATCATCTACCAAGGCAGCCTGGAACTGGTTCCTGAATTTCACTGGCAATGACTGTGCCTGATTTTCTTGCTTCCACCTGTTTTCCTCTGCTAAAGACAGCTTTTCTATTCTGTGATATTCTCTTTATTTCCTTTCCTCTTTTTGAGTAATTTCAACTGTCCTGTTCATGAATTTTTTATCTTCATGATACATAGTGGAACAGAAACTCTCTCCCCAGTTTCCTTCATTTACTCTTCGAGTTGCATTTATAGCAAGTATAACTATACTTGAGTAGATTAGGATGGTTCTTCCTCTTTGTCTATGCACCTAGACAAGTTCACACATAAATCTATTCTGTAGATTTATATGCTCCTATATGCTGCCTTCTCTGGATCAGTATTAGTCTAGATTGGAAGGAGGAAGAAAGAAAAAAGGAGGGGGAAAAGTTTTCTTGTTCAGTGAATAAAGACAATAGTCTTTTATTGTGAGAGTGATATGCCAGTTATAAGCAGACAGGATTGTATATGCACATTTTCCCTAGAGATGCTTAAGAATTTCATTAAGTGCCCATTTTTATACAAACCTGCCAAATTTGCACTTCTCAAAGTTGATGAAACAGTTATTCTGTGGTATTTACAGTTCCACAAATGTTGATATAAAAGTTCACAGATTTTTAAAAAATCAAAGACATCCAAAAATGTGTGTCTTAGGATAAATGTATACAAAAATTTAGTCCAGCAGAAGTCTATATAAAATTCTGTGTATTGAATGGACCAGTTTTGATATTTAATTTTTAATAATAGTTTTGAGTCTTAGCTGTTACATTAAACTATTTTATCATTAGCTGATTTGATAATAATGCCTTCAGCATTAAATAATAAATAATTGTATTGGGTGTGATGCAGTAATTTGATATTTTCAATTGTATACAATTCAGAAATAAGAAGGAACTGTCTTATAAATAAACATATTAAAATATCCAAAATAAATAAAATTCCTATATTTTTAATTTGTAGAAATTTTGGTTCTTGTTCCAAATTTTGTATTTTAGTCAGTTCTTCTATTATTTATCATCCTCTCTCAGATGCATGTGCTATATTTCATGACATTTTGAAGGTCCCTCAATTAATATTGGGATTTCTGGATGTATTTGGGAATTGCACAAAGAAGAAAGAAACAGGAAAATTGCAACATGTGAAGGAAGTTCCATTCACACAACTCAGGGTCTAGTATTATAAAATGGAGAAATTATTCCAGAAGCTATTCCACCATTGAATATCTGGTTTGAAACTTCTAACTGCCAGCTCATTTTGGACTTCCTGCAAGAGTCTTTTTTCCTCTCAAAACTGTTCTCTCACTAATGAATTGCCTCTCTTTTCTTCCAACAATATGGGGATCCAGGAAAGAAACAACTGAATGTTGAATATGAAATGTGTAGCAATTATGATATTTAATGTAGGGTGGGGGTATTAAATGCAACTTTATAAAAGGGCATTCTCACATAGAAATTCAACTTGAGATACTTACTTTGAATTTATGATAAAGCTCTTCTGGGCATTTCATTAAAAGAATTCTACATTCCCATCTACCTGTAAAAATGCTGTAGGTCATTCTTCTTTCCAAATGGATGACTGACACTTAATTACTACTGACTACAATTTAGCAGATGACCTTTTAGAAATAAAATAGTTCTTGAGAATTTTCTGAAAACCTCCCTTAAAGATTATGGCCTGACATCTCTATTTCCATGGAAATAATTTAGCCCCTGCAAACTAAGAACAATATTACTCTCTAAAATGGGTGGGTTTCCTACTAAACCTATTGTCTCTCATGGGACATGTTGTCTATAATTATAAAGACAGGCTGTTTCTCAGTATTTGCAATTATTGCTTCAGCATACAATACAGAGTAAAAGTTCATTCCTCTATCCAAAAAATCAAATTGCTGTTACAACTAGTAAAGTTGACTTTCAAGAAAACATGCTGGAGTTTGAAGTTTCATAGTTACAGCCCTTAGAATGTAGTTATTCCAAAAGAGGCAAATAAAGCTAACTGTAGTGCTTTCAGATGAAAAGAAAGAAAGAAAGAATATATAGTATTTCCATGAGTGGTTGCTAGTTATCATTACCACTATTACTCACTTTCAGATGAGATCCAGGTCATAATCATAATGTGTCCTTTTCTGGCTTCTCCTTGGTCAATTTTAGCTCAGCAACAGTCCTGTACAATTGATTTTGTTAAGAAGCAATGACTGACCCAGCATCACCATGGGTAAAATGGACTAGAATCTGGGAACACCTATATGCCAGACTTCTTTCTCCCTCCTCCATTTCAGAATAAAAATGCAAGGTTGTTTCTTTCTTTAAAACCCCAAATTTACTATTAATTCAAATTTCTTTTGAAAACAAAAGAATACCAAGGAGAATCAAGGCAGGGCAGTCTTGAATCTCACAACAAACTACATGTTATCCACTAAAAGTTAGTAGCCATTGTACATCTTAAAAATCGCTATCCATTTTTGCTCTATGTTTAAGAAACTTTAAAAAGTTTAAAATCAGGCAGTATTTCCAGATTTTACTCACTATCACCTTGTACCTTTTTTCCCCTCAAAATTCTGTCAAACATCATTGACATTACATTTAATAAAATAATCCCCCTGTAGTTTTTGAATTAATTCCTTTAAGCTTTTTATTTGTAAAAGGGAACAATAATGCAGTCTTCACAATTACATTCAACAAATCCCACACCATCAGAAAACTATAGCCTACTGCAATATTTTTGGTTACATCTATCATGATCTATTATGATATCATTTTTCAAATTTATTATGTGGTATTTAGCATTTAATACATCCATTTTTGCAACAATTTTATGAAGGATTATATCAAAAAATAAGAGTATCCCTATTACAGAAATATATCAAAAAGAGGGGGAAAAGAACACTAACCTCTTATCACTGTCTTGTCTTCTTCATTCCAAGCTTCATCCCATTTTCTATAAACTCATATTTAAATCAATTCTCATTAATCAGCATATGTCGAAGAAGAGTTAACAGAAATAACAGATAGCTATCTTTCCATTTCCATTTAAGCAAATTCTCACTAATCCTTCTCTTCAAATAATCAAAATCCCATTTCAATTATTATGAAAAAAACCTTTAATTATTAATCCATTATACCCAATTCAGTATCTAAAATAGCTATCCTCCAATCCCAGTTTTTTTTTAAAGAAACTGTATGGCATCACCAAAGATAATAAACCATTACTTCAACCATAATCAAATAAGCAATTTTTATGTTTTTCTTCTGCCAACGAACTTTAGGTCCCGCAAATAAAGTTCCCAAATCTGCTTTCCCTCAAAGATCTTGTCGCCTGCATCAAAGTCTTTTTGCAGTTCAAGTGAAGTAGTTCCAATAATTTCCTTACAATTCAATATTTAAAAGTCTATCTCTTGGGGTGTATTACTTGTATATGTTTTTAGTTTGTAAATTATAATCCAATTCCACTTGTAAATCCAATATTTCCATCTCTTTCTTATGAGAGGTAGTTTTTAAATCCATCTTTAAAGCCCACTTCATTTCTGTTCAGTGGGTCTTTTTCCAATAACACATTTTGCTTTCAGTATAAATAGCTGAAGAACTTTTTGGATCCATGTGTCAAACATTTCTTTTAAAATGGCCATCTGGCCCTTTTGTGACCAGACCTCAAGATCTTGTTATAGCTTATAATGTAAGCAAAGAGATTTTTGCCATGGGAGAGGATCCTTTAACTTCAAGGTCTTTCTTTAATTCAAATTCACCTGAACCCTTAAGCTGTTTTTTTAACTTTTAATATTAACATAATAAGCTTTTTGCTGTGTATTAAGAAATGAAAACTGTTACAAAACTATAGCATATAAATTTATTTATTTGTAAATGTATTGACTTTCCCAGCAAACCCCAGACCTCTAGTTCTGTAACTTTTTCCCCCAACACTTAGCACAGACCTTGTTGACCCAACCAATAACCAATTCTCTATCTACATCTTACCATGTCGTTTATGGAAGAGGCAACCTTCCTCTGGCAACATTCTAGTGCTGTGGCCATAAAAAACACAATCAAATAAACTCATTGATCAACCCTCAAGATTCCAGCAGTTACTCCAAATAAATCATGAGTCTCAAGCCAAACTTCCAAAATTTCAAAAGGATTTATTGGAAGTTAACATGTCTGGCACTGCCTGTCTGTAGCTGACTCTGAGAATAATTCATTGTCATCATTGACCCTGGTTTTCCCCCACCCCCTGAATATAATTCATATTCTCCAATGGGACACATCCATAGCCAAGAGTCATCAATCATGTCCTCCAGTTAGATCTTTGCACAGCAGAAACTTCAATCACCTAGTTACTGTCTTTGGAAAAACTATTTATGGAATGCACTTTCAATTTCCAAGCTGCTGCACTGCTCTTTCAAACTGCTTTCCCCCCTCCCTTTCTGTTGGCAACTCTAAAAAGACTATAGAAATATTTTATGAGCTGACATCAGCTCCATACCAACCTGTAATCTCTTGAGTTTAATGACAAAACCATGTCTTCAGAGCCTTTCAGAAAACAATGTTGATTTTTACAATTTTATCTCTGGGGTATGATATTCCAGAGCAAAGGGGCCACTAAAAAGAAGGCCCTTTTTCTTGGTCCCACCAGATAATTAATTTCTAAATCCTTTTCTTTTAAGCAAATAGGTTAGCTTTGCAATTTCAAGCCATCACAACCTAGGGCAATACCTACTGCAAAAGTGGTAAGGTACAGTCCCACCCATCTGAAAAACATCAATTGCTCCATCGTTGTAACATGTAAGATTCCTTCTCTTCCTAGGTTTACAAAACATCATCATGGTCCAACAGTCACCTAAAAAAATTTCTCTGTTCAGCCACCTGATACAGAGGTACAGCAACTATTATCCTTGTGTTGAAAAAATGAGGAGCACTCATGACCTGTATGCGATCAACATTTTGTTTTCCTTCTTAAACTAGAAATCCTTCAAGTATCAAGTAATATTATGTCAATATTATGGCTGGCACATTATTTAGGACTCCTGTTTCTATGATTTTCCTTTTTTTTTTTTTTTTTTTTCAAAATAAGGCCATTTTACAGGAGATGGAATCACTGCCTGCAACAAAGAGTTTATGCTATCATTTTATGTGCAGCACAACTAGATGAGAAGTAGCTAGAACAAGAATTTGTCTCCAGTAGAAGAAATCAAGAAAATGCATGTCTCATCTCTTATCCTTTTGCCACATTAGATATTTTTAATGCTGTGAAATCAACAGGATTCCTTTAATTGGGCACAGTAGAGTGTTATTTGAAATGTCAGGGGACTGACTGAATCAGCTAGTGGTACTAACAGAGTTAAATTGGTTTCCAAATACCAACAGGAGGCAGTTACAGAAAAACACATCAGCCAAAATATTGGCCAGTTCTACAGCATCTAAAACTTTAACATTTTTAGATTTTAGAGCAGGGGTGATTTTAGATTTTAGAGCAGATTTTAGAGCAGGATTTTAGATTTTAGAGCAGGGGTGTCAATCTCGATCCTATTGTGGGCAATATCAGGATTTTATTTGCCCTTGAGGGGCTGGGGTGGGTGTGGCCTGGTCATTGCCATTGACTGGGTGGGTGGGGCCAGGGTAGGCTGGGGCAGCACGGGCTGGTCCCTCACTGTCTCTGGACAGCCCCACAGGACAACTCTGGGCCTATTGCAAGCAGATTTGGCCCACATGTTGCTCCTGTTTTAGAGGATTGCTATGAAAATTCTACAATAAGAGTGGAAAGTCAAGGTCACTATAAACTGTTCATATGATGGCTTTATTTAGATTTTCTGTAGTCCTTTACAAAAGCAAATTCCACCTGTCACAGCAAAAAGGACTATTGTACTCTTACTATAGCACTTTTCAACTCCACGAATGCAGTTGTAATTGCATTTTAAAAGGTATAAAATACATACAAATATATGTGCACATAGAATTGTATTTTCTGTGATGTAGTCTATCAATAGCTGCTATGAGTCAGAATTTTAAATTCCTAACCCTGATGTAAGAAAATATTTTAAGTGATTTTTGTCTTTTCCTCCCCCAATGCCTAGTGAATCCAAGAATTAAACATGTGAGTGTTTGTGTTTCTAATAATAGGAGAGTGTCCTAATCAAGCATATTGCCAAAAATCAGAAGCAAAATAAATTTGGTTCCAATTTTATATTGTTAGTGAAAAAAAAATCTAATAAACCCTCTTAATAAACCCCCAATGCATTGCAATTTTTTACAAATTTAATTTACTTTCACATGATATATGTTAGCATTTTTCTGAATCACTTTTAGTTCTAATCAAGTTAGAATTTAAATAGGCTTCTTTTTCTGAATAGGTGCCTTGGATTAATAAATATATACTTAATTTACTGGGCAACAGGTACATGAAAGATGAAAAGTATTTTAAGATTCAAATAAAATATATAAATTTTGGTAATAAGTGAAGGACTACATTATGCTCATATTATTTGGTATAGTCTATATATAGTTTATATATGATCCAACTATATGCTTGAAATAGCAGTTGAATATTGCCCTGAGTGATGGTCATAACATTAGAATGCATAATAGTAACATCTATAACATCTATAACATCTATAACTAATCCCCATCTTGCTTTTGGGAGAGGAAAGGAAAACACACACTCAGACCACACAGCAGGGCTGTCAAACTCCTGGCCCACAGGCCAGATGTGTCATGTGCTGGCTATGCCCACACCCAGTTTAGCGAAGGGGATAAAAGTCCCGATATGTCACATGACGCTACCATGATGACTTGAGTTTGATACCCCTGCCATACAGTATATAGCAATGCAGTTGCTTCTATTTGATGTTTACCAAAATAACATGTTGCTTGATTTCCAATATAAGGCTTCAGAAGTAGTCTTGCCTTCAGCTCAGGCCAATTTGCAAGTTTCCCGACTCAAGTTAGGATCTGAATGCTAAGATCTAAGCTTAGAAATTCAGGTATCTGTCTTTGTTATATGTTGCCATTGGATCCCAACATCTCTCTCCTCCCTCCCCCTTCATCTTACAACCTCAGTTCAAATACTTAGGTGAGAGCTGCAGAAACAATAGGAGAAGTGGAAGGAGCTAAATTTCAGGTAAATAGAAGCAAGAGTGTTTGCAAGAAGCACCTTTATGTGTTGATATCTGCTGTTATACATTTAAAGAGAATGATTTTTTGTTTTCTGTTAAATTGGCATTAAATTGTTTAGGATACTATGAATAATGGACACAGACCATTATGCATTTGTTGAGGCAGAAAGACAAACACTAAATATGGCCAGGCAAATATCCAATGCTACACACTTCGATCTCACACATTCCCCAGAAGCTCTTTTACCTTCTCTAGAACAGCTGGATGATCTATTGCTTTAGTATCCTCTCACAAATTATTGTAATTAGAAACCCTTGATAATACCTTTAACAATTACCAAAAACTAGTGCTTCCAATCACAAATCTACATCTGCTCTCTCCAGCTCATGGGTTTTTTTTTTCTTATTGGGAAGAAATTCATCAACATTTGTGGACAATTGTCTGGCTTCATATAAACTGGGATTTTAAAAGTCTGGTTAAACAAGGCAACATAACATTGAAAATAACATTAAACCAAAGTACACATAACCCCAAAGCCAAAAAGTCACATTGTATTACTTGTAAACGAGACAAATAGACCACTAGTTTGCTTCTCTGGATGGATTCACACATCATGCTAAATAACAATGTAATTTGTTTGTTTGGGCTTAGCAAATGTAGCTTTGGGGGCCTTTCTGTGAGGTTCAGCAAACCTATTAAGAGGTAGAAAGTTCAGACCCAGGTCTCCTGTGCCTAGTTTATTTCTGGATTCAAGATTGACTGAATTCATAGCATTAGTTTAGCAACTTCCTTTATATAAAGCCATACATGGAGAGGCACTACAGATCATCAAGGCTGAGAAGACAGCCAGAAAGAAAGAAAGAAAGAAAGGAAGGAAGGAAGGAAGGAAGGAAGGAAGGAAGGAAGGAAGGAAGAAAGAAAGAAAGAAAGAAAGAAAGAAAGAAAGAAAGAAAGAAAGAAAGAAAGAAAGAAAGAAAGAA
>BLBF01000031.1:14716929-14736236 GCA_015471245.1 Laticauda colubrina | reverse complement strand
GTATTTCACCTAAAACAGTTAGGGTGAACAATGTTATCCCTAACATTTTCTCTTATATGTTTTCCTACTATTGCTGGACCATAAATAAAGTATGTTTATGCATATTATTTTATGACACTGAATTTGTCATGTCAATACATTGTATATGCAGTGTTATACATTGTATATAATATATATCCTACACAGCAAGATATGGCAAATATGTGGACTATCTCTGAACTTGGATTATGAGAGAAAATTTTTGAATATTGAGCAAAGCAGTCGTAAACAGCATTAATGAAGTAGAAAAAGACCAGAATGAAGATGTTGAGTTGTTGACTATGTATAGCAACGGGTATCAAACTCACATCATCACAGAGGCATCACGTCATGTATCATGACTTTTCCCCCCTTCGCTAAACTGGGCGTGGCCAGTGCATGATGCATCCGGCCCACAGGCCCCGAGTTTGACAGCCCTGATGAAGATGTAGGTTTAATTAATTATTGTGTACATCGAAAAATATAGATGGTTGTCCTTAAGTCTGTTCAGTTTTTGTAGGAAAATAGGCATCCATAGATTGGTGATAGTTGTATATTATGTACCACTGAATGTTGATCATGAGTCTGGGGGGAAATTATATAGTGAAGATGAGTGGAGTTTTCCAACAAAAATGTTTTGAAAAATTATTCCAAAAACCTCTTCTTCCTGAGAAGAACCAAACATTAGTTCTGGACATTGACTCTTTATGGTATGACTTAGCTATTAAAATTGAACTCAGCTAAAGACTATCAGACTCAAAATATAGCACGGCTAGAGAAAACATTATTGCATGCTAGATAGACACTCTATTATCCCAATGCCCAACAAACTTTCCATCAAGGAGCTGAATGACTATAGACCAATTGCTCTGATATCTGTAATTATTGAAAACCTTTGAAAAGTTAGGGCTATCCCACTTGAAAATCATCACGGATCCACTGCTTAAACCCCTTGCAATTTGCCTACCATTCAAATAGATCAGCAGATGATGCTGTTAACATGGCACTGCACTTCATTTTATAATCCTTGAATCCCCAAGGATCTATTCAAGGGTCCTTTTTGTAGACTTCAGCTCAGCATTCAATTCCATCATTCCAGAAATTCTTCCCTCCAACTGATTCAGCTAGCTGTGCCTGACCACAGTTGTAGGCAGATGATAAGCTTTATAACAGATAGAAAGCAGCAGGTGAGGCTAGATAAAATTACATCAAATACCATTCAATTAGCACAGACAATCCTCAGGGCTGTGCGCTCTCTCTCTCTCTCTCTCTCTCTCTCTCTCTCTCTCTCTCTCTCTCTCTCTCTCCCTCCCTCCCTCCCTCCCTCCCTCCCTCCCTCCCTCCCTCTCTCTCTCTCTCTCTCTCTCTCTCCTCTTTTTTCTCTATACCAGGGCTGTCAAACTATCAGCCTGCAACCTGGATGCATCATGCACTGACCACACCCTGTTTAGTGTAGGGGAAAAAAGTCCCGATACATCATGTGAAACCACCATGTGAGTTTGACACCCCTGACGTGAGTTTGACACCCCTGCTCTATACCAATGACTATCTTGAAGAATTCCTCTGTTGAAGTACTGAAGTTTTCAGATGATACAACAGTTATTGGTCTCATTCAAGATGGGGATAAATCTGAAAACAGATGGGAGGTTGAAAAACTGGCCCTGTGGCGCAGCTGGTACAATCTGGAGCTGAACACGCTGTAGAGATGATGATTTATTTCAAGAAGAGCCTTCCTATTCTACCATCCCTTACAATTTTAGATTACACAATATCAACCATAGAGACTTTCAGGTTCTGAGTTTCATAATCTCTCACAACTTGAAAGGGACACTTACCATAACCATCATTAAAAAGACACAACAAAAAATGTACTTCCTGTGTCAACTCAAAAAGCTCAGATGCCCAAGAAGCTGCTGATAAATTCTACAGAGGAATTATTGAATCTGTTATCTGTACTTCCATAGCTATATGGTTTGATACAGCAAACAAGACAAGCATAGACCTCAAAGGATACTTACAACTGCAGAAAAAAACCATTACAACCAGCCTGCCTTCCATTGAGGACCTGTGCAATATATTGCATGAATCAGAAAAACAGCTAAGAAAATATCTATGGGTCCTTCACAACCTAGACATAAAGTGTTTCAACCCTGCCTCTCAGGACATCACTATAGGATATTGCATGCCAAAACAATTAGACACAAAATAGACTTTGGAAAAGGCCCACCTATATTTGCTTAGAGTTGGGCAGTAGAGGGCTTGCATCTAACACTTGGTGAAAGAATTCAGGGGCACTTGTGATATCATTTTGATGATCAATGACCCTGATTCTCTCTTACTATTGATTTAACCTTCTCCAGATATAATCAGCCTAAATATTTAGGAGAGAACACAAAACTGCAAATTTTTGCAGTACAGATATTGTGACAGTGAGATTGGTAGCTGTCTGACAACAGCAGAGGCATCATCAAACATGATTCTAAATCCTGATATTAGCACCCTAGTCAAGACCTAAGCCTTAATGCCTGGCGTGAATGCATTACTACATTGTGGTGCATTTTAGGGCACCACACAAGTCCTAAGGAAATTTGATTGAATGGCTTCATGTGCCCTTAAGTTTGAATATGAACCAAGTTGTATGCCATACAACAGTTAGGCAACTGTTTTAGCCAAAAACATTTTCACTGCTGCTGTGACATAGTTTACCCTTTGTTGCCTATGAAATTTAATTATTGCTTGTGTATGCTCTTTTGAGCAGTAAAAGTGACATAATTTACTTGGGTTGTTAATTTACTAGAGGCCTGAAATACTATGTTCAAGTATTTAAAGCCTTTAAGCTGCTCTAATTCATGTGAATCTATTTGCCCACTTGTGCTTTTGTCTTTTGTTAGAGAAAACTAGAATTTTAGATTTATCATAATTGATTATCATCTCTTATTGCAGTTAGATGTCAGAGTTCTTATTGCCAACTTCATGCCTACAAAAGACAAGGAGAGAAGAACTGCATCATCAGCATAGAGTAAATTAGCTATCACTAATTTAGGTGCATGGATATCAACTTTCTGAAAAGTTTTAATCAGAGCTGATATATATGATAAAAAGAAATGGTTCTAAAATAGATCCTTGTTTCATCTTCTTGATATTAGTGTGAATATAGTTGGAAAGCTATGTTTGATTACATCTTATTCTAAGGATGGTTTTATTGTAGAGTTTATGGATTTAGCAGCAAGAGTCTTTTGTATATAAAGGATCTGCTCAGAATGTCCGAAAGCCTTACCTTTGAGATTTTATCAAAAGCTGCCTTGAAATCAATAAAGGCTTCATATAGATTCAAGTCAGAGTGGTATGTATATTTATCTGTCAAATTGTAATGGTCTATAGTAGAGCATCCCAGTTGAAACCCTGCTTTCTCTGGGTCAGTTAATCCCTCCTCCTTTGACCAAGTTTGGAGTTTGATAAACAAGTATCAGGAATGTAGTTAGAGCTAATGAATTCAATAGGCTAACTGACTTATAATTACCCAGATCATTCCTATCATCCTTTATATATTAGGGAACAATGATGATTTCCCACCAGTCTTCTGGAATTTTAGCTGTGCATTTCATGTATGAAAATAAAGAAGCCAAGACAGAAGCCCACCTATTTGAATTGGATTTAATAAGCTCCTCAAGGGCTTTACCACACTTAAGTTGGTTAATGAAAGTTGTTACTTTCTTGCATTGACTCAGGACCACTGCAGTAGTATTAAAAGCCCGGTCCCACTAGCTGATGGACGCAAAACATAAAGGACACAGCGGACGAGCAAAATTTCGGGGGTGGCTCCATCCGTTGTCATCTGTTCCAAAAAGTGGTGAAAATTTGCATAAACAGAATGGAAAAGAACGGAAAAGAACGGAAAAGAACGGACGTGGGTAGTATGTAGCGGGGATGTTAAACGGATGTTCATAGGAAGCCTATGCTGCGCGGATGTATATCCGATGCAAACCATTCACTGCGCATCCTTTCTATTTCCGTGCTACTGACGCTGTGTAGACGTTCCATGTACCTTTTCTTTCCTCCCTCTTTCCGTTTTCAGCTGCAGCAGATGTGAGTTGCGAGGATGCCCAGAGGATGCAGAGAGGATACAGCGGATGTTTAACAGATGATAAACGGACATAGAACGTTTGTTGCTCGTATGTCACAGATTTACATCGTACACGGCAGAAAGTTCATCCATTCACAAAGTTTTGTGCAGCTCAAAACTTCTTGCGCGGATGAAATCGCAGTGGACGGATGCTCCATGGATAGAGTGTATGAAACACGTATGCAATGAGTACATAACGGATGCATAGCATTTTCCAACGGATGGCAAGCTTTTTTTAACATTTTACATCCTCTTTGCATCCGTAAGTGCAGTGGGACAGGGCCTTAAGATAATGGTATAACCATTTCTTAGATGTCATCATACAGATCACCATAAAAGTCTTGGAAGTGGTATATTAAGTTGTGTAATATTGTTATGTGAAGTTTATAATAGTCTGTGAAAATAGGGAAAGATTTATGGACTCTATGGCTTTGATTATCTGTAACCACTTTTTCCTCTGATCTTGATTTTTTCTTTCTTTCTGAGCAGGGCCTTATATTATCTTTTCTGCTCCTTTAAAATTAGGTGAAATCTGGTGAGATTGGCCTTGAACAAAGTAATATAAGATTTCAGTAACACTGATTTGACAACAATGCAAGATTTATCAAAACAACTATTTGAACCATCCCTCCTGGTCAGATTGTTATTTGACTTCATTTGAAAAGGTTGGAGCTTAATAATGAGATAATGGTATAGGTCATGTATTCCACTCTCTTGTTGGATGATTTGGTCTGAACATGCTCCTAGGTTATACAGGATTCAAAAAAATTCAATTTCTTCCTCTGAGGGAAACCACTGAGCTATTCTATGTTCAAGGAAGTAATTTCATCTGACCCAATAAGAGCCACCTTGGTCAATTTAAATGGTCTTAATTTGGTTCCTAACAAAGCAAAAAATGTTAAAGGAAGGCAATTATTTTCAGGCCTAGGGACTATGCCAAAATCCTTAAGGCAAGGGGCCAGATCTTTAGAAATTATTAAATAACCAATGGTAGATAACTTGTAAGCTGACCAAAATGTACATCATCATGGGTAATCAATTTGGACAAGGCCATTTAACATTTGTAGGTTAGCCCTTTTTATGAGATGTAGCAGCCTAAAGCCAGCTAAGTTCTGGTTTGTGTCTTTGAAGGATCTAGACATATTCTAAATAGTAGCTCAATTACTTCTTGACAAGGACAGGCATTGAAGTGTCCATAGTTTCATCATTACAATCTGCTCTTGCATTAAAATTAGAGTAGAGTAGAGTAGAATGAGAGTTGGAGGAGACTTAAAGGTCTTCTAGTCCAAGCCCCTGCTTAGGTAGGAAACTCTATATCATTTCAGACAAGTGGTTATCCAATCTCTTCCACTGAGAGATTTCCATCTCTCCAAAAACTTCCACTGTTAAGAGTATTCACAACTTCTGGAGGCAAGTTGTTCCTCTGATTAAGTGTTCTAACTGTTAGGAAATTTCTCCTTAGTTCTAGGTTACTTATTTCCTCATTAGTTTCCATCCATTGCTTCTTATCATGCCTTCATGTGCTCTGGAAAATTGCTTGACTTCTTTGTGGCAATCCCTGAGATATTGAGATATTATTGACAACTATTATGTCTACCCCTAGTCCTTTTCATTAAACTAGATATATCCAATTCCAGCAACCATTCTTTATATGTTTTAGCCTCCAGTTCCCCAAATCATCTTGGTTGCTCTTCTCTACACACTTTCTAGAGTCTCATCATTTTTATACTGTGTTCATCAAAACTGGATGCAGTATTCCAAGTGTGGTTTTACCAAGGCATTATAAAGTGCTATTAACACTTCACATGATCTTAATTCTATGTCTCTATTAATTCAGCACATAACTGCATTGGCTTACAGTACAGAATAATAAATGTACGAGGAAACTCATTCAGAGAAAGACTAAGGAAAGTATCAACCTGATTCCAGTTTTGGGCTACCTGTAAGTGGAGTTGTTGTGAAGGGAGACATAAATTAATGCACAATAAGAAAAATGTTCAAAGCCTAACAAAGCTGATACAGCATTCTCAAACCAAGGTGATTGTTTTACAATTTAAAAGACTATGAACAGATCACCAACATCCCTACTAAAGGGCCTGTCACATTGGCCGACAGATGCAAAACGTTTGTAAAAAGGACACAGCGGACGAGAAAATGTTCCATCCGTTGTTATCTGCTCTCAAAAGTGCCCCGAATTTGCATAACCAGAGTGGACAACAACGGAAAGGAACAGACGGGGGGAGGATGTAGCCAGGATGGAAAGCGGATGCTCCACGGAAGCCTAATGGATGGAAGCGGATGGGAGTGGATGGCACATCCGCAGGGCTTCCAGGGGAGCACAGCGAAGCGGACGCGCAGAGGAAGGAGCGGATGCAGAGCGGATGCAGAGCAGATGAAGCGGATGCAGAGCAGAAGCCTAGCAGATGCCTAGCAGATGCCTAGCGGATGCAAAGCATTCACTGCGCATGTGGGGAGGATGCATTGCATCAGCCCCGCGGATATAAAGGGAAGCAACTCGCAAGCAGGTCACGATTCAGAGGAAAGACCTGCTGCCAGACACAGCTCCAGCCAGCCAGCCAGCCAGCCAGCCAGCCAGCAAGCCAACAATCATGGGGAAGAAGAGAAAGCCTCTGCCATCTGCTGCCAGGCCTGGCAAGAGGGACACCCCCGGCCCTGACTCTGCTTCTGCTGGGGCTTCTGCTGTTGGGGCTGACTCTTCTGGTACTGGAGCTTCTGCTGGCGCTGCTCCTGGTGCTGGTGCTTCTGCTGGTGCTTACTCTGCTGGCGCTGCTCCTGGTGCTGGGGCTTCTGCTGGGGCTTACTCTGCTGGCGCCGATCCTGGAGCTGTGGCTTCTGCTGGTGCTTACTCTGCTGGCGCTGCTCCTGGTGCTGGTGCTTCTGCTGGTGCTTACTCTGCTGGTGCTGCTCCTGGTGCTGGTGCTTCTGCTGGTGCTTACTCTGCTGGTGCTGCTCCTGGTCCTGCTGGTCCTGCTGGTGCTCCTGGTCCTGCTGGTGCTCCTGGTCCTGCTCATGCTCCTGGTCCTGCTGGTGCTCCTGGTCCTGCTGGTCCTGCTCGTGCTGCTGGCACTGCTGGTGCTTACTCTGCTGCTGCTGATCCTGGTCCTGCTGGCACTGCTGGCGCTGCTGGTGCTTACTCTGCTGCTGCTGATCCTGATCCTGATCCTGCTGGTGCTGCTCCTGCTGGTGCTGCTGGTGCTGCTAGTCCTGCTGGTTCTGCTTTTGCTGCTACTGTTGTTGTTGCTGCTGCTGCTAGTGGTGGTGTGGAGGAGCAGCCCCTACAACCTCGAAGCCCCTCTGATGAGGGCCCAGATGGCCCTGCCAGAGGGAGGAAGAGGCATACGCGTGAACAGGAGAGGAGGCAATACTCCATTGAAGAGGAACATGAGGATGAGGTGCTGGAATGGCTGAGGGAGAATGAGTATCTTTGGCGGAAGGGACACAGGCTCTATCGAGACACCAAAAGGAAGCAGGCTACTTGGAGAGAGAAGGCGGAGAGCCTGGGCTACACTTCGGAGGTGCTCCTCGGATGTTGGAAGCACATGCACACCTGGTACGGGAAGCTGCACCTCAAGAAATCTGGCCAGGCCACGGTCAAGCTGACAGACTGAGAGACCTACATGATGGCCAAGTGCAGCTTCTTGGAGGGTGAGATCCGCCACCGAGGAGCAGCCCCTCTCACAACCCTCTCTCTCAGGCAGCACGCTGAGAGCCAGTCCTCTTCTGGCCCAGAGTCAGCTCCTGTGTCCAGGCAGGTATTTGTGGAGTGTCCCATGATGGAGAACCCCCCGACAGCTGCACTCCCCGTAGTGGAGCATGTGGAGGACCCCCTGATGCAGTGGGAGCAAGGAGAGGGCACTTCCACCACAGGCCAACCCACATCTACTTCCAGCTCCACCTCCACAGAAAGCAGGCAGAGAGGCAGACCGGAGGGGCAGAGCCACACTGTCCTGCTGGAGATCAGGGACACCATCAGAAGCAGCATAGATCTCCTCTCTCAGCTGGAACACACTGATGTCCCATCCTCCAACCGCAAGCCCTTCCTCACCTACATCAACCAGACCCTCATGAACATGTCGGAATCACAGTACCAGGTGATAAAGGACAGGATCACCGGTCTTCTTCACAACCCTCCAGACCCAGCTGAATCTGCTCCCACCCAGTCCAGGCCTGCTCCTCCACGCAAGGTGATGTCACTGCCCTTCCAAGGCTTTCCACAGGCCCTCACCTACCAAGGCTACGGCTACCAGGAGCTCCAGCAGCACATGCAGCAGCCCTTCCTAGTCCAGGCACAGGAACATCGGACGCCACCGGTGCCACCAATGGCACTGATGCCACTGATGCCACCCACGCCACCGATGCCAGCCACGCCACAGATGCCACCCATGCCACAGATGCCACCCACGCCTCACCTCGCTCAGCTGCAGACCAGACATCCCCACTACACTGCTCCTTCCTCCACCCCACAGCCAAGCCCGGCCTCAGAACATCTGTCATCGGTATTGGGGCTGACGCCCCATGTCCTGGAGGAAGGGGCTCTCAACATCACAGGACTGAGCCAGCTCTCTGAGACCTTCCTCTACACACCGTCCCCTGTTGTCCTCTCAGGGCCAGGCACCTCAATGACGCCTCAGACCAGCACTCCAGCAGCAGCCACCTCCACAGCACCTGGACTCTTCACCCCTGAGACTGGGCACACCTCCAAGTGACCAAGAAGAGTGCCAGAGACTGGGTGGCTACCTGTTGACTTTATCTTTGCTAAAGACACTTGGGTTATTTTTCTTTTACAGCTTGCTATTAACAAAAATTATCTTTGCTTCACACACTTGCTTCATTTATTTTAGTAAATAAAGTCTTGGTGGAAACTTTTAGAAATTGTTTAAGCCTTTGCATGCTTGTGGGATGGGTTAAGATAGCAGTGGGATGGGCAGGGGTACCTTTGGTATGGGTAATAGCTGTGGGATGGGCAGGGATACCTTTGGGATGTGTAATAGCTGTGGGATGGGCAGGGATACCTTTGGGATGGGTAATAGCTGTGGGATAGATAAACCTCCAGTGCAAGAATAGTGGGACTGTATGGTCCACCCTCCCAGGTGCCACACATATGGCCCTTTATTATCAATAACAATGTAATCATTCATCCACACATTTCAACATAAACACAACTCTTTATTAAATGCCCTGTTCATTGTAGGCCCACCCAACATACATGGCCCAATCTCATTAGTGTGATGAGACAGGCTCAAGGAAGCATCCATTAAGCATCTACCATCCTGTCTTGCCACTCCACTGCTCCAGCTGGGGAGTTGCACCTGTGTTTCAGGAGGTTGCGCTGCTGCTTCCCTTCACGTGAGGCTCTGTTGGGGCCTTGCACATCCTCAGTGTCTATCAGGTTTTGCCCTTGCCTCCATTCCCCAGGCTCCATGTCCCCATTGCCTTGTTGGAGGTCCACGAGCCTGTTCTGCAACACTGGGTAGCGGATGCGCATGAGCGGGTGCGCATCCTGCGGGTGCGCAGGATGCAGCAAACTTCCACGATCCTCCTCACAGTCTGTGGGCGATGCTGCATGGTGGTGAGAAGTACCTGGAACCTGTTGGCCAGGATGCCAAAGGCGTTCTCCACCACCCGCCTTCCCCTGGACAGCCTGTAGTTGAAGATCCTCTCTCCATGGGTGAGGAGTCTGGAAGTGCAGGGCTTCATGAGGTAGGTTCTGAGGGAGAAGGCGTCATCCCCCATGATGAAGTAGGGCACATCTTGTGTGTCGTTGGGCAGGGGGTCTGGAGCTGGGAAGCCCATGATGAGGTTGCGTTCCAGCCCCTCCTTGAGGTGACTGGCATTGTATACCTGGGCATCTGAAGCTGAGCTGTTGCCTGAAGCATCGATGTACATGAACTTGTAGTCAGCATCAACCATGGCGAAGAGGATGATGCTGACGAAGCCCTTGTAGTTGAAATAAGTGGACCCTGACTTGGCTGGAGCTTTGCAGGCCACGTGCTTCCCATCTATGGCTCCAACGGTGTGGGGGAAGTTCCACTTCTGATACCACTGCTCTTCAACTTTCTTCCATCCTTCTTCAGTGGAGGGGCACTGGAGGAGCTCCTCCAGGTATTCTTCAATGATGGCCTGCACCACATCTCTGACCACAATGCTGATGGTGTTGTGTGGCACCCTCCAGCCATACTGCATGCTCCTGTACATGGTCCCTGAGGCCAGGTGGTGCAGAGTCAGTGCCACCTTGAGCCCAGGTTCCAGGCTGGGTGGGAAGTTGGTGCTCTGCTTGGTCAACCTGGGTCTCAGCCACTCCACAACTTCGTCAAACATGGCTGGAGGCATCCTCATGAAGTTCTGGAATGCACGAGGATCTTCGTTCCTCAGCTCCACCATCAGCTTGTTGTACAGTCCGTACTTGGCTCTTCTCGCAATCCATCTTCGGACCCAGACACTTCTTGGACACCTCCTTTTCTTCGTGTAGAACAGGTGAAAAAGCCTGTAGATGGCTTCGCACTGTTGTAGAACGATGGTGGCTACCCAAAGGAGTGTGTGATGATCCATGGTGGAGATGACTGGATGCTGTGGAAGAGCAAGAGCCAGATGAAGGCTGAAGAGGTCTGCACCGCAGGTCTGCTGGACTGAAAGTGGACTGAAAGTGAGATCCAGGTGAGTTCCTCCCCCTTTTTATAGGAAATATAGGTTTTCCGCTCGGTGTCCTTTTGCA
Organism: Laticauda colubrina; assembly: GCA_015471245.1. Lineage (NCBI taxonomy): Eukaryota > Metazoa > Chordata > Lepidosauria > Squamata > Elapidae > Laticauda > Laticauda colubrina. Next base: position 14,725,362 of record BLBF01000031.1, on the reverse strand, counting down.
TCCTCTAGGCATCCTGCAGACATCCTAAATATCCGAGATAGGTCCCCTCTGCAAATGTTTTTTCCGTTTTAATGCTTTGTTTGCGAGCTGCATCCGCTTCCCCCCCAGGTCAAACACAACCCTGATGTGGCCCTCAATGAAATTGAGTTTGACATCCCTGATCTACTTTCTGATTAACATATAGCAGATGATCAAAAAATGCAATAACCATTTTAGAAGTTAAAAGAAAGAAACCATGTCTATATCCATGTTTAAATTACTTACTGTTTTCAAAATCTCCTTCCCTCTATCTCCTACAGGACCTTCATCACTGGAGAAAAGGAAAACATCCATTTCCCAATCAAGTAGGATTTATTGGTGGGGATTGTGAGGAAATAGAAGGGAAAGGACAAGGAGACTTATATGCTGTCTCCTTGTGCTGGAATAAATCCTTCAGTTTCAACTATGTGGAGGTTATTGCAGCCTTTGAGTGGAATGCTTAGAATTTTCTCTCTGCAACATCTCAGGCTTGTTCTTTCCTTTGATCTTTTTGAATTATTTTTTCATTCTTGCGCCTTGCATCATCGGCAGATGTCCAACGCTGTTAGAGTCCAGGTTCTATAATGCCAGCTAAATTTAATTATAAAGTTTTAAAATTACTAAAATCTAGTAAAGGGAACTAAAATTACTAATTGATATTAATAAAGTCACTAAGTGAACTATTTTAAAATGAAAAGTAACTAAAATAGTAGACTTTTGAGCTCACTAAAATATGATTCTAGGACCATATTTCTCCACCCTTCCCAATGGCCATGATTAAAATAAAAGCCAAGAATATCTTGCCTCCCTATAGCTGTGGATAAAAATGGCACATAATCATAAATGTTTGAGTGGTCCTCCAGGATATCTAAACATCTTCCTGGTTAAAATGATGAGGTGGAAAGTAAACTTTCTGGACTGCTCTCTTCCAGAAGTCCTTGTAATGGGCCATGATAGAGATAAGTTGGCCATTAAACACAAAATCATTTATATAAACCATCATGACATTGGATAGATATGGATGTTTTTAGCTTCAATATTTAGTACATTGGAGGCTAACCCTCACAACAGAATTATGGAGCCACGAAAATTGAGTTTTTGCACTGGTGAGTTGCTGATTTTCCACTGTCCTGGAGGGCAAGGATAAAAAGTATTCAGTGGTTAAAAGGCTTTGTCCTTATCACTTGTGAGATGTAGCAACTTAAGAACCTGTTATATTCTGCTTTCTATTCTACAGAAAGATAAAAGCTATGCTTCTTCTCTTAATTGGTGTTCCCATAAACCAGATTCATCCTATGTCCAATTTTTATTAGAGATTGGTAGTCTTTGCATCAAAGCTAATGTTGAAAGATTCTATCCAGCTGCTTGCAAAATCCAGAAGGCATTACTAAACATACCATCAGTTAAATTCTTTGATTTTTAAACTTGCTTCTATTTTATGGTGCTGTGTCAGGTTGTGCCTCATTGTCTTTTAACTTTGGTAGAGCTCACACAATTCTTGGATTTTTTTTGTTGATACTTGTATTTTAATCCACAGTTGGACATATAGGCTTAGAAATTTTAGTGCATTTTAACTTTGATTTAATGGGCAAATGGGATCCATTTTTATTGCTGTTATTTTCCTGTTTCTACCATTCCAAGACCATAATAAAGATTTGTATTTGTAAGTACAGTTGTGCAAAATGTTCAATTCCATCCATGGAACAGCTGCTTTTTTGTATTATGTTTACTTCATACAAAAACAAAACAAGGCTCATTTTAACCAAGGGTGGACCAAAGTGCCATTAGTCTGCAATTAGTACTCCACAAGGAAGAGTTAAAGAAGTTTGGCAGTAGTGTTGACAGATTTAGATAAAATCTTGATGGGTACCGATGAAAGGGTAATTAAGAAACTCTATGGACATTTATTAGAATTTAAGTTGAAAGAAGAACAAATTAAAGAAATGATGATTGCTTGGGGGAGAAATTTTTTTGATACTGGACTGATTTAGAGAAATGGCAAAAATTGTGGTCTCAAAATTATAAAATGACAATGTCAACTGCATATAAAGAAAATTTGTATAAGATGTTTTACAGGTGGCATCTACCTCCGACGAGAATTGCGAGAATGTTTAAGAACAAATCAGATAAATGTTGGAAATGTCATCAGATACCTGGTTCATATTCCCATATGTGGTGGACATGCCCGGATGCAAAAAAATACTGGACTAAAATCCACACATGGTTGAAAAAAATTATAAAACAACACATAGACTTTAAACCAGAGATCTTTTTATTGGGAATCATACCGGAAATATACAATAAAGAATTGAAATATTTGATTATAAATGTTATAACAGCAGCCAGAATTGTATTTGCTAAGAATTGGAAAAATGATACCTATTAAGAAAATTATGGACTGTGCTGAAATGAGTAAATTGACATTTGAAATTGGAGAACAAGAAGATAAACAATTTTACAAGATATGGGATTTGTTTTATCAATGGTTGGATAAAAAGACATGGTAATGCAATAGATTAGATAATTTTGTAATAGATTGATATGAAATATAATGTAGATATATATAACCATTGGATGAAAGTACAATATAAACTTTAAGATAAAATTTGGAATATCTCGTATAAAATGATGGAACATATAGTTTAGTCATGGTTGATTAACAACTGATAAATGTATGAGCATATGTTACTTTGACAATGTGAAAATCTATATAGGCTGTGAGTAATGACTATGAAAGGTTAGCACAAAAGATTTGTAACCAACTGACACACTGTATGTATACAAAATGGAAGATAGTTTTATGTTTTTATGGTTTTTTTGTATGCTTGTCTTAAAAAATAAAAACTTTTTTTTTTAAAAAAAGAAGTTTGGCAGTGATATATGAGGAGAGAGATGGAAGGAAATAAAGTAAAAGATACCATACTGGCAACCTTTTTCATACTGTTAAGATTATCATAGTAAGAAAGAAACACAGAAATCAGGATTTTATCAGGATTTTCATTTTGATGAACTATGTCTCTATGACATGGGAAAGTAAACCATACAATAGACAATGAATCAGAACATTGGGAAAGAAATGGTTTGTTGTTGGTTCAAAATAAATTGTTTTTTCTATTACATGTAATTCCCTAGTTTTGAATAATGTAACTTCGATGCAGCAGTTTTGGCCAGTGTATTGCCACTGCCTGGTTTATATTGGGCTATTTTTCTACCTGATCATTTCATTCAGCCCAAACAGTCCACCTTCCTTTCCTCCTGGTCTTCAGTTGTAAATCTACACAAATGACTTTGCAGAAAAATCCATAGTTGAACTTAAAGCAGGGTTTAATGAATAAGAGACTGACTAGCCTTTAATAAGCAAGATGAGATACAGAAATGATGGTCAATTAAAAAAAAATTGATACTCAACCAATACTGGTAAGAAGAGCAATCTTCTTAGAATGTCTCTAGAGATGAGAGACAATAACCTGCTTTCCTCCACTATGGTGGCTTATTGAAAATAAACTTTTATTGGTATTTTATTTGGTTGAGAGCCAATAAGAACAGTTTGCTTCTCTCCTTTCAACATCTACTTCAACCATCCAGCCTTATATGCCAAATAATGATCACTCAGAAAACTCACTTTCCCCTCCCCTCTTGCCAAAAGAGAGAGAGAAATGTAAGAAATGAACACTTTAGCAACTACAAACAGTACATTCCTATTCTTCATTACAAGCCAAAGTTCCTTTGCTGGACCATTGTGCGAATGAAATGTGACAGAGCCCATCTGTCATAAACTAAGGATACATTTATACAATATGATTAAAATAAATATGGTCCAATTAAATCTGGCATCCTAACCCAAGTAATATTCTAATATTCTGATGTGGCCTATGGCAATATAGCTGTCCCAGTTTGGTGCTTAGCAAGAAGGGTAAGTATGCCATATGACCAATCTATTGCTTTCCTTTAATAAAAGTAAGTTATAATTTCTGAAGTGTCTGTAGTAACTGAGTACTTAACATAAGACAAACTTTCCTCACCCTTACAATTTTTTAGAAGTTTCTTACTAACAATAAGAAAATATAATGGATAGTCACAAAATAAGAAGCATGTATATACAATGACACAATAACTGTTAATGGAAATGAGATTTTTTTATTTTTTGTTTTTAAAGAGTTTTTTTTTTAAAGAAAACTACAGTTTTCTACAGAAAACTACAGAAGACTACAGTTAGTCCCTACTAACTGTAAGAAAATATTTCCCACCAATGCTGACATATCCTTTCATCTATTACCAGCAAATTTATAAATACTGAAGAGCATTCAAAAGTTCTGATAGTTCACTATTGATTGATGAGAATTGATCTGACCTCTTGGACCAAAGTGTCATTCTGTTCATAATGACAGAGTGCCCTAGAACATATATAGGTAAATTTAAATTTTCTAACATTTATTTCCCTTTCAACTAGCATTATTGGATATCCACATTAGTGTAATTTGAATGCAAGAAAATATGCTGTTATACAATTTTATATATATTGTTATATTGTTATACATCTTTAAACAATAGCGGAGATGTACCTTGATGTACCTTAATCACTTTTCAACATGTTTATTAGAGATCAGTAGTATATCATCAAAAGTGATCTTAGTACGTATGATACTCCTAAAGGGTTTCTTCCAAAATCCCAAACTGAATAGAAATCAGTTTTTAAAGATAGCGAAAAATACTGTAAGGTTGGCAAATCTAATGGAATTTTGTTACTGTTGCCAATTTTTTTAAAAAAGATTTTGAGTGAGAACACTAACAGTTCATAAAATTTTCAGAAAGAACATCAAAGCTCACTAATTTAAACATATTTTAATCCTATAAATATTCAAGTTGTATATTAATAATTTTAAATATTAATTATATCAAACAATTTGAACTATGAAAAGAACTATTTATGTTTTATTGAATAGTTCATTAGGCACCACAGTCAAAAGACAAAAGATATAGAGTTCATATTTATTATGTGAATTTCAATCTTTGTCCAGTCTTCATTCTTCTTCTCTCTAATATTCTATAAGCAACAGCTGCCAATTAGTAAGACTCCCTAATCCCCAAGTCAGCCTAAGTACAACAATCCATTCCAAAACCACAAATTCATTCACATATAATGTCACGAAAGAGATCACTATTAAAGTGTTTGCCAACCATAATCAATATTAATACATTAAGAAATGCAGAAATGTTCCTAACATTAAAAGTCAACCATGCTGAGAGTGACCATATACAGAAAGAAGCAAGACTAGTTAATATGTTCAAGCTGCTACAACAAAAATAGCCCATTTTAATGCCTCCTTATCTCTATTAGTAAGTAGCTATTTATGTCTCTTTAAATGCAATTTGTGATTCCTGCCTTTGTAAAAACCACCTGAAGAGTTTCCCTCCAGTCTCTTCACAAACAGGGCTATAAAACCCCAAAAACTGAGTCCATAATAAGCAAGCTGAACCTATGTTCCACTGGATCAATACTTTCCCAATCTTTCATTAGACTTCATAGCATTTCCTCTTTCTCCCAGTAGGTAAAAACTGGTGAGATAGATCTACTAAGAGAGAAACTGATTTAAACACACCTAGCAGTGTTCCATGGCTGAGTGTAGACTGGGATGTGGATCTCCCTATTCCCAGTTCAACATTTTAACCAAAAAAATGACATTGATTACCATAGAAACAAATTACAAAATTGCAATTGTTCTCTTTGAAATCCAAAGCAGAATGATCCTCAGTGAAATGAATGAGAGAGCTCGTGGTAGGATTCTACCATGTTCCAAGCATTGCTAGGTTGGGACAATTGGAGAAGAAAGTATATTGGAGTCTTCATAAGGCTTTTCATCTTCTACATTTCTAATCCCAATGCCTGCTGATAGCAGTGTTAGGCAAAATAAGAATCCCAGCAGCAGGCTGATGTAACTGACAGGCCTGGATTGGCCCAATATGAAGGAAATAAAGGGGTCTGGATTCAGCAGTTCAAAAGCTATCCTTCCTATGCTATTCTCTCACAGCTACAATGAGGGACTGAGTAGCTGGATTCTCCTTGATACTTCCTTATTTGCACCAATATGCTGCCCTCGCTGCTTTCAGCAATAAATACATGGCATTTCACAATGCATTCTTGGGTTTAATCCAAGTATAAATTATACCAAATGCATTGTTGCCAAAATACACTAAAAAATAGTAACAGAAATAAATGCTAGAAACAGAATTTGTTGAAAACCTTTCTAATTAACAGATTGTTGTTAAACTGAGAAACATGCTATCAATCAGAGCTTTGAGATAATGCAAGGCATCATCTTCAGTAATAATTTAGCTGAAAAAAAATAATATTTATTTATTTTGTCAAGCAATTATTAGATAACAGGTATAAGTATAAACATGGTTATGAATACATGAAATGGTTATGAATAAGAAAAAAACACAATAGGACAGGGACAGTAGGCATGTTGATGCACTTATGCATGCCCCCTACAGACCTCTTAGGAAAGGGGTGAGGTCAATAGTAGACAGTCTAAGGTTAAAGTTTTTGGGGTTTGGAAAAGAAACCACAGAGTCAGGTAGAGTATTCCACACATTGACCACTCTGTTACTGAAGTCGTATTTCTTGCAATCAAGTTTGGTGTGGTTTACCTTGAGTTTGTATCTATTGTGTGCTCTTGTGTTGTTGTGGTTGAAGCTGAAGTATTCATTGACAGGTAGGACATTGCAATATATAATTTTATGCAGTATATTTAGACCGAACCGAAGGCAGCGTAGTTCTAGGTTGTCTAAGTGTAAAATTTCAAGTCTGGTGGCATAAAGTATTCTGCTACGAATAGAGGAGAACTCTTCTTGTGAAATATTTCTGGACTTTCTCAATTGCATTAATATCAGATATATAATGTGGGTTCCAAACTGATGAGCTGCATTCAAGCATTGGCCTCGCAAATGTTTTGTATGCTCTAGTTAGTAGAGTGATATTACCGGAGAAAAAGCTATGTCGGATTAGGTTTACAACTCTTAATGCCTTTTTGGCTATGCAGTTACAATGGGCTCTAGCACTTAGATCATTTGTGATGAGTACTCCAAGGTCCTTGACAAAGTTTGGGTTATCATCAAGGTCTTGACTATTCAGCTTGTATTTTATTTTCTGATTTATTTTTTTTTGCCAATATGTAAGACAGAGCATTTATTTGTTGAGATTTGAACTTGCCATTTGTTTTACCATTCTGACACATAGTCAAGGTCTTTTTGAAGGGTAGAAGTATTGTTGGTGATGTTTAATAGCTTTACATCATCAGCGAAAAGAACACAGTTACTCTTAATATGATCACAGAGGTCATTTGTGTAGAGTATGAAGAGAGTTGGTACTAAAACACTGCCTTGGGGGACATTACTGTTTACAGGTACAGGATTTGATAGGATGCTCCCAATTTTGACCATTTGTTGCCTGTTTGACAGGAATGCTTCTATCCAGTTATACATGTACGGTGTCCAGAGATACTGTAAGATTTTAGTTTTAGGAGTAGTTTCTCATGTACCACTGAATCAAAGGCTTTACAAAAGTCTATGTAGATTGTGTCGATTGCTTTGCCCTGATTGAGTTGTGTAGTCCATATGTTTTTGCAATGTAAGAGTTGCAGATCACATGATAAATTTTTCCTGATACCAAATTGTTTATTAGAGAGTAGGTTGTTTGTTTCTAAGTAGAGGATGATGGATTGGTTAATAATTGATTCCATGATTTTAGAGGTGACGCAGCATAAGGAGATAGGTCTGTAATTTTAAAGATGGGGATGACCATGGCTTGTGACCATAGGTTAGGCAAGGAGCTGGTCGTGAAAGATTTTTCAAATATTATGTTTAGAGTCGGCTATGGCAGCGGATAGCTTGTTTTAGAAGTAGGCACATATTCCATCCAGTCCAATAGATAGAGGTGGTTTTTCAACTAGTGTTATAGCATTAGTCAGATAGGCACACAGATAAATGAGTGAGCTAAGCTTGTATGTTTATTAACATACAGTAAAAATAACAGATACGCTTGTGCTATCAAGAATATAGTTTATTCCAGTATAAGTTTATGGCATAGTCAAATAACAGTCCAATAGTCATTTATCATGTAGTCAGTCCATTCAGGGATATTCAGGTAGCAAAGTCCATGTAGAATATCCTATGTCAGTTCACTTACAAATCAGTCCTTTGTTGTCTCTCCCGTTCGAGCAATGCAGTCTTGATTCCAAGCAGTAATTAGGGATCATCAAAGCCAGAGTGAGCAAGCTGTAGACTTGCTACTTTTATATTGTTTTCATAACCACTCCCACAGTTAAAGCTGCAGACACTTTAACATACACCAACTATGATTCATAGTTATTATTTCACCTAAACCAGTTAGGGTAAACAATGTTATCCCTAACA
>BLBF01000031.1:14638269-14691929 GCA_015471245.1 Laticauda colubrina | reverse complement strand
GCATTGATATACAGTTGCAAACACATAAATGATACATAGTTACAACAAATATGTGATCTAAAAATTGCATATTCAGTGGATTGCTCATGTCTCTAAACAATTAGGGTAAAACATTCAGTATTTAAGTATAGGTTGAAAAAAATTAAATATTACACCAATATTTAATACAGAAGGTTACACTGAATATTAGATAAGCCTAGCTGATTCCTCTTTGCTTTATTGCCCACTTTAGGTTTAGAGGAAAGGGGAGTCTGTTTTGCAGGTGGTATAATTTAGCCTATGGAAGGAGATGATTGGATATGACCCATGATTTTATATTTTTAAAAACTGAAAATTAATAGAGAAATATCAAGGGAGTGTAAGAAAAAGTACGTTGATGTAGCATGAATTTAAAAAAACTTCATCAAGCCCTTTTTTTCACTTTTTATGTTCCTGGAACTTCCTGAAGTCTTCTTGGCAAGGTTTTGGAAGTGATTTGCCATTACCTGCTTCCAAAGACTAAGAATGTTTGGTTGATCCAAGGTCATCCAGTTAGCTTTGTGTCTAAGGCAGGAAAGGAATTCATGGTCTCCTGCTTTCTTGCCTGATACCTTAATCACTACATCAAACTGGATCTCTTTTAACTTCATTACTAAAGCCTAACTGGAGTAATATCCGTGATGGCATTCATCCAGTTTGCACCAATTCAAGCGAACAGGTTGAATTGTCCTGTTGAATTGAACAGGTCCTCCCCCCTCCCGCTATCAAAGTGGATCCTGGGTGCTGTGCTGTGCTGCAATGAAGAAATGGACAATGGAGTGGTCAGTGTGAGGAAAGGAGAAGGCTGCTTTCCCTCTTTCTTCTCCCTGATCCTCCTCCTCCCCTTGTGCCGGCCCTCTCCATTGCCCATTTTTCCTTTGCAATGCAACACAGTGCCCAGGATCCAATTTGATAGCGAGAAGGTATAATTTAACAACCGGTTTGCCCAGGATCAGGTTGGGTCATGCCTACCATGACAGCCTGACCCTGGGCAAACTGGTTGTTAAATTATTTGAATCCCACCACTGAGTAAGGCTATATAACATCACAGGCTGAGACTGCTGCAATACAAGCTAGACTTCTGACAGTCTAGCACTGTCAGAAAAGTGTTAGACTGCTTTATTACTTGTTTAATAAGTTTAATATTTGTAATCTGTTATGGCCTTTTTTTTCTGTGGTATCCATGACCCTCTATAGAAGTGAATGTTAGATCTTGAAGAAGCAAACTAGGAAGAGTATTTATGCTTTTAAATTTTGGTGTTGGAGAAGGCTCCTGGAAATACAGTGAACAACCAAGAAAACAAATTTATGGGTCATTAAATAGATTGATCAAAAATTCCCACTTGAAACACAAATTATCAGGATTGAATTAATCTTACTTTGGAAACATTGTGCTAAGACCTAATGCTCTGTGCAAGGTGCTGGGAAAGATGGAAGTAAAAAGAAGAGGATGACCAGCAGCAAGGTAGATGGATCAGTTATAGTGGTGATGAGTGCACCATTACAAGACCTGAAACATGACATTTGGGATGGGTCATCATGGAGAAATTCTACCTACATGGTCATTAAGAGTCAAAAATGATCTGATAGCACTTATCAACCAATCAATCAATTCCTGTGATAACTGAAGGTGTTAGCTGCACTATTTCATCATATAGAAGTAGGGTCATATATTGGAATGCTCCTCCATAAAAGTAAACATAAAAATCTGCCTGTAAGGGTAGATTAACATGATTGTTTTCTAGATGGAGGAAGCTATACACAAAAAGAATATTCAGCACATGAAGTTGTGTCTGCAGTTTCTAATGGTACCTTCTTTTCACATTTAATCTAATTACAAATGTCAGTAATTGTTATCATTAACGTAATTTTTATGTACAGTATAAGCTTCCTCTATATAGAAAGTTTTTTGTTTTTATAGCTTTACTTCCTCTCGGTTTTAGTATTTATCTGATTTGTCAATTGCTTACAAGATACAGGTATAAGAATAAATGTAGTTTTGAATACATGAGATAGATACTTATAAGAAAAATAAAAAACAGTAGGACAGGGATGGTAGGCAATATTGGTGCACTTATGCACGCCCCCTACAGACCTCTTAGGAAAGGGGTGAGGTCAATAGTAGACAGACTAAGGTTAAAGTTTTTGGGATTTGGGGAAGAAACCACAGAATCAGGTAGAGTATTCCAGACATTGACCACTCTGTTGTTGAAGTCGTATTTTCTGCAGTCAAGTTTGGTGCAGTTAACCTTGAGTTTGTATCTTCTGTGTGTTCTTGTATTGTTATGATTGATACGGTTGCTCTGTCAGGACTTCCCACAATAAAATACTACAAGGGGAAACAAGTTTCTAGCTTTGTTTGAAGCCTTCACCTTTATAGCAACCATTGCTTCCTTCACATTTTCACAATTTGAAGGCAACCTCATCTCCCATAATACAGTACTTTTGCCCTTTTTTTGTACAGTATGAAAGTTTCTTTCCATTGCTTGAATCAATACATTTTTTTCTAAATTAAGGTGATACTGTTACCCAGGCTGTTATCATTCAGGTTATATTTTGCTTCTGGACAATTTGAAGTTCCACCATGAGGTAAATCTGAGTTTATTGTGAATCTGCTTGGGATTGCTAAGAATCTTGATGGGGCTAACAAACCTAAGAGAAAACAGATACTGTATGTTTCTATTTAGTACAAAATTAAGACTACAAATATTAAGGCTATGAAAATTTAAATGGATGATTTAGCTTAAAACGGAGTTCATAGAATCACCTCCTTTGAAATAATTGCGTCAGCTCCAAAGCAACTTGGAGATTCATTGAGCATTGTAGCTTTGTAAAATTTTACCTCTGTCTGTATAAGACAAAGCTTATAGGAATGTATTTATATTGACATGAGTAGTTAGCCTATGAGTTTCATTACCTTCTGAAGCTCTGTTTATTAGAGTACTTGGAGAAATGTACATGAGAATATGCCTCATTCTTTCTCAAACAATTTGTTTAGGTAGTTTGATAGGGAAAGAAAAAAAAGGAGGCTTAGAATTGTCCCACATCTTTTTAATCTGTTTGCTTTTTCTTGCCTCATATTTTTTTATCTAATTAATAGACTTTTTATCTTTTTCCCTTAATTTTTTAGAGTACATGTGAAATCTTTAGAAATGTTGCTATTAGTCTCTGAAGTTCTGGAGTACTTTCAGTCCTTCTTTTAGTTTTGTTCAATCCTCCCCTCTTTTTTATTAGAACATAACATGCAAAAAAAATCATCTTTTATTTCTGCTATTTCTCACTCTGTTAATCATATTAAATGGAGAGAGTTTTCTTTATTGAATAAGTCAAGGATAGATATCTACGGTACATATAGTACAACTCTTTAGTTGTATGTTACATGAGCAGTAATGATCACTACATGAACCTACTCTTAATAAAATGCACAACATGTTACAAATTCCCGTAGTGGATTAACCTTGTTGATAATCTATACCAGATACCCTGCCTTTTTTCACTCAGAAAAGCTGACAATCAGAGAGTGATGTGCTGTTGGATCATCTTTTTAAGACATTCTCTTTCTTCTTTTAAGATTTTAAAAACATCTAAAGAGCTTTTTCAAGAGTATTTAGAAGTGTTTCTCTATAAGTGACAATAAAGCACATTGGTCCTGATTCATCACCATCTCTCTTTGCTTGGTTATTGGGAGGCTGCTGTATTATATATACTGTGTATCTTAAGGGTTTGAAGAGAGGAAATATTTGACAAATTAAAAAAAAACTCTTCTTAAAGCTATTTAATAAAACTTTGCAGGATGAATATTTTATGATACCGTGGATCTATTGTTTCAGTTGTTTTTACCCTTTTTGTTCCAAAATGAAGTAAGTACTACATATTGTACATTACTAAAGTCCTATTTTTTTAAATTGAATCTTAAATTGGATCGGTCAAATCTTGTTCCTCTGAATCTCATGTGGCAATTTCAAATCAAATTATGTTGCTTACAGAACTTTGAACTGAATCAGATTTTGCCTTCTTCACATACCTCAACTTTTAAAAAAAGCTCATCTGATAAGTGATGCTTGGTTTGGTTCCTTGACATGTTAATATAGTATATTTTGGAAAAAGTACTTTTTAACTGAGATTTTAATCTGCCCTGAAATGTTTTTAATTATTATTAACAATGTGTTTTATTTCACTGTTACTGTGATTATAGTTTTGATTTTAATGTTAAGATATTATTACATATATATATTATTATAGTGTACAGTTACAATAAGCCTATGTAATACTTTGCTAGAAATGTGAGCTACAATAGTATTAGTGTATAATATGTAAAGAATTTTGCAAGACTTAAATTCAGCAACCACACATATATTATATTGGCAGCACAGAATAATATTAACATTTCTTAACACTTTGAGAAGAACTGTGACTATAAAGTGGCAATAGCTTTGTCATCACATAATGCTTCAAATAAACAGATTTCTAATGTTTTTGTTTGAGCCAATACTCTCATTAATTGGAGCAACAGAAATATTGCATACTATAAAAAAGATATCTTTTTGGATTCCCAAGAATTTTCAAGAATTAGAAATGTAGATATAGGAAGCACACTATACCTCATTCTCTATGCTACTGTCTAGAGAATGACTAGAGTCAGGAGTCGTGGTGACACATTGGTTAGTATTGTGAGGTGGAAGCAGATAAAAAACCGCCAAAAGATTCGTTGATCCAAGGAAAACAAGGTTTTATTCACGTGTCTGCAGAGATGGGTTCCCTCAGGCACTGAAGGAACACAGAGCAAAATTCAGGCAGCATTTTTATACCCTAACTGTCCGCCCCCTCGTACGAGGGCTTGGCTCACATTCTTTCTGTTTTCAAATTGACACATATATTTCGAAGGTTCATATTAGCTCCCTATCTAGCAAAAGCAGTTACACAGTTTCTGACATCGCAGCACTTTATTACAATTCCCCATTGTTCTAGCCTTATCTTGTTTTTTCTCTTGTGCACAAACTGGAACACTTTCTTAATTAGCAGAGCTCCTGAGTTTGAGACACACTTCCTTATTCAATTCAATGGGCCATCCAACATGACTTCGGTTCTGCTCACAATTCTCCCTTTTTCTTTTTCCACTCTTGTCTCAAACTCAAATAGCAGATCCTCTGCTTCTTTCAGAGTGATTTCTCTCTGATACATCATTAGAAGTTCTGCTTCCTGCTTCTTCTCAAATCTTGAACCCAAGGATTTCCCTATCTTCCCACACATTGTTATTGCACCAGGGAGACATTGAACACAACAACACAACAATACACAGCATATAATAATCAATATAATTCCCATTATGGTAGATCTAAACCAAGTGGAACTGGGAAGCCAAGACCATAGTGCTCCCCACAGGTCTGGCAATGAGGAGTCACCTCTTTGTGATAATGGATTAGAGCGAATACGTTTTTCCATTACTTTTACTGTCTTTGTAATATTGGGTTGGAAATCATGGATGTATACACAGCAATGTGAATGAATCAGAGCACACAAACCCCCTTTTGTAGCTAATACAATGTCTAAAGCATACCTATTTTGTAGAGCAACCTGTCTTACTTCAGAAAGCTTGGTGTTGATCATTTTAATATTCTTTATTGTATCATTGAACATTGTTACCGTGAAGTTATTTAGAATATGTATATCTTGGTAGTTCATGGCTACTTCCAATGGTGTTATTATACCATGGGAGATTTGGGTCCAGAGTCTCCGAGTAAGGCCAGATTTGAGTCTCTTTTATTACATATCCGGCCTTGGGGAAGGCCATCAAGTTTATATCACATACCCGATTGTACATGTGCCACTCCAGTTCACCTGTTCTTCCTGACATATGCATGCATAACCAGCAATTGGTGATGTTCAAGGAATGTGAGACCTTCTTGAGATCCTTTATGAACACATTGTCATCTCACAAGTCTGTTCCCAAGTCACCTGCAGGTCCAACATATTGTGAACTTCTTTGATGTATTAATGTAAATATAGTTGCAACAAATAGTCCTCTCCAGAGTTCAGCCGACATCTCCATGGTGGTTTCTGCTGGCTATTTCTTCAAAGTTACCTTTAGCGGCTGACCGTCCGCTGGGATTGCCTTCCAAGGTTTCTCAGGTTCCGGTGCTTTCTTGACTCTGCTGTAATGTGTCCAACCTCCTTCCCGAGTACGGACTGCAGATTCAGTCATCAGTAGCACCTAGTACGGACCTTCCCAGCAAGGTTGCAGTTTTTCACTTCTCCAAGTCTTTATCAGGACCCAGTCTCCAACCTCGTGTGGGTGTAGGCTACCAGCCAAAGGTGGTCGTTGCACCAACAGTCCCTGTTTGTGAAGAGAAAGCAAAGACCGAGATAGTGCCAGCAAATATTTCCGAAGGAACAAGTCCCTGAACTCTAGTATGGGATTGCCTAGTTTGGCCAAATAGGGTCTCCCCATCAGCATTTCAAAGGGAGAAACCCCTGTGTCTTTCCTTGGACAAGTTCTGATCCTGAGCAGAGCTAAGGGAAGATTCTTTCCAATCCCCCTTTTCTGGCAACTCAGTGAAATCAATTTGTGCTCTCTGAAAAGGCCAACCCACTAGTAATCACCCTCCCATCTCTTTCTTGCGTGCCACTTTCTTATTTACTTTCAAACAAATCAAACATTTCCAGCAGATGCTCTGAGCTACCGTCCACATCCTCAGACTCCAAGAGTGAGGTTTAACGGACATGACCAAGGCCTCCGTTCCCCAATGTCCTCCTTCATGAACTTTCTCCAATATTCCCCTCATGACAATGGGTGACACCACCTTGACTCCCTCCGACGTCTTCCATCCCTCTGGGGTTTTGACACATCCCTCTTTCTCCAACTCCAACTTTTCCTTTTTCTCTGGCTCCCATTCCTCCCTCTCGTCCTCCTTTTCCAGTATTGGTATAGATACCATTACCAACTCTATCTCCCCTGCAGCTTCCTTCACCCATTTGTCTGCCCCTCAGTTTCCCACAACCTCCGGTGTGTTCCCCTTCTGATGTGCACTCACATGGACAATTGATACTCGGCTGGGGAGTTGCAATGCCTCTAAGGCTTGCTCTACTAACTGCACTTGCTCTATTTGCTTCCCATCCACCTTGATATACCCTCTTTCTCTCCAGATTTTCCCAAACGTGTGCACCAACACCCCATGCATACTTGGAATCAGTCCAAATCATTACTTCTATCCCCTCAGCCAATTCCAAGGCTCTGGTCAGGGCAAGCAATTCACATTTCTGGGCTGACCAAGCAGCTGGGAGAGACCCTTTCTCTATTACCTCACCTTCCCCGGTTACTATTGCAAAGTCAGATTTTCGCTTTCCATTTTCCACCCTGCTAGATCCATCAATAAACCACCTCTCTCCCTTTTCCAATGGAGTCTCTTCCAAGTCCTCTCTAACCTTCGTCATGAGATCCACTTGCAATAGACAATCATGGTCTTCCGGTTCCCATGCCTGCCTTCTCCCCTCCAAGAATTCTGCTGGATTTAGATTCTTGTCTGTCCCTATTACCACATCAGGACTGGTTCTCAAAATGGTTTCACACTTCAATATCCTCCCTTCGGTCATCCAAGTGGTAGCCAGCTGGCTCAACATTGAGTTGACCTGATGAGGCGAATGCAACACCAAAGCTCCCCCAAAGGTTAACTTTTTGCTCTCCACCACCAACATCTGCCACAGCCTGAACACAAACTGTCCATCCTTTCACAACCGGCTCCAAACCCTTGGTTAGGAAGGCTACCGGCTGGTACTGCCCCCCCCCCTCTTTTGGGCAAGGACTCCAACTGCTGTTCCCTGAGCCACCGCCACATACAAATGAAACAGTAATTTCAGGTTTGGCAAGGCTAAAACCGGACCGGTTGACAAAGCCTTCTTCAGCTCTTCCCACCTTTCACTATCTCCCTCTTCCCATTCTATGTGCTCTCCCTTTCCAGGCAACTTTCTATGCAAAAACTGTGCCAACACTGTGAATTGGTCTACCCAGATTCTACAATACCCCAATAATCCCAACACTTTCCTCACCTCTGTCTTGTTCCTGGGAGGAGCCAAGTTCATGATGCCCTTCACCCTTTCAGGGTCCAAGGATCTAACCCCCTGCTGAATGTAATGTCCCAAATATTTCACCTTTTTTTCAACAAACTGAAGTTTCTCTTTTGAGACTTTCAGCCCCTGCTCCTTCAGCCAATTCAACAGACTCACAGAAGCCGCTCTCACTTCCTTCTCTTTCTCCCCAGTTAACAACAAGTCATCCACATACTGAATTAGGGTGATTCCTTTCTCTCTCTCAAACGACACCAACTTTTCTTCCAATGCCTGTCCAAACAACAAAGGGCTCTCGGTATATCCCTGAGAAAGTACTGTCCACCTCAACTGCTGTTTCCTTCCACTCTCAGGATCATTCCATTCAAAGGCAAACAAGTCTCTACTCCCCTCCTCCAAGAGGCACGCCCAAAAGGCATCCTTCAGATCTATCACAGTAAACCATTTGTCTTTGGGAGGGATCCGCCCCAAGATGGTATAGGGATCAGGAACCACTGGGAATCTAGGAACCACTATCTCATTGATCCTCCTCAAATCATTAACCAATTTATACTCCCCATCCTTTTTTATTACTGCTAAAACCAGTGAATTGAACGGTGACATACTAGGTTCCAACAGTCCCTGTTTCAATAATCTGTCAATCACTGGTTTCAACCCTTCCCTACCTCTCTTACTCAGAGTATATTGTGGAGTCCACAGTTTAGTTATTCCTGGTTGTATCTTGATCTGAATGGGCTGTATTGCTATCCTACTAACCCCTTCACCTCCTGCCCACACATCTGATGATATCTTCTCCTCATCCTCCGTTGTTAGCATACACATGCGAACTTCCTTCCTTCTATCCCACAATTCTATTCCAAAAACATACAACAAGTCTCTTCCTAGCAAGTTCACCCCTGAATCCGGAATATACAATATTTCAGTTTCAGTAACCACATCATTCAATTCCAATCTCACCTCTTCCAAAATCTTGACCTCTTAGGATTTCCCACTCACCCCAACCACCTTTAAAGTCTGCTTTGACCATGCTCCCTCTACCGGATTGCATATAGATGTCCGGCTTGCGCCGGTGTTGATCAGGAACAGCTGTTCCTGATGGTCAGGACCCACTAACACATTTACCAATGGCTCCCCGCGAGTCCCTCTTGGGGAGCCGGAACCTCCCTAATTGTATAGGCATAGCTTCATTCCTCTGGGGTTTTGGGATATTCGCGTGCAAAATGTCCCTCTTTCCCGCATCTGAAGCAAGTTCTACTCTGGGACGGCCATTGGAATCGACCGCCTCGATTGCCCCCTGGACCTCCTTGCCTAACCAGGGGTCTCCACTCCCTGCTGGGAGATCT
This sequence comes from Laticauda colubrina, assembly GCA_015471245.1. Taxonomy (NCBI): domain Eukaryota; kingdom Metazoa; phylum Chordata; class Lepidosauria; order Squamata; family Elapidae; genus Laticauda; species Laticauda colubrina. Next base: position 14,682,507 of record BLBF01000031.1, on the reverse strand, counting down.
TTCATCTCTCCAACTTGGCCTCGGATCTGACAACTGGGTCTCCCTGTTTTTCCTAACTTCATTCTTGGCTGCCGTTTGCACAGCAGCTCCCATCATCTGAGACTTCTGTTTGGTTTTAACTGAGTCTCGGTTCACAAAAACTTGTTGGGCTGCTCTCATCAAATCTGTCATGCCCAAATCAGTCCATCCCTCTGTCTTCTGGAACTTTTTCTGGATATCTGGCCATGCTTTGGTGATGAATTGCATCTTCAGGAGAGTCTCGAAGGCAGGGGTTTCTGGCTCCACTCCGAGGAGTACTTGGTTAACCCTTCACGGAGCCGAGCACAGAAATCCCCCGGGGACTCATCCTTTCCTTGTGTTATTTCAAATGCTTTGGTCAAGTTTTTCCCTTGAGGGATGGCCAATTTAATTCCTTCAGTGATCATGTGTTTCATATCTCTCATGTGCTCCCTGTGAGCATCATCATTGATGTTCCAATTTGGATCGGCTATGGGGAACTTTGTGTCTGCAGCCACTGCTCCCTGTTGCCTAGCATGTCTCCTATCCCAGGCAGCCATTGCTGCCCTCCTAATGAGGTACCTCTCTTTGGGGGTGAAAAGGTATCCAAGAATATACATCAGTTCTTGGTATGTGTATTCATTGGGCCCCAGAAACAATTCCAACTGTTCCACCACTTCATGAGCATTCTCATGGAGTTTCGGAAAGGTCTTTTTCAGATCCTGTAACTCAGCAGATTTTATGGGGACAGCCACGAAAACGGTGACTGGATTCCCCTGCGCATTCATGCCATTTGGGGCTTCTCTGACTGGGAAAGCCGACACGGGATTGGTCGACCTTCCTCCTAGAGGCAAATTCTCTAGGTCCTTGTTTAATTGAGCCAGTTCCCTTCTGAGTCCTGGATATGCAGGTGGAGGTGGAGCCTGGGCAACTGGAGCCGGCAGGGGCGGTGGTGCCAGGACTGCCAGAGCCAATGCCGATGGACTCCCCATCCAGTCCTCAGTTTCGCTTTCCTCCACCTTGCTGACAAACTGTCCTACTTCTGTTTCTGGTGGAACTGGACCTTCAAAGTGAGCATGATACCATACCTCCACAAAGGGTATTTGCTCCTTCATCTGGTGTTTCACTATATACTCTTTCAACTGAGTTATCCAGTACGTGCTGGTATTCCCTTGGGGATCCCAGTGGTAAGGAAACTCAGGGTCTACTAGGGGATACTTCGGCCACCTATATTGGCATAGGTAGATCATTTTCTTTTTCTCTAGACTCCGAGTGTAAGTCCTCAGATGGGGCAACGACCATTGTTGTAGTAGTTGACCCAATGGGGAGTCAGTCGGAATCAGCCTTCTCGGGGTCTTTTCTATCTCAATACCCGTTCCCTCTTGGAACGTTTCACACTTGCTTTGTCCCTTTCCCATTCTCCACACTGCCCGCCAACAATCTCCCAGAGATTTCCAACTCAGGGATTTACATTGTCCTCCAGCAGTCGCTGGATTCCCAGAGTTTAAGGACAGTATATCCCTTCTTCTATCCCGAAAGGCAACAAACTCACGTGATACACTCCTGATCTCCCGGAGACGAAAGGAGTGTGGGCGTCCCCACTTCAGGTGATCAACGACACTCCCAGAGCGTCAGGCCGGCTTCTCTCTCTCTTGTTTCCAAGGATCATCTGCTGAATGCAGTTACCCCGGGATCCAACTGAGACAAGGGAGGGGCCCCTCTACAATGGGAGGCGGTGGCACCACACTTACCCAGTCCCTTTTCTCCAGTCAAAATTCCATCGGGCTCCACATTGGGTTCCAAATTGTGAGGTGGATGCAGATAAAAAAACCACCAAAAGATTCGTTGATCCAAGGAAAACAAGGTTTTATTCACGTGTCTGCAGAGACGGGTTCCCTCAGGCATTGAAGGAACACAGAGCAAAATTCAGGCAGCATTTTTATACCCTAACTGTCCACCCCCTCGTACGAGGGCTTGGCTCACATTCTTTCCATTTTCAAATTGACACATATATTTTGAAGGTTCATACTAGCTCCCTATCTAGCAAAAGCAGTTACATGGTTACACGCAGCACTTTATTACAATTCCCCATTGTTCTAGCCTTATCTTGTTTTTTCTCTTGTGCACAAACTGGAACACTTTCTTATTTAGCAGAGCTACTGAGTTTGAGACACACTTCCTTATTCAATTCAATGGGCCATCCAACATGACTTCGGTTCTGCTCACAGTATGTAGTATTGCAGGTTAATTCAACTCATTGCCAGAGTTCGATCCTCAACAGCTGAAGATTGACTCAGGCTTCCATCCTTCTGAGGTCAGTCAAATGAGGACCCAGATTGTTAGGTACAATATGCTGACTCCATAAACTGCTTAGATAGTGCTGTAAATCACTATGAAGTAGTATTTAAGTCTAAGTGCTATTGCTAGAAGGTGAAACATTTCTGGGAGAACCATTGTATACACCACTTGGTACAGAATATACAAAGTACAAAAGTTTGTATACTAAAGAATGAAAGAAAAAATATGAGGCCAGAGATTGGTATGGAAATAATTTTATGAAAATTTCCCCCCTTTTCCACTACCGACGGAGCTATTACTTGAGAAAAATGGATACCTTCTTCTTTTTTCAGTATCCATGCAGAATATTTGAACTAATAATTATCATTTTTGTTTTGAGTTTGAATATATATTGACCTGAAGCACTGAAGATAATTTTATTCCAATATTTGAATATTAATCCTTTCCTCATTATTAAAACTCACTTCTATTGCTATTTATTACTGAAAATGATGTTCATTGTGAGTTTCATCAATGTCATTTTTATTTCCATACATTTTTCTTCACTCCCACCAACAGAACATTGAATATGAATTATAAAAAAGGGATCAATCAATTCATCCCTGTTGGGCAGTTGCTGAGAATGCTGGTGAGTGCTCCATTCTATGCCTTCCTCTCCTGTCCTGATCACATGTCCCACAGTAGAATGTATGCAACCTATTCAAAGCTACCCAGTATACATCCACACGCACATATATACATGTATGTGCAGGTGTATATTCATATGTATATTTCACCTTTATTGTAATGCCATTGGGAAGTATTTGAGAAGCCACACTTTGCATGCTTTCTGTACCTTAAATAACACATTTTCTTCGTGTCATAAATTTTGCTACAACTTCATCCAAATTCCTGACAAATATTGGCTTATATTGTTACCTGCCTAGAGTCAGGTATTTGAGATGAGCAGCCATGTAAATCTACTAAAGAAATAAATGCAGAAATTCCATTGCAGTACTAATCTAACAAATATGTAGGATCAATTCATAGGCTGATAAGTATTCAAGTGAGGATTCTGTACATAAAGAATTGGAAACTCAACCATTTTATTGCAAAGAACCATGCATTCCAAAAAAACTATCAATGTCTTGGGAAGTAAATTAGTTCTAACAGCATATAGGAAATATACTGAATTTTTTGCTAGTCTTTTTTTTCAATAAATCTTTCTTAAGAATACTGAGTCATTCATGTCTCAGAAAATAATTAGTTTCAATCAATTACATCATAACCTGGCATTAAGCAACAAAAGTAACCACAAAAACTAGAAGAAGTTAGGGAAACACATTGTAAGATATACCTGAACTATAAAAGGGTCCAAGACAATTTGCTGCAGCCAACTAGCCATTGTGCGACAAGAGTTACACTAATATCAAATAAATTGTGTTATAGAATCATTAAAGAAAGGATACAAAATAAAATTTGAATGAAAAACATTAAAATATTTTTATTTATTTTAAATAATTAAATTGAATTGATAGATTGTTCCACAGTGAGTTGTTCCACAATAAGTTGACCATGGTAAATTGGCCAGAGCAAGTTGGCTGTGGTGAGTTGTCCCATTCCATTATAAGATATGGCTGAAAATAAATTGTTCTTACATTGCAGATAGAACAAAACATCTGAAGAAAGAATACAGTATACGCACAGATAATTAACAAAGCTTTATGTCTTTCCTCTTTCCATATTAAGCATTTGCTAAAATTTTAGTTGAAAACTCTCTCTTTCTCTTATGTGATCTTATACTTGAACAACTCTCAAGTCAGGTAAACAAAATTGAATCCTTGTAATTACAGTAAATGTTATGCCAGTGAATAAAGTATAACAGGCTTGAAATAATGATCTGATTCAAATAGCATGCTAAGATAATAGCTCAACTATCTCAACACATGAATATACAAACAAATGTGCTTCATGGACTCTATTTATATTTATTCACACGTTCCATATTCATGGCCGCACACTGAATTACATAAATCCCAACCTCCATTTTATATATTACAGAATGTGACATTTTTACAATTTGTTTCTGGAACAGCAGTAAAGGGCTATAAGATATCTTAGTTGATGCAGTGTGATATCATAAAAAATTATAATTCTATCTCCAATATACCAAAATTACAGGTAGGTAGCTTTATATTGTACAACTATGGATAGGTTGTAAAAGACAATTTGGCTCTGTATATTTTATTTTCTGCTGAAAATAGAAAAGAACATCTCATTTGATGAGACATCTTCCAGTATAACTTGTTATGTTTTCTAAGAAAAAATAACAAGTATCATTGGGTTGCTCGGGGTTATTTTAAAGATGGAAATCAAATTTATCTAAGAAAGTAAAAGGTCAAAAAGGCCATTTATGTTAAGATTGAACAGCCCTCTCTCGGCTGAGGGAGGGGGGGGGATAAGACACCACTTACCTCCTGTTTACAATATAGTTCTTTCAGCAGTTCCAAGAAGGTTCCACACCCATTTGCATCATTCAGGTGACCCTAAGGACATAAGTAAATCTCCACGTGGTCTCAACAACTCTCAGAAAATGTGCTAATGACCAGATGACTGCAAGGAACATAAATCCTTCCATTCCCCACCATTCAATCAAAACTGAAGAAGCTTCTTGGATGAGAAGCAAAATGTCTTCAAGAAAAAAAAAAACCCAAAGAAAGTCCAGTTGCCAAAAAACACCTTTGGGACAACCATGACCTGGATGACTGAGAGTTTCCATAGATATAAAGACAGTAAAGGAAACCTATTCTGAAAAATAGGTTTGGGGAACATGTACTTTCCAGATGTTGTTGAACATCAATTCCCTTTCCCCCTAGATATCATGGTCAGTAGTGAATGTTTGATGGCAGTTTCAGTCAAACACACCCAGGCAGTTCTTGGTTAGATCATTTGTTCATTGATTATATGAAAATGTGACAATGCTGAACAATGGCTCGTCCTTGAAGTTGTGACTGTTGATGTGCCCCTGGAGTCATGTGATTGCATTTCAGATGCTTAGCAACTATTATGGCAGTTGCAGTATCCAATAGTCATGTGATCACTATTTATAATATGCATTGCCAGTTTCTGATGAGCAAAGTCAGTGGAAAGGCAGCAAATTATAAACACATGACATCATATGTTATCATCCACACATGATTCAGTTAACAACAACTGCCACAACTGCTATCATGAGTTTGTATGGTCACATGACATTGTACATAATTGTGCATTGCTTACAATTGTACATTGTACATAATTACCACATGGGATTTGCTTAATGTCTGCAACTGCCACTGTAAATCAACAATGTCATATGATGTGCTTTGTCACTTAGTGACAGAATTGCTGGTCCTACCTCCTGTCATTAACTGAAGACTACTTGTATTATCATTTTATACTTTTTTGCATCAATTAATTATGACAACCATCATGTACTAAATAAAATTCTCTCCACTCCTCTATTTTATCAGAGGTTCCAATTTAACAATGTCCTTTTTGAATCCATTTGTCTATTTTTATTTCTAAAGGAAATATTTCTGTGTATTTCTCTCTGCAATGCAGATGAGATTTTCCAGCATACCTCCACATAGTGCTTTCTTTCTTTCTATTTATATTTCTAACAACAGCATATATATTTATTATTCCACAAAAGTAAGCACATAATGTATTTAAAAAAGAATATAACCAGAAAGCACATACACAATACTAAGCTACGGAAACAAACTTTATGAACTATTTTTATAATGACCAGAGGACTTTATTACTATATATATACTACTATATATGGCGAAGAATGTACAGTATTAATGCACTACATAAGGAATCAAATTACCTGACTTCATAGTATTCAGAAAGGCAGACTTCTTTTGCATAGAATCCTGTCTAATGGAGTAACTAATATCTACCCAAAATATTAAAAGTTCCTAGGTAACCTATTAATGTTAAATTTGGTTTTTTTTAGCTGAGATGAAAAAAAACAGTTCAAATATATTTTCAAGTATACAACTTTAAATTTCAACAAATACATAAACACAAGTCTGGTATACCTTCCCCAATATTTGGTGTACAAGGAAAAGCATCTGCTACTACTGCAAGCTTAGTTTATAAAAGATTAGATATGCAAATATTTTCCTGACATCAGCATACATACATATATTTTTTTTCTGACATCAGCATGCATACATACTTTCATTAGAACCATTATATTTTTTTCCAGGAAGGTCAAAGTATATGTACAAATATCAGCTCCCTCTCCCTCCATTTTATTCTCACAAAACTCAATCTTATCCAGAATTTCAACTAATATATCTTTTCACCATGCTGCCTCTATTTTCAGAGAAGAAAACTATATAGAATGTACAGCCTGCTCCTTCCTACTTGGAAGAGTTCTACAATGTTTCCTTATTATAATGTGATGGTGTTCAAAAAATATTTGAGGGAAAGAGTTGGCTGAATAAAGCTACTGTCTTAGCATGGATGCTTGAATTTCATTTTGCTTTTCTCATATGGTAATTATAATTATAAATCTTACATTTCAGAATTTGTACCTCTGCTACTCTATACACCCTGTCCATAATATGATACTGTCTAGCAGAAATTGATTATAAATAGCAGGAAAAATGCAGTTCTTAGCCATCCTTGAAAAACCCTTCAAGATTTTGCCAAGTTTTTTTCAGTCCTCTGTTAGGTCAGACCACACATTCCAATGCACTTGTGGAGTAGCATTTCCTTCTTTGGAGACTGCTTTCCTTTCCCCTCATCCCAATTCATTCGAGACACATCTTCCCTTCTGCACGACACACATCTTCCCTTCTGCACGACATTGACAACAAAAACAGAAAACGTGACTTGAATTTAAAGGACATTGGGAAATATTTGCAAATAAAAAAAGACTGTAGAGCAAAGCAATTGCTTGGATTGACAATCAAGAAATTGGAATTTTTGTCTACAGTGATATTTCTAGAACTGTAAACAGACTGCAGTCTTCTATTATGGAGAAATTGAGGCATAACACAACTTTGTAGCTGAAACACTTTGAATAATACGAGAGTCTCACTAGTAAATTACAAGAATGTATAATTTCCATTTCTGTTATTTTTCATCTTCACTGATATGTTGGCAGTAAGCAAGAGTTATTTTGCCACTATTTATATTTTCCAATTTTATAATGTTTGTATCATAAAATTCTGAACATGTTGCAGGTAAGTATTATTTAGACATGTTTAGTTCTTTGCTCTTGATATAAATAAATCATAACACGCAGGTTATTCATACTGCAAAGATGTACATAACATGTCAATTATAAATAATATATCATTTGCTTAATCTAAAAAAAAATTCATACAACTGGTGCAGTTCTCTGGTTCTTTGACAATGAGCAATCACTTTCTTGAAAAAGCAAGGACTTTAATTAAATAGGCATAGGGCAACAAATAGTTTGAAAGAAACCTTAATCATTTTGGATATGGTAATGCTTATCCATGTGTAGTATACCTGTAATTTACTACACATTATAATAATCTTTAGAAGAATTTTAAAACTCTTATAAAGCACCAAAATGATCATGTATTTTTATAATACAGGTTATGTTAATAAAGATTCAAATCAAACAAGAATGAGGCAATTCTTCAACTAATAATACTTTATTGTCATTATACGTATATACGCAGTATACACATACAACGAAATTCATATAACACCTAGAGACCAGACCCAACATTCACATCCACATGCAATCCCCAAACACAACCCCACCCATCAAATTCCCCAGCCCCTAAAAACACCCAAGCATCCACACAACAGACCAAGTAATACTGACCAACAGCTCACTGATGGTAGTCCTTAAGATCATTGTTAAGTGCAATTATAGCTCTTTGATAAAAACTGTTCAGAAAATATGTGGTCCGAGTTTTAATTGCTCTGTATCTTCTGCAAGAAGACAACATTTCAAAAAGATTGTAAGCAGGATGGGAAGAGCCTCTAAGAATGTTGTACGACTTCCTCAAACAGTGAGATGTGAAGATGTCGTCCAGGGCTGGTAGCTATAGCCCGATGATATTCTGCGCAGTTTTAATTATTCTCTGTAGAGCTTTTTTGTCCACTACAGAGCTGCTCCCATATCATACAAGAATGCCATATGTCAGATACTCTCAATGGTGCTGCGATAATAGGACAGAAGTAGATGCTGAGATAGATTTATCTTCCTGAACATTCACAGGAAGTACAGCCTCTTCTGTACCTCCTTCACAAGTATATTAGCATTCATTGTCCATGACAGGTCCTGCAAAACATAAATGCCCAGAAATTTAAAACTACCAACCCTCTCCATCTCTTCGCCATTTATGTACAATGGTAAATGTACATCTCTCTTCCTCCTGAAGTCAATTATAAGTTCTTTAGTTTTTTTGGTGTAAGGTTATTTTCTTTACACCACAGTGTCAGCCCTTGTACTTTCTTTCTATAAGCAGACTCATTGTTTTTATTAATGAGCCCCTCCACTGTTGTGTCATATGCAAATTTGATAATTGCATTGGTGTTATACAATGGGATGAAGTCTTGTGTGTACAAAGAATAAAGGAAGGGGCTTAGCACACAACCCTGGGGGGCTCCCATGCTTAGTATCAGAGTAGAAGAATGGTGAGTTCGCATCCTCGCTTAATGTGGCCTAACTGTCAGAAAATCCTTTATCCACAAACAAATCTTCTGATTTATACCCAAATTGGACATTTTAAGAAACAACCTGTTGGGTAGAATGGTGTTGAAGGCAGTACAGAGGCAAACAGTAATATATATTACTGCACGCTATAATATGGTCACTAATTTGAATGCCTTTAAAAGGGAATCAGACAGTTTTATGGAGGATAATACTATCACAGGTACTAACCATGAAGGCCAAATAGTTCCAATATCAGAGACATTAGGCCCGTTATTAGAAAATAATAATGGGAGAAAGCTACTGCATTATTCATAGTAATAGCTGACCAGAATGGGAATAGAGTATTTGACTCCAGGATGGCTTTTCACTGTTAAGAATAGAACACTTTAATTGGTTAACAATTAATATTAACTTCTTTTTTTAGCATTTGATTAGTTTTATTATTATATCTTTGTATAAAATTAGGACATCAAAGGTAAAAATATAAGAAGTAAGATATGATGTAATAAAAATATAACGAATAAAGTATTCAACAGTGCATTGAATACTTTCCATCATTTTAAAAAACTTTTTCAACCATTAGTGCTTACCATAGATGTTTATACTTGATTAAAATGTTCACTGTTACGGTTAAGGTAATTTCTCCATTGCCACATATTCTTTAATATTAGTTTCCCATTCTTGAATCATGGGCAAAGCTTCTCTTTCCAGTTGTGCCAAACTGATTCTTGCCACTAGTAGCATGTAGTGTATCTTAATAAACTGTTATACTTTTCACGAATACTCTCTGAAATAATTTCTAATAAAACTATTTGTGGTTTCACTTCATATTTCTTTCAACATTCCATTAATGTCTTGATGAATTTCTTTCTAGCAGTTTGCGTTTTTATTTTTTTCATACTATCACAGGGGATATAATGTTCCTTCTCTGTTATGGTGTTTCCAGAATTTATTATTATATGATTTGTTCATCTTCACAATCATCAACACAAATCTATACCCCTGTAATACATTTTACCTGAGTTTTTTTCTAAAATTATATTTTGAAATAATTTTATTGGGTTTTTTTTTCTATACTTCTTTTGATCCACTGTGATCCATATATTTTATCAAGTAATTATTTTTATTTTTTCTGTCTCCATATCATATTTCTTAATGAATCTTGGTTTTCTTATCTTGGTTTTATATGAATGTTCCAAATGCTCTTGCATTTCTCAAGATCCCTCCTTTTTGAAGCTTTTTTTTTAATCCTTGAAGTTGTCTGCAAATACATTAATCATGATGTTGGTTCCTTCATGCAGCAATTCTTGAGTTTTTTTATAACTTTTCTGAATCTGAATATATCCTATGTGATTAAATTTTTCTTACTATAGTTATTATAAAGTATTTGACTGTGATGCTAATGGTGAGGCTTCTGGATTAACAATTGTTTTTAAGATTCCAAATGTTTTAACAAATTTTGTCTTATATTTTGTCCCTTCAGATTCTTTTCTTCTTTTGTTTATTTATACCAGACTTATCTATAAAGGTCATTAGCTAAGCTTGCTGCTTGTATAATTGACTTGTTAGGTCATCCATAAAGATATTTGTACAGTATATAAGCTTCCTCAATGCACTCAACAACAATGACAGAACTTCTAATGTTGTGATGAATAATTCCTACGGTGGGGGAGGTGGTGTTATGGACAACAATGAAACAGCAGTTTCCCAGGAAGGAGGGAGTATGTTGCAAGGAGGGTAGTGAGCTGTGAGGTGCAGTGCAGGTAAGGGGGCAGGGTGGGTGGGTGGGTGAGTGGGATTGTGCATGCATGCATAGGGGATGGGGGGACACACATTGCCTTCTGGGTGCTGGCACATGAGCGCGAGCGTGCAAGCACGCACACAATTTTTGGCACATGAGCCCAAAAAGGTTAGCCACCACTGCCCTAGGATATCCAAGGTTATGTCCATTGGGGCAAGAATAATAAAGATTTAGTCTGGCAAGATTCTATCTAAGCAAATAAAAAATATACTTTGGTTCAATTGCTCTATGTCATTCTTCAGCAGGGTTTGACAAATATACTGCCTTCACTGGAAAAGCTGGGCTACATTCAGAGATGTATGTGCCTTGAAAATATCCCATGTTGAACTGTACAACAAAGTCAAATATCAGGACAGGAAATGTTTATGACATTTTACATTATGTCATAAACTGTTTTATAATGTTTATGGTATAAAATGTTTTGAATGGTGCAGTGTCCTAGAGGTGGAGTTCTTGCCTCACAATCAAGAAGCTGGGGATCGATCTGTGGAGGCAGATATTTCTCTCTGGGCACAATGAGTATATCTGCTGAATAAAATTTCACATTGGTGACAGGAAGGGCATCTGTCTAGTAAACACTCAGTTCCATTAAGTTGCCCAGACTCAACCCCACAAGGGATTATGAGGGTCATTAAAAGGAGGTGATGGCATCATTAAATGTTTTATAAATTTTTCTACATTTCACTTCCACGGGAATCATGGGTCCCAGTGTTTGGAACTTTCTATGGAAGTTGAGATAGCTTGGTTCAAAAGTTAAAGTTATAGGAACAAGATTTTTAGTAGTATATAGAAATGGTATTTGACAGACAACTTGCCCTGTAAAACAGTTTAAGATTAGGAAAAGCTAAGCTTATTTCTTTTGAATCTTGAAAGATTTAAAATCTTGTGAGGTTTTTTTTCCTTACTTGATGGATGTTATGTAATCAGTAGCACATATTTCAAAAGAACTCTTAAACATTTCTGTGCTGAATAGTAATATAACAAGAGCTATGTTTATGCAACATCAGAAGGACAATAATTAAATTTGGCATTAAAGTCTTATTATGGGCCAACAGAGGGCACAAAAGAAGCTATTAAATGGAAGGGTAGCTATTACTAGCATCGTATACCTGTAATAAATGTTTGCATACTCCATTCTGCAGAGTTAATACATTTATTTATCCCACTTGGTATTCTGTATGCATCTTATAAAATATGTTAGAGAGACAGTGAACAGTTCAAAATTGCTCAGTGTCTTTCACTGATAAGCAGGGAATTGATATCATAGCTTCTACTGTCAAATAGAGCATTAGGTCCAACATGCTAAAGTGCTAGGGTGTAACAAACTGTGGGCAACAATGTGGTCTCCGAGTACATTTGTACTCTCCTCTTGCTCTTTAAATTTAGAGGTTCCCTATTTATACATGTATATATGTATGCATTGTATTTGTATATTGTTTTTGTTTCTGATTGACATATGGTTGACCTTCAAAGAGACATTACTATTATCATTTCCAATTGTACTATTATACAAATCTTGAATTTAACAATTCACTTAGCAGCTACAGACAAATGATGATGTGAAATTCCACGTAGATGCCATTAAGTAAGCAGACTAATGGATGAAAAGCAGACTTTGTATTTCCTCCTTCATCTGTGTGATTTACTCCCATGATGATCATGAATAATGGAATGCTCTAACTCAATCTCCTCACTTTTAGATAGATATTTCTTTTATTGAACTGTTCATGAGCGAATGAAATATTTCCATGTTTATCATAGGGATGAAAACTTTTCCTCTATCAAAGCTAGTATGGAGATACAGAATATTAATATCTTAAGAGGCTAATCATTTTTCTGAGTTTATTTACCTAGCTGCTTTATTTCAATGTCTCACTCAAACTGGCTGTTAACTGGTAGCTCTGTCTTATGCTATTTCCATAAAGGGTTTTGCAAGATTCCAGAATTGCCTTTGAATGCCTATGTTCTCATGTTGCTAATTATATTCAGTAGCTTGTTGAGTGAATAATAAATCAATCTCCCCATAAATTTTCACTCTTTTGGGTTTCAACACACCATTCTGCTCTAGATCCTCAAAGCAGATGGGCTGATTTTACAGATTTACTTTCAAAACAATTGTTCACTTTGGGCTGTTGTTGTTTTTTTGCCTATGTTCAGAGAAATGAGCACTATCTTGTTAATTTTACTTTAAAGCACATGTAGGATTGATTGGGCTATTTCATTATTTGCAAATTCTTGCAAATATTCTTGTAATCCAGGCAAAGGAGAGCAGGGGTGAAACTTATATCCATTTATTTTTCTTTTTGATAAAACATCACATTGATTCAGATGTTCAAGTGAGTGTCTAGCAGGGAATGGAAGATTGTCTTCTTCTTTTTCTTCTTCTCACCTCCCCCATCACTCTTCTTTTCTCCTCTTTCAAGAAACTGTGCCCAATGCCTGCCTATAAGGATTATGAAGAATATAGCTCTTTACAAGCATAATATATGAAACATGTTATACATATTAGAAATTTAGCTGCAACATTTTTGGTACATATCTTTTCACTTCACTTCTACATGTAACAGAGGGATGGCAGCATGGTAACTACATTGCTACAGCCTTATTTGCCATTTCTTGCTATACCTATTTAAGACTATCTTGGTTTCTCTTTAGATTGTATAAATCTTTCACCTTTTACTCTAGAGTGCTCTACATAGTGACCACAACTTTTTTGTCCCAGTCTCATTTCACTATCATATTAATTTGACCACCAATCTAATTATTTTCCACACTGAAGTAAATTAGTCCCAAGGCCATTCAGCCAAAGTAATTCAGACAAATATAAAGAATAAGCTTTTAAGTTGTGTCCTGATTCCTTTCTTTATTTTGAAATAAAGACTATTTTCTCAACTGAAACTTTTGATTTTTTTCCCCAGTGGTGACACAAATGCAGGATTTTTCCTTTAGATGTTTACTATCCAAATTACAGCTATTCATTAGGGGGAAAAAGAATTTTCCACAATTATCATTTAATTTCAATTACAATAGAATAGAAAGCTTCAGATTCAGATTTTATTTGAGTTTATTTTGAGACCTATTATTTGATGCAAAGGAAATCCTAAAATTGGAATCATTATTGGTATAGAAATCAGTTTTGACACCTGTACCTAATGTCTCAACATATCTTTAGAAATTTTGTGTGTGTGTGTGTGTGTGTGTGTGACTGGTTCTATGTATGTATGAAAGGTTACATTATGGTATAATTGCTGTGTAAAAATAGTATATAAAACTATTTTTTGAGTAATTCAGCCTTTCATAATAATATTATTTTGGATTAAGGGGGTCCCAGGGAAGCTGATTTTAAACATATTTAAAATTAAGAATTTAATTTATCTCAATACACTGCTGGGTAGTTATGTCAATTTAAATTTGTGTTATTGGAACTATAGGAACTTAAAGGAAAATGAAATTGATTTAATTATTTACACACCTTTGAAACTGGTTATTATAACCCTGGAGAAATAATTATACATACATGCATACATTCGTATGTACATACATATGTATATATGTATGTAATTATGTACATACATACGGAGTAGAAGATCTGAGGAATAGCCCAGGAATGAGATTTTAGTTGCCATTGCCTATTTCCATGTAGATTGAAAATCATTACCATTGTTAATAAGAGAAAAGGAAAAAAGTGGGGAGGGGGGAATCAATAATTAAGAATGATCACCCAAAACAGTCCTTCACTTTCATGAAGCATTCATATATTTTTGTCAGGTTTTTGTATACTAATCAACATGATATTGTCCGTTTTCTTGTAATGCATTGTTTATACCATTACAAAAAGTAAAATTTTTTGTACTTTACTTTACAAAAAGTAAAGATACATTCCACAAGAATTTGATTCCTGCTAACTACACAGAAATGTCCTTGTAATTAGATTTAGGAATTATCAGATCACGATTCTTCTGATAGGATGGATGGATGGATGGATGGATGGACAGGTGGGCAGAAGACACATATAAAATAAACACAAAGAGGGTGTCCTGGGAAAAGTTCAAACTGTCAAGATGATGAACACAGTTGAATGATTAATGGAACATACAGATATAAAAAAACAACACTGGATGCATCTGCCATCTTGACATTTTTAAGCCTTTTCTCTAACCCTAGGTTTCCTTTCCCACTGTCTTATGATAAGGGAATTTTCTCTATTCTTTTTCCATACTGAAATATGCACTGTCTTTATCTAATGAACTAGTCTGATGTGTGTCTTTTTGTTCTCACTTTGCCAGTTTCAGTTCTTACACAATAACACGGACATTATTTAGTTTCTTTTGGGATTATCTTCTCCCCAATTTCCCAGTCAAACCCACAATTATGAAATTACTTGGTGGTCTTGTTAAGTGCTTACCATGCCTAAGTTTTAGATTTTTTTTAAATCAAACAAAATCAGGTGTTTAATCCAGTGATGGGATTCAAATAATTTAACAACTGGTTCTCTGCCCTACTGACTGGCTGGGTAGGCATGGCTGGGTGGTCATGTGACTGGGTGGGTATGGCCAACTCAATGTAACTCATCATACCCAGCCCCACCTCCCGGCTACTCTCCCTTTCCCCAGGCCTTGGGCCTATACACAACACCTCCAGAAATGAAAGGGTTGACCAATCCTCACTTTCCTGTTGCAAATGCTCCCTCAGTGAAAGAAGGGAAGAGACCAACAAAGCATTCTGCTCTCATCACCAAGAAAAGTAAGACATTGGAGGCTGAGCTTATTAAAAAAGCAATATATTGTGTCATAACAGCCAACATTTCACATCTGAGGTAGCAGAAGCAATAAATCCCATTGACTCCTCAAAAGCAATTTACAGTTAAAGCCCATTTGCACCCCAAAAATAATAAATAAATAGCAGAAGAAGGATTGACAACTTCTGTGCAGGAAATTCTGAAAAAGACTAAGCTAAAGCTGGATTAACCCCTTCCTTCTTTCCTTCTCTCCTTCCTTTCTTCTTTCCCTCCTTTCTTCTCATTGCCATCTCCTTCATTCCTTCCTTCCTTTTCGACCTGTTTTGGGGGCATTTTTCAGACATTTTTTAGCCTGTTTTTCACCATGACCGGAATGGCCAGAATGGCCTGTAAAATAGCCCCAAAATGGGTGGTGGCAGGGCCAGCCAGTGGTAGGATTAATCGGTTTGCTGAACTGGGCAGAATTTTAACAACTGGTTTGCCTGAACCAGTCCAAACCAGCTGAATCTCACCTCTGGTTTAATCCCAAATCATCTTATTTCAAATTTTGATTTATTTGCTCATTATTTTAGAAATTCAAATATTATTACACTTTTCAAATATATCAGGTTTTGTAAAAACAAATTCAAGGCACAATCCAGCTGGCTAAACATTCTTAAGTCTCATTATTTTCATGTAAGAATCAAATGCTTAATGCTACTGTTCTCTAGAAACAACCTGTTTATATACATATTTTAAAGTACTATATTTATACCCAGCTTTACTTCCAAAGAACTGAAGATGCCAGTCATAAAATTTCCCATTTCATGTTGTCCACCCAGAAATTCTGAGGGAACATGATAGACTGAGAGTATGATGGTTCCCTGAGATCAGCAAGCATGGTGGAGAGTGGCAATTTTAATAAATGTCTGAATTGTCGATTATGGTTATTTTATCTGTCAACTCATGAAGCTTTATTGATCTGCTCCTGATTTGCCATAGGCAGGAAATCACGCCTCCCAACTGAACCAAGGAATTCACACCTCAGTTAAAACAAAACACAGCCACCCAAAGCCAAGGCCATCTCTATGGAGACCCGTAACAGCTGGAAATTGCTTCATTGTGAAATGTGACTGGTGATACACTTTGGGGGGGAGAAACAGGTTCAGAGGCAAGGTGCAAACTGGGTAAAGTCAGAGCTGGCTTCATCTAGGTAGTGTCGACATGGTTCTCCTAATAAACAACTGGATTTCTCTTGCTAAATGGCTTGAGACTCCTAATTTTATTAGGGTATTGGTTAGAACCCTGACATCAGCTTTGACTCAAGCTAATGTAAATTGTAGCCTGCATTCTCTAGCAGTACATAAAGATTTTTTTAAGTAGCTAAATTATGTGTTTAAAAAGTGGTTTAGTTTACTAAGAAACATGTTAATTATAACTATGTTTGGAAAGCTAAATGATATTTACATTTGAACAAGTCAAGGACTTTTAGGTACTTAGAAGTCAATTTTTAATAATATGAGGAATGGAAGTAATATGTAAAAGACATATTCAACCCTATAAAACCTCTAATGCTATAATATAATTTGCTACCTGCAGAGGCAATAATTTTGTTCTTGAAATAATAAAAGTATTTAAAGCTAATGTTAGGCTTCTCTTGACAACATTGCAATTGGCAGTGGACAGAAGCAGGCATTCAAAGATGTAACACTTTGGTAAGTATGTTTCTTGTTAAAGAAAATAAAGGCATTATGGAAGTATTCCAATGACTACTATGTCAAAAGCAAACCCTATTTATCTAATGTTTAATGTTATCTAATGTTTAAATTGTTGCATCTATTTCTCCCACACAAATAGGTGAATTGGAAAGTCTGTCTCTCTGTAGGTCAACTAACCAAGCCACAACATTCCTGCCTCAATTTACAGAGTTGTTCAGTCATGTAAGGACTGTAAGCTTACAGTCTTAAAGATCAAGCCAATGATAGATTTGGGGCAGGAATAAAGATATCAGATTGCCGGGTAGAAATGGAAGTGAAGGTCAGTGAAACAAAAACTTAAAGCTTCTATGAAAAATGTAACACCCTCTGTATTCTGCATGCCAGACATGTTCTTTGAGCCTTCTTGTCTATAGTCATGCAGCACTGGATTAAGTTTCCAAGGTGCCTGGAGTGTCCTGTCAAATTAATTTATCCTGAAATTCATCAGATAGGTTCTTTTTAAAATAGTTGATTGACATCAGGTGATTTTTTATCCTGAGCAAGTCAAAACTCAGACACAATTGATTTCACACAACACTTACCTTGTCACAGTTGCTAGGTGTAATGGTCGAGTGTTTTTCTGTGATTAAGTGCAGTTGTCAAGCTGGCCAGGAAATTAGTATAACTAATTTCTAATCTAGAAGACTGCTATATTCCAGGAAGGAGTTGCCCATTTTGCATCTCCTGTTTTAAAGAGACAATTATAAATCTTATTTGGGAACAGTCTCTGGGAAACTCTCCCGGTCTCAAAAAGATGTATAATTCCCAGCAATGATCGTAGTGGATCCTAATATCTAGAGACTTCTACTACACTTGTCAAACTAGAATCAAGGACATATTAGCATAGTCATAGAAGCCTGTGGCAATTAAAGAACTGATTGATTTGTCCAGTTGGTTTGGTATTCCATCACTTGATTTTTTTGATATTATGCCACATCATTCTGCTATTGGAGCAAAGAGTGAGCAATCTGAGCATTGGTCATTAGTGCTACAAGGAGACCAATCACGATGGTTTAGTTCTAGAAGCTTGTTTTTCCCCCACTACCATAAGAGTGGGAGTCATAGTCATTGGAATTCCAATCAGGTTTCCTTCAACAACACTAAACTGGAAGCAAGCACAAATAGACATTGACAACATAGGTAAGTAGGTTTATTTTTTAAAAAAAGTTAATGAAGAATTGTTGTGAAAGAACTTCAATGACCTATGTAAAATGCAAGCTCTAATTCTATGGAAAGACTTGTTTAAATTCCTATATATTTTTTTCTCCTTTCTGCATGGTGCAGTGGAGATTAGGCATTCTCTACAGCAGGAGTGTCAAACTGGCAGCCTGTGAGTTGGATGCACCATGTACAGGCCATGCCCACCCCAGTTCTGTGAATGGAAAAAAGTTGTGAAATGTCACGTGATGGCAATGTGATGCCGCAAGTTTGACACCTGTGCTTTTGAGAATGGAAAGACAAGTTCCCACGTGCTTCTTATGTTACTAATAGACCTAGTGTTTTAAACTGCTTCTGACTTAGTGAAACCTGAGTGATACCCCAAAAATGTTGAGCCTGTTATTCAATAGCTCACAGATCTCTGGGTTTAAGTTTAAGGTTTAAGAAGCAACTCAAATTAAATTTGTTGTGCTCCATGCTCCTCTTGTATGTCAAATACTGTTTTCTGCACCAAATGATAATTTACCAATTATACTATTGCATAGTTTGTTAAGAGGATTCCTTGGATGCCTTAGTTCCTTTTTGTCTATTTGTCGCTTCCTGGGAGAAAGAATGGACTCATTATACAGAATGTGTTACTGTATAATGTAACATTATACAGGGCTTTAGCCCTCTCCTTGTCCCTTTAAGAGCTTTAGAACAGGCCTGGGCATTTTATGACAACTTCCCTCCCAGGCCATATCAGACCCTTTGGCTGAAACTGTCCCGCCCACTTGAGGTCAGTTGGAAATTAGAAATCAAATGTAAATAAGCACATCACAGGGGTGGGAAAAGAAAACATGTTAGTCCAGCTCTGCAAAGTTACTATGCATTCCTTCAGCTGACTGGTGGCTGTGGAAGGGTGAGGAGAGAAAGTGCTTTTCTGCACCTGTGCAGCACTCATCCCTTGCTTGGAGAATAAGTAAATGATGGTAACAATCATCATGTGAGAGGATCTGGGCTCAACTACCCACCTCACCTTGGTCAAAGCACAGCTGGGAGCTACTTCACAAGAAGCCATTTCCTGTGTGGCTCCTTGGTAAAATTAATTGGCCACCCTGGAGAGAGAGGGGGGAGGGAGAGAGGGAGGGAGGGAAGGAGGAAGAGAGAGAGGGAGGGA
Organism: Laticauda colubrina; assembly: GCA_015471245.1. Lineage (NCBI taxonomy): Eukaryota > Metazoa > Chordata > Lepidosauria > Squamata > Elapidae > Laticauda > Laticauda colubrina. The sequence goes on along the minus strand of BLBF01000031.1, from coordinate 14,662,944 downwards.
GGGAGGGAGGGTGAGAGAGGGAGGGAGAGGAGGGAGAAAGAGAGAGAAAGGGAGAGGGAGAGAGAGGGGGAGGGGGAGAGGGGGGGAGGGAGGGAGAGAGACTAGTGATAAAGCAGTATATACTTGAATCTGACCTACAGAAAAGCAGCATCTTATCTCATTTCTGTGTAATGGTGGCCTTTGCAAGAGACTCTGTATTCTAACTAGCTACCTCATTAATATTTTGTCAGTCCTTCATAGAAGAGTGGCTAGATTTGATGTTATCTATTGTTTTACAAGAGAGGTGTGATAATATCCTTCTGTAATATTGCTTGCACTTCTACTTGGAAGGTGTGACTGAGTCATTTCATATTGTACTGCTTTAGCCAAGTACCAAATGTGATGTTCTAATTTAGTAATACCTTTGTTAGTTAATTTATTGACCTAACTAGATGAGGAAAATATACCTATTCTTAACTGCCATATAAAGAGCTTTCCTGGCTAATTATGAAACTGCTAATTTGGAAAATATATCCAATATTTGTATATTTATTACACCATATTTTACTCATTTTTTATTTTATTTTTTGTTTTATATTTTATTTTCCCTCTATTGTTCACTGCTGTATATTGGGCTGTTAGGTCTTTGTCTAGGAACAACCTAGGTCTGAATACTCAAGGCTTTTCAATTAAAAATAAAAACATAATGTGCAGGTTCATATGATCTATTAAGCCACGAGTGACATTACTATTTTGAATTTATTTAACCATTTGTGTTATACCAGATGGCAAGTCACCAATGGTTTGCTAGTCTGGCTCTATTTTAACTGTTAACAATTAAATCAGCGCTGTCAAACTCCTGGCCCGTGAGCATGGATGCATCACATGCTGACTATACCTACACCCGGTTTAGCAAAGGGGGGAAATGTCCTGATATATCACATGAGCTGCTGTGATGACATGAATGTGACACCCCTGAATTAAATATTTTTTAATAACTGATATTTACTACATTGTCGTGTTTTGCCTTTTACCTTTAAAAAAAACTGAGAACAGAATGAAAGAATACTGAGCTTCCTATGGTTTCCCCTTGCTCTCCCCCCACAAAGAGCAATGGAAGTGCAATCAATGTAACGCTTACTTCTCTAACCAAAGGCCCGTTTCTATTACTAGGGGCCAAAAGAGGGAGATCATCATAGATTTCATCATCTGATCATCGTCATAAAGCCAAATATATCAATTAAATAAGACTGATTTAGATGATTCCATTTACTAAATATAAATAAAGGAGAATGTTTGTATCCCAGGGTTGAAATGAGGGATCCCTGGTGCTCTCTGAATTTGCTTGTTTTCTTGTAGATGTTTCATTACCCTAACTAGTTAGCATCATCAGTGCACTCCTTACCCTCCTTACTAGCACTGATGATGTTACCTAGTTAGGGTAATGAAACTTCTGCAAGAAAACAAGCAAGCTCAGAGCACCAAGGATTCCCCCCCCCCCCCAAAAAAAAATATAAAGTCTAATGCAAATCTGATATATCTTCTTTGTGCTTAACTAAGACCTGGTGATACTGACATATACATAAAAACACAGCAGTCAGGAGTATATATGTGTATTTATGTATGTGTATACACAGTATATGTGTACACATACACATTACACACATACAAACACATGTTTCATATGTTCATATGAACATTCATGTGTTTTTAAATTATTATCTTTTGTCAGGCTACATCCTAGATAAAATTGAATATCTTTGGATAGTCCCAAGTAATGCTTCTTTTATTCCACAATTCATCTATTTTTACCTTGCTGCTTTGTTTAGAATTCATTGTAGACTTCTTATTCATGTAGCATTTCTCATTCCTGGGTCAGTCTGAATTAATTTTTCATTGCACTAGGAATATAAAGATCATGTAATTGAATCTCCTTAGGGTGTTGCGGTTCAGAATAAATGGAAGGCAAGGTGATATGTTAGAACAAATGGTGCAATATATTGATTTTCACAGGGAACTTGGAAGCTGACATCAGTGGTACTTTATTTTAAAGAATTAGAGAAATGGACTTTTTGATAGACAAGGATCCCAATGCATCTAATATTTCATTGTTGAAATAGCTACAAAGGATAGATTCAATGGAGATTTTATACTGTTATTAATTCATTTAAAAAATAATTTTATTAAATTTTACAAATATAAAGTAAAAAGAACTAATTTACAAATGCAAAGATGTAAAAATCCAATGCAAATTAGAAGAATATAAAAAACAAGAAGAAAAAAGTGAAAAAAAGAAAAAAGACAGAAAAGTGAGAGAAGTTATATAAAAAAATACTGTTACTCCATCTAGACATGTATAAACAATCTGGTTAATTTAACATCTTCTCTAGTACTTCAATTTTAAAAAAACCCTCTTTTTATATCTCATTCCTTATCAGTTGTCAAATTATAAAAAAATCATATTGAATCCTGATCAAAAAAAGTCTCATCATACAATCCTGGTTCAAAATACAATCTATAACATATACCAGAAAGCATAATATACAGTATATATTTTAATATATTTATTAAACAGATTCACTTTATAATCTTTTCACTATAAAAAAGCTTAATTTTTAGTACCATCTTATAATGTGTCACAAGTTGATTTCTTATCAGTACTTTTTGCCTCCTTTTCTGGAAAAACTTGAGCAGTTCCTGTGTCTCGTCTCAGAGTTTCCTTGGTTCCATAAGTTGCTTTTATACATGCAACATAAGAAGGCTTTCCAAGATACTCTTCTGATTTATATTTGTAAGTCCCCACTAATCATTAAAATATTAACTGGTGGTCCCATTCATAAATCCATTTTGACATCATTTTCCATATCACTTTTATACGCTAGCATTTTTAAAATCCATTTTCAGATCCACAGTATCATTCTGCATTATTTTTATAATCAGCATTTGTTAAAACTCCAAATCCACATCCATCAGTCTTAGTCTTGTTTAGGCAATAAAATTTACTGTTCTTCTATACCCTCTGCTATAGTGCTACACAATCTTGCAAGTAACTTCTGAGTAAATTGTTCCCATACAGACTTAATTCCTTCTGTAGTCAAATAGTTTTGCTCCATAGTACTTATGGGTTTGTTCTCCTTTAAAAGTAATTCTTTGTTCTTTCTGTTTCCCTGTAGCCAGCCTTTAAGCCCCCTCCTTTTATCTGTTTATTTTCCAGTCAGTAAAACTTGTCCACAAGATGATTTCTTACCATTAGATTTAGAAACTTCATATACTATTTTATACATTTTTAAACACCCCATAAGAAATATTCCTTCAGGTCCACCTAGCCCCTTTCCAAAATCAAGTTTGGATTCTAGTCCTACATTTGCTTTTTTCAAAAAAATTAAACCTTCTCTTGTTAATTCTTAAACTTAATCAGAGCTTCTTTCTTCTATGATGTAAAGAAAATCTCCTGGTATAATACAGCTTGTCTCTCAGAAGCTTCTTAACTCAAAAGAAATCAGTAATAAACAATGTCCTAAAGTAACTAAGCAAGTAGGCAAATGCAGTACCTCTTAAAAGTTGCTGAGTGTGGATTAGGCAAGAGGAACATTCCCTTGATCCCACAGACCTCTCAAACTTTTAGGAAAGTGTTGCTTTGTGATCTCTTCACAGGGAGAATCTGTGTGCAGCCAAACATGGGCGATCCCTTCATTGACTCCCATTTCAACCACATTCATCAGCTCTGCATAAAATGGAGTTGTGCTCAGTTTGCCATGCTACCCTGGAAGTAATAAAAATGTTATTAATGTGTTATTAATGTGTGAATGTATCATTGTCTTGTACTATTACTTTCACAATGCTGAGACATTTGTTTCCCAAGGCAAATGTTCTTAAAATAAAATTCATATGACAATCAACCATTTTTAGATGAATCTTGCACAATGAAAACAAACTATCTCAGGATAAATTGACCTGTCTATCTTTATTAAGGCTAGATAAGCCCATAAGTTATAATACCATGAGGCATGTTTTTGAAAGATTCTTGGCACAATGGCTGATTAATTTTTTAAAAGGCTCAATGTAAAATTAATTGCTAAGTTATGCTGGAACTGAGTCTCTGCATTTTTACAATCATGGAATATTTCTTAATGCTACAAAAATAGATCATTTTAAACTGCTCATATTCTATGTTCTATTGTCTTTGTACATCATGGAATTATGGATTCCATATATATCAAATTCCATGTATATATCAAAGTTGATAGTAAAATATCAACAATGTAATTCCTATTCTGATTCTTATGTCAAATGGCATCATAATCTGCTATTTTAGAAGAGAAAATTATTTTTAAGATTTGCTGCAGCTGAACAACATGCTGTACATATCACAGTCTAATACATTTTTTCTGTACTAACCTTGCTATTCTTAAAGCCTAACACTATGCATTTGTTTCCAGTAAAAATCCCTAAAAATATATTCTAAATCTTCTTTTAGCCATGTTATCCCAGGCTAATTCATATGCTAACTACTTCCAAGCCAATTCATCAATGGCTAATGGGTGGTCCATATGTACCAGTAACATTAGGTAACTTAATCTATCTCTATTAGGCAGGAAGTTAATTTACAACAGAAATCAAAATAATGTTCTCATACAGATGCTGTCAGGATCAATAGTCTGGTGCATTATGGGTTGAGGTCCACTGCATCTGAAAATGGGTCAGATGCAGTGAAACATAGATAAGAGGCATCATACATATTGACAGCATTAGTAAAAGAAAGCTGAGGAAGTCATTTTCTTAAGACTTCTTGCTCAGTGGTGATATTAAGGCTTCTCTTTGTGTCCTTCAGAGGAAAACAAAATTACAATTTCCTTTATTTCCAACAAGCATGCTGAAATAATGAAAAGATACAACTTGAGGGCCACAAGTTTCTCTAGAGGAGAATTGGCAAACTTTTTTCTGTAAAAGAACATCCCTCCTTTGCCTCTGGCTCATGAGTCTGTAGGTAAAGCGACATGGCAGCCACTGGATGGTACCAGCTCACCAGCAAAGAGGCTGCTGATAGGGTGCCCCTTCCCTGAATGTTCCATCCCCATCTTTCTGCCCCGAGCTGAGCTCTAACTTGGCGATGTATTGCTCATAGGCTGTACAAAAACATGTAGTGGACTGGATTTGGCTAGTTTATGAAACTGCTCTATAGTATCAAAATGCAGTATTTAACTTCCCTTTGGTGTTTTATGTTTAAAACAAATCTAAAAAATAAAAGTAGATGAACCTGGTAGATACCAAATAATATGTTGGAGAGAGTAAAGTTAATTCTGAATACCCCATTTGAGACCCTAACCTGAAGATTGAGATTTATAGTCTGAGCAAGCTCACAAAATCCCTGCTATTTACATGTTGAAGAGTTTTTTGGTTTAATGGGGAGCATTTCAGTTTCTTGTTTGAAGCTCAGGCATTGAGAAATGTATCCTGAAGTATAGTGAACGCTCCTTGATGAGTGCCAAATCATATGAATGCATAAACCAGCAAATACTTCAAGAACTTTAATAGTAACTCTGGTGGGACTTTGAAGGCATTAGTGTTATTTCTTGTTGCATATATCCTACCTTTACATTAAGAATTTCGGAGTAGCTTGCAAGAGAGGTCTTTAGTTCAACTGCTGATCAAGTTATTGTCAAGAGATCAAAAACATTCAAAGGAACTATCTTGGAAAAGACCAATATATAACTATTAATGTGATGCCTTAGTGTAGCTTGTATATTATGTATTACTTCTCATTTTCAAAAGTCTTGCTTAATCCGAGGAGGAGTAGGAGTAGGAGTTGATATTGTAGTTCCATCCTAATAATTCCCAAAATATTTTTAAAGTTTTCCAATGGCATCATTGTAGCAACTCACAGGAAAATGAAAATTAATGACTTAGAGAATCTTCTTATTTTGAAATTGTGTGATGAGTCAGGATATGAGATTATGGAAAACTCAGAAGAAATAGATAGAATGGTAGCACCTCTCCTCACACGTATCATGGGATAAGAAGCCAAGCTTGTAGCCTGATGTTTCCCAAATCTCTTATGTCATATTTCAGATAAAGTCATTAAAACCGATCTTTACCTCTACAAAGCAGCTACCATTCATTAAAAAAGTGTGTCAAAGCTATTTAAGGCCCTGTCACACTGGCCGACGGATGCAAAACGTTTGTAAAAAGGACACAGCGGATGAGAAAAATGTTCCATCCATTGTTCTCCGCTCTCAAAAGGGGCAAAAATTTGCATAACCAGAGTAGACAACACAGAAAGGAACGGACGGGGGGAGGATGCAGGGCGGATGGAAAGCGGATGCTCCACAGAAGCCTAGCGGATGGAAGCGGATGAGAGCGGATGGCACATCCGCAAGGCTTCCAGGGGACCGCAGCAAAGCGGATGCAGAACGGATACAGCGGATGCAGAGCGGACGCTGAGCGGATGAAGTGGATGCACAGCGGAAGCCTAGTGGATGAAGCGGATGCAGAGCAGAAGCCTAAGCGGATGCCTAGCAGATGCCTAGCGTTCACTGCGCATGCGGGGAGGATGCATTGCGTCAGTCCCGCAGATATAAAGGGAAACAGCTCCCAAGCAGGTCACCATTCGAAGGAAAGACCTGCTGCCAGACACATTGACTGCCTTGCCAGCCTGCCAGCCTTCCTGCCAGCCTTCCTGCCAGCCAGCAACCCCACAACCATGGGGAAGAAGAGAAAGCCTCAGCCATCTGCTGCCAGCCCTGGCAAGAGGGGCAGGGCCACCCTCCCACCCCCTGGCCCTCACTCTGCTTCTACTGGGGCTTCTGTAGCACGGGCTCGCTCTTCTGGGGCTGGGGCTTCTGCTGCTTCTGCTTCTGGAGGAGCTGCTGTTGCTGCTTATGGTGGTGGTGCTTCTGCTTGTGCTTACTCTGCTGATGCTGCTTTTGGCGGTGGTGCTTCTGCTGGTGCTTACTCTGCTGATGCTGCTCCTGGCGGTGGTGCTTCTGCTGGTGCTTACTCTGCTGAAGCTGCTTCTGGCAGTGGTGCTTCTGCTGGTGCTTACTCTGCTGAAGCTGCTCCTTGTCCTGCTAGTCCTGCTCGTCCTGCTGGTCCTGCTCATGCTCCTGGTCCTGCTTGTGCTCCTGGTCCTGCTGGCGCTGCTGGCGCTGCTGGTGCTTACTCTGCTGATGATGATCCTGGTCCTGCTGGTCCTGGTGCTGGTGCTGGTGCTGATCCTGGTCCTGCTGGTGCTGCTGGTGCTTACTCTGCTTCTGCTGATCCTGGTCCTGCTGGTGCTGGTGCTGCTGCTGGTCCTGCTGGTGCTGCTGCTGCTGCTGGTGTGGAGGAGCAGCCCCTACAACCTGGAAGCCCCTCTGATGAGGGCCCATCTGGTCTTGCCAAAGGGAGGAAGAGGCATATGCGATAACGGGAGAGGAGGCAATACTCCATCGAGGAGGAACATGAGGATGAAGTGCTGGAGTGGCTGAGAGAGAATGTGTATCTATGGCGGAAGGGACACAGGCTCTACAGGGACACCAAAAGGAAGCAGGCTGCTTGGAGAGAGAAGGCGGAGAGCCTGGGCTACACTTCAGAGGTGCTCCTTGGCTGGTGGAAACATATGCACACCTGGTACGGGAAGCTGCACCTCGAGAAATCTGGCCAGGCTGCGATCAAACTGACAGACAGAGAGACCTACGTCATGGCCAAGTGCAGCTTCCTGGAGGGTGAGATCCGCCACCAAGGAGCAGCCCCCCTCACAACCCTCTCTCTCAGACAGCCTGTTGAGAGCCAGTCCTCTTCCAGCAGAGAGTCAGCTCCTGTCTCCAGGCAGGTGTCTTTGGAGCGTGCCACAACGCAGAACCTCCCCGACAGCTGTTCTAACCATGGCAGAGCACATGGAGGACCCCTGGGGCAGTGGGAGAAAGGAGAGGGCACTTCCACCACAGCCCAACCCGCATCCACCCCCAGCTCCACCTCCACAGAAAGGCAGAGAGCCAGACAGGAGGGGCAGAGCCACACTGTCCTGCTGGAGATAAGAGACACCACCAGGAGCAGCATAGATATACTCTCTCAGCTGGTCCACACCAACTCCTCATCCTCCAACCGCAAGCCCTTCCTCACCTATGTGAACCAGACCCTCAAGGACATGGCAGAACCCCAGTACCAGGTGGTGAAGGACAGAATCACCGATCTGCTTCACAACCCTCCAGATCCAGATGAACATGCTCCCACCCAGTCCAGGTCTGCTCCTCCACCCCAGGTGATGTCCCTCCCATTCCAAGGCTTTCCACAGGCCCTCACCTACCAGGGCTACAGCTACCAGGAGGTCCAGCAGCACAGGCAGCAGCCCTTCCCAGTCCAGGCACAGGTTCATCGGACGCCACCGTTGCCACCGGTTCCACTGATGCTGCCGATGCCACCCACGACAATGATGCCACCGATGCCACCCATGCCACTGATGCCACCGATGCCACCCATGCCACCCACGCCAGTCCTCACCCAGCTGCAGACCAGACAGCCCCACTACACTGCTCCTTCCTCCACCCCACAGCCAAGCCCGGCCTCAGTACATCTGTCATTGGTACTGGGGCTGACACCCCATGGCATGGAGGAAGGAGCTCTCAAATCACGGGGCTGAGCCAGCTGTCTGAGAGCTTCCTCAACACACTGTCCCCTGTTGTCCTCTCAGGGCAAGGCACCCCAGTGGTGCTTCAGACCAGCACTCCAGTACCAGCCACCTCCACAGCACCTGGACCCTTTACCCCTGAGACTGGGCATACCTCTGAGTGACAGAGAAGAGTGCCAGAGACTGGGTGGCTACCTGTAGACTTTATTTGGACACTTGACTTGGGTCATTTTTCTTTTACACCTTGTTATTAATAAAGATTATCTTTGCTTCACACACTTGCCTCATTTATTTTTGTAAATAAAGTTTTGGTGGAAACTTTTAGAAATTGGTTAGCCTTTGCATGCTTGTGGGATGGGTTAAGATAGCAGTGGGGTGGACAGGGATACCTTTGGGATGGGTAATAGCTGTGGGATGGGCAGGGATACCTTTGGGATGGGTTAAGATAGCTGTGGGATGGGTTGAGATAGCAGTGGGATGGGCAGGGATACCTGTGGGATGGGTTAAGATACCTGTGGGATGGTTTAGGATAGCTGTGGGATAGATAAACCTCCAGTGCAAGCATCGTGGGACTGTATGGTCCACCCTCCCAGCTGCCACACATATGGCCCTTTATTATCAATAATAATGTAATCAATCATCCACACATGTCAACACAAACACAACTCTTTATTAAATGCCCTGTTCATTGTAGGCCCACCCAACATACATGGCCCAATCTCATCAGTGTGATGAGACAGGCTGAAGGAAGCATCCATTAATCATCTATCATCCTGTCTTGCCACTCCACTGCTCCAGCTGGGGAGTTGCACCAGTGTTTCAGGAGGTTGTGCTGCCTCTTCTCTTCACGTGAGGCTCTGTTGGGGCCTTGCACATCCACAGTGTCTATCACATTTTGCCCTTGCCTCCATTCCCCAGTCTCCATGTCCCCATTGCCTTGTTGGAGGTCCATGAGCCTGTTCTGCAACACTGGGTAGCGGGTGTGCATGAGATTGTGCAGGATGCAGCAAGCTTCCACGATGCTCCTCACGGTCTCTGGGTGGTGCTGCATGGTGGTGAGAAGTACCTGGAACCTGTTGGCCAGGATGCCAAAGGCGTTCTCCACCACCCGCCTTCCCCTGGACAGCCTGTAGTTGAAGATCCTCTCTTCACGGGTGAGGAGTCTGGAAGTGTAGGGCTTCATGAGGTAGGTTCTGAGGGAGAAGGCGTCATCCCCCACGATGAAGTAGGGCACATCTTGCGTGTCATTGGGCAGGGGGTCTGGATCTGGGAAGCCCATGATGAGGTTGCGTTCCAGCCCCTCCTTGACGTGACTGGCATTGTATACCTGGGTATCTGAAGCTGACCCGTTGCCTGAAGCATCGATGTACATGAACTTGTAGTCAGCATCGACCATGGTGAAGAGGATGATGCTGAAGAAGCCCTTGGAGTTGAAATAAGTGGACCCTGACTTGGCTGGAGCTTTGCAGGCCACGTGCTTGCCATCTATGGCTCCAACGGTATGTGGGAAGTTCCACTTCTGATACCACTGCTCTGCAACTTTCTTCCATCCTTCTTCTGTGGAGGGTCACTGGAGGAGCTCCTCCAGGTATTCTTCGATGATGGCGTGCACCACTTCTCTGACCACAATGCTGATGGTGTTGTGTGGCACCCTCCAGCCATACTGCATGCTCCTGTAGGTGGTCCCTGAGGCCAGGTGGTGCAGAGTCAGTGCCACCTTGAGCCTAGGGTCCAGGCTGGGCCGGAAGTTGGTGCTCTGCTTGGTCAACCTGGGTGTCAGCCGCTGCACAACTTCATCAAACATGGCTGGAGGCATGCTCATGAAGTTCTATCATGCACGAGGGTCTTTGTTCCTCAGCTTCATCATCAGCTTGTTGTACAGTCCGTACTCTGCTCTTCTCCCAATCCATCTTCAGACCCAGACACTTCTTGGCAGCCTCCTTTTCTTCCCATAGAACAGTTGAAAGATTCTGTAGATGGCTTCATGCTGTTGCAGAACGATGGTGGCTAACAAAAGGATTGTGTTACGATCCATGGTGGACATGACTGGATGCTGTGGAAGAGCAAGAGGCAGATGAAGGCTGCAGAGGTCTGCACAGCTGGGCTGCTGGTCTGAAAGTGAGATCCAGCTGAGTTGCTCCCCCTTTTTATAGGCAATATAGGTTTTCCCCTATGTGTCCTTTTGCATCCTCTAAGCATCCTCTAGACATTCTTAACATCCGAGATAGGTCCCCTCCGCGTCTCTTCCACTCCCTCCCTGTGTCCGCTTTCTGCTGGAGCGGATTTGAGTTGTGCGGATGTGCAGCGGATGCCTAGCGGATGTAGCGGACGTGTAACAGATGACGACAGTTGCAGAACGGATGTTCCCCGTATGCCTAGCGGATGTAGAATGGACGCATTAGATACATTTTCCGCTCAAAAAGTTTTGAGCAGCTCAAAACTTTCTGAGCGGATGGAACCTCAGTCGACGGATGCTGGACAGATAGAGAGGATGAAAAACAGAGGCAGTGAGTACAGAACGGAAGCATCGCGTTAACCAACGGATGGCAAGTGTTTCTGTCCATTTTACATCCTCTTTCCATCCGTTGGTGCAGTGTGACATGGGCTTTACATGTTGTAAAGAAACAGAAAATTTAGGTGTACATACAGATTTTTATACCCAAAGATACAAGTGTGAAGATGGAGTAGATGGAACTTGTCAAAATATTTATTAACGTAGGATTGCTTCTATCATACTGTTTCTTGTATAAAGATATACAACATCTTCTGTTGCTACTATCACAGAAGAACTCTGTTAATTTATTATAATATGTTGATTGGATGCTGAGATGACCATTCTTTATAAAACATGATAATAAGAACAGTTCTATTGTAACAAAACTTACTTTTTGTCGGCAAACAAGAAATATTGTTATTCACTAGAAGGAAATTATTTCCTTAAAAAAGATAAATTCTTTCTGTCCTTAAAAAGAAATTGTCTTGATTATTTTTTGCATGTGAAATAATGTACTGTAGTTCCCAGACCAAATGGTAAAATATTATAGTTGCTGTGGAATTATGATATTTAATGATAATTAGTTACCCATCCATTTTCTGAACTCTGTTGTGAAGAGATCAAAAGCATATATTTTATTTGTGCTCTGGATGATGCAGAGATAGTGTGACATAGCCATATATTAAGCCCATGTCACACTGAACCAACGGATGCAAAGAGGATGTAAAACGGACAAAAAAGCTTGCCATCCGTTGGTTAATGCGATGTATCCATTCTGTACTCACTGCCTCCGTTTGGCTTCCTCTCTATCTGTCCAGCATCCGTTTATGGATGTTTCATCTGCTCCAAAAGTTTTGGGCTGCCTAAAACTTTTGCGCGGAAAATGTATCCAGTTCGTCCGTTCTCAATCCGCTACGCATCCTCTACGCATCCGTTACGCATCCATTACGCATCCGCTATATCCGCTAGGCATCCGTTACGCATCCGCGCAACGCGCATCCGCCCGGACGCAGGGAGGAAGCAGAACGGACGCGGAACGGATGCAGAACGGATGCAGAACGGATGCCTAGCGGAAACAAAGCATTTAAAGTGGAAAAAACATTCGCAGAGGGGACCTATCTCGGATATTAAGGATGTCTACAGGATGCCTAGAGGATGCCTAGCGGATGCCTAGAGGATGCCTAGCGGAAAACCTATACTTCCTATAAAAAGGGGGAGCAACTCGCCTGCATCGCACTTTCAGAACAGCAGCCCAGCGGTGCAGACCTCTGCAGCCTTCATCTGCATGGATTGTAACAAATTCCTTTCGGCAGCCACCATCGTTCTGCAACAGTGGGAAGCCATCTGCAGGCTCTGTGAACACTACTGCGAGAAGAAAAGGAGCCACCCAAAAAGAGTCTGGGTCCGAAGATGGTTCGCCAGTAGAGCGGAGGATGGACAACAAGCTGATGGTGGAGCTCAGGAGCAAAGACACTCGGGCGTTCCAGAACTTCATGAGGATGCCGCCAGCCATGTTTGACGAAGTTGTGCAGCGCCTGACACCCAGGTTGACCAAGGCAAACACCAGCTTCCGGCCAAGCCTGGAACCTGGGCTCAAGGTGGCATTCACTCTGCACCACCTGGCCTCAGGGACCTCCTACAGGAGCATGCAGAACAGCTGGAGGGTGCCATCCAACACCATCAGCATTGTGGTCAGAGAAGTGGTGCAGGCCATCATTGAAGAATATAAGGAGGAGCTCCTCCAATACCCCTCCACTGAAGAAGGATGGAAGAAAGTTGCAGAGCAGTGGTATCACAAGTGGAACTACCCCCACACCGTTGGAGCCATAGATGGCAAGCACGTGGCCTGCAAATCTCCAGCCAAGTCGGGGTCCACTTATGTCAACTCCAAGGGCTTCTTCAGCATCATCCTCTTCACCATGGTCGATGCTGACTACAAGTTCATGTACATCGATGCTTCAGGCAACGGGTCAGCTTCAGATACCCAGGTATACAATGCCAGTCACGTCAAGGAGGGGCTGGAACGCAACCTCATCATGGGCTTCCCAGATCCAGACCCCCTGCCCAACGACACGCAAGATGTGCCCTACTTCATCGTGGGGGATGACGACTTCTCCCTCACAACCTACCTCATGAAGCCCTACACCTCCAGACTCCTCACCCGTGAAGAGAGGATCTTCAACTACAGGCTGTCCAGGGCAAGGCGGGTGGTAGAGAACGCCTTTGGCATCCTGGCCAACAGGTTCCAGGTACTTCTCACCACCATGCAGCATTGCCCAGAGACCGTGAGGAGGATCATGGAAGCTTGCTGCATCCTGCACAATCTCATGCGCACCCGCTACCCAGTCTTGCAGAACAGGCTCATGGACCTCCAACAAGCCAATGGGGTCATGGAGCCTGGGGAATGGTGGCAAGGGCGAAACCTGATCGACACTGAGGATGTGCAAGGCCCCAACAGAGCCTCAAATGAAGTGAAGAAGCAGCGCAACCTCCTGAGACAATGGTGCAACTCCCCAGCTTGAGCAGTGGAGTGGCAAGACAGGATGGTAGATCCTTAATGGATGCTTCCTTCAGCCTGTCTCATCACACGGATGAGATTGGGCCATGTATGTTTGGTTGGCCTACAATGAACAGGGCGTTTAATAAAGAGTTGTGTTTATGTTGACATGTGTGGATAATTGATTACATTATTATTGATAATAAAGGGCCATAGGTGTGGCACCTGGGAGGGTGGACCATACAGTCCCACTATGCTTGCACTGGAGGTTTATCTATCCCCACAGCTATTACCCATCCCAAAGGTATCCCTGCCCATCCCACTGCTATCTTAACCCATCCCACAAGCATGCAAAGGCTTAAACCATTTCTAAAAGTTTCCAGCAAGCCTTTATTAAAAAAAAGAAATGAAGCAAGTGTGTGAATCAAAAATAGACTTTACTAACAACAAGCTATAAGACAAAAAAGAGTCTCTGGCACTCCTCTTGGTTGCTCAGTCTCAGGGGTGAAGGGTGCAGGTGCTGTGGCGGTGGCTGGTGCTGGAGTGCTTGTCATCAGCTCCTCCAGAAGCAGAAGCAGCAGAAGCGCCAGCCCCAGAAGAGCGAGCCCGTGCTGTAGAAGCCACAGCAGAACCAGAGTGAGGGCCAGGTGGTGGGATGGTAGCCCTGTCCCTCTTGCCAGGGCTGGCAGCAGATGGCTGAGGCTTGCTGTGCTTCCGCATGGTTGTGGGGTTGCTGGCTGGCAGGGAGGCTGGCAGGAACCAAGGCTGGCAGAAAGGCTGGCAGGGAGGCTGGCAGGAAGGCTGGCACCAAGGCTGGCAGGCAGGCAGGCACCAAGGCTGGCACCAAGGCTGGCAGGCAGGCACCAAGGCTGGCAGGCAGACATGAACCAAGGCTGGCAGGAAGGCTGGCAGGCAGACATGAACCAAGGCTGTCAGGAAGGCAGGCAGCAAGGCTTGCAGGCAGACTGGCTGGCAGCAAGACTGGCAGGGAGGCTGGCAGCAAGGCTGGTAGCAAGGCTGGTAGGCAGACATGCAGGCAGGGCAGGCAAGGCAGTCGATGTGTCCGGCAGCAGGTCTTTCCTCTGAATGGCGACCTGCTTCCCAACTCCTTCCGTTATATCCACGGGGCTGACGCATTGCATCCTCCCCGCATGCGCAGTGAACGCCAGGCATCCCTTAGGCTTCCGCTGTGCATCCGCTGTGCATCCACTTTATCCGTTCGGCGTCCGCTGTGCATCCGCTTTATCTGTTCCGCGTCCGCTTTGCTGAGGCCCCCCGGAAGCCCTGCAGATGTGCCACCCACTCCCATCCGCTCCCATCCGCTCGGCTTCCGTTCCGCATCCGCTTTCCATCCGCTCTGCATCCTCCCCGCGTCCGTGTTATCCGCTCCGGTTATGCAAATTTTTGCCCCTTTTGAGAGCGGATAACAACGGATGGAACATTTTTCTCATCCGTTGTGTCCGTTTTGCATCCGTTGGCCAGTGTGACATGGGCTTTAGCATATGTATGTTTCTTGTCTCTACTTCAGTAAATTTTTGAAGCAGTTATACAACAAGAGTAAAACAACTTCCAGATACAATATAGCACAGAAATTTTAACAATTAAACTTTTTATAGCATATATTTAAAAAGAAACACTGAACTTGGTTGCTTTCTTGCAGACATTTTATTTCCCAAAGTAATTAGTAATGATGATGTTACCTAGTTTCGGTAATGAAATGACTGCAGAAAAGCAACCAAAATCAGAAAGCACCAAGCACTCTTCATTTCAATCCTGAGCTGCAAATATTCACCTTTATGAAGAACACATACATGCTCCAATCTAGCTCAGACAGAAAAGCCTGATAAGAGATGCTAATAGCCAATTAAGAGATGCTAAAAAGACTTCATGTTTGGTGCTCTTCAAAATCCCAAAAGCATCACAAAAGTAGTTGTGGAATGGGGCAAAATTCTATCATTTACATTTCAAGTGAATTGATATGATTCTTGCATGGAAATTGTATTCTGTCCGACTTCACTGGTTCCTCACTAAGCATGTGGTTACAACTACAAACTCTTATCACACAGCTTTTGTTTTATAAGAATAGCACATTACCAGTACTATGATAATATGAATTCACTGCAATGGTATCGTCCACTGCTGTAAAGAAAATTGTTGGAGATCTTCTTTGAGTAGCAGGAATAACTTAACAATAGGATAGCATTTGTTATTATTGCCTAAAGATGCAATACTCCCATATGCTACTTATTTTCTTTGTTGGGATAAAAATAATATTTGGTGTAAACAATTCCCCTAGTGGCACCTTGGAGAGCAAGGCATAACTGAAGACCAGACCAAGGAACTGTGCCTTGAGCACTAGCATATATAATGTAATCATATAAACAGTAAGAGTCAATTTTGCAAGAGCAGCATGACAGGAGCCACTCTCTTTGACAGGTTTGATTACCCCTGAATTCCCTGGAATTAATTATAATAATGTGCATGGACCCTAGTGAGAGTTCTAACTAAAAAGGAAAGTGGATTTCTATGAAATTCTCTGGTTGTTTAAATGCATAAAAATTCTAGCTGTGATGAGAAGTTATAGGGTCCATCACTCAGTGATAAATTCACACATGAGTACAAGAGAATAAGACAATTCAGACAAATTCATATACACAGTATAAACTATGAGAAAAATATGGATTTTTTTTCCCTTTAAAAAAAGAATTGTTGCTTATGAAAGGAAGTTGAATGAAATGTTTAATCTTTCAGTGAGTTATTTTACGGTAGCACTTATTTATATTTGTAAAATATGTTATATTTTATTAAAATTAGGGTGGAACAAAACGTTATTAAAACATGAGCTTATTACCAGTCAATCTGACTTGCCTCAAATATGTTGGGGCCTAGACCAGTGATGGCTAACTTTTCCATTGTTGCGTGCCAAAAGTGCGTGTGCCAGCATCCATAAAGCAATGCATGCAGGGGCCCCATGAGCATGCTGCGCCACTCTGTGCATGCATATGCAACCCCTCCATGTGTGCCTCACATTTCTGGGCATGCACACATGTTTACTGTGTGCCTCCCACCCCTCGCACATGTGCAGCAGCTACCTGACAATCAGCTGGTGGGCAGGCAGCACTCACACCTGCGCAGTGGACCTGCTCTGGGTTGATGGTTTGCATGCCAGTGGAGATGGCTCTGTGTCCCACTTCCAGCACATGTGCCATAGGTTCATCATCACAGGCCTAGACTCTGTAATTCTTAACTAATTACACATTCCCTGTCTTTCTTGTAATCCCAACACATCCAAGGCCCCAGCCTGAGATGCTGCTGTCTTTTAGGTATCCCTTCCTCTTATCATCTAGATCAGGGATGTCAAACTCAATTTCATTGAGGGCCACATCAGGGTTGTGTTTGACCTTGGAGGGCCGGGGTGTATGGCTGCGTGTCCTTGATGGGCATAGCCAGCTTGATGTGACTTATGTCTGGGGCACCTGTGGTGGCCAAGTGCTATGGTAGGACTTTTCTGAGATCCTCCTTCACTCTCATTATAATCTCCTTCCTTCCTTTTCTTCTTTTTCTTTTCTTCTTCCCTTTTCTTCTTCCCCCTTCATTTTCATTTCTTCTTTCTTTCCTTCCTTATTTTTCCTTCTATGCTCTCTTCCCATCTTCCCTTCTTTTTCTTTGTCTTCCCTTTCCTTTTCTCCTTTCCTGTCCCTTCTTGCATGCTTAAATGCAAAAGAGGAAACATTTCTATGCCCTGTTTTTGGCTGCAATGGCCTCTTGCAACCCTCTGCCAGTGAAAATGGTGTTCAAGGGACTGCAAGAGGCTGTTGTGGCTGAAAACAGGGTGGAGGGGCGCCCTCCACCACCCCCTGAGCTCCATTTTTACTAGGAGAAGCACTGCAGGCTGGAGTTTTGCTGTTTCCAGGCTGGCCCCACGGGCCAGATCTAAGCGCCCCGCAGGTTGGATTCAGTTTACAGGCAAGTTTGACACCCTTGGTCTAGATATATGGAAAGGATGAAATAAATATATGGTAAGGATCAAAAAGAAAATGCCAAACATAATGATGTCAGGATGCCTAGCACTAAGTAGTAGAGGATAGATAATTGCCCATGGATGCCTACTGAATACATTTGTAATAAAAGGTTTGGTTTTATTTATTTTTAAGAACTCATTTAAGTAAGACAAAAGAAGAGCCTGAGCCTGGGAGTTGCTTAAATCAGGCTTATTTTTTATAATTTTTTGGTATGTTTTTACTGTGAAGTGTAAATAATTACAAAAGAGAGAAAACAAAATAAAGAAACTGTTTTTCCTTAGAGGATGAAATTTAGATGCTGTACTGAAAGACCAGGTTAGACATAGAACACATCATATAATGTGTTTGGTAAATCCCTCCCCCTCCAAAAATGTTTTTGTTGTTTCAAGAAAGATCTTCAGATAAATATTCCAAGAACTGAAGTGGGCATGCCAGAAAAATAGTACAAATGCACTATAGAGTGCTCTATACATGGGACAAAGAGAAAAACAGGAGCAAAGTATCTTTTCTCCAACTTAAAACAGGGCTTTCTGACTCAAAACACCCCACATTTATTACTTCCATCACATACATTCAGCAACTGTTGCTGCTGATTGGGGGCTGATATGCATTTATGCAATTTAATAGAAGTGGAACAAAAGGATGAATCATTTATTGCATGGTAAAACCAACCATTTTATAAACTTTATATATTAAATATTTTATATGGGTACAGAAATTCTAATAAGCAATACTTTCCAAATTTAGAGTCCAGATTTATACACTAACTCGGTAAGATAATTGCATAGCCACCAACACAGACATATCTATTCTTCATTATATTAAAAATAACATTACACATAGACAAGCACTATGAAAAGTAAAGTGGCCACAGAACTTCAAGAGATCATCAGGTGATGAGAACTGAAGTTTTAATAGATTTTCTATTGACAACTTTGACACACACACATATGCTTAGGTTACCATAACAAATAATTTTTTCTATGCTACTAATCCCATAAACTGTTTCATTTTGAATTATATTCTAACCAAAGTGAATGTTCATTCAAACACTTCCAAGACAAAGCTAATGTTTCATATATGGGACTACAAATAATTGTCAGACCTATCCTACAGATTTAACTTGACATTAGTTTCAGCGTTTATGTATTCACTTCAGTGAAATGGCTATTTATTCTCTTAATGTAGAAATATACATTGAACCATCATATTAATAAACTGCACTGATGAGAATGACTTCAGATTCTAATAAGTATGAGTAATTGACTTTTTAATAAGACCATTTTCTCACATTAGCTCTACTGGTAAACTGTCTCTTTCAAAAATGATTTCTTACTTTGATCAGGGAAACATCTAAAGGACAATAGCTGCAAAATGAAGAGAATTATTATCCTTATAATACAGGAAGCTATTTATCATAACAAATAGTTGAGCATCAAGTCACAAACAGTTATACGGAGGTTTTTTTTTAAGATTTCCCTCCTTTCTATTGATTACTTTTGGAATATTGATTATTTTTGGAAGACATGTCATCAATGTCTTCCAAATTTGTATTAGGAATATTAGTATCAGACTGTGACATTCATTAATATCAGGGAAATAATTTTGGGACTCTCAAGGATGGTAATAAAAAATAACAGTTCGGAGCCCAATACTTCTTCAAAATTCCAGAGAACCTCTTTGTGAAATCTTAAAATCACTGAGTTGGAGAAGACTATTTAGACCACGGGTGTCCAAATTTATGGCTTGCCAGGGCCGCATTAAGTGGAGAGTTGTCTTGGACCACTATATAAAATATATGATATCATTAATGTGCATAAGTCACATAATAATGATAAAAGTTTACAATCTTATGGGGCTGCATTACTAGCTATCCAGGTTTGTATGCAGTCTACAGGCTGCAGGTTGCACACGCTTGATTTTAGACAATCAGGATGAACCCAATGCTCAGTGTTACAATCCATATTAACACATCTATCACAAATCTTTATGCATTTTCACTAAATATATCTCAGCCATATAATTTCAAAATACATTGAAGGAAATTCTTCAAGTTAATTTCTTTCAAAATGTTCTGTATCAAAAGAGGGTGAGGTTGAAATGTTTGTTGCTTTTAACCAAATCTTCTGGGATGAGTGATATGTTAGGGAACTAACTACTCTTTGGGGAATTTTTATTGCACAACCAGGAAAGAACATGCCAACATGAGGCATTACACAAACAAAAATCAAAATACTTGAAAAATCAAAATTTCATAAAAATTATGTCTTCCCCCCCAATGTGAAGTATCTTTACTCTTGATCTAAGAGCATTTATAAAACACAATGCAGGCAGAAATAGTTTTTCCACCTCACTGGGTTTACCAATATTAAGCTAATGAAAACCTTATCATGGAGAACACTTGCCATTTCTCTGATTTTCAGTTGCTTGTTTTAGGTGCATTTCTCCTCAGTGCATTTAAATGACTTTTCTTGTTAATTTACAAAAAGAAAAAACTCAAAAATCTCCAAAATGTTTCAGTGCTTCATTTCAGATAGAAAGGAGATCAAAGAACAATGGGAACTGTTAGTTCCCTTAGAAATAAATTAAACTCTCATCTCTCTGAGTTTAAAGATCATTATCAAAATTCTAGGCTGTCTAAAATAGATAGTCCAGCTAGAAAGATTTCAGGAACAAATAGCAGAATTATAAGGGGGCACAACCTGGGTTCAGTGGCATCATTGCTAGTGGTCCTCCTGAATTTTAATTTATGCTATAGGTGACTAATTATGCTATAATTTTCAGGATTCTAGCAGCCCCAGTTTCTTGGATAGTCTGTTAGTTGGGTTATATCCTCCCTCATTTAGAATATTGAACTTGGTGATTGATTAGTTCTCTTCCAGTTTGAATTTTCCTTGGCTGCTGCTTGGTTGATCATAATGACTCTTCCTTCACTTCTAAGAAAGCCCGTGTGCTATTTCTGGGGCATCAGGAATCAAGTTCATCTCACCTGAACCATTCTTTTTTTCCCCTGTTTTCTTATTTAGTCAATTTTGGCTGCACCATTAGCCACACCAGAGGTGGCATTCAGCAGGTTCTGACCAGTTCTGGAGAACCGGTAGCGGAAATTTTGAGGAGTTCAGAGAACCGGAAAATACCACCTCTGACTGGAGATTTTACAGTATCCTTCCCCTGCCACGCCCACTAAGCCACGCCCACAGAACCAGTAGTAAAAAATTTTGAATCCCACCACTGAGCCACACATATTATACACCTTCTCTATTTGGCTTCCTTCAACTGTGCCACAAAATACTTAAACGGTGAAATTGTACACTGCCCAGAGCCTCTCTCTGAGGATATGGGTGGTTAAGAAGTGTGAAAAATGAATCAATTAATCAGTCATGAAACTGTGGCTTTCAGCCCTTATGTCTTAACTAAAGCCTGAACCAATGTTTAATCTTTTATATTCTTTTCCCAGTGTAAAGCAATAATCAATACATAGTATTCAATAGTGCTCTCAAGCAATATATACTAAATACATATTATTCCACATCTCACTCTCCAGTTAATTTTTACCATCAAACTGCCCTTACTGTTCAGTTAAGTTTTCCTGAATGTTTGTCCAGTACCTACTTTCCAGTAATTTAAATACATTATTCTGTGTCCTGCTCTTTTGGATTATACAACTTTCTCTGTGTACACCCTCTAGATATTTGAACTTAATTATCATATTTGACTTCAGTTGTCTCTTTCAAGGCTGAACATACCCAGTTATGTCTATCTTTTCCCTTGGTCTTTGTTCTGATCATTATGAAATCTTTTAAAGAAACACACAAAAATTAGTGTTCAGTTTTTCTCCACTCTGCATACACATTCACCTAGAAAGCAAAGATCTATGTGGATGTCTTCTGTAGTATTTGTATTTAAATCCAAATATTTCTGTTGCTTGAAGTGTATTAATTAATATTGAATAATTTAAATTGTCACATATAAAAATACATGAATTTTGAACTGTATTAAATTTAGGATTAAGCACCATATAAAGCACCATATAAAAGGCTGATTTTATACACACACATATACATATATATACATATACATAGATACACATACACACACAGTTCATTGAAGAATCATTCCCAACATTTTAAATAATAATAATAATTCATTCTCATGTTTTCAGCATTAATATTTTACCTTTCTTTATAATAACAAAAACAATTGCATTTATTTTTTTAAAAAAATTAAAACTCGGTGACATTTCAACATTAATCTAGACAAGAAACCAGATGCTAATTTTAAAATGGGAAGACTGTGAGTTCTAGTCCTACCTCAGGCATAAAGTCATCTAAGTGACTTTGGGCCAATCACTCCCTCTGAGACCAACAGTCTTCTCAAGGCTATTGTTTTGGACTTCATATAAGGTAGAAGCATTACATATGTCACCTTGAACTGGACAAAATGAAGGTAGGAAGTAATTGGGAAGAGCTCAATAAATAAATAAAAATGCAAAATGCAGTCGCAACATCTGACTGACTTTATAATTAACCAGAGAAACACAGTAATGGCTATTCACCATGCATTATATTCTTATATGATATTGATAGATTATATCAGCCCAACAAAAATGGAGGTAGAGATTTACTTCAAGTCAAAGAAATTGCTGAAGAAGAAAAGCATGCATTTATTGATTATGTAAAACTTAAAAATTGTAACTTATTGAATGTATGGGAAATAAAACAAAAATATTGAAAATAATATAATAAAAACATAAACAGAATGCTGGCAAAGAGAAGCATTACATCATCAATTTCTACAAAAGATTGAGGGAAAAGTAGATAAAGATAAAACCTGTTAACGGTTTACAACTGGAATATTTTAAAAAAGAAACTGATTTTGGCTATGCATGAGCAACCTATATGAACTCCTGCAATAAATGCTAGAATAGAAAAATCATCAAGTAATTCAAAGTGTAGATTGTGCAAAGAAGAAGTGACAAAACACAGTCGCCAGAATGGTTCCCTCAAACATCTGCAAAAATTATCAGGTCCCAGTAATGAAAAATTAATGGGAACTTATAATTGAAAATGAGCATGTTAAAATATTATGGGATTTCTGAATACAAACTGATAAAGTCTTGGCACATAATACAACATATGTAATTTTGGTTAAAAGAAAAAGAATGTGGATAGTTGATGTAGCAGAGGATAGCAGGAGACAAAGAACTGAAAAAAATCACAAAGTATCCAGTGGTTGTCCAAGTAATGATTGGCACACACACCCCAGTGCCGAAACATCTTGGATGACAAAAAACCAACATACTGACATTTGACAACTTTTCCATTTGACAATTATAAAAGTTCACGCTGCTTGGATTTACACATGTACTATACTAATATATTATGATAGCCTAGGTTCTTGGGAAGAACTAGATGTAAATACAAGTCAACACCAGCGAAAGAAATGGCAGCGATGAATATTTGTGCACTTATGTATACCCCCTCTTAAATGTGAAGTAAGGTCTACAGAAGTCAATTTGCAACTAAAACTATTAAAATTTGCAGCTGAGACAGCTGTATCAGGTAGAGCATTCCAGACTGACAACTCTATTACAAAAGTTGTATTTTTTACAGTCAAGCTCAGAACAGTTTACATTGAGTTTATAATGGCTGTTCATGCATGTATTATTGCAGTTAAAACAAAAAAGTCATTTACAAGTAAAACATTGCTATGCACATTTTTGTATACAATACCTAAGTCTAACTGCAAGCCACGCAGTTCCAGGTTATCCAAACCAAAAATTTCAAGCCTAGTAGTGTAGGGAATTCTATTATGTACAGAAAAGTACAAAACTTTTCTCATAAAATACCTCTGAACATGCTTGATTGTACTCATGTCAGATATATGGTAGGGATTCCAACAGTTGAACAGTACTGTAAGATTGTTCTGTCTAACACAATTTTTATAAGCTCCAGTTAGCAATACAATGTTACCAGAAAAGAAACTTCATAGAATTAAGTTTACAACTCTTAATGCTTTTTTAGCAAGGCTACTGCAGTGAACTTTGGAGCAAAAATCATCAGAGATGAGCACACCTAGGTCTTAACAAAGTGAGAGTCAACTGCTAGATCAATACCACCCAGCTTATAGTTGATACTCTTATTACATTCGCCAATATATGAGACAGATCAAAATTTAATCAAAATTTGAACTTGCAAGATGGATGACCATTCAGACACATAGTCAAGATTACTTTGCAAGACAACATAATTATCTGTAATATTAAATAATTTTAAGTCATCGGCAAAAAGGATACAATTGCTTTTAAGTTGATCACATAAATTGTTATTATAGAGCAAGAAAAGCATGGATATATATTTTATATATATAATAATATTATACATAATAATAATGCAGCTTAAGCCCCTGTCACACTGCACCAAAGGATGCAAAGAGGATGTAAATCGGACAAAAAAGCTTGCCATCCGTTGGTTAACGCGATGTATCCGTTCTGAACTCACTGCCTCCGTTTTGCTTCCTCTCTATCCGTCCAGCATCCGTTTATTGACATTTCATCCGCTCAGAAACTTTTGAGCTGCTCAAAACTTTTGCACGGAAAATGTATCCAATGCGTCCATTCTGCATCCGCTAGGCATCCGCTAGGCATCCGTTCTGCATCCGTTCTGCATCCGTTCCGCATCCGCTATATCCGCTAGGCATCCGCTGTGCATCCACGCAACTCCATCCGCTCCAGCGGTAAACAGACGCAGGGAGGAAGCGGAATGGACGCGGAACGGATGCCTAGCGGATGCAGCACGGAAACAAAGCATGTAAAATGGAAAATACGTTCGCAGAGGGGACCTATCTCGGATATTAAGGATGTCTACAGGATGCCTAGAGGATGCCTAGAGGATGCAAAGGGACACCTATACTGCCTATAAAAAGGGGGAGCAACTCACCTGGATCTCACTTTCAGAACAGCAGCCCAGCTGCAGACCTCTGCAGCCTTCATCTGCCTCTTCCTCTTCCACAGCATCCAGTCATGTCCACCGTGGACCGTAACAAAGTCCTTTTGGCAGCCACCATCCTTCTGCAACAG
>BLBF01000031.1:14615146-14633269 GCA_015471245.1 Laticauda colubrina | reverse complement strand
CGGAAGCCTAGCGGATGTGCCATCCACTCCCATCCGCTTCCATCCGCTGGGCTTCCGTTCCGCATCCGCTTTCCATCCACCCTGCGTCCTCCCCGCGTCCGTGTTATCCGCTCCGGTTATGCAAATTTTTGCCCCTTTTGAGAGCGGATAACAACGGATGGAACATTTTGCTCGTCCGTTGTGTCCGTTTTGCTTCCGTTGGGCAGTGTGACAGGACCTTTATGTTCCTTAACATCATTAGTCAACAGCTGCTATCCTAGGTCCTTTGGATGGACTCAATAGATGGATAAAAAATTCAAATCCATGTGCAATGAATCATAATAATAGAAAAGATAAATAAGATTCAACCAAAATGAATAATTAATATTAATTTCAATAATAGCAAATTTTATATTTTCCTAACTTTCAAAATTAGTTCTTCTGCTATTATAATCTGTAGCCAGAATGTTTGGAAGAATATAGAAAAGAAACAATTGAAAATTGATTTGTTAATTGGAAGAACACCAATGCATGTTCAATACCTAATGGATAAATAGGAAAAACATATAAGAACCTCTCATTGAGTTCTTTTAAGATCAAGAATTTAGAAAGAAACTGAAAGGTTTATTTTAGCACTTCAAGAACAAGCTTTGCCAACTAATTGCCTGAAAGTGAAATTTTAGCACATAACAATAGTAAATGTCACTTTTGTTGTGAAAAAAATAAAACAATTTACCATTTGGTAAATGGCTGCACCAAAATTACACAAACTGTTAACATGCAGCATCCTGATTGAATTGCCCAAATTATTAACTGGAAACTTTGCCAGAGGTTTGGTTTTGAATGTAGCAAAAACCACTGGTACCATCAAGTTGATATTTTTTTTTGAAAATATGTGGACTAAAATAATATGGAACTTTAAGATCCAAACAGATAAGCACCTAGTTTATAACATGCTTGATAAAACAGTCACTATAAAGAAAAAAATCTGGTTCATGAGTGTTGCTATATCACATGGGGTTAGGATTAAGGAATATAATTGAAAAAATAAAAATAAAACTACCAGAATTTGCAGATTAAACTTGAACACTTTTGAAAGTTTTCCTCCCTGGAAGTTTTAAAAAGGCATTACAGTAGTATGTATCTTTTTGTGTGCCTTAATAGAAATTACAATCTGACAGAATCTAAATTTGTCTTTCAATATTACTATCTTTATAAGGATAGAACTTTTCTGCATCTGGAATTTTACATAATTTCTCTCCAATTCTCTCCAATAATATAACTATTATAATTGCAATTATTTAAATTTGGACCTAAATTTTATAATTTGATATAAAAAATCCTTTGCTTAAGTACTGTCATTGCCTGATTATGTCCCAAGGGAATGAGTATCTCTCTTGAAAAAACCAGTTTATTTCATTATTTTCCAGAAAGAATATTCATTTAATACTAGCTGAATTGGACTTTGTGATTGGAAATGAACAAATAGCCAATATTTAAACATATAGCCATACCCTTGTAACTTCTGCCTTCAACCATAGGGCAACAGGGAAGTATTTTGCCACTTGGAATATCTTTCTTATGAATTTTTACTGTATCTTTACCAAATACTGATAATTAATTTCTTGGCTTGTGTATTACGGGTAAAGTTTAAGAGCAACTGGTAGATATTAGGCACCTCTAGAAAAGTAGAAAGAATTAGAGGGAGGCATTGGAATCAACTTATTCAGTGTGCATAGAATAAGGTATGTATTTAAAATTATAATATCTATTTCTCAGAAAGGAAATTTGTTCATATTGAACAAATGCTCCAGGTATACATACAAAACCAAGTCTGCTTGTGGGTGTTTCTAACAAACATTCAAATGAATTTGCTGACTCTACGAAATATAATGTCATGAATCAACTCAGAAAGCAAATATAATGAAGAAACCAAAATGACAAAATATAAGTCAATCCTAAACAATTTGCTAATCAATGTGCTCATATTTCTTAAACTATTTAAAGTTATGTCACTTTAACTCATACACAGGAAATGGAATCAAGGTATATATATCAAATAGAGTTATCTCACTAGAATGAAGAATTCCATTTTCCTTCCAACTTGTGTGCTTCCATGATCTTTGACAGATAACAAGCTAATCATATATTTGAATTTCTAATTAAAGTTAATGATCTGTAATTTTTAAACCATTCTTATCTTCTTCCAATCTAGCTTCCCTCAACGTACCTTCTGCATATAAGTTATAAGGGGCAGCATATCATTCTGTTTCACTTGTTTGCCAGTCTAGTCAGTTTGTTCCTCAGGTTTCCTGACCTGAGGTATAAGGACAATGAAATGTTTAGGATTCAATTTTTCCTAAGCCATATTCTCAGTGAAGCACATATTTTTGGTATTATTTGGCTTA
This sequence comes from Laticauda colubrina, assembly GCA_015471245.1. Lineage (NCBI taxonomy): Eukaryota > Metazoa > Chordata > Lepidosauria > Squamata > Elapidae > Laticauda > Laticauda colubrina. The sequence goes on along the minus strand of BLBF01000031.1, from coordinate 14,630,882 downwards.
CACAAAAACCACAAGTACCCACCAAAAAAGCAAATGTAACTCTAGGCTGCATAGTGTTAAAATCAAAAGAAGTTATTCTTCTTCATTAATCATTCATTAATCACTCCCTTATCACTCAAAACAATTCAGTCATTTCTGCAAGTTCTGCCATTCGTTCTGGAAATCCATTTCTCCATTGTGAGTATTTCAGTACTCTTCTTTATGCATATAACAATTCTTCTTTTCATCTCTATATCCAATATTTCTCCACAGACAAACAGTTTTAAGCCATATATATTTGATCACAAATAACACTCATGTTTTCATATTTAGGCTAGGACTAGTCCTAATATTAAGGCAATTGCACATATAGTATTTCCTGCAATGCAAAGCACAGTGGTAAAAGTAGTGTTTTGTTGGTGCCATAGTCCCACTGAAGCTTGTGTACTGCTCCTGCTGCAATACTGCAAATGTCCCTATTGAAGTATTCATTTGTTTGTCCTGTCAGCTTTGCCACAGAGTTGCCTTGTGGAAAGATGGGCAGCCAATAAATTTAATAAAATAAAATAATACAAACTGAAGAATGAAAAGGACATCAGCTTGGGCTTGTGAGACAGTAAGAAGACAATAAAAAGTCTTTTATTGGCTATGAAGAAACTATCTTTACTGATACGGTCTGGAAATAAAATATTGAAATCTGTGGACTATTCTATTTCTTTCTGTATTTTTATGTATTCAGGAAAAGGTGGTATGTAAGATAATAAGAAGTTATGTCAGATAGACTACATGGCATTAACTATTTTTTTTAGAAAGCTCAAGCCTCAAATTAAATTCCCCCTATTAACTCATTGATATTTATTTCTATAAAAGTAGGCAATGGCTATTCTTGCCCTATTCATTTTTACCAATTAAACATTGAAAACAAACATTGAATTGAGGTACAATTACAACCATAAAACCAAATATTAAGTGAATTATAAAGGGTACATTTCTGAAATAATTATTTTAAACTCTGTATACAGAAAAGAATAGGAAAATGGATTGTGCTATCATGTATGATGGACTTGAGGGAAAGCCCAGGAATTCTGGCATAAAATTCAGAGCTGGTTAGAGGAAATAGGTGGAATCAAACTTGAATACAAACTGGAATTTTTCTTATTGGGAATATAGAGAAATATAATATATGATGTACCTAATAATATATGTGATTACAGCTGCAAGACTAGTTTATGCTCAAAAGTGGAAACTCAAAGAAATTCCAGGTGAAATAGAGATAATAAAAGAGATATCGACATGCGCAAAAATGGACAAATTAACATTGGAACTAAAAAGTAAAGATGAATCTGAATATTACAAAGTATGGGAAAAGTTTTACCACTGATTGGGAAAAAGGAAGGACATAAAATTTAAATTAAAATAAGATAAGGATGTAAAGATGATAGACTAGGAATATATAAGAATTGTTGATATTGATGTGTATAAGATGTAAATATGGATTACTTATTATCTGAAATAGCTATGTAAGACAACTAGATGTGTCAGGATGATGACACCACGTCCAATGTTTTTAAATGTCTTTTTCTTTTTGTTCAATCAAATTTTGTAAAAAAGAAAGAACGAAAAAAAAAAAAAAAGAATAGGAAAGGGCTGTGAAAAACCAGCAAGCAAAAGGTGGCAGTAGTGAGTTTCTTTGAAATTACAGTTTACTGGCAATTACCAAAAAAAGAAAGAAAAAAGAAACAAATACACATCCCAATACAAAAATAAAATTTAAAATTTTGCCCCATGTTTCAAAAAGATTTAATTGTTATCTACAATTGTTACTTTAGAAATATTCTCAATAAAATATTAGAATATTGTAAAGGTACACCTAGTTCTTTCTACCTAGATACAGTGTACCTAAATCAGATATTGTTGTTGTTTTAAAAAGAGAGAATTGGATTAGACAGGAAAAAGTCTTTCGTGAATCCTAAAGTGATCCCAGTCTTTCAGTATTGGCTTAAAGCTTTGTTGCAGGGAATTAATATATGCGGAGCATTTTTCTAAAGCATGACACAAACAAACTGTTTTTGCTCTGGAGATTTGGTGTCAAATATTGCGTGGGGTTTTGGTACTTATATAGCGCCCTAACGTGTTAAAATCTGCACACTTTTTTATTTTTCTTCAGCTCTTTGCCAGACGTGTCAGTCACCACGGGGCTTTGAAAAAAAATATTTTGAGGCGGCATCACCGCTGATCGAGAAAGTAACAGCGCTGGGTTTACTAACGCCTTTCTTTGAGATAGAGTAACTCAGGGGCTGTTGTGGAAGGAGCAAGGGGGGGGGGGGGTTGTCTTGCCTTTCCTGCCCAAACTGCCGGCCAAAAACTGCCGGCCAAAGCCTCCATGCCAGAAGATGCACAGCCCTGGATGAAGAATACAATTCAAGGGCATTGGCTCCATCCTTGGTTCGACAACCCACAGCCGCCGCTCTCGCCTCTGCCTTGCGCCCGCAGATAAGCGGGATGCGCGCCTTTCAGAACCGGCACCTCCGACCTTCCAAGGAGCGTGAACTTCGTTGCGGATCCGTTCTTTCTCCGCCTTAACGGCCAGCAGGATACGCAACCTTCTGAGGGAATGGCAAGTTTTTGACTTTGCCGGCGAGGAAGCCCCGCACGAATTTTCTGCAGGGTGAGGTGATGTTGCGCGCCTAACCACGAGAGGGGTTTGCCCATTGGCTCCTTTCGGTAACGGAATGAAGAAAACGGCTCCCAACGACTGAATTTGGTCTGAATTTAGGATTTAAAGGAAGAAGCTTCCGGTCCACTCAAAGAGCACTCGCCAGACATTGTACAAGCTGAGGGTTTGCTGGGGTTCTTTCTCACCCCTTTACTCGGTGCTCGCGCTTTGCCCGGACGAGCGAATTGGCACATTTCGGGCGCCTCCGCCGCCTCCTCCTCGCTCATCGCAGGTGGCCGCGGCGGCGGCGCTTCGCTGAGGGGAAAAGAAGACAGCGCAGCCGCCTTGCTTGCTTTCCCGCCTGCCCGCCCCAGCCGGCCTCAGGAGCAGCAGCTGGCGGCGGCGGCGGCGGCGGCGGCAGCAGGCGCGCGCGCTCCTGCCGGCGAAGGGAGGAGAGGCGAGGAAAGAGAAGGGAGCGCGGCGGCGGCGGCGGCGGCTGTCACAGTATCGTCTCATAGCGGGGCAAGGCTGGCAAGCTGAGGTGGCCGCACCAGAGAGCGCCGCTGCCGACCCCGTCGTGAGGCTAAAGGAGGGGGATAGAGATTCAGTCAGACGTCAGCCTCGGCCAGAAAAAAGAGCCAGCCTCTCGGAGCACGCCGGCGTCTCTCTCTCTCTCTCTCTTTCTCTTTCTCTCTCCCTCTGTGTGTATGAAAGAGCTCGCCTCGCTCGGAGCGTTTGGCGAAGCACGCGAGTTTCGCAGTCGGAGAGGGAGGCGGCGGCGAAAAGGACGCGGCGGCAACGGCAGGATGCTGCAATTGGGCAAGGTCAGGACCTTGCATTGAAGCAGCCCGGGGGGGGCGCGCAGCCACCTCCCTCCAGCCCACCTTGAGGATTTGCCTTTTGTTGTTGGTATATGCTCGGGAAGCAGCAAGCAAGGGCGACGGTGTTGGGTGAGTCGTGCCATTGCCAGCAGCAGGAGCATCATGGATGGTGCCCAGGCTTGCTCTCTCTCTCTCTCTCCCTCTCTCTCTCCCTCTCTTTTCCCTTTCCTTGTGCAGAAGGATTGCCACTGGCAGCAGCAGGAGGAGGGGCCGCATTGTAGAGGTCTTTCTCTTCTCTCCCCCCCCCCCTCCCCTTCCCCCCCCCCTTCCCCCCCCCCCCCCCTTTCTTTTTCAAATAATCCTCTCTTAGGGTTTGGGTGAAAATGCTCCCGATTGTCTGGGGCTATAAATAGGTTTCGTTTAATTTTCATTTCGGGAAGCTTCGCCGAAGAGGCAGACGAAAAGCAGGCTAATTCTTACCGCCTCTTTTCCCCATATTTGTCCCCCATCTCCTTTCTTTATACGGTCCCTCCCTCGCTGGTTCTATGTAGGGCATCGGCTTTTCTTATCACCTGCCAATAGTATTCTCCCTGGAGCTTCGAAATCGTAAATACGTACCGGGGGCGGGGCGGGGTGGGGAGGGGAGGGGTGGGGCGGGGTGGGGAGAAAGAGACCGGCGGATGGGAAGGAGACCTCATTTTCGTCTCGGGCTACCCGCGGAAGCATGGCATTCGGATCCCGTAACGTTTCCTGTCCGTGGAGCCGAGATTGAAGTCCGACGTGTTTTGCGTGGGGCTTCGTCTGCATTGGAAACGGGGAAGGGGCCACCTCCCACCTACCTAGCCTGTTTGGTTCAGAAGAGCTTTGAAATCGTGCCATTTCAGAAGGACTTTTTCGGGCGTGTGCGCGATACCACAAACGGAACGGAGGCGGTCCTGGGTTTTGCATCAATGCCCGTGAAAGGGCTGCCTTGATATTTGGCTGATTTATAATTAATGGCTGAAAGGAAAGACGCCTCTCGTTCGATCCATTTCCTCCCCCCTTCCTTTCCCCCCTTTCTGGTGTGTAATGTGCTTGCATCGATTGCTTCTAACCTAGTCTCCGCTGTGAGTCAAGTCGCTACTGAGGAGGTGCGGCAGACGAGACAGTAAATGGTGATGATGCCCAGATTCAGCCTTTGCTGGAAATGTTGGAGAAATCTTTCCCCAAAGGGGTTGGATGAGTAATTAGGTAAAGTTTTGTTTTTATTTTTGAAAAAGTGCAAACATCAACATGGAAGAGAAAGGTGCATCTTATGCAGGGTACGTGTTGAAGCACACTTGAAATGTGAAGGCTAATTTTATTTAGCTGAGAAGTGCATGGCTAACCTGAACCATCTCAACCAGGAAACTTTGCAGTAGCTTGCTAGAGATAATTGATAAGCCTGTTATTAGACTGTCAGCTATTAACTTTTATGAACTGCAAGGAAGTGTATTTACAAGCACTTTTAAAGTGTTTGTATGCCTTCTTATGGAAGGCAGTTGGAGAGGCAAAACTTTTGGATCTCAAAACATCTGAATACAAAAAAAATTATGTGACATGATACAGCTTGGTGCATTGCTTTGCAAGATATATATAATTAAAGGGATTTTCCCAGGACACTGAGGAATATATTGTCCATTTCATGTTGGCATGAAATGGAAAGTCTTAAATCCTCATCCTTTGCCATATTTTTAATTTAAATAAAGACACATAGCCTAACTTTTTGTTAGCTACATATAGGGATATAGTGCTTGATTGGCTATCTGTAGTTCTTTAGATGCTGTTTTTGAAAATAAATACATTTCACATTTCTCAGAAAATAGCTTGGAATTTTCACCATGATGTAAGTCCCTTCTTGGTCCATGGATTAACTGGTGGCTATAAGCAAAATTGAGTTTCTCTAGTTTTTACACAAATATGAAAAAATATTTGTTGTTTTGTAATACATTTTTGAAGTCTTTACATGTCTTTCTTTAGAAATCTGGGACATCAAATGTCCTACATTTGATTGAATTCACCTTTTTCACAGTATACAGTAAAAATGACTGTTATAATTATGTTCTTCAAATCCATTTGTGTGGACCAGATTAATTAAATGGGCTTACACAATACTTTTGAGTTTGTTGTATTTGAGAAACTGTTTCCTATTCTATTACTTTGTAACTACTACAATATAAAAGCATGAGATTCCATCTTGAGGATGCTTTCCAGACATAGTGTTTTTACATACTATTATATATATGCAGTTGCTAGATATAATGCTGCTTAAAAGTACTATACAACTAATCACTGAAAAATATAAACTTTAACTTTTTATGACATTGCATTTGTCACAGTAAATTATAAATACTAGATTCCAAGGAAGTATTACTATTATATCTGTACTGAGGTTCTTTAAAAAAAAGTAACAAAACTATTTCAGTATGGGTTGAAAATATGTATCCAATATTCCTAAATGAATGAATGTTTGTTTTTATTCATAAAGGTTGGCTTATACTGCATACAGCTGCAGAGAATGAAATTTTATTTATAAATAGCAGCATAATTTTTATTTGAATAATTTGCTCTGAGTCACAGCAATTACTCTGATTTATACCAGTGATATAAATAAGTTGCTTATGATTGAGTATAAGTAAAAGCTCTGATAATATCAAGAAACATGAACCAGGTTATTCTTAAATAGTTTTAGGTGTAATCTTAATATAGATCGGGCTCTGTTAATAACACATTTTTGCCTACAGTGTGATACTATAATATATGTCTGTTTTATTATGGCTATTTTTGTATTTAATTTGTAACAAGTTTCCAAATATTTATTTATAATAAATATTTATATATAATACTAATATTAATGATTTAAAAAGAGATGAAAAAGGTATATAGTAACAGAAGCTTATTTTGCTTCCTTTTTACCTTGAAATAATTTATTAGTATTGAAATATTCGACTATATTGTTACAGTGAATTCCAGAAAAATAAGGTAGGTGGAGGAAGAGCACTTTTCAGCAAGATTTCTTCCATGCTATTTATATAAAAGTTTTTAATGGGGTAGGAAGTAGCCATTCATATTCTACTCCTGCTTTGATGCAGTAGCCTGTTCCCATTAAATGTTTAACTGAGTCAGTGAGGATATTGTATTTTGTGAGCACCAAAATGGGTTAGAAGATGGCCCACTTAATACAATCTCAGAACATTAAATTGAGCCCTAAGCAGGTCCTTTTTTTGCATAGATTTAAACTTAGCCCACCCGTTGGCTTTGTCACAAAACATCAAAATCCAGTTGGTTGCCCTGTTTTGCTTGTATACTCATTTCCAAAAAAATAGCTGAAAGGGAAGTTGACAGGAGGGGAATCCAGCCAGAGTGTGAGTTATACATTTTGATATGAATTGGGACTTGCCAGTTTCCTTTTCTTTCCATCTACTCCATTTTCTTTTTTGTTTTGTCAATTCTTCAGGATAGGCCAGATCTCTGTCTTGCATATTGGCAAAAAACATCAGAAAATAAAATACAACCTGAATAGTCAACACCTTGTTGATGACCCCAACTATGTGAGGACCTTGGAGTACTCATCTCTAATGATCTAAGTGCTAGAGCCCACTGTAACTACATAGCCAAAAAGGCATTAAGAGTTGTTAACCTAATCCTGCGTAGCTTTTTCTCCAGTAATATTGCACTACTAACTAGAGCATACAAAACATTTGCTAGACCAGTACTTGAATACAGCTCATCAGTCTGGAAACTGCATTATATATCGGATATTAATACAGCCGAGAAAGTCCAGAAATATTTCATGAGAAGAGTTCTCCACTCCTCTACTCATAGCAGAATACCTTATGCCACCAGACTTGAAATTTTAGACGTAGACAACATAGAATTACACCGCCTTCAGTCCAATCTAAATGTAGTACATAAAATTATACATTGCAGTGTCCTACCTGTCAATGAATACTTCAATTTCAACCACAACAATACAAGAGCGCACAATAGATACAAACTCAAGGTAAACCTGATTGCAGGAAATATGACTTCAGCAACAGAATGGTCTATGTCTGTAATACTCTACCTGACTCTATGGTTTCTTCCCCAAACCCAAAAACTTTAACCTTAGACTGTCTACTATTGACCTCACCCTTTTCCTAAGAGGGTCTGCAAGGGGCGTGCATAAGTGCACTGACGTGCCTACCATTCCTGTCCTAATGTTTCTTTTTATTTGTATCCATGTCATGTATTCATAACCATATTAATAACTGATACCTGTTATCTAATACTTGTTTGACAAAATAAATAAACAAATAAATAAATAAGCATATTCCAGAACTATAATTTATTGAGCTGGGCTATAATAACAAAATCCTCCAAGTCCTATTGCTTTTCTCCTCCTCTTCCTCTTGTATTTCAATAAATCATGGAGGATTAATCCTGAATCTCTTCTTCCTCCCAGAAGTTAAGGAATGTTTCTGTTTTCTTTGTTTACATAAGAATTATTTACTTCAAGGCCATCTCCCTGGCTCTCTACACATGCTGCCTGCTGCCTCCTTGGTCAGGGGGGAGAGGGAGTACAGGTAATCCTCAACTTACAAGCACAATTGAGCCCAAAATGTCTCTTGCCAAGTGAGATATTTGTTAAGTGAGTTTTGCCCCTTTTAACTCTTTTCTTGCCGTAGTTGTTAAGTGAATCATTGCAGTTCTTAAGTTAGTGGCATAATTGTTAAGTGAATCTAGATTCTCCATTGACTTTGCTTGTCAGAAGATCGCAAAAAAGTGATCACATAACCCCAAGACACTGCAACCATAAATATGAGTCAGTTGCCAAGGATCTGAATTTTGATCATATGACTTCGGGGATGCTGCAATGGTCATGAAAAATGGCCAAAAGTCACTTTTTTTCAGTGCTGTTGTAATTTTGAACTGTCACTAAATGAACTGTTGTTAGTCGAGGATTTCCTGTAGTAACATAGGAATGGGTTTCTGACCTCAAGTATGTGGGATCCTAAGCACTTGGAGAGAAACCCAGTTAGTTCAATTGCAGGTTGCTAGGACCATTGGTGAAGACATTTGTATGGATTAGAACTGGCTAGGTCAAGGATGTTATGAAAAAACAAATGGAATTAGTAAAGCAGAAGTGAGAAATCATTTGTTTAGATACTATATTTACTACTTTTTAGGAGACTTAGGTGCATGGAGAGGGGGAGAAAGTGGAGAAGGAGTTGTAAAGGAGGAGTTGTCATGTACAGGAGGCCCTGGAAAAAAATGTTGCTTTCTTATGTTGCTTTTGAAGAGATTCGATAGTTTGGCTCTTGGTTTGATTGTAACTGAGCTAAATCTATTAAAAGTTTACATTATACTTTTGTGTTTCTGATCACATTCATAAGAAAGTGTGGTACTGATTCTCACCAATTATGGTTAAGGTTTGTAGGGTGCAAAAAATAGAAAATAGAAACTATATACTGTACATCTGTGGAACCCAAGGTAACTCCACTGACCTCAAGAAAGAGAAGTAAACCATTGTAAACTTTATAAAAATGCTTCTTGGAGTTGTATAATGTATAATGACAGTCCCACAGATATGGAGAATCAATGAACTAATGTGAAATTATTTCATAATACTTTTTTCACAATACAATTGAAAAATATCTGAATAGAAGATACTTCGTATGATTTTTGTGAATATCTAGTATTTCTTCAGCCCCATGATCAGTGTTATTGTAAATGTAGTACTGGAGTGTGATGCTTTAATGGCTACTCATTGGATATGGAACCCATGGCATGCATTAGATATATGTTTCTTCTTTTTTCCCTTGTGTTTGAGATTTCTTAAATTTCATTGATTTTTTATCTGAGTTTTATAAATATTTTATTCATGTGTGTTATATTAACATTTATATATTTCTTTTGAAAAGTGTGAATAATACTATATAGCCATTTATTTAGCACTAGGTATACAGAACTGTCACTTTCAATAAAAGAATTCTTTCTTCAAAAATATGTCCTTCCCACTTTAGTATTTTCTAGAATATATTTTCACTCCCATTTTTAATCCAGTACTACTTTCTTTAAAATAAACTTCCTTTATTTAATCCTGAAGCTGCTTGTCATCTGGCCTAATAAATATGTATAAGACTTGGCTGCAAAGAAGAGAGCAAAACAAGCAGGAAAGAAAGTGATTGTCTGCCATTTTACATCCTCTGTGAGAAGTTGGGATGTGTTTGTCTGTGCAGTGTTCATTGGCCAAACAAAATTTAGGAAAAACAAAATATTCCAATAATTGAGGGACAAAATTTTATTACAAACTTCCTAGAAATACTATGTTGCAAAATGATTGAAAAGAATGTAGAAGTTATAAAATCTTGTGGGAGATGATGGAAATGTCAGAGAATATCTTGGATGCACCAACAAAAAGAATAAAGTATTTTCTACCTAAAAGCCAGAAGATTCAATTACAATTTTTCCTTGGTATTCTTTAGATGATGGTATAAGTTTTAGAATTGGTAAACAATTTGTAATTCTAGGAAATATAGTCCGACATATTAAGAGAGTATTAGTCTGGGAAAGGCTACTGATCAGAAATGAAAACTGATTACAAATCAGTTTGTTCATTTTTTAGCTTTTTCCCAAAGCCAGATAATAGCCTACTATGCTACACCACCACTGACTTGCTAACAGAAAATAACATCTCGGAAAAGGTACAGGGCAAACAATACAGATCTGTTTAAAATAAAATATTTTATCTCAGACATTGCAAAAATACAGTGGATATGTAAAATATGTGTAATGCTTGTGGGTTTTTTTTTTAAACTTCTCCCTTTAAAACTACGGGGGGGGGAGCTTGCATACATTGCATAATTAACCCTCGCTCTTGCTAAAAATGTCAATTTGACAAAAAGATGTGAATAGATTTTCTGTAATATGATATACAACATATATAAATATTGTTCTCATATCTGCACTTTTATCATTTTAGAATATTTTGTTCTATCAGGTTCTCCTGATTTTTTTTTGTTTGTTTGAAAATTCACATTCTTTATTATTTATGATCCATGTAATAGTCTTTCCTAAATCATAGTTGCTAATAGATGGGTCGATGAACAGTGACTTCCATTCTAGTAAGAAAAGATTTTAGAATATGAAGTAGGTTATCAGCCAAAGACATATCTATGTCGTATGCAACATTCCCTGCCAACGGTTAGGACAATAATAGTTCACTGTGGCACATTTTGATAAGTATGCTATAAGACAGTGGTGGCTTACGTTTTTGGGCTCCCATGCTGAAAATTGTGTGTGCGCTCACATGCACCCAGAAGGCAATGCCCCCTACGCATGTGTGCATGACCCACCACATGTGCCACGCATCTCTGTGTATGTGTGCGATCCCTGCATGTGTGCCAGATGCTTGACAATTAGCTGTCAGGTGGGCCGTGCACATGTATGTGCATGCGCAGTGGGGCTTTTCTGGGCGACCTCTCGCATGCTGGCAGAAGTGCCTCTGCGTGCCACAAGTTCGCCATCACAGCAATAGGGTCAAATAAAGCCCAATATATTAATTCAATGCAGGGAAAGAACTTATCTAGAAATTACCTTTTAAAACAATATACTGTTGACTGCATCTGACCATCTAGGAGATACAGTAGCATTAATATTCAAACACATTTTAGAATATAGCAGTGTACCATACTGACTCAGGGTATTAAAGAGTGTCAAAATATCTATAACTGGCAAAAATGTAAGGATGATGATGATGATGACATTCAATCAAGTCCAACTCTTGGCAGTTATATGGGCTAGGCCTCTCTACATCTTTCAATCTTGCAATATTTCTTTTTCATGCTCTGGCTGCAGTCAGCTTTGATGGTGTCTAGCCATCATGTTCTTTGATGACCTGGTTTCCTTTTACCACGAACTATTCCAAATATAATTGCTTTCTCCAGTGAATTCCTCTGCATGACTTGACCAAAGCAAGTGAGATGCAGCTTCTTAATTTTGCCTTCTAGTCATGTCTAATGTTATGCACTCCAGTATTTTCTTGTTTTCTGTCCAAGGAATACGCAGAAGTCTTCTCCAGCACCACAGTTCAAACAAGTAAATTTTCCTCCTGTCTTGCTTTTTTAAGGTCCAATTTTCACAACTATAGGTGGCTACACCAATGGTGCTTTTCACTTTGTTTTTCCTTGAACAGCCAAGCTAGTCCACTTGTAATTCCCCAGACTTCATTTTCCCCTCAGAGCCCAACTAACAAATCTCCAGGCCAGGCCCTTCTAGTCTTACCACCTCCCCAGTTTTGCAAATGGCACAAAGAGACAAACTTGGTTCTCATGGTCACAAAACCTACTGGGATATGAGTAGGTGTTCAAGGAAAAACAAAGTCCAGTTGCCTTTTGAAAAAGCACGTTGGGCCAACCATGGTCTGGATGACTGACAATCTCCATAGACATAGGTAGCTGTGGAAAACACAATAGAGTGAACTAACCTACATTTAACTGCCAAGCTGATGTCTTTGCTTTTCTGTACTTGGCTCATGTTCATCATTGCTGTCCAACCCAGTGCAATCTCACATTTTATTTCTGTGCAGGATGCAATATCATCAATTAAAACATCTTTTGGTATATAGATATGAGCAAGCAACCATACTCGCTTCAGAACTTCCTTCAATAGTAATAGTACAAAATTTATCATGTTATTTTTTTAAAAAGATATCCATAATAATAATGAATATAATGCAATAGATATTCAAGAGAAAGGCATGGAATTGGTCTAATACATAAACATTGATCAGATATCATCTTCTGTCATTATTTCACATGTTACTTTATTCCAACTAATTATAAATATATTATTTTGAAGTATATGTCAACAGAAAACTATTAGAATGATTATCACAATAGTTGTTGCATGTTAAAAGCTGTAAAGTAACAGCTGGGTGTGGAATATTGAAAGTACACCAGACAGTTTAAGAAGAAAGAAGGGCATTGGAAATCAGTGAAGAAGATGCACTGATGCACCATCAAGACATACTGGTATTGGTGTATTGGAGAAACCAAACTGGCCTGCAAGAAAGAGCAAATGAAGAATAGAAAAGAGACATGGCAAGGCAAAGTATTACATGTTCAGCACACACACACACACACAGAGAGAGAGACACACATGCCTACAGAGTGAGGGGGGAGGGAGGGGGAGAGGGAGAGAGCGCAGTTATCAAGACCTGACCATGGCAAAGAGGAGGAAAGCTGGAGACAGGCATAAGACCAAAGACCAAGCCTGAAGAACAAATGCATACAAACCCAGAATTAAGCTGGCAACAGACAGCAGATGCCACCTCTTCAAAAAAGCTGAAGAAACAATGGACCACCTAGTTAGCTCTTGCAAGAAAGTCACCTAGACTGACTATAAGCAACAGCATGACAAAGTATCAATAAGCGTCATTTTTGAATCTGCAAGATATATACCATTTGCTTGCAAACAAGAACTGATGAGACAAGCTAAAGTGCTCTGAGATTTTAAAATTCAAACAGATAAGCACCTGCCAATAACACCCTAGATTTAACAATTGTTAATAAGAAAGACAAAAAAGTCTGGATAGTGAACATAGCAGTACCTGGAGACAGCAGAGTATCGAAGAACTGGAGAAAATCACAAAATACAAAGACCTGCAAATATAAGTAGAATATGTCTGGCAAAAGAAAGCAAAGGTAGTATCTAATAGTGATAGGCACTTGGGAAGGGGTGGGATTCAACTGGTGTTACTACTGGTTCGGTGACTACGTTTTGCACAAAACTCATCAAACAATTGAAATGTTTCTTGGGGCATGTGAAAATATTCACATAAATCAACTTTCCATTTTAAGTTATTCTTCATATGAACTATTCATAATCTGAGTTAATTGCTTCCCAAATTTTTTTTTAATGTATGCCAGAGGAACAGTTTATTTTAATATGAAGTATTAAACATGTTGCAGATTACTATTTTGTCATGAATTCACTGTTAGTCTATCTCATTGACTGATAATCTATTTTTATTTAGAGAATTCATGTACAATAATAAATGATACAAAAAAAGCAGATTTAGTATGAAAGGGGAATAAATAACAAACACCTGTCAATTCATTTTTAAAAGCTAGCCTGCATTAGGCTTTTACTTAACAATGGCCATTGGATTTGGCCATTTCTAGTTCATAAGTAAGATTGGGACAGATCTGAACAAATTTTCCCTTTATTTAATGTATGAAATAGTGTGCTTTTTAAGAGTTTTTTGACAGAACTGTACTGGAATAGGACATAAATATACTGCATTATATGAAGCATGTGTCTTCAGAGTAATCCTTATGATCTGATTCCCTTGTTACCTTCTTATAATTCTGAAGGATTTCTAGAGAACTTTTTATTTATCTTTTAAATTTCTTCACGCTTATTTCACTGTTCTATCACAGTGACCTGATTCATGCAAGCTAAGCAATAAAGTGGGTTTTGTCTTAGTTTTTATGAACTTACACTTTATGGATTGCAGAACCTACACAACTTGAGTTTTTGAATTTTATTTAATCAACTATTGTTGTGATTTTATTACATCCATCATTATGTGTAAATCCAATCAATCGTTTGTGAACTCTCTTTGCTTCTTCGGCTTGGCTTAGCAACTGGTTCAATTCATTTTTCCAGTCAGTTTCACTAAATTCCTGAAGGGCAGTACAATTCCTTATGACCACTTGTTGCATTTTCATAAAAACTCTCAACACATTTCTTTGTAATTTTTATGGTGTTCGTCCCATAGGGACTTTTCATTGAAAATGTAGCCATATTCTTTGCTCTAGCAGTAATTTTTACGATATTTTTTTAACAAAATCATATTTCTAAAGCAGCATCGGCAGGGGTGGGATTCTACCAGTTCTGTCCGGTTCTATAGAACCCCTTGTTAACTTTCTAAGCAGTTCTTACTGTGGTTAGAAGCAATCTCCATTTGTTTTTTTCCACCCTTGTTACATTCTTGGCAGACAGCTTGGACTTGATGTTTCCCGAGCTTGTGAGGCTTGGCTTTCTTAAATGGGAAGAGTTGTTTTCAGATTTTTACACTGCTATTGGGAGGAAATATTTCCCTGGACAATCAGCACTTTGAAGAAATAGTTGAATAATGGATCAAAGCTTTTAGTGACAGGGAACCAAGATGAATGACATTCAGCAAGGCTTCTTGGCTAGCTAGAAGGATTGACATTGAGTTTACATACCCTTTCTGAGTTTTGGTCTAAAACTGGTTTTTGGTGAAGCTTAATCCTGTGCTTGGTGAAGTTTAATCCTGTGGTTATTGATGGGATAATTTTCTCTATTTAGCTTCAACAAGCAACAACTACTGTTGTGATTTAATTATTTGTATTGTGTTTGAATTTTTCTTGCTTCATGGTTTCTTTTTCTATTTGGGGAGGGGGTCTTCCTTCACTTCTTTAATACTATCTGGCACTGTCCTTTTGGGGTATACTTCCAAGAGGCAGGATGCAAGCTTGGCACTGAATTTTTTTACTGCTTTTCTGTGGGGCATGTGACCTTTCCTTAAATCTGGGTGATTTCCTTAGGATATCTTGTGAGGTGAGTGAGACCTGCTGGTATTTTTAAATGGTGCAAATGGATTTAAGGATTACTTTTCCTGGGTATGTTTTTTCTGGAGAGCTTAAATGACCTCTGCTAAAGGGCTTCACTTTATGAGCAAGAGTTGGCTGTTTAACAATTATTACTGCATTTTAAATATTTTCATTCCTCAAGGTGCTCTAGTACCCTGTCTGACTTGCAGGTATTTTTAATCTAATGATTGGTATTTAGGGAAGCTTTTTGCAAGCAAAGAAGCTTTTTGTATTTTTGTACAGGTAATCCTTGATTTAAAACAGTTCATTTAGTAACCATTCAAAGTTATAATGGCACTGAAAAAAGTGACATGACCATTTTTCACACTTGTGACCATTGCAGCATAACTGCAACTGTTGTTCTTGGTTCTGATCTGGTTCAATAGCTTGTGATCCAATGTAAGAAGGATGTTGAGGAACAAAGAGTGAAAGGATGCAGAAATATTCATCCAAAATTGAAGGTTGGGCTCCTGGGGAGAAGGAGCATCTTTGGGACTGAAACTCATGTACTGTAGATAAAATAAGAAGCATCAGTTGGGTCTAGAAAGGGTCACCAATCTGAAATGTTAAAGGCTGCATGATTCTGCAGCCCTCAGTAGGGTGGTTTCTTCTTTCTTTCTTTCTTTCTTTCTTTCTTTCTTTCTTTCTTTCTTTCTTTC
>BLBF01000031.1:14587966-14615136 GCA_015471245.1 Laticauda colubrina | reverse complement strand
TTCCTTCCTTCCTTCCTTCCTTCCTTCCTTCCTTCCTTCCTTCCTTCCTTCCTTCCGGCCATTGCCTTTCTTCTGGGTTGTTCTCATTCTATGATCCTGTAGAACTGGGGTTGCTCTGAGCATCTGCTTGTTTCTAAGCTGCCTCATTTATTTCTGTTGATTGCATGTATTTTTTAAGACCCTGCACAAAGATTAAAAAGCACAGTCCCTGCCTGCAGGCTTATTATTCTCTGACAGGCAGAGTACAATAGAACAGGAACAAAATGGGAGAATCCCATCCCTGGGTGTGTGTGTATGTGTGTGTCTCAGGTGGGCTTCCTAGCTTTAGAAGGAGGAAGGGAAGGAGAAAGGGGCAGAAAGAGAGAGAGGGAGGGGGAGAGAGAAAGAGAGTGGGATACAGAAAGAGAGAGAGAAAGAGGGAAAGAGAGAGAGGGGAGAGAGAAAGTGAGAGAGAAAGAGAAAAGGAAGATACATGAAAGAAAAGAAAAGGGAAAGAAAGAAAAAGAGAGAGAAAAGAAGTAAAAGGAAGAAAGGGGGATGGAAGGAAGGGGCAGAAAGAAAGGGGAAGGAAGGAAGGAAGGAAGGAAGGAAGAAAGAAAGAAAGAAAGAAAGAAAGAAAGAAAGAAAGAAAAAAAGAAAGAGGGAGAGAGGAGAAAGTAAATGGAATATATGGATGGGTAGATAAATACATGGAAGGAGGGAGGGAGGGAGGGAGAGAGGAAAAGGAGAGGAAGGAAGGACATAAACCCTGGCTTCAGAAGACTTTAAAACAGCATAGCAATCTAGGGCTGGCCTGCAAGGGATCTCGGAGGTCATCTAGTCCAACCCCCTGCTCCAGGAGGAGATCCTTACAGAATCAAAGAATAGCAGGGTTAGAAGGGTGTGTGTGTGTGTGTGTGTGTGGCTGTCAAAATACCAAAAACAGGCCAAATAGCTCTGTAGAGGTTAGTCGTAAATTAGAACGCTTGCTACACAACTGGCCATTAAGCAAGGACCTAGTCATTAAGTGAGGACCACTTACATTTGGTTTTCCAGTCACATGGCCACCTGCCCAGGCATTGCCCTGCCCTCTCCAGGGCTCCTCAGACCTTGGAAATTGGCAAAAAATACTTGCTAAGCAATTGGCCATTAAGTGAAGACCTGGTCATTTAGTGAGGACGACTTACATTTGGTTTGCCAGTCACATGGCCACCTGGCCACGCCCACCCCAGTCACATGACCATCAAGCCACACCCACAAATTAGGTCGCACCCACAGAACTGGTTGTTCAGAAACTTGAATCCCACCCCTGACCATCGGCAACATCTGTGAAATTTGACTTGATCCACTTTGTCCCATTCTAGTTTGCCTGAACATATCATTCTATTATTTTGAAAAACCTTTACATTTTTTTCATAGCAGTTGGTTTTTTTTCCCCTCCGGTGTTACTCCTGGTTCCTGAACATAAATTTAACTTCCAGAGAAACTCAATTTGAGCCATTTCTAGAACTCCCCCCCTCCTTATTTATTTAAAATGTATGTTGCACATTCCCCTAATAGTTTTGGGCAGTTTAAACAAAATAAAAATCATGAAGCCACATTATATGAAAACATAAAATGCTTAGGCAAAATGATACATTTTGAGAAATCTTTGTTGAAGTAGGGTAATGAGGGAAAATCTTAACTTGCAGGACTATTTGTTCTACAAAATGGAACTTCCACAATAAAATTATAATTAGCTTTCATTGTTAAGTATATTTAGATTACCAACAAGACATATCCAACACGTTTTCCTCCTCCTATTTTCCCCATAACAACCACCCTCTGAGTTGAGTTGGGTTGAAAAAGAGTGACTGGCCCAAGGTCACTGAGCTGCTTTTCATACCTAAAATTCAATTAGAACTTATTGTTTGTCTCCTGCTTTCTAGCTTAGTGCCTTAACCTGTAAACCAAATTGGATGCTTCAGGGAAAAAAACATTTGAGGCAGCATAGCACTCAGTGTATAAGAATTGAAAAAAAAAATTAAAAACTAGAGTTACCCATAAGAAGAGAGAAGATTGTTTTCTTATCAGTGCAAAGGGGAGCCCGGGTTATGCAATGAGGATTATTCCCAGACTGATGTACATTGGGTGACTTCCAAAATCCCAAACATAGCATAGGATTTTATAGGTTCACGATACAAAGTATGCATGGTTTTAAACAACTTTCTACTTTAACAACCACTATTTACAGTACATAATAATTCACCTAAAGCCCCGGTCCCACTGCACTTATGGATGCAAAGAGGATTTAAACGTTAAAAAAAGCTTGCCATCTGTTGGAAAACGCTAGGCATCCGTTGTGTACTCACTGCATACATATTTCATGCACTCTATCCCTCGAGCATCCGTCCACTGAGATTTCATCCGCGCAAGAAGTTTTGAGTTGCACAAAACTTTGTGAGCGGATGAACTTTCCACCGCGTACGATGTACATCCGCAACATATACGGGCAACAAACGTTCTATGTCCATTATCATCCGTTAAACGTCCGCTGTATCCTCTCTGCATCCTCTGGCCATCCCCTAAACTCACATCTGCTGCAGCTGAAAACGGAAAGAGGGAGGAAACAAAAGGTACACGGAACGTCTACACAGCGTTAGTACCACGGAAATAGAAAGGATATAAGCGTATGCATCTCGTATATAAAGGATTAAAACGGACAAAATATTTCTTTCTAGGATGTATCACGGATATTTAGGATGTCTGCAGTATGTCTATAGTATGTAGAAGGACACCTAGCGGACTACCAATATTTCCTACAAAAAGGGGGAGAAAATCATCTGGATCTCAGTATGAGTCCAGCTGCCATGGTGTACAGACCTCTTCACCCTTGGTCTTGGTCTTCCACTTCATCAATTGTTCTCCACCATGGATCATGACACAGTCTGTATGATAGCTGTGCTCATTCATCACCAGAACCAAACCCTGTTCAGACTGTTTCACCTTTTATACAGAAGGAGAAGAAGGACGTCCAAGAGCTGTGTGGATCTGAGGGTGGATCGTGAGAAGAATGGAGTTTGGACTGTATGACCAGTTGATGGTGGAGCTGAGGAATGAAGACCCTCGTGCATTCCATCACTTCATGAGGATGCCACGAGCCATGTTTGACGAACTTGTAGAGCATCTGAGACCCAGGTTGACCAAGCCTAGCACCAACTTCCATCCCAACCTGGACCCTGGACTGAAGGTGACACTGACTCTGCGGCACCTGGCCTCTGGAACCACATACAGAAACATGCAGTATGCCTGGAGGGTGCCACACAACAGCATCAGCAAGGTGGTCAGAGAAGTGGTACAGGCCATCATTGAAGAACACGTGGAGGAGCTCCTCAAGTGCCCCACCACTGAACAAGGCTGGAGAAAACTTGCAGAAGAGTGGTACCAGAGGTGGAACTTTCCCCACACCGTTGGAGCCATAGATGGCAAGCACGTGGCCTGCAAAGCTCCAGCCAACTCAGGGTCCACTTATTACAACTATAAGGGCTTCTTCAGTATCATCCTCTTTTCCATGGTTGATGCTGACTACAAGTTCATCTACATCGATGCTTCAGACAATGGGTCAGCTTCAGATAGCCAGGTAAACAATGCAAGTGACCTCAAGGATGGGCTGGAATGCAACCTCATCATGGGTGATGATCATTCCAGATCCAGACCCCCTACCCAATGACACACAAGATGTGCCCGACTTCAGCATTGGTGATGACACCTTCTCCCTCAGAACCTACCTCATGAAGCCATACACTTCAAGATATCTCACCCATAAAGAGAAGATCTTCAACTACAGGCTGTCCAGGGCAAGACGGGTGGTGGAGAACGCCTTTGGCATCCTGGCCAACAGGTTCCAGATACTTCTCACCACCATGCAGCATGCGCCACAGACTGTGAGGAGCATCATGGAAGCTTGCTGCATCCTGCACAATCTCATGCACACCCGCTGCCCAGTATTGCAGAAGGACTTGTCAACCATCAACAAAGGAATGGGGGCATGGAGCCTGGTGAATGGAGGCAAGGACGAAACCTGATAGACACTGTGGATGGACAAGGCCCCAACAGAGCTTCACATGAAGGGAAGAAGTAGCGCAACCTACTGAGACACTGGTGCAACTCCCCAGGTGGAGCAGTGGAGTGGCAAGACAGGATGATAGGTTGTTAATGGATGCTTCCTTGAGCCTGTCTCATAGCACTGATGAGATTGTGCCATGTATGCTGAGTGGTCCTACAATGAATAGGTTATTAATAAAGAGCTTTGTTTATTTTGAAATGTGTTGATCAATGAATAAATTGTTATTGATAATAAAGGTCCATATGTGTGACAGCTGGGATGGTGGACCATACAGTCTCACTATGCTTGTACTGGAGGTTTATCTATCCCACAACTATCCTTATCTATCCCACAAGCATGCAAAGGCTTAACCATTTTTTCAAAGTTTTCACCAACACTTTATTAAGTAAAAAAAATGAACCAAGTGTCTTAAGCAAAGATAACCTTTATTAACTTTCTTAGGTAAACTTTATGACTTTATTAAAAAAGCAAAATGAACCAAGTAAATTGTTTTAAGCAAAGATAAACTTAACAAGTTAACAACTCAGTCTCTGACACTATTCTCAGTTACTCTGAGTCATGTCCATGGTCTCAGATGTTAAGCGGGCAGGGACTGTGGAGGTGGCTGTGGCTTGAGTGCTGGTCTGAGGCACCATTGGGGTGCTTGGCCCCAAGGGCACAACAGGGGATGGTGTGTTCAGGAAGCTGTCCGAGAGCTGACTCAGTCCCATGAGGTTGAGAGGCCCCTCATCAAGGACTTGAGATGTCAGGCCCAATACTGATGACAGATTGTCCGTTGACAGGCTTGACTGTGGGGTGGAGGAAGGAGGAGTATTGTGGGGCTGTCTGGTCTGCAGTTGGGTGAGGAGTGGCGTCTGTGGCGTGCGATGAACCTGGGCCTGGACTGGGAAGGTCTGTTTTTGCTGTGGGAAGTCCTGGTAGTCATAGCCTTGGTAGGTGATGGACTGTTAAAAGCCGTGGAAGGGCTGTGACATCACCTGGGGTGGAGGAGCAGACCTGGACTGGGTAGGAGCAGCTTCAGCTGGGCCTTGAGGGTTGTGCAGAAGTGCTGTGATCTTCTGCTTCATCACCTGGTACTGGGCCTCGGGCAGGTCCCTCAGGGTCTGGCTCATGTAGGTGATGAAGGTGTTCCGGCCCGAGGATGCTCTGTCCAAGTGGACCAGCTGAGAGAGAAGTTCTGTGCTGGTCTTCATTGTGTCCCTGATCTCCAACAGCACACTGTGGTTCTGGCCTTCCAGTCTGCCTCTCTGCCTGCATCCTCTGGAGCTGGGGGTGGGGGTTGGTTGGCCTCTGGTGGCTGCTGCTTCTTCCTCCATTTGTGACAGTACGGCGTCATCCCCCACGGCATCCTCCAAGTCTGCCAGTATAGGGAGTGCAGCTGTCGGGGGGGTCTCTGCCGTGGGGCCCTCTGAAGACACCTGCCTGGACAGGGTAGCTGGCTCCTGGCTTGAAGAGGACTGGCTGTCTGTGGGCTCTCTGAGGGAGAGGGGTGTCAAAGGGGCTGCTCCTCTGTGGCGGATCTCACCCTCCAGGAAACTGCACTTGGCCATTACATACATCTCCCAGTCAGTGAGCTTGACAGCGGCCTGCCCGGATTTCTTGAGGTGTAGCTTGCCATACCAGGTATGCATGTGCTTCCACCATCCCAGGAGTACTTTGCAGTATATCCCAGGCTCTTTGCCTTGTCTCTCCAAGCTGCCTGCTTCTTCTTGGTGTCGCGATAGAGTCTGTGGCCCTTTCTCCAGAGGTACTCATTCTCCCTCAGCCATTCCAGCACCTCATCCTCATGATCCTCGGAAATGGTGTACTGTTTCCTCTCTCCCTTCTCCTTCCCTTGCCTCTTCCTCCCTCTGGCAGGGGCTTCAGCAGCAGGGCCTTCAGGGCCTTCAGCAGCAGGGCCTTCAGGGCCTTCAGCAGCAGGGCCTTCAGGGCCTTCAGCAGCAGGGCTTTGAGGGCCTTGGGGCTGGCCCACCATAGCAGCAGCAGCAGCAGGTTCAGAGTCAGTGCCAGGGGGTGGGATGCTGGTGCTGGCCTTCTTGCCAGGGCTGGAACAAGTAGGCACCGGCTTCCTCTTCTTGCCTGACTGACAAACCATGGTGTTCCTGCTAGATGTATGTGGCAGCACGTCTTTCCCCTGTATGCTGACTGCATGCGTGCTGCATCCTTTTATATCAGCGGAGCTGACGCAATTCATACTCCCCGCATGCGCAGTTAACGCTTTGCATCCGATATACATCCGCGCGGCATCCGCTTTATTTCCTATAGGCGTCCGTGATGCATCCGCTTCATCCGCTATGTATCCGCCCCTTCTGCTATGCGTCCACTTCGCAATTCTCCCTCGGAACCCCTTCGGAGTTGTCATCTGCTTCCATCCACTGTCATCCACTAGGCTTCCTATGAACATCCGTTTAACATCCCCACTATATACTAACCATGTCCATTTTTTTCAGTTCTATTATGCAAATTTTCACCACTTTTTGGAGCGGATGACAACGGATGGAGCCACCCCCGAAATTTTGCTCGTCCGCAGTGTCCTTTATGCATATGTTTTGCATCCGTCGGCCAGTGGGACCTAGCCTTAACATGCAGATTCTGTGGTGGCTGATCTCTGTTGTACTAGATATGTAAATAATTTTCTTCTAATTATCACAGATGCAGGTATTACCCCCTCTTAATGATGAATTTAGGTATATTGTACTTTTAGGTTAATTTTTAATCCTCATACAATCATTAAGAATGTTTTCTGGACAATTCCCTGTACACAACGATTTTATATATGCCTATAGCCTACCCTTTGCAGTCTGGAGACATGAACAAGTTTTCAAGATATCCATTCCTGATTTCCTAAACATATAGTTGGAGAAATATAGGTGGATATAATTTAAAGTTTACTGACAGTTAATCCATTTTTGAGACTTCTTGGTGTCTTCATATAAACAGTAAATAACAGAGAAAACTGAATCCTGTGGGACTACCTAGAATCCAGTTTGATCCATTAATCTTCATGGGTATACTTACTTAAGTTAGTTTTTAACTCTGCAGAAGGTATTTGTTGCATTTGTTCATCCTTGCCAAGAAGTGGCAAGAGCAATAACTAGAATTATTGCTTCCACTCCACAATTCGGAACAAGATATACATTTGTAAAAGTAGTGACATCTTTTATCTTTCACACAAGGCCACTGGATAAGATCATCCAATACCATGGATGAGGTATTAGCAGCATACTGATGAAACTATATCTCTGAGGAGTGACACTAATGTTGCTGTTTCTACCCTCCCTTAGTACCTGGAAGCTGTAGAAGTCTAGATGGAGTACAACAGGCTTCAACTGAAACCTGAAAAGACTGAGACACGATGGGTGCATGGAGCCTTGAGATCCACAAGCTTAACAACCTTAGTTCTGGATTGGGGGGGGGGGGTTTCCTTGCCCTAGATAGACCCTGTGTGCATTTTGGGAAAGAATCAGTTGTTACACTGGTTGAATCCCACCCCTGCCTGTTACTCTGACTGAAGTGCATTCTGGAGAACAGTTTTTGCTGCCATAGCTCCCACTTTGGAACATTATGCCCCTTGAAGTGAGATTTGTCCTCACCCTCTTGATCTTCCAAAACCTGGCTCTTCTGACTTGGAGCCCCAATGAGGGTATCAGATTCTGAAGATGGTTAGGAGACTAAGAAGAAAATCCCACATCCACCCCATTTAGATATTGTTTTTTTTCTTCTTATCTAGGTTTTTTTGTTAATTTTTAATTGTTTAATGTTTTCAACTTGCTAATTGTTTTATAATGTTTTATGATGTTGTAAGTCAGCCATTGTTACATGACAGTGAGATGAGTGACATATGAATTTAATAAATAAATAAAAATTCTACTGTAAGGAGTTGAAATGAAAAGTTGAATATCTATATACTTCAGTTACATCACTTTTGAAACAAAGTTTGTACTGATCTTGCATCAAGTATCCAGCTAAAACAAGTGGTCCCCTGCCAAAACTCTGATACATATCAGGTTTCTCTTTTATTCAAAGAACACAGATGGTGCAGGTAGTCCTTGACTCATGACCATTTGTTCAGCAACTGTTCAAAATTACAACAGTTCTGAATGAGGAGACTTATGACCTGAGCCCAAAGCCATGACTATTGTAATCCCTCAGCAGTCACACAAGTTTGATCACCTGGCATTTACAAGGGGTGTTGCAACTCCTTCCACCTGTCTCCTGTATCTTCCTCTCCCATCTACGGTATGTCCTTTAATGCCTGGGAAGGCAGGGCAGTGAGTGTGGCTGGATTGGAACATCCTAACATTTGGGCTTCATGAAGAGAAAGGAACTGCTTTACTTCATTAGAATCTCCTGGTCATTTGGAGCTTTCCTTTGGAGTTCCTGGCAGAGCCAGGTACTTTGCACCCTGCTTTGGAGGCTTCCTGGGAGTTTAGACCTTGTGGAAGTGGCTGCTTCCTGCCCCACTGTGGAAGCTTTCCAGGTATTCTGTGCTTCCTGGGCAAGGTGTCTTTTCACTGCGCGGAAAAACAACAGAGGAAGAGGAAAACTATACCAAGTCAGACATATAATTTCAAAACAACTAACTGTTCTTCATACATGTACATGCTATTTGATTTATTTACCATGTCTGTTGGTGATTTCAGGAGACACTATAGATTGCTATAAAAAAAGAGTTAGGAACTATTGATCTCGAGTAATGCATTACAATGGACTTAATTTTCTGCATTAGGTGATCAAATTTTTAAAATTTGTCTTCAGAGGCTGATGAACAAAGAAGTCACTGTACTTTCTTATTTCTCTTTGGCACTGAGTGATGATTTGGACTATCAGTATGATAATATTGCTTTGAGATTTCTTAATGGGAAGCAGTAATACAGATAAATAAAAAATAATATATTCTTGGCTCTGTCAGAGAACTCTACTAAGTTCTTGGTATTTAAAGAACTGAGCAGTATGAAATAGCGTGATCCACAAATTGAAGCTCAGGTGGCAAAATATGAGGATAATATCATCTTGCAGATGAATTTGTTTGATGATGGCATCCAAAAAAGATGACTCCAAAAGCAAGGATAACTTATAAATCATTTTCCAAGACTATTGTTAAATGAATATTCATAAGTTGAGGATTACCTGTACAGGGTCTTAATGAATGCATGACTCAATTAACAACCATGTTATTCACGTAGTGATTCAGTAATTTTATTAATAACCACAATAAAATTGGATCCAATCATCTGATGATTCACTTTATGACTGTACCAAGCTATGATGGAAATTTGAAAACTCAAAGTCTACTTGTATTCTAATCTACAATTCTCAGTTTTCAAAAGATAGTAAACCATAGGATTCATTTAGCGTTGGCTATGTTATTTGTTTTGACCAGATAGATTGCTGTCTTAGGAACCACCTGCCTTGGGAGGTCCTTTGGGAAACACCTATGATTTGAATAAATTACAACATGTTTTTTTTAGAAGCTAAGCCAATAATTTTTAATTTAAATTTCTACAATTTTTAATTGCAAGAATTGCTTTTTAGAATGAGTTAGGCAGCATATAAAATAAATAAATCATTTATTGGTGATTAAAACTTTGTACAAGAAATTCAATATCAGAATTTAAAATTAACTGTATGACTGAACCAATAGGCTCCTATTGCTAACTAATTTTAACTTTGTGGTTTTTCTAACAACAAATTTACCAAAACATTATGTTTTGAATTAATCAGATTATTTTGCAAATGTTTGAAACAGATTGGTGTTGATAATCATATCCATACATGGTTACTGAAAAACAATACTGACAGAAAAAATGAAAGACTTCATGATAAAATGGATGCAAAGTTTCAAAGAACTGATCACAATTGATGGGTATCAATGAGGAAAGAATAACTTTTATTTCAAGGTATAATACAAGGGAAAGCTGATGTAAAATGTATTATAGATGGCATATATGTCTGTTGATGATTGCCAACATGAACAAAACATATAACAATACATGCTGAAAATGCCATAACAAGGTATAATATTCTGTTATGCAAAAAAAAACAAAAACCTGAAAAGTACTCTAAAAATACAACATATTAATATATTCAAAATATTCATGGAATTTTGAAAATAAAATTTAATTGAAAATTTATATTTTATTAGTAATGATAACTAAAAACATAAGTGAAAAGTATCACAATTTTTTAGATATATGTTGTCAACAGTAAAAATCAATTTAGCATAATTTTGGAAAACATAAACCTTGCTACTGATGCAAGATTGGGAAGCCAAAATTAGAGAATATATGGAACAATGGAGAAATTGAGTGCAAATATTCACAAAAACAAAAGTTCAGCCAAAATCAAGGAGAAATCGCTGTCTTTCATTTTATACAGCAAGGCAGACTAAGATATTTAGAATCTGATTTGAAGAAAAGAGAGAAATTGATTCAAAAAGAACTGAAATGATAAATATAAACATCACTAGGTTTTAGTGACAGGGGGGAGGGAAATGGTAGTGTATTTAGTATTGCATATATTGACCTTATACGTTTAAAAAAACATTCATTTTAAAACACATTTCTTCACTTTATATAGAATGAACCACTTGCTTAACACAGGGTTTGTTGACAGAACAACTTGAGGATGATCATGAATACACTTTAAATTAGTATGAGGAACACGTAATGAAATGGATAAGGGTAGTGTTTCCCCATGTGTTCAGCAAGAAAGCAACACACACAAAACAGAATCTATAGTTTCAATATACTAAGCTTAAGGCCCTGTCCCACAGCACTTACAGATGCAAAGAGGATGTAAAACGTTAAAAAAAAAGCTTGCCATCCATTGGAAAACACTATGCATCCATTGTGTACTCATTGCATACGGGTTTCATATGCTTTATCCGTCGAGCATCCATGCAAGAAGTTTTGAGCTGCACAAAACTTTGTGAACGGATGATCTTTCTGCCGTGTACGATGTACATCCGCGACATACGAGCAACAAATGTTCTATGTCCGTTTATCATCCATTAAATGTCTACTGTATCCTCTCTGCATCCTCTGGGCATTGTCGCAAGTCACATCTGCAGCTGAAAACGGAAAGAGGGAGGAAACAAAAGGTACATGGAACGTCTACACAGCGTTAGTAGCACGGAAATAGAAAGGATGCACAGTGAACGGTTTGCATCCAATATACATCTGCGCAGCATCCCCTTTCTTTCCTTTAGGCGTACGTGATGCATCCGCTTCATCCGCTATGCGTCCGCTTCGCAATTATCCCCCAGAACCCCTTTGGAGGTGTCATCCGCTTCCATCCGCTAGGCTTCCTATGAACATCCGTTTAACATCCCCACTACATACTACCCCCATCCGTTCTTTTCCGTTCTGTTTATGCAAATTTTCACCACTTTTTGGAGTGGATGACGATGGAGCCACCCCTGAAATTTTGCTTGTCTGCTGTGTCCTTTATGCATACGTTTTGCATCTGTCGGCCAGTGGGACCGGGCCTTAAAATATACTAAGCTTATACTAGAATGAGATACAAGTAATATAATATTAAGAATATTTAAGATATATATAAGACATGAGATTTGTATCATTGCAATATGCTAATTTGGTATGAGACAAATAAAAATAATCACCTATGGCAGTTTTAGTGGGGTTTTTTTGCTTTTTTTTGCTCTTATGAGATATTCTTGTTTTCAACAGAGTACATCTCTAAAACATATTGGAATAAATTCTCCCTCTTTCTCCATCTCTCTCTCTCAAATTTCTCAATATAGTAAAAATATGCAATATGTTCATTTATTTATTTTATTTTATTCATTTTATTTGGTTTGTCAATTGCTTACAAGATAATAGGTATAAGTAAAAACATAGTTATGAATACATGGATACATATAAGAAAAATAAAAGAAACAACAGGACAGGGACAGTAGGCATGTTGGTGCGCTTATGCACACCCCTACAGACCTCTTAGGAAAGGGGTGAGGTCAATAGTAGAAAGCCGAAGATTAAAGTTTTTGGGGTTTGAGCAAGAAACCACAGAGTCAGGTAGAGTATTCCAGACATTGACCACTCTGTTGCTGAAGTCGTAATTCCTGCAATCAAGTTTGGTGCAATTAACCTTGAGTTTGTATCTATTGTTTGCTCTTGTATTGTTATGGTTGAAGCTGAAGTATTCATTGACAGGTAGGACACTGCAATGTATGATTTTATACACTATACTTAGATAGGACTGAAGGCGGTGTAGTTCTAGGTTTTCTAGGTCTAGAATTTCAAGTCTGGTGGCATAAGGTATTCTGCAATGAGTAGAGGAATGGAGAACTCTTCTTGTGAGATATTTCTGGACTTTCTCAACTGTGTTAATATCAGATGCGTAATGTGGGTTCCAGATTGATGAGCTGTATTCGAGTATTGGTCTAGCAAATGTTTCGTATGCTCTAGTTAGCAGTGTAATATTACCAGAGAAAAAGCTACCTAAGATTAGGTTAACAACTCTTAATGCCTTTTTGGCTATGTAGTTACAGTGGGCTCTAGCACTTAAATCACTAGAGATGAGTACTCCAAGATCCTTGACAGAGTTTGGATCATCAACAAGGTCTTGACGATTCAGCTTGTATTTTATTTTCTGATCTTTTTTTGCCAATATGTAGGACAGAACATTTATTTGTTGAGATTTAAAGTTGCCATTTGATTGACCATTCTGATACATAGTCAGGGTCTTTTTGGAGGGTAGTAGTATTGTCTGTGGTGTTGAATGGCTTTACATCATCAGTGAAGAGAATGCAGTTGCTCTTGTTATGATCAAAGAGGTCATTTATGTAGAATATGAAGAGAGTTGGTCCAAGAACACTGCCTTGGGGGACACCACTGTTGACAGATACAGAATTTGATAGGATGCTCCCAATTTCGACCATTTGTTGTCTGTTTGACAGGAATGTTTCTATCCAGTTATGCAGGTGTCCAGAGATACCATAAGATTTTAGTTTTAGGAGGAGTTTGCCGTGTATCACTGAATCAAAGGCTTTATAGAAGTCTATGTAGATTGTGTCGATTGCTTTGCCTTGATTGAGTTGTGTAGTCCAGATGTTTTTGCAGTGTAAGAGTTGCAGATTGCAGGATAATTTTTTTCTGAAACCAAATTGTTTATTAGAGAGTAGGTTGCTTGTCTCTAAGTGGAGGAAAATGGATTGGTTAATAATTGATTCAATTACTGTACAGATGATGCTCCATAAAGAGATTGGTCTGTCATTTTCAAGTAGGCTGGGGTCTCCCTTTTTGAAGATGGGGATGACAGTAGCTTGTGACCATAGTTTTGGCAAGGACCTGGTCCTGAAAGATTTTTCGAAGATTATGCTTAGAGGTGCGGCTATAGCAGTGGATAGGTTTTTAGGAAGTAGGCACATATTCCGTCCAGTCCAATAGATAGAGATGGTTTTAGATTGCATAGTGCTTTTTCAACATTATCTTCTGTAAAATCAACCCGCATTAGATCATTGTAGTTGCCTGTGGTTCAACAAGGAAATACTGGGCATGATCCATTGCTGTTTACAAATACTGAGCCAAAGAATGTGTCAAAGAGGTTGGCTTTAATAGTGTCATCATTGCAGTCTTTACCATTAGGTCCTTTCAGGGGTGGGATGGACCTTGAGTCTTTTAGTTTGTTGTTTACAAAATTGTAGAAAGCACGGGTGGAATTGGTGCATAGAAGGTTTTCCTCTTGTTTAATGTAATAATTGGTGCATTCAATCTTTATCTGGTGGCATACATTTTTGTATTGGCTTTTGAAGTTGGCAACATGACCAGATTTGTTTTTCTGCCAAAGTGATTTATTTTTGGATTTAAGTTTCATTATTGTTATGGGTAATCTGTTTTTTTTTTTGGGGGGGGGAGTTGTTTTTGCTACATATAGTTTGATGACCCTTTTGACTTCAAATAAAAATATGTTGTAATGGTCTTCAACAGTATTGCATCCAGTGAATAGAAATTGCCAATCAAGGGATGAGAGATTGTTGTCTTTAAGACCATAGTTACCTTTTTTTAAGTTATAATTGGGGATCCCATCATTGTGTTGATTTTTGTGTGGATGTATGTTGAGACAAAAGTCAATCATGCTGTGGTCACTAATTGTGGTCACCCCCCAAAAAATTAATGGCTGTATCAGGGAGAGCAGGTGTGGGGTTTTTAAGTGTTCATCAGTTTTTCTTCTGACCAAACTGGTCAGCTTTGCCAGTTTTATTTGTTTTTATTTGTTTTTTCTATATCTTATAAATATTTGTATAATCAATATATAAATGTTTAAAAAATAAAGACTATTCCAGCATGCTTCTGATAGCCTAATGGAAACTGAAGCAAGAGTTATCTTTTCTCCCTTTTAGTATTTTCTTCCAGGGGTGGGCTGCTATGGGTTCATCTGGGTTTTGGCAGACCCATTGCTAATGTTATGGCTGATTTGGCAAACCGCCAAATCCTACCCCTGGCTGGCCCTGTCCACCCCACTATTTGTCCTTGTTTTTATTACCCTGTACCAACTGCCAGATGATAATAGTTCAAAGAAAGGGTGCCCAGGATGAGATGGATCTTTGAGAATATTTTGAAGTTTCTTTAGGCAGTGGGAGCTATAAAGCTCTTCCAAAGAGGGGAGAGGGCAACCAATGATCTTTTGGGCAATGATGTTAGCCCTCTGGAGTGCTGTCCTATCTGCCACTTGCAATTGGCAAACCATACATAGATGCAGTAAGTTAAGACATTCTCTATGGTGCAGTGGTAGAAGCTCACCAGCAGTTTTTGCATTCAGTTTTTTCCTGAGAAGTCTCAGGTAGTATAATCTCTGTTGAGCCTTTTTGACCAGGGCTGCAATGTGAGTGTCCCAGGTCAGGTCCTCTTTTATGATAATACCCAGAAACTTAAAACTGGCACTTGCTCTACTTGGTCTCCATTGATAAGCAGGAGCTGGATATCTGATCTGTTCGTTCTATATAGTCCACTATAAATAAGCTCCTTGATCTTATTGGTGTTAAGGACCAAGTTATTGTCTCCATAACACAAAAGCAACTGGTCCACCTCATCTATAGGCAGACTCATCCTCCCAGAGATGAGTCCCACCACTATTATATCATCTGCAAATTTAGTAATAATATTACTAGTGTGAGTGGGAATGCAGTCAAGCACATAAAGAGTATAGAGTGAGAGACTCAACATGCAACCCTCTGGTGTACCAGTGTTAAGAATAAGGGCTGAAGAGGTATGATTACCTAATCTGATCCTCTGAGAGCAACTAGACAGGAAACCCATAATCCAAAGGCAGATTGAATAAGAAAGTTCAAGATTCATAAGTTGAGACACTAGTCTATGTAGAAGTATTGTGTTAAATAAATTGCTAAAATCTGCAAAAAGCAACCTCACATAGACCAAATAAGTTCCAAATAAGTCAGAGCAGTGTGAAGAGTGATGGCTATAGCGTCCTCTGTAGATCTATTTCTTATGTATGCAACTGGTGTTTATCAAATGTACGTGGAAGACCAGAAATGATGTGTGGCAGACCAATTTCTCAAAGCACTTCATGATGATAGAAGTGACTGCTATTGCTCTGTAATCATTGAGGTTATTGAGAGGGAACTTCTTTGGTGGAACCAATGGTGGAAGCCTTCAAACAAGGTGGAATAATGGACTGGGATAAAGACCAATTGAAGATCCTGATAAAGACTTCAGGCAACTGATCAGCATAGTCTTTAAGCACTCAGCCAGAGATTCCTGTCATTCAAGGGAATTTTTTTTAACCTTTATTGCTTTTTTATTTTATTGATGTATAAATCCCAGTGGTAGCAATAGAGTTTGAAATAAAAATAATTTAGCATGTTTT
Organism: Laticauda colubrina; assembly: GCA_015471245.1. NCBI lineage: Eukaryota > Metazoa > Chordata > Lepidosauria > Squamata > Elapidae > Laticauda > Laticauda colubrina. The sequence continues at coordinate 14,599,205 of BLBF01000031.1, read as the reverse complement.
ATAATATGCAATTGTTCTCGGAGTCTGTATAAATTTCAATCTATATAGAATGAAGTTTCAGTATATAATAACTAAAATAATAGTTTGCCCTAGCTATTCTGGTATTCGGTAAAACAAAACTATCTGTAATGATTTTTCTAGAATTTTGAATAGATCCAAATCCCTTAAAAAAAGAAAGTTTTTTGTTTCCAGTGTTTTGAGTATTTCACCAATCTTAAAGTTATTTTTAAAATTATAGACCAGTTCTGAAATAATATCCATATCTCTTGGAATTGAATTCATTTGCCATAGGAGATTTAGATTATCATTAAGCCAATGAGTTGTTCTTCAGCAGTTTTCTTGCCATCCTATGTTGGAGGACACTTTATATATTTTTTTCTAGATTAAAGAAAAGAAAACATTGTTTTTCTTCTATCACATTTTAATCTTCACTGTGTCTCATTTTTTATTTGACATGAAATAAGTAGAAATCTCTTTGCAATTAAAACTCCTCTGTGGCAGTTCAGTTCAAACTATTGTAGTTGAAGTAGCAAGCTATTTAAGGGGCATGTAGATGCCTTCAATACCAGTGTTTATTTATTTATCAACCCACCCCTTTTAAACTTCTTTTTTCTCATTCAGAATGTTTTTGATTATGGAACCCTACATAGCTTTTCTATGAGCTCTCTAAGAACTTTAAATAAATAATTAATCCATTGGATCTGCTGCTGTTATACACTATTATTTTTTAATGTTATATGACAGCTGGAAATTCTGGAGATTGAAAACTAATATGGAAGTTGGCAGTTTGTGAAATGCTGGTGAAGGTTCATCTGTTTTTGGATTTTTACCAATGAACTTCTATATTCTTATATAACCTTCCCCCCAAACCCTGTATGGACATAACCATGAAACCATCAAGAGCTGAACTTAATCCAACAGCAACCTGGAAATAAGGAGAAACTTTCTGACAGTGAGAACTAATCAACCAATGGAACAGCTTGCCCTCAGAAGTTGTGGGAGCACCATCACTTGAGATTTTCAAGAAGAGATTGGACTGCCATTTGTCAGAAATGGTGTAGGGTCTCCCGCTTGGGCGGGGAGTTGGACTAGATGACCTATAAGGTCCCTTCCAACTCTGATTATCTGTCATCTGTTATTATATCCTGGACTATATGGAGAAATAATGTGGAAAGACATTCCAGAATTGTTGTTTAGAGCATTGAAAGTTCAGTGCAGCTGTTTAAATATTCTTATCTAGTCTTATGAATATGCAGGTACTCATATTGGGATCATTACTGAAGAAAAATACGTTTTGCACATGTATGTATAAATTCAGAGTATCAGGAACTGTCTGCAAAGCAACCATTCCAAGCTTTAAAGAGAGGTGGCAGCATAAATGGTTTGAGTAACAATTGCAGTAGTAGGATTTGCACATTCTTAATATGAGTGCACTTTTCAGCAACTCTGTCTTTCTATGTATAAAGTTTAGGTGTGCAATTATTGTATTGTTTCTTTTTTCCTTTCGATATTGTTTAATAGAACCCTGTTCTATTACATAAATAAAACAGAAAAGGAAACATTTCTGAAGCAGTATGAGAGGATGGCAATCCAGTATATATTGTAGATTCTGATGCTATACATTATATGACTACTTGTGAAAAATTTGATCTGCGGGGGGTTTTCTTTTCTATTTTTAAATGTAAAGAATTTGCCATGATTTCATGATATGGTGGGAATGATACAGTTCTCTAGGATAGTACATGAATTGTCTGCCTCAATAGCAGAAGTTTAAATATGTTCAGGATATGAATTATTTTGTTCAGCAGAATATTTCTTTAATTTTCCACCCTTTTTCTATTTTCTTAATGATACATTTTTAGATTGTTGTCTTTGACTATTTACTAATGATCTGGTGAAATAATACGACAGGTGAAACTTATTTTAGAAGAAACAAAACTATAATTTTCTCTATATATTTCCTCTCTGATGAAATGATATGTGATATATTATAAGCTTAATACTATTATATTTATTAGTTGCCCTCCTTCTTTTGGATTATATCTACTTCAAATAAACCAAACTACACTGCTCAAAAAAATAAAGGGAACACAAAAATAATACATCCTAGATCTGAATGAATGAAATATTCTCATTAAATACTTTGTTCATTACATAGTTGAATGTGCTGACAACAAAATTATCAATGGAAATCAAATTTAGCAACCCATGGAGGTCTGGATTTGGAGTTACACTCAAAATTAAAATAGAAAAAAACACTACAAACTGATCCAACTTTGATGTAATGTCCTAAAAACAAGTCAAAATGAGGCTCAGTAGTGCGTGTGGCCTCCACATGCCTGTATGACCTTCTTACAATGCCTGGGCATGCTCCTGATGAGGTGGCGGATGGTCTCCTGAGGGATCTCCTCCCACACCTGGACTAAAGCATCCCCCAACTCCTGGAGAGTCTGTGGTGCAACGTGGTGTTGGTGGATGGAGCGAGACGTGATGTCCCAGATGTGCTCAATTGGATTCAGGTCTGGGGAACGGGCAGGCCAGTCCATAGCATCAATGCCTTCATCTTGCAGGAACTGCTGACACATTCCAGCCACATGAGGTCTAGCACTGTCTTGCATTAGAAGGAACCCAGGGCCAACCTCACCAGCATATGGTCTCACAGGGGGTCTGAGGATCTCATCTCAGTACCTAATGGCAGTCAGGCTACCTCTGGTGAGCACATGGAGGGCTGTGTGGACCCCTAAAGAAATGCCACCTCACACCATTACTGACCCACTGCCAAACCAGTCATGCTGGAGGATGTTGCAGGCAGCAGAACGTTCTCCATGGCATCTCCAGACCCTGTCACATCTGTCACATGTGCTCAGTATGAACCTGCTTTCATCTGTGAAGAGCACAGGGTGCCAGTGGTGAATTTGCCAGTCTTGGTGTTCTCTGGCAAATGCCAAACGTCCTGCACGGTTTTGGGCTGTAAGCACAATCCCCACCTGTGGATGTCGGGCCCTCATGCCACCCTCATGGAGTCAGTTTCTGACCATTTGAGCAGCCACATGCACATTTGTGGCCCGCTGGAGGTCATTTTGCATGGCTCTGGCAGTGCTCCTCCTGTCCCTCCTTGCACAAAGGCAGAGGTAGAGGTCCTGATGCTGGGTTGTTGCCCTCCTATGGTCTCCTCCACATCTCCTAATGTACTGGCTTGTCTCCTGGTAGCGCCTCCATGCTCTGGACACTACGCTGACAGACACAGCAAACCTTCTTGCCACAGCTCGCATTGATGTGCCATCTTAAATGAGCTGCACTACCTGAGTCACTTGTGTGGGTTGTAGACTCCACTTTTTTCACTAGAGTGAAAGCACTGCCAGCATTCAAAAGTGACCAAACCATCAGCCAGAAAGCATAGGAACTGAAAGGTGGTCTGTGGTCACCACCTGCAGAACCACTCCTTTATTGGGGATGACTTGCTCACTGCCTATGCTTTCTACCTGTTGTCTATTCCATTTGCACAACAGCATGTGAAATTGATTGTCAATCAGTGTTGCTACCTCAGTGGATAGTTTGATTTCACAGAAGTGTGACTGACTTGTAGTTACATTGTGTTGTTTAAGTGTTCCCTTTATTTTTTTTGAGCAGTATATTTTCCTCTCAATTCATGCTTGGAAATGATAATTGTAACAGTCAAAGGAAAGCTAGAATAAACCTCTAGAGGATGCCAAAAATCTTAGTTTAAGATTAGAATTGATAATTTGACATCTTAGTTCATGTTTTAAAAAAGTCACATCTTTTATGCATCAGAAATACAGCAAAAATCACTTGAGCAACTAAAAAATTTTTTTTATTGCTTTTATTTATTTAGAGGATAACTATTTGTGACTGATTATATTACTGTGGAGTTTAGCTTCCCCATTATCTTTATTGAGGCAATTTCAATCATTTTTCTTATCTTAAAAAGTATGTGGATAAGAGTGGGATCTCAATTTGATGAACTAATCTTAGATTCCCTTCAAAATTATTTCAGTAAAACATCCAAGAACTGCCCATAAATTGAAGTCATAATTAAAACTACATTACACTAAATCACGCCAATCTAAAATCATTTTAAAATTTGTTGGTTTTAATAAAGTTGGTACATTTTAATATTTCCGTTGACAATTACTATTGAAGATTTTGAAAGGTTTATAAACAGTTTGAAACAATAGTAATACCATTGAAGATTGACTGCCTATATGTTCCAAGATTTGTAAATTAGTGCAATGCATTTTTTTTTATCAATTCTAGGTTGATTGTTTCAAAAATTGGAAAACTAAAGTAATTCTTTCATTTCATTATTGGTATTTGACTCTGTGAGAAATAAAATTGGTAAAACACTCACACAAAATCCTTCATTTTAGGACTTTATTTAAATCTGGTATCCTATTTTATACATATTGATGAAGTAGATTAATTTCTGCTGGACAAATATACTGCATATGTTTGCAATTCACTGTATTTTTATTTGAGATTACACACATGTGAACACATGCACCTGAGTGCTCAGATTACATACATTTACACACAGAGTCAGATATAAATGTGCACACAGGTTTAATATCCTCCTCCGTGCTGCATTGAGAGCCCAGGATGGGGGTTGACTCCTTCCTATGATGTCATTTAGCTGAGTCTGTACTAAGATAAAAAAGCCGGTCCCCGGAAGAGACCCCAGCTTTTGACTCAGCTCCTTTCAGTTACTAGCTGTGTCTCCGAAAGCGTTCTGTTAGTTAGCACTCACCAGCGATCTTCAGTACCTTTTTTCCTCACTTCAAGCAGCTCACAGGGCAGCTGCTCTTCCAGGAGAGCAGGACTCTTTCTCCTGTAACATTGGGAGCAGCGTTGCCAGAGCGCTGTTCTGGCAAGTTGGGTAGCATCTGTAGATCTCTCCCACGCCTGCGGTTTGAGCGGTCTAAAAAGCGATCGGCAAACTGATAACAGCGTCAACCAGCTGATCGTGTGGCCAGAGGCTGCCCTTTCCTTTGCTGACTTCGCTCGGGGCTCTTTAAAGCCTAAGGAGCGATTCTTCGATCTTGGAGCCTGTTTTCCATAGTCAGTGGCCATCTTGGATTGAAGCCTTCCACCACGAGGTGAGCAGCCATATTGTAAGCCTGGGGGCCATTTATACCCTAAGGGGCTTAATAGAAAAATTTGCAAATAGTTTCTTTCCATTGCAAGAGCCTTTTATTCTACAATGGAGCAAGATAAGGCTCAGGCAGAGCTTTTCTCCCCTCCCCCCAGTGGAGCAGTCTCTTAAGTCCAATAAGAGAAAAATATGTAGGCAACGCACCCAATTGATCCAGAGGGAGGTGGCTGCTAAAATCAGAGCTAAGGCTCTAGCCCCTAAGAAGGAAACTCAGGCTGAGTTGAAGGCAGAAAAGCGCAGACATGCAGCCTTAGAGAGGCAGTTCAACAGAACATTCAACAGAAGGCAGTGCAACTACAATATGTTTCAGGTGATACTGTGGGCCCCAGCCAAGCCCTCCCATGGGAGGAGAAATTATCTTGAGCCTTTCCATCTTCCATCCTGGTCTCCTGAGGCTTTGGCAGTACAACATGATCCTCAGGATTGAAGCAGATCTGGGCCTTATTTCCAACAGGCTTTTGGGCCCTATGCTCCTCCCCCTCCCTCCAGGCCTCGAACCTCTTCTCAATCTAGGCCTGAAGCCACCTTCACTCCCACAGCAGCGGGCCTTCGGCCTTCTGCCTCTACCAAAGACCAGGGAATATCCAAGATGTTGTCTCATTGGCCATTAGGCAGGGATTGGCTGAAGGCTTCAAGCAAATTCTTTGACCTCTGGAAAGGGCTCAGGCCCTTCTCTCTTCTCAATCTATAAGTTCCCTGCCTCATCACCCTGATTTAAGGCGAGACCTTTGACCAAAATCTTTCAGAGGAAGAGCTCTTGCCCAGAGCAAACATCCTCTGCATTGGTCTTCAATCCTTCTCTCTTCAGGCCATAACTCAGAAAGGCCCTGGTCATTGCCAAGCTGTTGCCAGAGGAAGTGGCTTCCGAGCCACAAGGAAATCCCTCTAGCCAGGGAGACACACTCTTCTCCAAGCCTGTCATGCATGCAGGGGTTTTGCCTTCTCCCACTTTGCTGCTGGATATGGTCAGGAACAGTGCGCATCCCCTTCGGCAGGTCCTTGTCCATCTTCTCTGGATAAGCGTTTCTATAGCATCAGCACAGCCCTGGACAATACCCTGGCAGTGCCTTCTATTGACATTCCAGTTCTGGCCTCGTTCTCATCTCCTGGCACTCTCACGTGGGCATCCATATAGTGGTTGCACCAACACCAGATTCGGTCTCACCAAGGCCTTAATAAGATTATTGCAGCGGTGGAATTCACTGTAGATGCCACTCTCAATTCCGCCAAATTTGCATCTAGGGCCATGGCATCTTCAGTAGCAGCAAGAAGACTGTTATGGCTCAGAAATTGGCAGGCAGAGTCACGCCGTAAATGGAAGCTGGCTTCAGTTCCATTCGCGGGCGATAAGCTTTTTGGCGATGCTCTGGAACCTTATTACATCGAAACCAGAGATAAACGTCAGATTCTCTCTTCCTCTGGGAAGAGAGCCGACTATCACCCAGCTCCTTATCGCCCTCCTGCCTTTCAAGCGGAGACCTCACCCTGCTTCCCCCAGTCTCAGAGTCCATACTCCCATCGCCAAGACCAATGTGCAGAAACATCTGGCAGGCAACAACCTTCTACTGGTAAGCAGCCCTTTCAGGTGGGTGGAGGTCATTCCTTCCGTCGCTCTAAGTAATCCCTTGTTCTCCCCACCCATCAGAGTTCACCTAGTCTTCTTTGCCTCCAAATGGGAGGAGTCAACAACGGATGCCTGCGTGCTCTGCACTATTAGGTCAGGGTTACAATTGGACTTCCTTATGTCACCCCCAAAAGGGGGAAAAATGTTTTTGTTTTTCTTGAGCTGACCTATCTCGGGACATTTCAAGGCAAGATCTCATGAAACAGGCCATTCAATACCTTCTTGAAATCTGACCTGTTCCCCCTCTCAATGGGGACATGGGCTTTACTCTTTTCATCGTTCCCAAAGCCTGGAGGGGAGGGGTGGCGAACCATCCTGGATCTAAAAATTCTCAACCAATTTGTAAAATACAGACAAATTAAAATGCAGACTCTGCATTCTATTTCAGAGAGTGTTCGGGAGGGCGATCTCCTCTCTCCCATTGATCTCATGGAGTCTTCCTCCACATCCCCTTTTGGCCTCATCATCGCCAGTTTCTCCATTTCTATTATCAGAATACCTATTACCAGTATCGAGCACTTCCCTTCTGCCTCTCATTTGCTTCAAGGGTCTTCACAAAGGTTCTGGTGCATTGATGGCATCTCTGCATTCTGTTCCAGTGAGGATCCAGTGCTACTGGGACGACATTTTGATTTTGTCCTCCTCCATCCATGCAGCCCACCGGGATCTTCAAATTACCCTGTTATATAACAGGGTATATAACTCCAGGGTATAAAACTCCATGGCTCCAGAGCCATGGATTTTTCCACTCCCATCCACTCCAATGGTTCCTGCTTCCCTAACAACGAACCAGCCTCTCATCCATCAAAGTCCCGCTCCTGCCACAAATCCAGAGATCTCTCAATTGGTGGCGTTCCCCGTTAATCTGGAAGTGACTCCCTTTCAGGGTCCCAGACAGGCTAGTAATAACCACTGATGCCAGCCTCCTGAGTTGGGGGTCCCATATGCAGGGCCAGATAGCTCAGGACCTTGGTCCAGGTCAGAGCTGGCCCTTCTCATAAATTGGCTAAAGCTCAGAGCCATTTTTCTAACTCTCAAGCATTTCAGGCACTCAGTGACTGGCTCTCATGTTCTAGTCCTTATGAACAACATGGCCACCATAGCTCATGTCACTCGGCGGGGGGGATGAGGTCCAGAGCCCTCATGGGAGAGGTGCTAGGGTTGGTGTTATGGGCAGAGAAACACCTGTTGTCAATCTTGGTGGACCACATCTCAGCAGGAGCCTAGTCGACCAGGCAGAATGGTCTATTCTTCCTTCTCTATTCAGGGACCTTTTCCTCAGATTTGGAACACCGGAGGTGGATCTCTTTTCCACTCCTCAAATCACCCAGATCACCAGATTCTTCACCAAGTTTCCTTGCCAGGGAGCTAAGGGGACCAATGCTGTTTGGTACAGATGGCCAAAATCTCCTCTATACTTTTCCCCCGCTTCCCATCATTCCTGCAGTAATTTGGAAGATGTTGGAGGAATGAGCAGAGCTCCTCCTCCTGACACCCTATTGGCCAAGGACGTCCTGGTTTGAGGACCTGGTCAACCTATTGGGGGCTTCTCCTTGGAGGATCCCAACCCATCTAACCTCCCTTCATCAGGGGATTCTGATCCACCCGGAGCCCCAGTGGTTCAAGCTGACCATGTGGCACTTTGGTGGCAGCGACTAGGGGTGGCTGATCTTCCTGAAAAGGTCATCATCACTATCCTGGCATCTCGCAAACCTTCTACAAGGCACATCTATGATGCCACCTGGAAGGCCCTTCCCGATGGTGCCTTTGGGAGGGTCTCTCTCCTTCTTCAGCCCAGTTGGCAGAGGTTCTTAGATTCCTTCAGCATAATCTGTAGAAAGGTTTGGCCCCCAACACCTTATGCAGGCAAGTTTAGGACCTCTCCTCGATTCTTTCATGGGGTTCACTTCCTTCCTTATCCCATCACCCTTCAGTCAGGAAGTTTTTTTGAGAGAGAGACTTCCAACCTGCACCCCCAGTGATTCACAGGTATCCTTCCTCGGATCTTCATGAGGTCCCTTACAAAGCCTCCCTTTGAACCCCTTACAACATTGTCTCTCTGTTTCCTGACTCTGAAGGTAGTGTTCCCCATTTCCATCACTTAAGCCGGGCGGGTATCCAAGCTTGCTGCTCTTTCCATCAGACAGGACCTTTGTTCTTTTCACGATGATAGGGTTGTCCTCAGTCTGGACCCCTCATTTCTTCCAAAGGTAAACACCTGTTCCACAGGTCCCAGGACATTATGTTGCCTGGCTTCTGCCTCCTCCCGCACCATGACTTAGAGCAGCAGTGGCACACGCTAAACGTAGGAAAGGCTCTTAGAATATACATTAAGTGCATTTCCTCCTTCAGGAAGTTTGTTTGTTTCCTTTTCCCTTCTCACTTGGGGCACAAGGCCTCTTCTACTATTAGCAGGTGGGTCAGATCTTGCACTGAGCAGGCCTACAAAGCTGAGGCCTTCTGGTTCCTCAAACTCTGACGGTGCACTCTACCAGAAACGTGGCCATTTTGGCTGCCTGGGTGACCCAAGCACCCTTGGAGGAGATCTGTCGTATAGCCACGTGGACATCTCCATCTCTTTTCATCAGATACTACCATCTGGATGCCTTTGCCTTGGCAACTTCAGCCTTCGGCAGACAGGTGCTTCAACAAGTGGTTCAACAGTTGGTGTAATGAGGTGGATGAGGACCTGCCAGTGGACATGCAAGCTTTGGTATGTCCCATCCTGGGCTCTCGATGCAGCATGGAGGAGAATGGGCGTTGGTAGAAGTTACCCTGAATGCCCTTTCTATCTATGCTGCGAGAGAGCCCAGCTCCTCCCTTGATTCTTCCGGAGAGAGTAAGTCATATTTCTGTATTCATTTGTGCTTTCAGAGACACCTTTCAGTCTGTCAAGTATCTTCACCTAGGCGAAGATGTTAAATGTTAAATATTATTTAACATTAAACAAAATGTACAAAGCATTAAAGAATTTCCCTACTACATATAGATAACATCACTTCTTCTCAGAATAAAAATATGCTGCACAGTGAGGATAGTTGGGTAATACTGCAAAGTTTGATTTTTTTTTAGTAAAATTTAACACTCAGATTTTGTTGTCATATGCAGAGGTGCAGCTTTGCTTGTGGTGTCTTTCTTTTCACAATACTAAGTGGTAGAAAAAAAGCCTCAAGAATGCATAGAAATTAGGAATCAAAATATTTTACATTGATTTTGAATAAATAAATGATGATTATCTGTTCTAGGAATCTAGAGAATAACCTGCAAGCCATCATTTGTATGTTCATCCCACTTCAGAGAAAAATGCAGTCCACTGACAGAATGAAAAGATTAAAAGTCAATGTATGAATCAATAAGAAACATATAAGAAAAATAAAAGAAACAATAGGACAGGGACGGTAGGCACATTGGTGCACTTATGCAGGCCCCCTACAGACAGACCTCTTAGGAAAGGGGTGAGGTCAATGGTAGGGATCAATATAGTAGAAGTCAATATAGGGAAATGTAGAAGCAAGGATGATTTGCAAGAAAAAATCAAGGTCAGGGCTGATATGAAGATGTGAAAAGTTATAAAGAATGATATTTGAATAAATTAGATTTACAATGTCTATATTTATCTTCCTTATTTTATGACTTTTGTTTGGTTAGCTTACTTTTTTTACTTTTTTCTGCATTTTGAATAATGGTGCACTTCATATACCTCAAAAACTATAGCATGTATATATTTGTTTGTACATTTCTGTGTCATTAATAAGTGATCCTTTTGACACTATCCTTGTCTTAACAGATAATCAAAGTTGGAAGGGATCTTGTAGGTCATCTAGTCCACCACCCCCTGCCCAAGCAGGAGACCCTACACCATTTCTGAGATATGGCAGCCCAATATCTATTTATATCTATCTATAAACGAGATGATACCTTCCGCCTACCAACCATTTGGAAACCTGCCCTCATTAATAAACGAGTACCTAACATGAAGAATGACACACGCACAAGTGCCACACAAGATGCTACCACCACATTTCCACGTAGAAAAAAGACTCACACCCACCATGAAGATGTGGCACGACCACAAACACGAAGCCAAACAACAGGACCACAGCTCACCAGCTCAAATCCCCCAGCAACTAAGACTAACCTGAGCACAACCAAGCCCCCACCTAAACAGAACACACCCCCAGCCAATCAGAACACAGCCAACCCACCTACCAATCAGAACACAGCCAAACCCCCAACCAATCAAGTCACACCCCCACTAGCAGTTAAAAGGAAGAAGCAACTGCAAGCTCACATTACTCCGAGAAGCACAGAGCTGAAGAAACAAGCTTGAAGATGATGAATGAGACTTCATCGAAACGTTGCCTAGATACTTCCAATTCTACGCGGGAGAAAACCCGAATAACCAAAGATACATACACACACACACACACACACACACACACACA
>BLBF01000031.1:14551646-14587566 GCA_015471245.1 Laticauda colubrina | reverse complement strand
ACATACATTAAGTTTCTATGAGGTTGTTATTACTTATAGTAGAGATATAATTGAGATTTAAAACAACCCAAAACACTAATTTAGAAACTTGCATTAATTTCTGCCTGAAAACTTAACTTTCTAAGACTACTAATTATTATTTTATTCCATATTCAGAAGAAAAGTTGTTTATGCTGTACTGTCTTCTCCTTTAATATACACATCTAACAAAAGTAATTGCTGGCCATGGTGCTAGTCTGCTTGCTATAATACTGAATATATGCCTATTTCTCTACTTTTAAAACTCATTGTGTATATTAGATTAGTGATATCATCCTTACGCAGATGATACCTTATCTTACCTTCTTATGTAGCTATCAGTAATTCATGGTGGAGATGACATAAAATCCAGCACCAGTTGGAGTATGGTATTGGATGAAAGATCAACTTTTATCATTTGTTTTTATACCTGCTTCAAAGCAGTGTGAATGTTGTCCTCCTCTTCTCTCTTCTCGTAAACAATTACTTCATCATGCATTCCTATCTATGATGTATTCATCTTATCAGGATTTTTAATTTCTTCATCAACCTAGAAGTACAGGAAGTACATAAACAACTGCTTGGAAATCCATCAATCTTCTTGGGATCAATAGATACAAACAGATAAACCTGTGAATCTCTACACACTAATAATACTGAATACTTTTCCTTTCAAAGATTACATGTAAAATGAACAGTATTTCATTTAATATCTACAAGAGACAACTAAAAGGGATTATTTAACAGTTTGGGGCCTGGCACCAACTATATATGAAAGGATGCCATTGCCATGTAACATGGTTTAGTTTAATTTATTGTCATTGCACCTCATACAACGAAATTAAGTGCCATCTTCAGTGTACACCATACATAAGAAAACTATAAAAATAAAACAAAACACACATCCTTCACATTCTATACAATTGAATTGAACAGACCTGATGCTACATATGAAAGGATGCCATTTTCATGAAGCATGGTGACCTAGTCCTAGTGGACCTAGTGAAGACACTTGCCTCCCATTTGGAAAGTTGAGAGTAAGTGGTCCCAGGTGTGCAAATGTTGAGAGTAGTGGTCCTAGGTAATAGCAAATGTTTCTCTCTCTGCACAAAGAAAAAAAAATCTGTTGTGAACTGTTGTGGTGTCAGGAAGGGCATCCTGGCAGTAAATGCAGAGCTCTATCCAGTCATCCTGAGTCTACCCCAAATTAAGGGATCACTTGGTCATAAAAATGTTATATATAAAAGGATACTCAGATCAGCATTTTTACTCCTTTGATCAACATCAGCTAATGCTCCAATTGAGACTATTCCTGGAATGTAATTTTTTTTTGGCAAGAATCACTCATGCTTTTATTGCCTTGTGAATGGATGTGCTGTACTGCCCTTTAAAGCCACTGGAAAATAGTTGCTAAAGAATGCACCTGCCTGTGTGCAAATGGAAATACGTTACTTGCAATGGTTCTGTTTGTTTCCAGGTGCAATTCAGTGTGCAAGTTGAAACTTACAAAGTCCTACACAGGTCAGTACCTGTGTATAGATAGAATCTCCCCAACAAAGGTTTTTCAATAGATTGTGCTGAAAATCCACTCTCCCTCCTCCAAAGTTTCCTGAGAGAAGATTCAGAAGCAGGCATTTTCTACCAGAGCTATCCTCCTGTGGAACCAATTGCCCCCACAAATAAGACAAGTATTTTGAATATTCTGTTTCTTGAGAATCTAAAAATAAAAATATGTTGTATATAGTGGATATATCAAATTGCATAATTGATTTATATTTATAGATTCTAGGAAAAATGTTTTAATGGTTAAGTTGCAAAACACTTGACTGTTCCAACAAATATTAATCCATTACACAACTGAATGGGGATTATGTGCTCTCTCAGTTATATGTATCTATCTGAAGCCAGAATTTATTATAGAAGGACAATAAACATGTAACAGTGACTACAGAAAAGATATGTAAAGAATGCATGGGGGGAAGGCATGAAATATGTTTTGCTATATAAGTTTACTTATTACATGATTTATATCTTGACTCTTTTAATAAAATTCAAGACATATATAATGTGTACTTATGTCAGTAAATCTTTATGTAAGTAATAAAGATTCTCCATTATTGGTATTACGGGCAAACTGTTAAATGATTTCTGTGACTATGTGGACGTTTTGATCATGAAAATAATGCCAGCAATTATAGAAAAAGTTAAAGGTTCTTTGAATAGATACATTGAAAAAATATGTTTCCTCATTAACAGAGAACAGATTATGATTAGATATAGGAAAGATTAAAGTAAAGTGAATGGATTTTCTTAAAATATTTGCATCAAAAAGTAGAAACCTGTGAAGACACTGGTCCCATTCTTTGTTTGCTTGCAATTTTCCTATTTCAATTGTCATGCTATGCATTCCACTTTTCAAGTAACTTATAACAATTAAACTTATTACATATAATTCATTAAAGAAAAATGAGGGCGGGGGAGGGAGGAGGAAAGAGAGAGACCTTAAAAAAGAGTGTGCTGAGTGGCAGGTTAATCTTTTTTTCCTGCCAATAAACACTTGATTTTGCCACCAAAGCTGGTTCTTTAACACACGCCCCAGATTTGAATGGGAGCTACTAGGAATGACCCAACATGACTCTAGGTTGACCATGGACTTACCTGGGAAGAGGAATCTCAATAGTTGCAATTTTCGGTAGGAGTGACCAGAGGGTATGGTCTCCATGCTTTCGTTTCTTCTACATGTTGATTTGTTTTAATCATCCCTTAAGGCCCTGTCACACTGCCCAACGGATGCAAAACGTTTGTAAAAAGGACACAGCGGACGAGAAAAATGTTCCATCCGTTGTTATCCGCTCTCAAAAGGGGCAAAATTTTGCATAAGCAGAGTGGATAACACGGAAAGGAATGGACGGGGGGAGGACGCAAAGTGGATGGAAAGCGGATGCGGAACGGAAGCCTAGCGGATGGAAGCGGATGGAAGCAGATGCAGAGCGGATGCAGAGCGGATGTGTAGAGGATGCGTAGAGGATGCCGAGCAGATGCGGAGCGGATGCGTAGAGGATGCAGAGCGGATGCATAGAGGATGCAGAGCGGATGCATTGGATACATTTTCCGCTCAAAAGTTTTGAGCAGCTCAAAACCTTTTGAGCAGATGAAATGTCAGTAGACGGATGCTGGACTGATAGAGAGGAAGCAAAACGGAGGCAGTGAGTACAGAACAGAAGCATCGCGTTAACCAACGGATGGCAAGTGTTTTTCTCCGTTTTACATCCTCTTTCCATCCATTGGTGCAGTGTGACAGGCTTTAGTTTTAACTGCACATTTTGAAGGTTCTTTTTTAATTTTGATTCTTATGTTTAAATCTTAACCAATTGATCACTGATTTATTCAGACTTCTTACTGGATTTTAATGTGAATTTTTAACCTTTTTTTTACTGCTTTATTTTGGTGTTGCACATCACTTTCGCTTTCTCTGTATGGTGTAAATGGCAACTTCCTGGGTAGTGAAAGTGACCTGATTGGAGTTACATTTAATCAAATTTTCACTACAGAGATTTTTAAATTTTTTTAAGTTTTAAAAGTCTGGTCTTATTTTTTAAACCTCAGATGGAAATATCTTCTTTTTTCCATTCATTTTTATTTGTGAGATATTAGCTCACCATTCTCTGTGGTTATTTTGGTATGGGTACATCTCATTCCCTTGTCCTGGAGAAGAACTGTTTGGTGTAAAAGCTGAATTACAGGAGAGTCTTGAACTATATAAAAAAAATAAACAATGCATCAACTTAACGATAAAGCCCACTGGGAAGCCTTTGAAAACAATGTTTTTTAACCTACAAATCAAATTGAAAACAAAATGATAAAATAACAATGGTTTTAAATCAATCCAAAGATGATACTCTGATACCAGTAACAGCAGTTAAACCAGACTTACAATTGGATGGGATGGAATGGAATCTAATTTGTTGCTGGCAAATTTGAAGGAGAAGAAGTTTGGTCTGAAAACTGCAGATTTGTTAGAAAAGGCTGATGGGGCATGGATTCTGAAGGCTCAGAGTTGAGAGAACTGATGAGCGATGACCTGGACTTCCTTATAAAGAGTGGTGCAAATTGGGAAATGGACTTATCATAACCAAACAATTGTTAAGAGAACAACCTGTAGGTGTTGCTGGTTTTTGAACAACAAATGATGTGGAGATATTTAGAACAGAGACTTATGATTTCGGGAAATGAGATCCAATTGTTGGGAAAATTTTAAAATTTTAGAGAAAAGCCTTTTATTAAGAATCAATCGACAATATTTGATACTGGACAGACCAGAGACAAAGATTATGGTTGCTTATGACAGATTAGAAGCTATTGTGGACTTTCTGTGAGGGCAATCTATAACAATAGATTGTTAACAGGGGGCTTTGAAGTTTGTTGTTGGCTTTACTTGTTAACTATGCTTTTTTTATACAGTATAATACAGTAGATACTGTAGATGTCAGGACAAATTGGTTGGGGAATGGGTAAACAGTTGTAGAAGTTCATAAAAGGTAGGCCTGTTTCACAAGGGGAAGAAACTATTTTTGAAATACATTGATCAGTATTCAACTAGGAGAGATAATTTATGTGTATGTTTTTTTTCTTTTTTTGCACATCTATTTTTTTTGTCTTGCCTAATTTTGTTTTGTTGTTGTATTTTCCCCCTTTTTGGAGCTTTTATTTTAATGTTCTAAATCAAAATTAACAAAATTAGAAAATAATAATTAGAGAGTAATGGAAACCATGCATGTAAATAAATCTTATTTATTGAGAGAACTCCCAAGTTTTTTGATAAAGTTCATATTGGGTGATAGGCTTTATTTTATTTGTTCACCTCAGAGAAATGAATGAGACAGAATTCAAGGAATCCTGAACAGCCCTTATTCTCTAATAGTGTTTTTTTTTAAAATATAAAAATACACTATTCATTGCAGCATGTTTTTTAACTGAATTCTAGTTTACAAAATAGATAAAGGGTTGCTGCCTTGGAATGTTAATAAAAAGTAGAAAAAGATGAGATTCCTATACCTTTGTAATAAGTATAACTAGCTCTGTTGGAGAAGCAACACACTGAGAAGTTTGCCTGCAGACTTAATAGATTAAATATGATATTCCCACTGTAAAAATCAAATCCTACAGGAGCATGCTGCAGGCAAAACAATTTAATCTTACAATTTTGATGTGTTTAGTGATATCTGTGTCCCTATTCTTTTTGTTAATCCTACTGCAGAGTATGTATCATTTGGTGGTAATTATAGATAATATTCAAGAACATGAAAACAAATGATAATAGTCCAAACTCATTCTCAGTCAAAGCTTTTTTTTTTAAAGATAAAAATATTGGTTTATTGATACTTTTCAAAATTATTATGTTTATATATACCATAATCCTTTCAGGCCCTGTAGAATCATCACTTGATTATGTATAATAGCCATTCGTGACCAAGATTCCAAAATCATATAAATTTTTGGGCGCTTTGTATCAGATAGTTGTATGTATGAATGTATATGTATATATATGTATATATGTATATTTAGAAAAGAAATTAATTTGGGGACTTTACAGTTGTTATTTTTAGAACCGATAATTTCACCTAATGGTGGTTTCTAATATGGAGTTATTTGTACAAAGAGAAAGTTTGGGTAAAAGATAGAAAACATTATGAACATTATGCTATTCTATTACCTGATAACATTTGTTTGCCTCTAGCACCAGAGACCTTGAATGTGTTCCCCCTTGATGATTTACATGTGTCTTAGTGGTCACACTGTCAGTTAAGACTTGGACGTCCCTGTCTGCAACTATGTTTTGGAATTGCCTCGGGGTCAGGTGGACTGCCCTGAGTTCTAACCAATTGATGTTGTGGTCCAAATTGGCCTGGGATTACTGTCCCTAGACCATCATGGTTTGGAGATGAGCTCCCCAGCCATTAAGGCTGGCATCAGTGGTCAGAATCAGCCGGTTAGGATCCTTGAATTGGAAAGTGCCCCTGATAACCACCACTGAAAGGACTAGATGACTTCAGGAGGTATCCTGACTTGGGAATGGGAAAAAGTCTTGCCTGGTCCTTTGATCAGGAAGAAGAAACCATTGGAGCGCCCTGGCATGCAAGAGTGCCCAGGGCACTATACAGATACCTGATACCATCTTGCCTAGGAGTCTTGAAAGCCATTATAGTAGAATCTGAGGAATTGCCTATGTGCAGGTAGTATTGGGACATGTAGATAGGCTTCCATTAAATCTTTGGAAGTGAGGAAGTACCCTTCCTAATTACATCCATAATAGATTGGAGAGAATGAATCTTAAGCCATCTGTATCTTAGCTGGAGGTTTAGATGCTTCAGATCCAGAATTGCCCTCCATCCCCCTAAGATCTTTGGTATGACAAACAGGATGGAATAAAATCCCATCCCTTGTTGTTTCTCAGGCACTGGCTGGATTGCATGGATTTCCAGCAGGTGCTGAATAGCTGTTTCCATGAGGACATTTTTTCTCCCTGTCCTTAGAACCAGGGCAGTGAATGAAAAACCTTGGGGGTATAGAGGGGAATTCTAGAGAAAGGCCTGATCAGACGATCTCCAGGACCCAAGTGTCTGTAGTACTTCCTCCCAATGCCTGGCAAACAAGGCCAGATGTCCTCCAATGGGAGGGTTGACAGCAGATTTAGCTAGGGCATTGGAAGGGACGACCCCCCTCCCCCTTGAAAGGACCACTTGTTCTGGAACTGATGGTTTCTGCCTGTCCAGTCCTGCTATAATACCTGTCTGGGGATGATGAAAGGCCCCTGGGGTCTAGAAAACCTCCCTCCAGCTCCAGTCACCCTAAGGGAGGGGCAGCAAAAATAAGCCATCGAGCAGAATTTGCACTTTCCTGACCAGGAAGGCAAAATCATCTCCTTGTTGTTGGAGTCCACCAAATAATTTCTCCCCCTTGAAAGGGGCAGTGGCCAATCTCCACTTATGCTTCATGTCTGCCCTCCATTGCTTGAGCCGGAGCAGATGGCAAGAGGCTACAGACGATCCTATTGCCTTTGAAGCAAACCTGGCAGCACTGAGAGTGGCATCAACCATTATTAATGTGCTGATGAGATCTGACATCATTAGTGTTCATGTACCCAGATGAGAGTTCATGTAGCCAGATGAGAGATGCCCTATTGAAAAAGGATGCTGCAGTGCCTTCACTGCCCAGGCTGCTGACTGACGAGTCCTCTGAAGTATCTGTGCTGTCCTCTTGTCTTCTGCTCTCACTGAGTCTTCAGGATCACCAGGAATCTCAGAATTGGACTGCAGGGCAGCTACCGGGGCATCTATTATGGGCACTTCCAGGGCTCTGGAAAGATCAGCTCCTACATTAAACAACTTCCTATCCAGGGAAGAAGGGCTTGGACCTGATCCAGGAGAAGACCACTGCCTTTGGACGACTGTCTATCATCTTTGGTTCAGGGATGACATCTGCAGCTATGGTCTTCTCTGAGAAGAGTGGATCATTGGGGTCTTCAGAATCATCTGCTGGCTCAGGTGGTGCAGGAGGCTTGCCTTGCCCTGTGGCATTCTTTGCCTTGAAGAGGAGCAATTTAAATAGGGCTGGTTGAAAAAACCCTGAAACTACAGAATTCTCAAAATCCAGGCCTTCATTATCTGATAGGTCTCTCACTCACTATCTGATCTCCCATGTCAGAATGGGCAGAGTGATCACATAGAGAGGGAGCGTAAGAATCAACCTCAGAATACATGGACAGGTCATCACGAAATTGAGAGGCTTATTTCAAGCCCTGTCTGGAAGAAGAGCAGGAAGCAACTGAAGGAGATTGCCTTGGCTACAGATACCCCTTGTTTTACTGCCTCCACCAGGAGAACTTGTATGTTGAACTGCCCATCTGGATCTTGTCCCCCTGCTGGACAGAGACCTGCAGCAGTGGCCTCTGGAGCCACTCTGGTTTTCTGCACACTAGTTGCTAGCTGCTCTGTTGCTGGGCAGACAGAGAAAAAATATCTTCCTTCAGATATGTCAAAAGGAATTTCTGGCTCTTGCCATCTAAACTGCTCTTCAGCTCCCCTTGTGGCCAGTTCCTGCAATTGCCTCCTGTCAGTCAGACGAGACCTGGCTCTTGTTTCTAATGGTTTCTCCTCGTTTTGGTGGGAATCTATGCTAGTGCTGTTTGGAACAGCTTTCAGGCTTTCCTGGGCTGCTTCTTGCTATTGCTTTGCCCACAGCCTGTTCAGGGCCCTGTCCCTGCAATGCTCTTTCCATTCTGCTGCCTTGGAGCTCTTTCGAGCCCCTGCAGCTTTGTTCTTAGGCTTGGGGTTTTCAGAAGAGGCTGAAGCCTTTTGGGCTGTGGGGCTGGGAGATCCTGACAGCCAGTGAACCATCTCCTCCACTCTCCTGTTCACGCGTCCGGCATTTTGACGAGAATCTGCCATTTTGTTGACTGAGCTGTGAGGGATCCTGTGCTCCCTGGGATTTACTCCTTGCTCAGGGATCCACTCTAAGTTCAGAAAATCTTCTAAAGTCTTTTAAATTAACAAGCTGTCCCTCACTGAAAATTCTTGTCTGCCCCTTCACCAGAAACCGTGGAAACTAATGGCCACCAAAACAGGAAGAAAATCCCCTCTTTCAAGCCTCAGATGGCCTGTGGTGTGGAGTTTCTCTCAGTCACACCAACCATGAAACAATTCACCTTACTTGAATTTGATCGCCCCTTAGCTGATCAGTGGCCTCCAAAACAGCCAAAGCCTGGATCGGTGATCTTTTGACAGCTGGTAGACCCGTACCCGGCTGTCATCCTTAAAACATTCAGGATTGGATTTGTCAGTTTTTTGCTGCTAAATGTTATATTTTGTGGAGCAATGGAAAGCACATTGTCCTAGCTGCTTGACTGAATCAATTTTGGGGGCACCCTTAGCCACAGGGGAGTGTCCTCACAGATCTGACAGACTCAGTCCAATTAGCTAGCAGTGACTGACAACCCAATCCTGGATGCTATCTCCACCACAATGGAGAAAGTTTGGGTAAAAGGTAGAAAACTTTATGAATTATGCTATTCTATTACCTGATAACATTTGTTTGCATGATAAAATGTAATTTGTTCTTTTTCCAGATACTTTTAAAGTCACCTACCAATAAGTGTATAGTTCCCACCATGTATATACAAAGATAAGCCCATCTGTAGATAGATAAGTCAAACCAAAGGTTGGGGGTATATTCCGTAACCTAAAATTCTCAACTTAACTGCAAGTATATATACATAAATTATTTAGTGTTACTTGTGGTTGTAATATTGATAGTATTTATTGGAACACAAATTTTACAGATTTAATTTAATGAATATCTGAATGATGAGGCATTGGAGGACACAGTGAATAATATAGATATGGAAACTTTGATTGGTCAGTTCCCTTTTCTTTGTATGAGGTGGCTACTATTTTTGTTGGTTTACATTTCGCTTTCAACCATTTGACTTTGACGGTGCAGTGTAGACATTTTTATTAGCATTTTATATTTATTTGCATTCTTCCTTGCACAGGAATGAAGTCATTCTTTGTGGCATGTTATTATAAAATGTGTAACATAAGTGATACTGGTGTATAACTGTTAATTCTATTGTGGTTTTTCATGACCAACAGGGGAGATAATACAAGAAATATACTTCGTAAGTTCTGAAAGTTTTTCAGACTTTACACACACACACAGACACATACACACAGAGTTATTCAGAGCTCCAAATAGCTTGAAAAATAGGTATTTTATCCGAAAGTTCTTGAAATATAAAGAAGTTGACCGAGGAGAGATTTTTGAAATTCTAATACATTTTTCTTTTATAATTGCACTATTTATGTCATTGAGGACAGGACAGTTGAGCTTCATTATCAAGACAAATTATGAAATATGTGTGCATAGTCCTCAACTTATACCTAAAGTTACAAACTCCAGAAAAAGTGCTTCCAGGATTTGAAGTTACAATGGTTTTTCTCTCCTTGGTCAAATTTTGGATCTTGGAAACCGACCTTCATTTTTGGCCATTTGCAGGGTCCCAAAGTCATGTAACCACAATTTATGGTGTTTTTAATGCAAAACAATGTTTGCTTTTGATTTCCACAGACAACCCCCTATAGCAAATAATGTGTTTCCTTGACAACTTCAATGTTTGCTTTACAACTGCAGTGTCTGTGGTGTTCACTTAATTATTACTGTAAAATGTTATAAAATAGGGCACGGTCAGGTAACCTTATGATCTTAATTACAGGCTCAATTATAGTTGTTAAGTTGTAAATTTATTCCTTTTTGTATACCTGTATACATAGAAGTATAAAAAAATTATCAGTTTTAAAAATAATCTGGCATGGTATTCTTTAATATTTTTGGTTTTTATAATTGTGACCAACTTTGTGAATGCCAATTATCTTCTGAAGATAGAAAACAAAATTTCTAAAGTGCTTATATTATAGAGTATTAAGAATTTGAGCATGCTATATAAATATCATTGTACTGAAAGTTTTACTAAAACTGAAAAGAAGCAGTAGATGGTTTATGGCTAGATTTAGCCAAAATTTGAGCATGCTATATAAATATCATTGTATTGAAAGTTTTACTAAAACTGAGAAGAAGCAGTAAATGGGTTATGGCTAGATTTACTAATATGTTACAGTTTGAGCTGGTTCTGTATTAACATTTGTAAGAATATTTTTAGTTTCTACCAGTCATTCATTTTCTCATTATTCTATGTATTTTTTTGCCAATTTTATTAGCACTGATCTATTCTTGGTGATACTTTATCATATCTTCTGGTTGCACTCTCTTTCTTTCTTTCTCTCCCTCTCCCTCTCCCTCTCTCTCTCTGTCTCTCTGTCTCTCTGTCTCTCTGTCTCTCTGTCTCTCTCTCCCTCTCTCTCTCTCTCTCTATCTCACTCCATGTAGAAAAATGCTACTATAAAAGAAAATTTCAGTTGATACTAAGGCTCTGACGAAAGCTTGACTTCAAGCAAAAAACATAAGTGGCACAGATTTTCTTTCATTTGCAAAGCAGATGGCCCTGGCCCAATTTTTCCAATGCAATTCCTCTCTTTAATGCCGCATTGAGTGTCATCTGAGGAATTCCATACAACTGTGTTACAATAGCTGCATCAAAAAGGAGAGAAAAATAATTGTTTATGTAAAGCATTTGAATGAGAAGAGGAAAAGACTATTATGTTTAATGACTGACAGATCTTCCAGATAAACTAGACTGGAGATACAATTAGATGTGCTAAATCTATTTTATTGTGAGGCTACATTAAGAGAATCTTGCAAATCTAAAAGCACAAAACCTCACTCTACCTTTTTTTAACTTCTTGTCAGGCTGTATCAAAAGAAACTGATCCATCAGGACAGTTTCTTCTTAAATTTCTTTT
Organism: Laticauda colubrina; assembly: GCA_015471245.1. NCBI lineage: Eukaryota > Metazoa > Chordata > Lepidosauria > Squamata > Elapidae > Laticauda > Laticauda colubrina. The sequence goes on along the minus strand of BLBF01000031.1, from coordinate 14,576,134 downwards.
TCTGGCCATTAAACCAACTGAGGACTCCTGCCTCTTTTGTCTGATTGTTTCCTAAGCAGCATCTTTTCTCTCAGTTTTCCCAAAGTTATTCCCATATTCCATTACAGGTCTAACCTAATATGAGAGGTGACTCTGGCAATCAGGCTACATTTATTCTGCTACTCATAATGTCATGGAGGAGACTCTTGAATTGCAAAACAAATCCTTAGTTTTACATCATGTTCTACCTTATTATCCAGTCTCTCTTCCTGAGCATTTGTGTTATGATGTTTTATGAGACTTCTTAATGATTAATTTTCTTTTCCATAAATTAAATCAGTTCTTTTGCTATAGCCTGACATTAAACACATCCACATTCAGGAGGAATATCCTAATTCTTTATGAACTTCTCCATTCTGTTTACAAGACCTCCTCAAACTGGTTTTTTTTTTTTTTACCATTGAAGATCTTCATGTTGCAGATATTGCAATATTTTATCCCAAAAGAAAGTTACTAGAAAGAAAAGAAAGGGTTTTAAATTACTGCAGCTTTGTAATCATTGAAGAAAGCTGGATGAATGATAGAAATAGGTATTGCATGGTTGCAGATCCCCAAAGATGGAAGCTGTAGTGGTTATTTTTAGGGCCCTTTTCATAATATGTAAGCAACTAATATATTTAGTTAGAATACAGGTAGTCCTCAACTTATGACCATTCATTCAGTGACTGCTCAAAATGACAATGTTGAAAAAATGGACATCACCTGCACTCAATATTGCTGCCATTCGCTACCCCCTGCAAAATTGGATGAAAATTTGGGTGCTTGGCAGGTCACCTGCCCTTATGACTAACCATAGGGATACTGCGCCTGCCTCCACCTGACTGTCTTTCTTCCCATATCAGCTGCCCACCCATCAGCAAATGCCGAATTTCCATAACTGTGGAGATCTTTTGCCTTATTTCACACCTTGTGGGTCTCGGAGGAGGACTTGGGTTTGCTTTCTGGATTCCAGAAGCTTTGGATCTCCTTCCCTCTCTACCAGGTCCCTCAGATCTTCTCCCTACCCTTTCAAGACCTGAGAGGTATAAATTGGTTCACTTACAGCCTTCCTACAGAGGCAAGCAGCTGTCACTTTCAGTGATCTGACCTGCGGTAAATCCAGCGGGGTGCGAAGCAGGCACAAGGCCTGTGGACCTCGTAGTGGCAAAGCAAGCCTAACCCTTTAGGTTCTAGTGGGGTGGGAGGAACCTCAAGCCTCCTGATCATGGCATCTTTTTGCCAGCCAAATGTCTCTCCAAGCCTCTGCCACCCTCCAGGACACCCTACACTCCTTGTAAAACTGTGGGAAGATCCCCTCTGTGAGAAGAATGAAATACTGCATTTTGAGAAATATTAAAAAGGCAGAATATTAAGGCCCTGTCACAGTGCCCAACGGATGCAAAACGGACACAACGAACGAGCAAAATGTTCCATCCATTGTTATCCGCTCTCAAAAGGGGCAAAAATTTGCATAAACAGAGCGGATAACACAGAAAGGAACGGATGGGGGGAGGACGCAGAGTGGATGGAAAGCGGATGCAGAACGGAAGCCCAGCGGATGGAAGTGGATAGGAGCAGATGGCACATCCACTAGGCTTCCGGGGGGCTGCAGCAAAGCGGATGCGGAATGGATACAGCAGATGCAGAGCGGATGCACAGCAGATGAAGCGAATACAGAGCGGAAGTCTAGCGGATGCACAGTGGAAGCTGAACGGACGCCAAGCATTAATTGCGCATGTGGGGAGGATGCATTGTGTCAGCCCCGCGGATATAAGGGAAGCAGCTCGGAAGCAGGTCACCATTCAGAGGAAAGACCTGCTGCTGGACAGATTGACAGCCTTGCCTGCCCTGCCTGCATGCCTGCCTGCAAGCCTTGCTGCAAGCCTTGCTGTTTGCCTGCCTGCCAGCCTTGCTGCCAGCCAGTCTGCCTGCCAGCCTTGCTGCATGCCTTCCTGCCAGCCTTGGTGCCTGCTTCCTGCCAGCCTTCCTGCCAGCCTTGGTGCCTGCATCCCTGCCAGCCTTCCTGCAAGCCTTGGGGCCAGCCTTCCTGCCAGCCTTGGTGCCTGCCAACCTGCCTGCCAGCCTTCCTGCCAGCCTTGGTGCCTGCCTGCCTGCCAGCCTTGGTGCCTGCCTGCCTGCAAGCCTTCCTGCCAGCCTTGGTGCCTGCCTCCCTGCCAGCCTTCCTGCCAGCCTTGGTGCCTGCCAGCCTCCCTGCCAGCCAGCAACCCTACAACCATGCGGAAGTACAGCAAACCTCAGCCATCTGCTGCCAGCCCTTGCAAGAGGGACAGGGCTACCATCCCACCCCCTGGCCCTCACTCTGGTTCTGCTGAGGCTTCTGCAGCACGGGCTCGCTCTTCTGGGGCTGGGGCTTCTGCTGCTTCTGCTTCTGGAGGAGCTGATGACAAGCACTCCAGCACCAGCCACCTCCACAGCATCTGCACCCTTCACCCCTGAGACTGAGCGACCAAGAGGAGTGCCAGAGACTCATTTTTGTTTTATAGCTTGTTGTTAATAAAGTCTAGTTTTGATTCACACACTTGCTTCATTTCTTTTTTTTAATAAAGTCTTGCTGGAAACTATTAGAAATGGTTTAAGCCTTTGCATACTTGTGGGATGGGTTAAGATAGCAGTGGGATGGGTTGAGATAGCAGTGGGATGGGCAGGGATACTTTTGGGATGGGTAATAGCTGTGGGATAGATAAACCTCCAGTGCAAGCATAGTGGGAAGGGATGGTCCACCCTCCCAGGTGCCACACCTATGGCCCTTTATTATCAATAATAATGTAATAATCATCCACACATGTCAACACAAACACAACTCTTTATTAAATGCCCTGATCATTGTAGGGCCACTCAACATACATGGCCCAATCTCATCAGTGTGATGAGACAGGCTGAAGGAAGCATCCATTAAGCATCTATCATCCTGTCTTGCCACTCCACCGCTCCAGCTGGGGAGTTGCACCAGTGTTTCAGGAGGTTGCGCTGCTTCTTCCCTTCACGTGAGGCTCTGTTGGGGCCTTGCACATCCTCAGTGTCTATCAGGTTTCTCCCTTGCCCCCATTCCTCAGGCTCCATGTCCACATTGCCTTGCTGGAGGCCCACGAGCCTGTTCTGCAAGACTGGTAGCGGGTGCGCATGAGATTGTGCAGGATGCAGCAATCTTCCATGATCCTCCTCACGGTCTCTAGGCGATGCTGCATGGTGGTGAGAAGTACCTGGAACCTGTTGGCCAGGATGCCAAAGGCGTTCTCCACCACCCGCCTTGCCCTGGACAGCCTGTAATTGAAGATCCTCTCTTCACGGGTGAGGTATTTGGAGGTGTAGGGCTTCATGAGGTAGGTTGTGATGAGGTAGGGCACATCTTGCGTGTCGTTGGGCAGGGGGTCTGGATCTGGGAAGCCCACCATGAGGTTGCATTCCAGCCCACCCTTGAGGTCACTTGCATTGTATACCTGGGCATCTGAAGATGACCCGTTGCCTGAAGCATCGATGTACATGAACTTGTAATCAGCATCGACCATGGCGAAGAGGATGATGCTGAAGAAGCCCTTGTAGTTGAAATAAGTGGACCCCGACTTGGCTGGAGATTTGCAAGCCACGTGCTTGCCATCAATGGCTCCAACGGTGTGTGGGAAGTTCCATCTCTGATACCACTGCTCTGCAACTTTCTTCCATCCTTCTTCAGTGGAGAGGCATTGGAGGAGCTCCTCCTTGTATTCTTTGATGATGGCCTGCACCACTTCTCTGACCACAATGCTGATGGTGTTGGGTGGCACCCTCCAGCCGTACTGCATACTCCTGTCGGTGGTCCCTGAGGCCAGGTGGCGCAGAGTGAGTGCCACCTTGAGCCCAGGTTCCAGGCTGGGCTGGAAGTTGGTGCTCTGCTTGGTCAACCTGGGTGTCAGCCATTGCACAACTTCGTCAAACATGGCTGGAGGCATCCTCATGAAGTTCTGTAATGCATGAGTGTCTTCGTTCCTCAGCTCCACCATCAGCTTGTTGTACAGTCCATCCTCTGCTCTTCTGGCGAACCATCTTCGTACCCAGACGCTTCTTGGCCGCCTCTTTTTCTTCCCGTAGTAGAGTTCACAGAGCCTGTAGATGGCTTCGCACTGTTGCAGAAGGATGGTGGCTGCCAAAAGGACTTTGTTACGGTCCACGGTGGACATGACTGGATGCTGTGGAAGAGGAAGAGGCAGATGAAGGCTGCAGAGGTCTGCAGCTGGGCTGCTGTTCTGAAAGTGAGATCCAGGTGAGTTGCTCCCCCTTTTTATAGGCAGTATAGGTGTCCCTTTGCATCCTCTAGGCATCCTCTAGGCATCCTGTAGACATCCTTAATATCCGAGATAGGTCACCTCTGCGAAAGTATTTTCCATTTTACATGCTTTGTTTCCATGCTGCATCCGCTAGGCATCCGTTCTGCATCCGTTCCGCTTCCTCCCTGCGTCTGTTTACCGCTGGAGCGGATGGAGTTGCGCGGATGCGCAGCGGATGCCTAGCGGATATAGCGGATGCGTAACAGATGCAGAACAGGAAGCAGACTGACTCTTAATAGTCCTCACCTTTCTTAATAGCCCTTAGCAGTTGTCAGCACTTAAGAGATAAAGAGATAGCTAGCTCTGTTCATAAGCAAATTCCCTGCAGCAAGGTCTGAACAAAGGTAGGATTACCCCTTAGCCATAATAGGAATTGCCCAACACCCTTTCAGAACACAAGCTCCTTCATTGCATCATCTCAGTGGCACCACACCCTCCAAACTTCAGCCAAACCTGGGACAACCTACAGAGCCAGCTATGACCCTTACAACAGCCAATAGAATATATGTTCTTGAACAGGAAGCTCAAGTTCAAAGCCCAAGAGAAGGTATAAAATACCCCTCACTCTGGTCAGCTGCCCAGAACTACCCATGTGCTTCTGCTTTATCATTAAACCATCTTTCCAATCAGCTGCCATGTTTCCAGTGTCTTTCTCCTTGCTTGGAACTGAATCAGATGGACATTTCTCCCTGAAAGTGCTAGGATTGTTATTGCTATTGTTGAGAGACATGATCATGTGGGTGCCTTGCTTAATGACCACAATGACTTTTGACCAAAGTTCTTGTCTCAATTATTATAAATCATAAATCAAAATATGCAGCATTTTAACATGAGAACCTTGTATGTATGCACAAGCTTCTCTTAGCAATTTGTTACAATAAATTACATCCTGAGTTTTTTTAATATCAGTTGTCTGGCACCTTCCTTGAAATTGTTTTGAATATATCCCACCCTTTTTGAGTAACAGAAATATTTGTGAAGCTTGTGCACAGAGCCACAGAAATTCCAAAGAAGAGGATATGGATTTCTCACAGCACTAATTGCTATGTAATATGAATTCTGAAGAAGTAGAACACAATTTGTAGTGGACTTTTTCATCATAACTTTCAGACAGAATGGGATTTCTCACAAAATTGAGTTTTTCTGGATGAAACTAATTATCCTTGCCTATCATTACCACCCAGTATTATAATTATCTATTAAATTTGCACTCTATTTTTCTCCAGAATTTCAGAGTCGTGTATATGTGCATCTGTGTATACATGCATACATAGTATATTGTATATGTATACAACGCCTTACATGGATGGATGGATGGATAAAATATGTATTATACATAGATGGAGATTATATAGAGACACACAGTTGGGAAGGCCCTGCTCAATCTCTATCTCTATATCTGAGATAGAGATAAAGCAGGGCCTTCCCAACTTTTCCATAAAGATAGCCCTGTGGCTTAATGTAGGCTTCTTAAATAGAATAGCAAACAAATGAAAAGAAATAGAAAAATGCATGCATGAAAAGAGTATGGTGACAGGATATTGTAGTTGTTACTCAAAACCTACGCACACGCACGCACACTCATTACCATGAAGGAAAGGGTTGACAAAACCAGTAGATCTTTTAGAGATATCTCTGGATTAATGGGCTATGCTTCATTTTTTGGAGAAAAATGATTATTTTATTATATTTGCTTAAATTCTATGTTGTATATCCACAGTATCATGAAGATACATAACATATAGCAATAAATATATGGCCTGATTTTAAAAAAGGACATCAAAACTTTTTTTTTTTTAAAGGAGATGGATGGAAAGGGAAAAAATTGTGACAGCTTGGACATTTCCCTCATGTACAAAGCAACAACAGTGATAAAAAGACCCAAATTGTAATGCTCAGTGTTACTTGTCCCTCTGTCAAAGCAACAAAGAAATAAAAAGAATTCTAATGTTGATAGATCATATTTTTAGCAGGCTTTTGCTGCAAGCCATGTTCAGATTTGTACTGCCAGTGTTTCATGACAATGCCCTTGGTCATTCTGTGTGCACAAATAAGCCATAGTTCTTGATGATTGATAGAATCCTTATATTAAGGATGTAGCTAAGCAGGTCATATGTGTTCTTAACCAGCATTTATCATTATAAAGTCATGTAAACAACCCTACCGATATCTGCCCCAAAATAATAATGGTAGTATTAACAGTAAATTATGAGTAAATAGAGATAGTCCTTATGTTGACTTATAAACATTTTTTCATTGTGTTCAAAATTACAGTTGTGCTAAACAAAGGGAGTTACAACCCGGTCTCAAAGTTATGGCTTTTGAAGCACCCCCATGATCACATAATAAAAATTTGGGCACTTGGCCATGTCCCTGGCCTTATGACTGCAGGGGGGAATGCAACTTTCCCCCACTCACTTATTTCTCCCTTCATCTGGGCCACCCTGCACAGTGGCACTCAGCCGCAACACAAGGCCTTAGCCTTAAGTAGAGACTCAGGGCCTTCAGCAGTCTCAGCCACCACCCCAAGGCTCATTGTAAGACCTGGGGGAAAGTTTCAGGGAACTTTTACAGTGTGACTGTGAGGGTGTGTGGCATTGGTTATAACTTTGGGCATGGGTCATAACTCCATTCAGCATCTTTGTAATTTTGAGTGCTCGCAGAACAAATGTTTCTAAGTCAAGGACTATTTCACGTTATTAATTCATATAATTTGCAATTAATCCAACTATTATCACTTTTGGGCAAAAATCTTGTCTTTCTTTAGGTATTAATATTATATTAGTTTCTTTCCAAGCCTCTGGCATCTTATCTCCCTGTTAGTTCAGTATTATTTTGGAGGATTGTAAAAGTTCGTCCTCAAAGCATTTGTAATGAGAACCTGATAATCCATCTGGTCCCGATAACTTTTTCCACTGTATGTTCCTATGACTTTTCAGATACAGGTAGGGCACATTTTTTACACAATGACCAGTGGATTAAGTTAGCAACTTGATCGTGTCTAGCTTTGTAGTCAGTTTGTGCGATTTTGCTGCACTCACATATTAAGTGTGAAACAGTTTCAACTTTGTCATTGCAAAGTCAGCAGTTTGGATTGTCAGTGGATTTTTGTATCTTCACTTTCATATTATTATTATTATCTTTGCTTTCACATATTATTGTTGTTATTATTCTGAAGAGCATCTTCTAGCCTCCATTCTTGCTTTGCAGGTCATCATAATTAAAAAGTGAAAATATTAGGCTGAAAAGAAAGCAAACACACATTCCCTCAAATTACTGTAGTTTTTTCTTTTGTAAGTCCAGCCCATTATCAATTGTGTTAAAGCAATAAAACAAAACAAAAAAGCATTCTCATGTAAGAACTAAATTAAGCTATTGCAGTTGAGATTTTTACAATACAGTTTCATAAAAAATTAAACTTTTAAAAGTAAGTTAATATAACTTTAATAACTTTCTTTTATCATCCTTATCCAGCTTTTTGCAAAATACTCAAGATACTTTTAAGTCTTTAAATCTTGTTTTAATTTATATAGTCAGAGAAAGAATGAAAAACACACCCACCAAGAGGTACTTATCTGCTGCAAAAGAAAATCTCTCTTAAGCTGAAGAGTAATTGTATTTTGCATGTGATTAAGAAATCAGTATTGCCAGGTCTTTGTGTCAGATAGTATCATAGCCATGAACAGAGTCCTTTGCCTACTAGTTGCTCAGCTACAAGCCTCCCCTCCCACTTTTCCATTTATTTCAAACAATTCTTGACTCTTTAAACATTTACATATTGTTTTTATGTTTTTAATAATTAATTTCACTCCTCTCAAGAGTCCCTCTGTGAGGGAGATTAGAAGATTAGATTTATAAAAATAAAATATACAATGTCTTTGGCTTCAATGTCATCAACTTGTAGGAAGGGAAATCTATAGATGCTATAGTATACATTCTCTATGTAGAGAATGTTTTTTGTCTGATTTACTGTACTTCCAGCAACTTTAGAATTATATGTTAATTGATTTATGTATCAAACTGATAAAACTACTAGAAATGTACTAGTTGCTTACTGGTACACCAGAGGAAAACCAAATTTAATTTTAATTTCAGTAAAACACAGCTACACAAAAATAATTTTTAAGAAACCTACCTTATTCACAAAAGTGTTGTCCCCAATTTGGGTCTCATCCTGGTGCTGAGGCCAATGTAGAATACGAGACATGAGGTTCAGGTTTTGTTTCCTTTTATTGAAGCACTCCCAAGAAAAAGGGTCCTGGCCAGAAAATGCCTAGGAACCCCAAACAATAGGATTAAGAAAGCTTTATAAAATTTCACTCAAGCGGATGGCAGGATAAGATGGGACATATTTTAAAAAATAATCTAATAAACTTTTTAGTAATGATCTAACAATCATTCTATTGGTTTCTAGCTGTCTATCTTCCTAAGCCTTGGCTCATGAATGCCCCAGAAGTTGTCTAATACACATTCTATTTGCTCCAGGGCCCCCCCCCCCATTCCTAACTTCTAGCTGTGGTATTCAAGATGTCTAAACTCTTTGTTACTGTTATTAGTTCTCCAACTGCCCAGAACTGATACAAGTTTTACACCTGCATATTCTCTGTGAATAAGTATTCTTTGTCATTGCCAGACAAGTTTTACAATTACAGGCTTTCCGGTTTTCTTTCAAGTGTACGCTCTGTCTTACATATTGGCAAAATAAATCAGAAAATAAAATACAAGCTGAATAGTCAAGACCTTGTTGATGATCCAAACCATGTCAAGGACCTTGGAGTACTCATCTCTAATGATCTAAGTGCTAGAGCCCACTGTAACTACATAGACAAAAAGGCATTAAGAGTTGTTAACCTAATCCTACGTAGTTTTTTCTCTGGTAATATCACACTTCTAAATTAGAAAACTTAGAACTATGTCGCCTTTAGTCCAATTTAAATATAGTATATAAAATTATATATTGCAATGTCCTACCTGTCAATGAATACTTCAGCTTCAACCATAATAATACAAGAGCACACAATAGATACTAACTCAAAGTAAACTGCACCAAACTTGATTGCAGGAAATACGACTTCAGCAACAGAGTGGTCAATGTCTGGAATACTCTACCTGACTCTGTGGTTTCTTCCCCAAACTCCAAAAACTTTAACCTTAGACTGTTTACTATTGACCTTGCCCCTTTCCTAAGAGGTCTGTAGGGGGTATGCATAAGTGCACCAACGTGCCTACCATTCCTGTCCTGTTGTTTCTTTTTATTTTTAACATATGTATCCATTTCATGTCTTCATAATCATGTTTATACTTATATCTGTTATCTTATAATTGCTTTACAAAATAAATAAAATAAATAAATAAATAAAAGTATGCCATAACTTTGCTTTTTTTAGCAGATAGCCCATCAAAAGAAGATGTCAACTGTTCCTAAACTGAGATATGTTTTAACAGAAAACTTTCAAAGTTAGGTATTTTGAATACTTTCCAGATGCATATCGTGGAATTATGCATAGACACTAAAACTGATTTCCAGTTTTAATGAAACATTTAAAACTATATTGAAATGCAGTTATTTAAAAGGTAGATGAAGTAACATTTCTTCAGTGACAGGTAACAATTTTTTTAAAAAAAAGTTTACAAGTATGTTATAGTTCATTTCGAAGATTTCAGGTTAAAAAATCTTAAGACACAATGAATTTTGTGGGAGACAATAAAATTTCAGCTGTTTTCATGACAGTATCTGCACTGACATTTTTTGACAGTGCTTCTAAGTGGACATGCAGAGTACTTGACAATGTGCCATAAGTTTCTAGAAGTTTTAATTTTGTTAACATTTTGAGTCAAAACAGTTGAAGTTATGACTTTCTTAGGCTTTTTCCTCCCATTTAAATACAGGGTAGATGCTATTTTGGAATTTGTAAGGCTATGCCTATGTCTATTTTAAGAAAAGGATATTTCAGCAGAAGTTATTAAGGGAAAACAAAATGATAGAATGAACAATTATTCTGGATCTAAGCCTTTTTATATGTTTCACTTGTCTAGAGTTAGTGTTAAGATTTCCCTTACTAGTGCAGGTCCGGATATTATCTTTGGCAATTTTGACAAATATTTTCTTCCTACTTACGTAGAATTGTATCTTCAGTTCAAAAGGTGAATGTGTTACAGAAGGTAGAGGGCAGGAATGGTGTACATTTATAATCTCTCTAAAGTAACATCTGTCAACACAAGTTGAAAGTATGTCATCACAATAGCTGAGGCTGGACAAGAACAATTCACAAAAATATTTCTTGGAATACTGAAGATCCTGATTAATTGCAACAAGTATATACTCTAGGAAAGCAGTTTGTTTTATTAAGCCACAACAATCCAATCTCATTTCTTGGTGTTAATCTCGTTTAGGGACAAAATGCGCCCTTAAAAAGAAGCCTCCCACTTGCTCCTGAGAATATATTTGCACTAATTTTATAGTTAGCCTCCTTTTCCTAGGTTTAATTTGCTGCAGAAAATAATTGGTCTACTGAACCATTTGCTTTGAGAAAAGCAGTTTAAGAAAGTAATAACTGATGATGGGAAAGTTGGAGAAAAGTAATCCTTTCCCTGCCCTAGTCTAAATCATCTGTTTCTTTTCTCTGATATATTTGATTCTCCTAATTATAAGTACATTTTGCTTTCTCTTGGTCTATATCTGAGGTTATAACTGGCTGAGGGTTGCAGTCATCTCTGGCATAAAATAGAGGAGACAATAAATGGCCCACAGTCTTCCTTTTAGTTCTCATCAGCATTGCAGGTAGAGCCAGGTTCCACTCTTGGTTCTGGTTATAGATTCTTTCTGGTAGAGGGACCACATCACTTGATTCTGAGCTATTCTGTACTTCTAAGTTCTTATATTCCCTTTTTAAAAAATCTGAATTTATTCCAGTGATCTCTTGTAAATGATTAACTTCTTCGTAATTGATTGATTATGTGTTATCAGGTTGGTCTCAACTTTAGAAACTGAACAGATTATCTCCATCGAAATCTATCCATAACCTGATACTTCAGATCTTCCAACAGGACCCTCATAGCCATTGTAGCTGAGTTGTTTTTCTACCTTGCTGCTGGCCATCCTTCCCTTTCTTTCTACCTTTCATAACATTAGAGCCTCCTCCAGAGAGCAAGGTCTTTGCATAAATGTTTAAGTATTTGACCTAATAATTAATACATGTGGTAATACTTTTTAATGGAATACTTTAAATCATGTAAGTGTTATATTAAACATTTGAACTTCGGAATATTTAACGTGCCACATCTTAGTTTTGTTCCCGTCGCTTTCATCTTCTTATCTAGATCCCTTATTTGTTGTTATGTCTTTAAAATCTTAAGAAATATTATTTATTTTCTAGGAAGTATATGAACTTCTACTTTTCATAGGGCTAGCAAACTTTTTGCATCTGTTTTAGAGGGGAGTAAATAGATTAAGAGGAGCAATATGACAGAAAAATGTCCATCAAGAGAAATTGTACAAAATAAAAATGAGATATAAATCGAACAATAAAATAAAAACATATAATAAATTACACTATATTAAGGATTCTTCATAAATATAGGAGATAATTATGCCATATTCCAAATTTGCAAGTTTTCCAGGAATTATATTTCTTTGGAAGTAGAAGTGTAGAAGAAAATTAATAGGGGTTCAATGCTAAAAAATACTAAATACCTAACTGTATACCCTAGAATTAATCCTTCTAGTCCCTGCAGCATGTGCAAGTATTCTATGACAGATGCTCAGAGATACTTCAGTTATAAAAGGTACTCATAGACCACTTGCACGGCCTGATTCCCAATGGGCTGCAGCCCAGACTGGGACCTAGGGACCTCTGGCATAGACTACATAGTATGCATATGTATATCAAGGTTGGAAAAGTTGCTGAGGCCCATTGGTAGTCTATAAATATATTTAAACAACAGGACAATTGTTTTTTCTCTGATGCTGCAGACATGAATCTATTAGTAACGTGGAGTGTGATGCCTAGTACCATCACAATTAATGGTGCTGTAGATTTAAAAAAATGGAAAAATTAAGTTCTGAAAATAATATATTTCAGAATAATTTAATATATTCCTAAAATAATATATTTATAGATTCGTAAGTGGCATCAAAATGTATATTTTAGTACTTTGCAGGGAAGAAGCATACTGATTTTAAGCATGAATGAATTGTTTATTTGATTCAAAGGCTATTTCTGTCTAAAAGGCACCTTCAGGAAAAATCATATTTATGCCATAGTGCTTATATGAAAAAGTTTTCCAGGAATTATATTTCTTTGGATGTAGCAGTGTAGAGGAAGATTAATAGGGTTGCAATGGTATATGCTAAATACCTACCTGTATACCCTAGAACTAACCCTTCTATTCTCTGCAATATGTGCAAGTATTCTATGACAGGTGCTCAGAGATACTTCAGTTATAAAAATTGCTCAGCCTTATTCCCAATGCATAGTGTTCATTTAAAGTTTGCTCATAAATTCAACTAAAATAGGTTATGTTGACATTTTTCTGTAGGTACTGTTTGTAGTAAAACATGATCATGTGATTAATGTTTTTATGATACAGAAAATATAGTCAATGATTTTAAACTGGTGTGCGATTATGTGAGTGCATGAAGCAATACATACATAAACAACACCGTCCCCTCTCCCTTCCATCACCAGTACTATCAGTCAGCAGAAACTGGAAAGACCATTGGCCTATGCAATGATAGAAATATGTGCCATTAAATGAGTAATGATACATCAAAGCAAGTAACACTTAATAAAAAAAATCTCATATGTCTTTAAATATTTTGCTAACCTTCAAGATCTATGCTTACACAGGCAAAGTAGGAGCATAGTTATTTTGTACTGCATATATTTTTCATAAGAAAACAGAATATAAATTTATCATAAATTCCAGTTAATTTAATTTAATCCAGAAAAAATATTATAAGAATTCTACAAAATGTTGTTTGCAATTAAAAGGAATTTACTTATTCATTTTCAAACTGAGTCATGAAATCATTACAATAATCATACTTTCTTGATTGTGACCATATTTATGGGAAAGTGCAATTACAAGATCATTGAAATGAACTGAAAATTATATATAAGATACATAAATTTATTAACTTTGCCAGGGCATTGTTTTGATGTATGATTACTTTGTTCTTGAGATATTGAGAAATGAAGATGTTACATTCACATTGCCATCAGGATAACTTGTAAATGAAATAGAATTATTATTATGTGTATATATAAAAGCGAAATACAACTTACACATCATAATAAAATCTTCAGAACCATAAAGCCTACAAACTTGAAATTTGGCAAATATGTTTCTCTTGGCTTCTAGGTGCTCACTAAAAGGATTTTTCGAAATGACCGTAAGAGCATTAGTATTTTGTATATTATTATCAACATGCTCTGATCAGGGGTGGGATTCTACCAGTTCGCACCAATTCGCTAGAACCGGTTGTTAACATTCTAAGCAGTTCTGAGAACCGGTTGTTAGAAGAAATTACTGGCCTAATCCTGGAAGGAAGGCAGTGTTAGGAATATAAGTCATCTAACAGGTATTTGGGTTAGCAATATATAAACCAGGATAAACATTTTAGTACTATGTCTTTAAGAGATTGCAAAAACTGCAACTGGGTGTGGTTTTTCAAACGGCCGTAAGATGGAGCCAGAAACCTGGGTTGTTTTAGTCTTAGTCTTAGTCTCAGAAGAGAGTGTGTCTGAGTGAGTCTCTCTGTTTCCTTCTGTTGGAAAGTATTGCCGTTGCTTCATTTTTCCTAATTGACTGATATTACTGAATTTAATGTAAGTCTAATACTGAACTGTTTTTGACACTGGACTTTGTTACTGGATTATATCTGGATTGAAAACTGACTGATTTAATTTGTGAATGACTTTGGATTGCTTATTTTGGACTTTGCTTAACATTTCTGGAAGTAAAAACCTACATTTACTGTACAGTGTATCTGTGTACTGTGTGTGTATTATTTAAACACTTCTCTCAAAATATGTCTCCCTGTATGCGCTCATTCTCCTCATAGGGAATTACCTCAACAGGCAGGAAGGAAATATTCTGGTGTTGCTTACAGAAACTGCCTCTCTGTTAACCCTTATTACATTCTTGGCAAGACTAGACTTCCTGTCTCAGGAACGTCTCTGGAATTTTCTTCCCCTCCTTTGCTGGTGCTTTGCTTGTGTGGAGTGACCATTCAAAGTTACAATGGCACTGAAAAAAGTGACTTATGACCATTTTTCACAGTTATGACTGTTGCAGCATCCCCCACAGTCATGAGAGGCCAGGCGAGGAGATGCGTGCCTCAATCTGAGTGATATTGAGTTGGACACTCCCAACCAGTCACAGGACCACCAAGCCATGCCCACCAACTAAGACACACCCATAGAACTGGTTGTTAAAAAATTTGAATCCCACCCTTGGCTCTGATGCTAAGAAGTTCAACTCTCCCTCCCCACCTGAAAGGAAATGTGTTCCAAATGCAAAACACAAGGAGAGGACAGGAGTTTCAATTTCAGTTTTAGTTTTACAGCAGGAACCAATTGACCTTGCTCATCCAGACTCCTTGCTGTCTCCTTGCTCACACACCAAATACTGTTTCAGTTTCCAAACAGCCCTCAACTCTCTCCCACACTGACAGTACACTAGCCAGATGAATACCGATGGATGCTAGTTGGCAGAGGCAGAATTTTTTTCCCCTTATTTTCCTCCCCCAAAACTAATCACATAGCTTCGTCGTGAAGCACAGATATATAGCTAGTTTATTATATTTTTCAGCCAGCCACAGCATTTTTTAGTTACATATTTGCTTTTATAGTTTTATTCTTTCAGTTAAAATGTTATAAATACATCACATCTCTATGACATAGATACTAAATATTGGTGGTATATCAGGGTTGGAAAAGTTGCTAAGGCCCATTGGTAGTCTATAAATGTATTTAAATAATGGGACAATTGTTTTTTCTGGGATGCAGCAGACATGAGTCTACTAGTAACGTGGAGCGTGATGCCTAGCAGCATCATAATTAATGGTGCTGTAGATAAATAAAAATGTAAAATTAAGTTCTGAAAATGATATGTTTCAGAATAATTTAATATATTCCTAAAATAATATATTTATAGATTTGTTAGTAGCATCAAAATGTATATTTTAGTACTTTGAAGGGAAGAAGCATACTGATTTTAAGCATGAATGAATTGTTTATTTGATTCAAAGGCTATGTCTATCTAAAAGGCACCTTCAAGAAAAATCATATTTATGCCCTAGTGCTTATATGAAAAATCCAGTTGAAGCTAACTAAAAATCTCAGATGACAAAGGCTATGATTCATGTACTTATTTAAATTATTAGGCTTTTTTTCTGGTATATGCTTTGATCTGTATTAGAAAGAATCAGAAATAAAAGACACAGAATATGAATCTAAAGACATTAGAATGAAGGTTATCTCATTGAATGGAGTTGATAAATACATGCATGTACGAGGGCTATCCACAAAATAGATTACATTTTTGTCTGTAGCAAGAAGGGATGGAGCTAGAGTGGCCATCTTTGGTCCGTGCATCCGCTGCTTAGTCTGCATCTAGTCGTGCTAATGGGAGGTTCGTATCATTGTCCGTTATTTCACAGCAAACGTTTGAAATGTGTGCTGCAATTGAAAATCCTTCAAGTTGTGAGGTGCGATCAGTGATAAGGTTTTTGTTGGCAAAAAAACATAAACCGATTGAAATTTTTCGGCAACTGTGTGAAGTGTACGGGGACAACATCATCACTGAAAGTGGAGTGCGCCAATGGAGCATTAAGTTTAAAAATGGATGAACTAACATTCATGATGAACAGCGGAGTGGATGTCTGAGTATTGTGACTGATGAACTGGTCGCGAAAGTCAATGACAAGATTCATGAAAACTGCCGTTTCACAGAAAAAGAACTTTCTCTTAATTTTCCACAAATTTCACGCAGTTTGTTGCATGAAATTGTTACACAAAAGCTAGGCTACCACAAATTTTGTGCAAGATGGGTGCCAAAAATCCTGACAGAAAACCATAAGAATCAGCGTATGGCCACATCATTGACATTTCTGTAGTCTTACGACAAAGATGGAGATTCATTTCTTGATCGAATCGTAACTGGAGACAAGACTTGGATCGAACATGTGAACAGCGAGACCAAATTGCAGTCTATGGAGTGGGGGCACACAAATTCCCCAAAAAACCCAAGAAAATGTTTGCAAACATTCTCTGCAAGGAAGATTATGGCGACTGTTTTTTGGGATAGGCAAGGTGTACTTCTTATCGATTTTCTGGAACATGGTGCTACAATAAACTCTGTGAGGTATTGTGAAACATTGCAAAAATTAAGAAAAGCAATTCAGAACAAGCGTAAAGTTAAGCTCAAAAATTTTGTTTTTGCATGACAATGCCTGACCGCACACAGCAAATCGCACTCAAGAAGTCCTGAATGCTTTCAAGTAGGAGATTTTTCCTCATCCGCCCTACAGCCCCAATCTTGCACCAAGCGACTACCACTTGTTTTTGAGGATGAAGACCTGGCTTGGAACATAGCGCTTTGATGATGACGCGGAACTGCAGGTGGGCGTGATTGACTGGCTCAAATCTCAGGCAGCTGAATTTTATGACAATGGAATTACAAAGCTTGTTCATTGCTATGATAAGTGCCTCAATTTGTTTGGTGAATATGTTGAAAAGTAGTATTTAAGTGTCACTTTCAAGTGTATATAATAAAAAAAAATTCCTACACTTTGTTTTTTTTCTATCGCAAAACATAATCTATTTTGTGGATAGCCCTCATTATGAATAGGGCTGATATATGTGTCAGAAAGTATTGATTGTCTCATATGGGTTGTTTTGAGAGCATATAAAAGTTGGAAAACTATCGATTGATAATAATTGCATTCCATTTCTACTTCAAGGAAAATATGTAACATGACTGCCATACCTCTTCTAAGGTCCCATAATTGCATTTTGGGTGGATGGCAACTTGTTTGATAAATATCCTTCAGTCATGTGATCATCATTTGTAGAGGCTGGATTAAAATCCATAGTCAATCAATAATATATGGATCTATCATTGAATTATGTGTAAAATGAGATAATTATTTAATTAGTCATTGATAAAATACATAACAATACACAAAGCTTTGTATATTAATATGTGCAACTGTCGAAGTAATGACTTATTTTGGAATAAAAAGAATATCCCTCTCTATTCTGTTTACTTAACATGTTGACAGTATGTCATTATTATTTAGTTTGGTGTGATATGTTTTTACTTATCTTTCTCTGAAGAATTAGCAATTGCCTATGGCCAGTGGTAGGATGCCAGATCTGACAGTAAAGTCATCTTGAGAGAAATAAATAATAGTTCTGATATGAATACTCCCTGATTTTAAAAATAAAATTAGTTGTTGTCATATATCTACGTCTTACTAGTTTCTGACCTCTGCCTACATCATTTATGAAATGATATTGTTATTAAAATGGAAGTAAAATTCAGCATAAGCTTTGAAAGCATTTCCTATAGGTAACTTAGGTTTTCATGCACAACATAGAGTGAATTCATCACTGAAATCTTGTTCATTTTAGCATATTTATTTTCAGACAGATTGCTTCTTTCAGCTTGGATTGATCCATTGCTTCTGATGTTGGAATTTTTGCATTATACAGGTTAAATTGAGGTTAGGAATAGGAATGAAAACTAAATAGTAGTGCTGGAGAGAAAAAATGCTAATCCCTTTTTTTCTGCTAACTTCAATTGCCACTTGAATATATATAAATATAATTTATATATTTGCATATTAAAATATGCATCAATATGAAATCTCTGTGTGGGAATTAATTAGTTTTTATTCCTACTTACTTTAGTATATGAGATAATTAATACCCATCCCCAAAAATAAGTGATAAGACAATGTTTATTCGAAATCAGAAAGATCTGTACTTGTCAATAGAAATCATTATTCCAAGACAGGAAAACATCAAAATAATGCATGCTATAGCAATTAGCAAGCTTTAATGCCACATTTCTAAATGTTGTGCCTTAAATTCCAATCTAATCTACACATCAATCATTGTGCAGTCTTATTCACTTTAGAGCACAGTTGGGAGAAGGAATTGGAAAAAAAATATTAATATTCTGTTTTGTGTTTCATGTATTTTATGGATAAGCCTATGGTCTATTTGTGTTTGATGAAAGTTTACTACAAGAACATTCCCTGCAAAGTGTCATCATCATCATCATCATCATCATCATCATCATCATCATCATTTTAGCCATTGTCTATACACTGCAGGATGAAGGCCTCTTCTGCAAGTTTCCAATCAATACGGTCCTGAACCCAATTGGGTCCACAATATGTGCTAATGTTCCCAATCCATCTTGCTTTAGGTCTCTTTCGTGGATGTTTTTTTATCAAGTGGGATCCATTCTATGACTGCCTTGGTCCATCTGCCATCAGTTCTTTTTGCTATGTGACCAGCCCATTTCCATTTCAATTATTTTACTCTCTTGATGATATCATATACGTTTATTTGTTCTCTAATCCATGTGCAGGTCTTTCTATCTTGTCTTGTAGTGCTGAGCATGTATCTTTCCATGGCTTTGTGCCAGCCTACGTTTTTGTATCAATTGTGAAGTTAGTGTCTATGTTTCACCAGCATGAGGTAGAACAGGTAGCACACACCGATTGAAAACTTTTCTCTACAGCCATAAGAGGAAGTTCTTCTTGAAAATTATGCTTAGCTTACTGAATACCTGCCAACCACATTATCACACCATTCAGTTTCCTTTATTGTATCAACTTCCACTGACTACTACGTCTAGTTCTTCTCTAGAAATATTTTTTTCTTTCTTAGGTGAATTTATTAAACATAACCTGGCTCTTTTTCAGGTTTATTTTTAAGCCAAATGAGCAAATAGTCAAAAACATAACTGAATCTATTACATCTATATACCATCAGAAAAATACTTTGTACGTTCAAAAATCTCTGGTGAAACTATTGATTTAATTTTAAAAATGATGGACAGTGAAGAATACTGGAAGTTTCACTAATAAACTGGAGTTTATTGAATTTTGCAAGACCATAAGAAAATGTATTCAAGAAGAAACACATCCATTTAATGTGAAGCTTGTGAAAAAGCAACTGAAGAAAACAAAGAGAATAACAGAGCAAAATGCAAGCTTATAAATACAAGAAAGAAGGTCTGCATTAAAACATGAAGATGACCCTGTGTGTAGAACAAGATGGGAAACGTTAGAAATAATTAGAAAATTCTATTCAGAGCTATACAAAGATCAAGATCACCCAAAACAAACAGTACCCACAAAAGAGGAAATGCCAGATACTCTAATGGAGGAACTAGCAAGTGCTATAAAATCAGTGAAAATGACAAAGCTTCAGGAAACAATTGTGTTACAGTTGAAATGCTGAAAGCTGGAGGTCACAGTTTACACAAGATACCAGCAAAACTATACTTGAGATGCAATACATGCATGGAAAAATGCTGAAGTGATTCTTATACACAAGAAAGGGGCCCAAGATTATTTAAAGAACTATTGCTCAATAAGCCTTCTTTCAGTCATCTACAAAGTTTCCACCAAGATAATAGCAAAAATAATATTGGGAACATTAAATGACACACAGCCAAATGAGTAGACAGGATTCAGAAATGGCTACAGCACAATGGATCACATCTAGGTTGTTAAGCAAGTTATTGAAAGGCACAAGTACAACATGTTTCTGTGATGGCTTTCATTGACTACGAAAAAGTGTTTGACTCAATATTTCAGCAAGCAATAATTAAGGCATTGTTCAATCAAGGCCTAGTCACTACTTACATAAACTTATCATAATAAGTATATGAAGAAACATAGCAACAATTTACTTTAACGGTCTTACAGTGGAAATCAACATAGAATGAGGTGTATGACAAGGTGATACAATATCACTTATCCTTTTCTCAGCCTGCCTTGGTTTTTGCAAACCAGACTGGGCAAAAGATGGAACAAAAATCATGGCACCTATTTAAATCAGTTACGATTTGCAGATGATGTTGTTCTCTTCTCATAAGACCCAGAAGAGCTACAGAGACACATATAAGAGTTGCACAAAGGAGGAGAACCATATGGTTAAAAGTCTGTATACAAAGAAAATTTAAATGTTGAAGGCATTTGCATTTGCCCAAAGTATATTTCAGCATTGCACTCTTAGAGCTCCTGGCTTGAGCTTATTAACAATCTCCATTCCCTCAAGGCTTCTGGCTGAGGTGATATTTAAGACGATTCCCTGTTGGGCTTTATATCTAAATAAGGCTGTGCCCATTAATAGTTTGTTATCAGAGAGCTCCTCTGGGGTTATGAAAGGCCTTTCTAGCCTTCCTTATCCTTTAAAGGTAACATGTGGACTGAGTAACAAGATGGCTGATGAGTTGTCTTTTTGAAAATGATATTCTGATATTTTGGTGCTAAATCCAGGTTTAAATCTTTTCTGTTTGGAACCTTCAGGAAAAATGAGAATATTTCATTTAATAAAAATGTACTGATTGGTTTTCCAAACCCTATAATCTTGCATTTTGCAAGCAAAATATTTCAGTTATTCTACTTCTATCTGCTGGTTGAAAAAGTGAAAAGAAATCATGCAACCCCATTTATTTACATTTTTATACTGTCACTCAGAAAAGTCTGAGAAAAACATCCCATTTCTTTTTCAATTCCTATACATAAAACCAAGTTTAAAGATAAATTTAAAAAGTCACACAATGATCACTACTTGTCAAATAGCCATTGAAATGCGAAGATGAAAAAAACAGATGTGCCTTGGAGCAGACATATGATGGAGGCAGATGGCCAAATAGAGGATTTCTGTTTGGGTTATTCCTTTCTCTCAAAGGCAGTACCTGAGTTAAGCCTCTTTGAAGATCTGTAAAGAACAAGCAGAATTGCATAGGGTCAAATATAACAAACCCCTGTCATTGTTACACTGACTTAACCAGCTACAGAACTATAAGAAGTTTAGTTCACTTAATTGCACTTCTTTTGGATTCTAAAAATGGTTAGATTGGAACATAGGATTGATTCTGATGACCAAGTACATAAATTATACTGTTTGGCTAGATGGCTAATTAAAACTAGGTATAAGAGTTATTTTTTGCAATTCTGAAATGATTTACACTGGTTACATTGTAATTACAATTCAGTGTGTTGGTTTTAAGTTTTAAAGCACTAATTAGTTTGGAACGTAAGAGTGTTTCTTCTCTCCTAAAGTTGAGAATTGCACATCCTTAGGGGCCCTTTTCTGGGTCTCTCATGAAGGCGAGGCAGGTGGTTCTTCAGATTTGCCTGTCTAATTTTACAACACTCTCACATGAGAGATCTATTAGCATCAGATCTGTTTTCTCTAAGGAATCATTTGAAAGCATTTTACTTTTCAAAGGCTTTAATTTTATGATTTATTGTAAGTCACTCTGAAATTCCTAGGGGCTGAAGCTCATGGAAATGCTCTAAACAAGATTTGAAATGAACCTGTAATTTCTGTAAATGTAATTCTATACATGGATAATCTTGAACGTTCTTGATTTTTTTTCTATTCAAAAAAGTTTTCCCATTTTTTTTTACATCTAGTATATTCTTCCATGGTGCTTTAAAATGATATGCCGTATATTATTGTGTCTTCAGATATAAAATAAAAATGACCTTTCAGTGTCACAGTACTTTATTTGACAAAACTTTATTTTAATAATTATCTAATTAACTTTAAGCTACTTTAAATAAATAAAAACAAAATGTGCAATATTGCTGTATCAGCTTTCATCATCTTAGTATTATTTTGACTCCTTAATGTTTTGTATCCCTTTTTACATTGTTTTAGGCAATATAAGGAGAACTTGAATTTATAAATAATGAAACTTTTATGGATATTTTCATGCCAATCCAAGGCAAAAGGTATCATTGTACTTGTCATGCCTCTCTTGGAATCTGATTCAGTTGGGAAGGCCGAGCAGCTGACACTTCTTACTTATTTGATTGTGTTGCCTTTGTGCCACACCCCAAGTCATCACAGTACTGTATGTTAATATAAAATTGTGCATTGAAATTATAGGCTTTTGATATAAACTTAATGGAGAAATTCATTTATGATTGGTTCATTCAGCAATGGTAGCATGATCAATTTTTAATTTCCTCAAAGTAACCTGCATATGCACTACTTTTTCTGTACATTTTTGTTAACATTGAATGGGATGATTGTAGCATAACAAAGAATGAGAGATAACAGCATAACATTAATTGCTTAAGGAGGTAGATAAGATAATAGAATTAGTCTACTCTATCATCAGGCTTACAGGCTTGGACACATTCGCTTTGGCTGATGCAGCCTTTGGCAGGCATGTCCTATGGATGGTGCATTCTGCTACCCACCCTTAGGATAAGCCAGTTTTGGTATGTCCCTTTTCTGGATTCTCTCGCCACCACACTGGAGAAGAGGCGTTGGTCTTACCGGATAGGCTCTTTCTCAGGATGTGGTGAGAGAATCCAGCCCCACCTTGGTAACCATCTGGTCCAGAGTCCAGGAGGGGCTACAGCCAATATGGAAACTATATACATCTCCATGACTTCATCAAAAGTGGGGACCATTGGAAAAGAGGCATGTCCTCAGAACTTAACCCAGTGTAATGATGAACAAGACAAGAGTTAACCCATACCTGGATTATTTCACCGCACCCTAAGAAGGAGCAAATCAGATAAGACCAATGTCCCATTAAATGAGGAAAAAAGGCAAGGAGTTTACACAATTGCACATTTATTTCAGTGACAGAATGGTTCACAGTAACAGATTTAATTCAGTGAATGGCTTGACAGAGAGAGAGAATACAATAAGATTCAATAAGAATAACATCATAGAACTAAGAAAAATTAGAGAAGTTGAAAGGAAATGATTCACTTTATGTAGTGTTAATTAATAAGGGAAACAGAAAAGGAAATAGTCTCTTGCTATGACAAAGAAAGCTAAAATTTTGGAGGTTTCTTGCCTCATGAGAGAATGAAATAATTAAAACAGAATCTGCATATGTATAAAGTAAGGGAAGCAACATTTGCACATTTACACCTTGGAAAAATAAAGAAAAACTAGAAATTATGTTTCTGAAGAGAAAATCCAATAAAAGTTGAAAGAGATGAAATTTTCCTTCTCTGGGATGTACAAGTTTGAATTTTATTCTCTGCTAGCACATTAAAAAAACAATTAAAATGTTCTGTTCTAATATTAATGTAGCATATTTACCCATGGAGCTCCATTAAGCAAGGAATGCATAATGCCTTTTGATGCTGCCACTAACCACAATGATCCCAAGGCAAAGAAGTGAATAAGAAGATATGAGATTAAATCAGCCAAACAAGGGAAAGTTGAAACAAGGCTACTAAGGTTCAGTAAATGGAACAAATAAAACACCCAGCTTTTCTGCTCAGTGATGTAGATAAGGGAAACACAAAGCATTCAGCCTGAAGATTACCTTGATACAGAGGATTTTAAAGATTAATATACAATTGAAGCCAGAATTTTTCCTTTTAGATTAATGGATCTAACTAAAAAAAAGTGAAAGATTATTTCAATATATGATTACTGTGGCAATATTACAGGCACAGAGAAATAAATATTTGACATTACCCACTATGGAGGAATTGTGGATGAAATTGACAGATCTTGTGAGATGGATACATTAACTAACACTATCTACTTTTGTTGGTGATGAAAAGGCTTTTTGGACTTTTTGGGTAAAAATGAAAAAAGTGGTTTATGGCTTTGATGATCAGATAAGATAGATTATAGAAAGAAAATTATTATTTTTTAAAAGAGATGTTAAAATATAACTGTATTTATAACCATTGTGGAGAATATTAGAAGCCACTTCTTAATATATTTTTTCTTTTCTATTTTCTCTTTAATTTCTTTTTTGTTGCATTTTAATTTCTCTTGATTTATTTCTTTTTCTCTTACTTTATATTCATTTGTATTAGTTTTATTGTCTTTTTAAAACATTTCAATAATGATAGATAGATAGATAGATAGATAGATAGATAGATAGATAGATAGATAGATA
>BLBF01000031.1:14540221-14551636 GCA_015471245.1 Laticauda colubrina | reverse complement strand
ATAGATAGATAGATAGATAGATAGATAGATAGATAGATAGATAGATAATAAATAGACAGACAGACAAATTTGGGTCCAAATATTTATCTCATGTAGTGATGTAAGATTGGGTGCTATACCATATAATTAATTACACACTATGGTTTAGCACCGTCTCTATTTTTTCTGTATAATCCTCAGTGACCTATGCTCAGGATTTCCTGTTCATTTTGGCTGGATTCAGTGATCGCTCTATAAGGATCTTAATACATAAATCAAATTCACATCACTGGTTCTCATTTTAATGGCTTTTTTCCTACAACTTTTCATTTGATGAGACATTTGTACCTAAGATCAATAATTACTAATCTAGATCTACTTTTAAAAATGGGAGGGGTTGAACAGTTGGCCCTGTCTATTAAAAGAGACCCCAAAAGAGACACAAATACTGTAGTGGAGGGGAAGATTGAGTCAAATGATTGGATTGGATTGGATTAGTGGCTTTCCTCCCAGACTAAACAAAAGGGTTACAAAAAGATTTATAGTCCTAAAAAGTTTGTGTTTTTTTTGCAGATCTCTTGATTACCAGAAGAGGTTTTAAAGAAAAACAGATGAATCACTGAAAAGCATAATGCTTATTGTTCTGATTAACATTAACAAAATGGCTTAGAAAGAGTTGACAGGTAGTTCTCAATTTATGACCACAATTGATACTGGAATTTCAGTTGTTAGATTGTTAAGATTTTAAGTTGAATCAAACCTGATTTTATGATAATTTTCATGGTGATTGTCACAATAATTGTTATGTGAATCATGTAGTTGTTACATGTATCTAGCTACGATTATGGATGCTTTTTGCTGGGTTTTGCCAGAAATTAGCAAAAAAGGTTGCAAATTGCAATCCCATGACTGCAGGAGTCTGCAACTGGTTGTAATTGTAGGCCAATTCAAACTGCCTGAATCACATGATTACGGTGTTGCAAAATGGTTGTAAGTGCAAATACAGGTCATAAGTCACTTTTCCCTGTTATAGTTTTGAACCCTTGTTAAACAAAGGGATATAAGTCAAGGACTACCTATATGGCTTTCACAACATTTATATATACAGATATCCTTTTGCTAGAATCAGTAACGCAAATGAAAACAGAAGTCTGTGCAATCTTAGTTTTGAAAATGTCATTCTCCTCCATTCTGCATTGAGAGCCCAGGATGGATTGACTCCTTCCTATGACATCATTCTTTTTGAATATTTGTAATTCCTCATTGCTACTGGAATTGCTACTGGGACATGGAAGGAAATATCAAAAACAACCCACCAATCTTTAAGATCCTTTTTCCAGTTGACATCCTGTGAGATTCTTTCTAGTACATAATAGTATCGTTTTGATTGGGGGGGGGGGTGGAATTTCCCCTCAATTGATATTGTTTATCTGTTGGCTGGATCATCAAAATTACTTTTGAGCAAACTCTGAGCCATATTGGAAATAAGTTTGCAGTAGGGGGAGGAGAGAATCATGAAACAAAACATTAAGTTGCGTGAAGAGCACTTATTCTTAAATTGGAATTTTAAAATAGATCCAAATCCAAATAATTGAATTACCAATTTGCATGCGAGCAGTGTGTTTGGACTTATATTGCTTGAATAATAGTTTCTATGGAGTGTAGGATATACGTGTTTTTAAAAGGGGAAAGATTTAATAGATAGTTTGTAGTACAGTGTGGGGTATGCCTTTCAAAAAAAGAACACTTCACTAGGCATATTGAAGGCTTTTGGCATATGAAATAAGGTATATCCTTTGGACCTATAACAGTAGATTAATCAGACAGGAGATTTGTTCTAAAGTCAATTTTTTTTGCCAGAGGAAATCACTGATTTATTAAAAATGCATATCTTCATTATGTACATCAGGATTTAAAAAATTTGGAGTTGCAAGAGACAAAAAAAGAAAGAGAAAAATGAAAAAAATATTCAGAAGATGCTAAATTCAGTTACCTTTGAGGAGAACACAGACCAATAGGCACACACAGACAGAACAGTCATCTTAGCTCAAATCATGTTCAATAAATCAAAACAACATTTTATTCTGCATTTACCTTTTATTGCTCCGTAGATTAATCCCCTGATCTCCAACCCAGGTTTGATGAAGTTTAATTTCTTAGCTGATATTTAGCTGGCCTGAGAGAAATGGTGTGATGAAAAGGACAAAAAAGAAAAAAATAACATAAAATTGCCCCATTTACTATTTTAAAGCTCGGTTGAATTGGAAACCTCTATCCACGTTGGTTTTTAAGCTTTGATTGTTTCTACCTACTACTTGGACTGATTGGTTGCATTTGATTGACACATCAGATTTAGCTTTTTCTATAACTTCTTTGTACCTGAAGTGCTTTGGGATGGATTCTTTTCCAATTCACTACAACTATGAAAAGCTATTTGCAATATAATCTTCAGTGTACCCAAAATTCCCCAAAACCTGAAATGAAATCCATTGTTAGGTTGCAGGGCTTAAATGGGAGATCATGTTATAGTTTGAAATTTTAAACGGAATCATAATTCACTATTCTTGATAGTGAATAATCAGTTTTGAACGACACTAATTTAATGCATATTCCTAACCACTACTCTAATAGTGCACATGAGAGATATATGCAGCCCCTATCCTCATTGTATTTTGAAAACAAGTGAAGAGTGTTCTGTATCAGTGTCCTGATTATTATTATTATTATTAACTGAGGTCCCATGATAATTTTCTTAATTTTTGCTTATGAAGCAACTGAAAAGTATAAATGTTAGTATGCATCCTTGCAGGACAATTTCCTCCACTTCTTCCCCCAAACACCAATTATAGGACCTTACCAGCTATCAGTCCCATCCAAAGTATCTCAAATTGCTTCTCAGTCTGTGAATGTCCTTTATATCTACTGCCAGCCATATATATACCAGTTTATCACCTGCTATAACTGCCTGTTCATTACCTCTGGTCTCATTGCTTCTATCTCCATCAAGTTTGATTTAATGGCAGCTATCTCTTGGCCTCAGCTCAATTCATGTTCAGCAGCAGTCCTCTCAGAGCAGTGACTGCTAAGTTTGGCTCAGGAGTCTTTGATGAGACACTTCATGAAAGCCTATCTTTTAGAAGCCCAAGTAAACAGTGTCTAGTGGATCATCTCTGCCAGGGTGCTTTTTTTTTATCTTAGGCTTATATTTTCAGAAGCATCTGTTAATTCTTCAGTAAGATGTATCCTTCTGTGTTCTTGACAACTTTATCATTAATAAAGCTTTCTCCACTGAACAGATGTTGAACTGGCTGGATTGCAATTTTCTCAGCCTTCATCCCACAGTTCTCTTTTCAAAAAAAATTGGCATTACTTTTCCATGTTTGCATATTGCAATACAGTTGCTAATCTTAGAGGTGGTTCAAATATGTCTGTTTTGTAAAATTTGTTTTGAGGTCCCTGGACTAGATTTGGAATAAGGCACACTTGCAATAAACAACTGAAATATGTGGGATAAGTTAGCCATGACTTAAATTAAATAAGTTTGCTTTTAACCAAGTCTAGATTCAGCCCAATTACACTTGTGGGAATTACTTAGCAAAATCTGTACTAGATGACTTTAGTTTATTTAATTTAGCTCAAATTTAAGTCAGGTACATCTAGTACAGGAAAACCCATAGGGACACCTGTATCTTTCCCTATTTCAAATTAACCTATCTCTCAGAGATATAAAAGAAAAGAAGTACACCCTCTTTGTTGCTGTGAACACACTGATAAAAAAATGATTGTATGTACAATTATTTGGAAATTTTTACAAAAATGTTTTTTCTTAGGTTTGGAGCCATTTCTAGTTGCATAAAATTTATACAATTAGTATAACAAAATCAAACTCTAATATTAGTGTTTATAGAATTAGATTCTAAGCAGCTACATTAGGCATGCCTAGAAGAAATATTAATATTTTAAATGTTTCAATTGCAGGGTACAATATTGTATAAAATCTCTTTTTTTTTAAAATCCTCTGTGTTCCAAAGTTAGTTGGAAATATAGCTTAACTGCCTATTACATACACAGATACACATATCCAAAGACCTGTTTGGACATGCAGAGCTAATTTGAATAGTCCTTTTGAAATTTTTCCTATCACAAGATTTATTGTGAATCAATTGTTTTATAAATATCTGTAGTGTTATTATTGTGGGGTAATGCTAATCAGGTTTTAAATCTGTTCATCCTGTGATACGATTTTGCACTTTCTATAGTCATATTTAATTAGGAATGCTGTGGGTACCATCCATCTCCATAAAAATGACAGAGTTGCTAATCGTTAAAAAACACATTTTAAAATTCTAATTTCCTTCTTGAAAAATCAAAATCAAAGCAACATATTGCTCTGTCTATCTTCTCATACCTTTAGTTAGGACTAAAGCAAATTTGTTACACTATGGCTATGGTAGTAATTAGAAGAACTTTATTGTCATTGTACAAGTGCAACGAAACTGTGGATGCACCCCAGCAACTGTTCACAATACAATAAAACCAAAGCATTTAAAAAGGAAGATAAGAAAAATAGAGTACCCATGTCTCCATTTGCAATTTGGGAGTACAATATCTACAAATATACACAAAATATACATCCAACACTGACTGTAACACTTAGCCAAGTATAATACACAAGAGATGGATTGTACTGCAATATGTTATTATACATCTGAATGGGGTGTTGAGATTTCACATCTTTTCACATCTTAATAAGGTAGTGACTTTGTGTTTATTTGCAGTTCGAATGGCCCAGGGAAAGAAACTAATTAAACATGGAGTTTCTGAATATATGCAGGAAAAGGGAATTACTTCAGTCCTATTCACATTGCTTTCAACACACATTTTGGGGCATTCATTTCTCCAGTTCTCTTGATTAATCTAAAAACTTTGAGCCAATGCTGAGAAAGAAATGTGCAGGAATACTGATATTTGACACAAGCTTAATATTTTTATAGTTCAATGGATGAGGACTCTGGTGAATCCTAGTGATGCAGTGGATGGAATGCAGTATTGCAGACAAACTCTGCCCACAGTCTGAAGTTCAATC
Organism: Laticauda colubrina; assembly: GCA_015471245.1. Classification (NCBI taxonomy): domain Eukaryota; kingdom Metazoa; phylum Chordata; class Lepidosauria; order Squamata; family Elapidae; genus Laticauda; species Laticauda colubrina. The sequence continues at coordinate 14,546,571 of BLBF01000031.1, read as the reverse complement.
CTGATGGGACTCAAGGTTGATTCAGCTTTCCATCTTTCCAAGATTGGTAATATGAGGACCCAAATAGTTTGAAGAAATATGCTGACATTGTAAACTGTCCAGAGAATGCAGTAAAGCACTGTGGGACAATATATAAGTGTAAGTGGTATTGCTATTGCTAAACTGCATATCATTTTTGAATAGGAAAGTACAGTATTCTTATTACCCAGACACTGCTGCCAAGTCAAGTTGTATTAATGGTTCCCTGCCAAGCCAGTAATTAATGGCTGCCAATAGTACAGAAATAATTTATCAACTAATCAACTGGTGACTTGACATAGTGATGCATGAATAATTTGGAGTATGAATTCAGGAGAACCACCAAGCTGTAGAATTGTTCTTTTAAGAAGAATGGAGCTCCAATCATAGTCAATTTCGTTTTGGGATATGGCTACATGATGACAACGGTGAGAGGAGAGAGCTAAATCCTTTGCCACACCAGACCAAAGATGTCAAAAGTTCAACTGCTCTTCTCTAATCATTTATACCATCTTCTCAACTCATAGAAGAATCATCAGGAGATGGAATTATCTAATCCCATTCCTCATAGTCAGGCCATCAGGATACCATGGTCAATGGTTTGAATACCCTATTTTAATAATTAATGTATGAGATTTTTAAAAAGTCTGAAATATGTATTTTTAAATCATAAAGCCCATGTCACACTGGCCAACGGATGCAAAAAGGACACAGCGGACGAGCAAAATGTTCCATCCGTTGTTATCCGCTCTCAAAAGGGGCTAAAATTTGCATAACCGGAGAGGATAACACGGACGCGGGGAGGACGCAGGGTGGATGCAAAGTGGATGCGGAACGGAAGCCCAGCGGATGGAAGCGGATGGGAGCGGATGGCACATCCGCTAGGCTTCCGGGGGGCCTCAGCAAAGCGGACGAGGAACGGATACAGCGGATGCAGAGCGGATGCACAGCAGATAAAGCGGATGCACAGCGGATGCACAGCGGAAGCCTAGCAGATGCCTGGCGTTAATTGCGCATGCGGGGAGGATGCATTGCATCAGCCCTGCGGATATAACGGAAGCAGCTCGGAAGCAGGTCACCATTCAGAGGAAAGACCTGCTGCCGGAAGGATTGGCTGCCTTGCCTGCCCTGCCTGCATGTCTGCCTGCAAGCCTTGCTGCCACCCTCCCTGCCAGCCTCCCTGCCAGCCAGCAACCCCACAACCATGCTGAAGCACAGCAAGCCTCAGCCATCTGCTGCCAGCCCTTGCAAGAGGGACAGGGCTACCATCCCACCCCCTGGCCCTCACTCTGGTTCTGCTGGGGTTTCTGCAGCACAGGCTCACTCTTCTGGGGCTGGGGCTTCTGCTGCTTCTGCTTTTGGAGGAGCTGATGACAAGCACTCCAGCACCAGCCACCTCCACAGCACCTGCACCCTTCACCCCTGAGACTGAGCAACCAAGAGGAGTGCCAGAGACTCATTTTTGTCTTATAGCTTGTTGTTAATAAAGTCTATTTTTGATTCACACACTTGCTTCATTTCTTTTTTTTAATAAAGTCTTGCTGGAAACTTTTAGAAATGATTTAAGCCTTTGCATGCTTGTGGGATGGGTTAAGATAGCTGTGGGATGGCCAGGGATACCTGTGGGATGGGCAGGGATACCTTTGGGATGGGTAATAGCTGTGGAATAGATAAACCTCCAGTGCAAGCATAGTGGGACTGTATGGTCCACCCTCCCAGGTGCCACACCTATGGCCCTTTATTATCAATAACGATATAATAAAACATCCACACATGTCAACATAAACACAACTCTTTATTAAACGCCATGTTCATTGTAGCCCAACCAAACATACATGACCCAATCTCATCCGTGTGATGAGACAGGCTGAAGGAAGCATCCATTAAGCATTTACCATCCTGTCTTGCCACTCCACTGCTCCAGCTGGGGAGTTGCACCAGTGTCTCAGGAGGTTGCGCTGCTTCTTCGCCTCACGTGAGGCTCTGTTGGGGCCTTGCACATCCTCAGTGTCGATCAGGTTTTGCCCTTGCCTCCATTCTCCAGGCTCCATGTCCCCATTGCCTTGTTGACCGTCCACAATCGTGTTCTGCAAGACTGGGTAGCAGGTGCGCATGAGATTGTGCAGGATGTAGCAAGCTTCCATGATCCTCCTCATGGTCTCTGGGCTATGCTGCATGTTGGTGAGAAGTACCTGGAACCTGTTGGCCAGGATGCCAAAGGCATTCTCCACCACCCGTCTTGCCCTGAACAGCCTGTAGTTGAAGATCCTCTCTTCACCGGTGAGGTATTTGGAGGTGTAGGGCTTCATGAGATAGGTTGTGAGGGAGAAGGCGTCATCCCCCACAATGAAGTAGGGCACATCTTGCGCATCGTTGGGCAGCGGGTCTGGATCTGGGAAGCCCACCATGAGGTTGCTTTCCAGCCCCTCCTTGAGGTGACTGGCGTTGTATACCTGGGCATCTGAAGATGAGCCGTTGCCTGAAGCATCAATGTACATGAACTTGTAGTCAGCATCGACCATGGTGAAGAGGATGATGCTGAAGAAGCCCTTGTAGTTGTGATAAGTGGACCCCGACTTGGCTGGTGCTTTGCAGGCCATGTGCTTGCCATCGATGGCTCCAATGGTGTGGGGGAAGTTCCCCTTCTGATACCACTGCTCTGCAACTTTCTTCCATCCTTCTTCAGTGGAGGGGCACTGGAGGAGCTCCTCCTTGTATTCTTCGATGATGGCCTGCACCACTTCTCTGACAACAATGCTGATGGTGTTGGATGGCACCCTCCAGCCGTACTGCATTCTCCTGTAGGTGGTCCCTGAGGCCAGGTGGTGCAGAGTGAGTGCCACCTTGAACCCAGGTTCCAGGCTGGGCCGGAAGTTGGTGTTTGTCTTGGTCAACCTGGGTGTCAGGCGCTGCACAACTTCGTCAAACATGGCTGGAGGCATCCTCATGAAGTTCTGGAACGCCCAAGTGTCTTCGCTCCTGAGCTCCACCATCAGCTTGTTGTACAGTCTGTCCTCTGCTCTTCTGGTGAACCATCTTTGGACCCAGACTTTCTTTGGGTGCCTCCTTTTCTTCCCGTAGTAGAGTTCACAGAGCCTGTAGATGGTTTCGCACTGTTGCAGAAGGATGGTGGCTGCCGAAAGGACTTTGTCACAATCCACGGTGGACATGACTAGATGCTGTGGAAGAGGAAGAGTCAGATGAAGGCTGCAGAGGTCTGCACAGCTTGGCTGCTGTTCTGAAAGTGAGATGCAGGCGAGTTGCTCCCCCTTTTTATAGGCAATATAGGTTTTCCCCTATGTGTCCTTTTGCATCCTCTAGGCATCCTCTAGGCATCCTCTAGACATCCTTAATATCTGAGATAGGTCCCCTCTGCGTACGTTTTTTCCATTTTAAACGCTTTGTTTCCGCTTGGCATCCATTCTGCATCCGTTCTGCATCCGTTCCGCGTCCGTTCCGCTTCCTCCCTGCGTCCGAGGGGATGCGAGTTGCGCGGATGCGTAGCGGATGGCTGGCGGATATAGCGGATGCATAACGGATGCCTTGCGGATGTGCGGCGGATGCAAAATGGATGAACTGGATACATTTTCCGCACAAAAGTTTTGGGCAGCCCAAAACTTTTGGAGCGGATGAAACGTCCATAAACGGATGCTGGACGGATAGAGAGGAAGCCAAATGGAGGCAGTGAGTACATCGCGTTTTCGAACGGATGGCAAGGTTTTTTGTCCGTGTTACATCCTCTTTGCATCTGTTGGTTCAGTGTGACATGGGCTTAAGATGCATTTCATTCAGCTAAATATTGTTATCATTAGTATGTCTTTAAAAAAAAACAACTTGCAGTACAAAGTCTCTTTGTTAAGAAAGAGACTCATTCCTAAATCTGTCTAAGTAAAATATGTATGTAAGCGACAAGTTATTTACCATCAATTCATCAAACGTTTGTCTTATACTATGTGATACATTACAGTATCCTAGATTCTTGGGAAGAAAATCTTGCTTACAAAGGCCAACACCAGCAAAAATTTTGGAAGCTGTGAATTCATATTTTTGTGTAAATAATAATAAAATATATTATATGATAATGATTATAATATTAATTGCTTGATAATGCATGCCCCTCAGAAATAATGATAGCCCTGCAAAAATGAAGGCAGAGGTTTACTTCAACTGTTGAAGAAAGAAAGTATGCATTGGCTGGAATGTAAAAGATAGCTGAAAACAAACCTTAATACAATGTACAAGAAACAAAACATGTATATTGGTATAATGTAACAAAAACACAAACAGAAACTTGGGGGGAAAGCATTACACAGTCAATTTCTGCAAAGATCAAGGGGAAAGTAGATAAAGATAAAAACTGGCAGTGGTTTAGAACTGGGACGCTGAAAAAAGAAACTGAAGGCTTGATTTTGATTTCTAACTGGTTCACTGCAGTCTCTCTCCATGGATGGATCAGTAGAAGCATTTCTAATTTGACTGAAATCAGAGATTCTCCCTATAATGTACAATTCAAGTTTCATATTTGCTGATCTCCTTAGCTGTTATTTGCTGCTTTGTTAGTTTCAGTGCTTCCTTAAGCTTTCTTTCTAGGTGATATTTCATGATTAGATATTCTTGGACTAATTCTTCAGCTTTTATTTTTCATTCTGTTCTAGCTTGCTTGCGTGTGATCTTGGCTGAGAGGGCTGTGTTCTTTTTGTGGAGAAGGTAGAGTGCCTGGTTTGGGAATCAATATGATTCAAAAGCTATGATGACTTTCTGCACTGCTGATTCCCGCTGCCTCTGTCTGACCTACTTCTGGGCAAGTGTTTAATTTTTTTTGCCATGTGTGTAGACCTTTGTGGTTCTTCCACTTCTGTGAATATTTTATTTGTAGTATAATTTGATGTTGATCTGCTAGCCTCTCTTCTGTTATTTCTGATTCTGGATGTTGTTCTTTCCAGAACTGGCACATTCTTTTCAGATTCTTTTCATTTTCTTCTTGTTGGACTTGATTTGTAATAATATCGTTCTTTCTTTTACTTTCTTTTTCAATCTTTGTATATTTGTGATGGAGAAACACTTCTTCATATAATCCTGCAATTGCTGGCCCAGATTGCTGAGCCAACACTCCTGAATCCTGCAAACCATTTGTTAACTAGATGTCTTGGAACTCCAAAACCTACTGTAATCCTTGTTGACCCGTGTGATGTTGATTCAGTATGGGTTTCTATAAATTATATCTCAACATATTATTTATAGGAGGGATTATCCCATCCAGGCAGTGATGTTGACAGACTGCAATTATCAAGAAAAATAGGTCAGCAGGGAATGTTGCAAGTATATCAGTTAAAGAAAAAAGGACATTGGAAGAATATCTGAATGACAGTGAAAAAGATGTACTGAAGATATATATCATGACGGCTTATGAGTTATGCCAGAAGTTCAACAAGGTCTCATCAAAGGAGCCAGTCAAAGTGTGCCTCTCCCATTCAGCCCTAACAATAAAAATGTACGTACTCCTCGAAAAGAGCCCAGGATGGGTTAGACTCCTCCTGATGACATCATTAAGTTGAGTCTGCTCATATATATAAAAGGCCAAACCCTGGGAGTCTCCCCAGTTTTGACTGAGCTCCTTTTAGTCAGTGAGCTGTGTCTCTGAAAGCACTAGTGATTATTGTACAATTCAACAAACAATCTACAAAGCGAATATAACTTTAAGCATAGCTCCCGGGGATCTGGGCAGCTGCTTCTTCAGGAGAGCGGGGCTCTGCTCTCCTGCAACGCCGAGGACTCAACATTGCTAGTCTAGCAGAAAGGCAAATAAAGGAAGTGCCACAATCCAGCTTCCCCCACAGCCTTCCATTTGTGAGCGGCTGCAATCACAAAGATCGGCAAGGCGATAACAGTGCCAGCCAGCTTATCACTTCTACTGAGGCTGCTCCTTTTTCTTTTGGCCAATTTCATCACTCGGAGCTCATAGCAGCCGAGGGAGCAACAGCCATTATTTGGAGGCTACAACAATGTGGGCAGCCATCTTGGGAGAGCAAATCTTCCTTCACAGAAGGTGAGAGGCCATTTTAAGTGGCCCATCTTAACTATCAGCCCTAAAAGGGAAGCATCCTTGGATTCCTCTACAGCAAGGCCCTCACAATAGGCAGCACATACTGAGAGTAGCTTCCAGCACCTCTTGTGCTTTGCATATTCTTGCCATGGATCAAGATAGGGCACAGGCTGAACTTTCTTTCCCAGAAGACCAGGCCCTCCAACTGGCCAGGAGAAAAAGACACAGACAGTGTTTTGTTCGGAAAACACACGAGGTAGACCGGGTTCCAACAACAAATACTTTTATT
>BLBF01000031.1:14504368-14540211 GCA_015471245.1 Laticauda colubrina | reverse complement strand
ATCAGAATGGTAGATTTGGAGTCATCCACTTTACATACAGAACACCCAGCACTCTCAATCAATACAGAAAGAGGCAGCTGCAAAAATTAGGACTAAGGCTCTGGCCTCCAAGAAAACATCCAAGGACGAACTTAAGGCTTAAAAACGAAGACACTCTGCCTTAGAGAGACAGTTTAATAAAACAATAGAGCAAATGAGAGAGCAATTGCAACAGGCTTTCCAATCAGGAGAACCCCAGGGTTGCCAGGGAGGTTTTTCTAGTGGGATGGAGGAATTTTCAGGATCCTTCGGACACCCTCAATCTTGGTCCCCTGAGAGGCTTGAGAAACAACTCGATCCTCAAGACCTAAGTAAGTCAGGGCCTAATTTCAAACAGGCCACTTGGGGCTTTGCACCCCCCCCCCCCAGCCACCAGGGTCCAGAGCAGGTCTTGGCCGAGACCAAAGGCTACCTTTACCCCCACTGCTGCGGGCCTTTACCCCACTGACCCTTCCATTAGTGACAGACCCAGGAAGATTCAAGAAGTTGTCTCTGTTGCCATCAGGCAGGATTTGGCTGAAGGATTCCAGAAAACTTTTCCTTGCCTACTTTCAAGGCCCTTTACCTCTTCAGAGAGGGTAACCCCTACCCCAGGAGCAAAGGGCCCACTCCTCCCACTCAGAATGGGAGGATTATGGGGAGGACGACTACGCCAACCCATCTGATCACAGTCACTCTCCTCAATCAGATCAAGAAGAGAGGGAGATCTGCAGGTCCTCGCCCTTCATCCCATGATAGATAGTTTTACAATGTGGGCCCGTCCCTAGCCAATGCTCTTGCAGTACCCTCTGTAAATGCTCCTGTCATTGCCTCATTCTCCTTCTCTGGCACCCCCACTCAGCCAGAGGACATGCTCAAGGCTGAGGACAAACACTCTGAACAGACCCTCAAACATAACCACAAAGCAGCAGAGTGGGCTGTCCAGGCTTCGACTGCTGCGTTGTTTTTCATGAGGCTTCATTCCACTGGCTGCACCAAGACCGTACCTTGGCATCTGACTGCAGGTCACACCAGGACCTAAACAATATCATAGCAGCAGTGGAATTTACAGCAGACACCACACTTAATTCCACCAAATTTTCATCCAGGGCCAGGGCCTCCTCAGTGGTAATGAGAAGGCTCTTTTGGATCTGGAATTGGCAGGCAGAGTCTCACCAGAAGTGGAAGCTAGCTTCGGATCTCTGTACAGGTGAAAAGGTCTTCGACAATGCACTAGAGCCATACCTCACTGAAACCAGGGAGAAAAGGAAGGTTCTTTCCTCTTCAGGAAAGAAAACTGACTATCACCCAACACCAACATTTCAGGCCAAGACTACCCCCCATTTTTCCCAGCCACAGAGGGCATATTCCCAGCATCAAGATCAGTGGCCACACGTACCTAGCAGATAACAACCTTCTGCAGGTAAACGGCCCTTTCGTGGGGGAGGGGGTTCAGGCTCTCCCCTTCAGGCTCTCATCAGCTCCAAGGGTCTTCACAAAGATCCTAACGGCATTGGTGGCTTCACTCCAGTCCATCTCAGTGAAGATCCAATGCTACATGGACTACATCTTGATACAGTCATCCTCCGTCCACTCCGCCCATTGAGACTTACATAATTACTCTTTGCTGTCTTCAGAACTATGGCTTTTCTATCAACACCAGGAAAAGCCATCTCTCTCCCACAGCCAGATTGCTCCACTGGGAGCTGTCATCAACACAACTCCATGCCAATTCTTTCTGTCTCCAGATTGGGGGAAAAGCCTTACTGAGATCATCTGTCAGGTTCAACATCAGCAAACTGTTCCCCTGTCGCTGATGTCCAAACTATTGGGGAAGATGATCTCATGTATCAGCATTGTCCCATGGGCACGGCTTCACTCCCGATCTCTACAATGGTTTCTGCTCTCCTTTCAATGAGCAGGAACCAGCCACACATCATTCAGGGTCCAGCTGACTCCACAGGCCCAGCGTTCCTTCAAGTGGTGGCTTTCCCTGGCCCTCTGGAAGGGGCATCCATTCAAAGAACCGGACAGGCTTTTGCTCACTACGGACGCCAGTCTTCTGGTTTGGAGGGCACATATGGATGGCCAAATAGCTCAGGGGATTTGGTCCCAGACAGACAAAAACTGCCTCATAAACTGGTTGGAGCTCAGGGTCATATCTCTGGCACTGAGGCACTTCATGGCCACAGTAACTGGATCCCATGTACTAGTGTTGATGGACAACATGGCCGCAAAGGCACACATCAACAGATGGGGGGATGAGGTCCAGGGCCCCTGATGAGGGAGACTGAATGTTTGGGGCTGTGGGCATAGAGGCACTTGTTGTCTATAATGGCAGATCACATCTCCGGGGTCGACAACTCCGAAGCCAACTGGCTGAGCTGGAGCTCGATCGACCACGCAGAATGGCACCTTCACCCATCCCTTTTCAGAAATCTTTCCCTCAGGTTTGGGACTCCAGAAGTGGATCTCTTATCCACTCCCCAAACCACACAAGTAAACAGGTTTTTCACCAGGTTTCCTTGTCAGGGAGCAGAGTGGACCAATGCTCTTCTGAGCAGATGGCCCGGGGATCTCCTCTATGCCTTTTCCCACTCTTCCCATCATTCCAGCAGTCTTTCAAAATATTTTGGAGGAATAGGCGGAGCTAATTCTCCTGGCCCCTTATTGGCCACAGAAGCCCTGGTTTGCAGACTTGGTGAACCTGTCTGTAGCCACTCCCTGAAGGATCCCAGCTGACAAAATCTCCTTTCATCAGGGAGCCTTGCTCCATCCGGATCCCCAGTGGTTCAAGGTGACCATGTGGCACTTGAGCGGCAATGGTTGAGAGAGGCTAATCTTCCAGAGAGGGTTATCCTCACTATCCAGGCGTCTCGTAAACCATTTATGATGCACATTTACGATGCTACCAGGAGGGATTTTTGTTAATGATATCTGAAGGAGGGTCTATCTCCCACCTCAGCTCTGGAAGCAGAGGTTCTACATTTCCTTCAAGATGGTCTAGAGAAGGGACTGGCCCCTAACACCCTACATTGCCAAGTAGTGGGCCCTTTCCTCAGTTCTAACCTGGGAATTAAGACTTATCCATGAAGTCATTAAGAGCCAAATTCAGCTTGAAATACATTTATATAAGCACAATATCATTAACTGTATCATGACATTGGCAGTAAATTTAAACATAAAACACTTCCTCATATAATGCACCTTTTTACTATGATCCTTGAAATAATGTTGGACTTCATCCCAAAACCATTTGCTTTAATATTTTAATGATCAATGTTGAAATTGACCTATCTTTGGGGGCCACAAATACATCACACCTGATTTATGGAATTTGTGACAATTCATTAACTTAGTATTCATTACTCTAGGTATCTTTAAAATCTTTATCTTTAAAATTGGTTTAAATTGCATTCCAATGGAAAAGTATTCTGATTGCTATTAATTTTAATTCCTGAGTATAACCTCTCAGATTAAAAGCAATAGTCCTCTTTCCTGGATGGAATGGCAAATGGAATGCAAAACTATACTGCCTTTCATTTATGCATAGGATAATCATAAAACAATTTGGGTTATCCACCTGTGACTAATATTGGGGGGAATTTCATTTACCTGCATATAAAATCTGATGCTCTTGTTTTCTGTTCATGTCAAATATAAATGAAAAAAGTATATGGTTATGATGCTTTATTTTAACAAAGTGTATTTCTTATAAGATTCTTCAGTAACATTTCTAAACTTGCTTTTTTTTCATGTAACGTTCTTGAATCACTTATTTTGAAAGAAAGTTATATGACTTTGTATTTAGATCACATAATATGTTTAAATCTTGAAATACTTATGAATTACAACCAAATATTGAATATTTCTCTTTTGCTTAGAGCTCACTCACACATAATTGCAAATCAACAGGTTCAAAAACTGGGAAATCTGGAAGTTGTAATCCAACACAGCTAGAGGGACGAGTTTGGCACAAGTTGTCCATGTACTGAAAATAAACCAAGGCAACCCTTATAGATGAACTGAGGGAAAACAACACTTGTATTTTTTCAAAATGCCTCCTATTTGGAGAGACTTTATCAGAATTAGGCAAATAGAGGAAGCCCAATACTTTATCCAGTTCATTTTTACAGCAGTAAAACAATGCTGTATAACACTTGGCCTTGATGTTACATGTTGGGATAATTGGGAGTTGCACTGTGAAAATCAGATAATAGGGTCATGAGAAAAACTACAGCATTTGTTTTAATTGCATTGACATTGAAATTTATATAATGTATGCATTTTTTAATATTATCAAAGTTATAATATGATAAATTCTGGAAGTTTTAAGGGCTGCAGTGAAGAGTTTCAAGGAAAGGGTATTTGTACTTTAGATAGTATTTTTGTATTGGTGTATATTCCTACAGCTATTGCATCTTTCGTCAATATATATAACAAAAAAAATCTCCTGATTTACATTTTTTGAAATTGTTATCTTGGATTAAATATGATCCATCAAACCATCTAAAACCTCAAAGAGCAGGAGGAAGTGGTGACTAGGAGAGCCTTCACACAACTTTGTGTGATGCACCAGCTGTTCCCTTTTCTGGATTATGTGCCCTCTGAGCTGAGTCACTCATGCCCTGGTCATCTCACTCTTGGACTATTTCAATGCTCTTTATATGGAGCTACTGTTGAAGAACATTCAGATGCTACAATTGGTCCAGAACTTACTAGCATGCAGTTTTGGAAGCCCTTTGGATGGCACCTCTAATACCATTATTACATGAGCTGCAGTGGTTGCTGATTTGATTCCAAGTATATTTCAAGGTTTCTGTTGTTACCTTTAAAGATTTTTATGGCATGGGTCCAGGATATCTGAGGAATAGATTTTCCGTAATGGGATTGGCCCACCAAACTCAGGCTGGCGAAAGGGGCCTACTGTGAATCCCATCAGCCAAGGAATTTCGGCAGGTGGGATCCAGAAGATGAGCATTTATTGCCATGTCCCCCCAATTTCTGGAACATCTTGCTGCAGGAATTAAGATCCACTCCCCCCCTCTTTTGGTGTTCAGGAAAAGCTTTAAAACTTGACTATACCAGCTGGAAGGAGATGTTTTTGGCTAGGCATGATTGGTACATTAATAGAGTGTTCATATTGGAAATCAAACCATTGTGCCTTTATGCTTTATCAATTGCAGCTAGTTTTATAAACTGTAGGAGCTCCAGTTGTCAAGATTTGCTAGAAGAGTATATGTATGGCTAATCTTATAGAAGTAACACACACACACACACACACACACACACACATCATGAACATTTCAATGAGTACAGATGTCAATTTTGGCAATGCTTTGATGTTTCTCAAAGTTCAGTTAAGCTCAGCTCAGTTTTTGGGTATGTTCACAGTAAATCATGCACATGCTGAAAATATTGCAGAGATCTTCGTAAATATTGCAGAGATCTTCTCTTATTCAGGACAAAGCCTATGGAATTATCTGCCCTTTATTCATATACTGTCTCTCTAATGATGGGCAAATATAAAATAATGGAATGATTTCTACAGAAAAAAAATCAAAATGGTGAAGAAAATTATAATGTTGAGCTTGCTTATCTAACACAGAAAAATATCAGAAAACTTCCTTTCTTTGATGTACATGAGTTTTTGAATGTTTTTGAAGGAATGCCAAAAGAAATGAACTTTACATAGAAAATATTTAATTTTGTAATAAAGCCATCAGGAATGTTATCAAGTACGCTACAACTTGACATATCTCTCTCACACTTGAAAGAACCCCAGAACTTATAGATGGCCTTAAGCTATTTCATAACTCACTATATTGATAATGAATCTATTCTACCAAAACATAAAAAACAAAAACAAAAAAACAAATGAATAATTGGAAGTCACAAGGACAGAATAGCAAATAAATTCAGGGATCCTTTTTCAGTGGTGGGATTCAAATAATTTAATAGCCAGTTCGACCGAAGTGGTGTGAACTGATTGAATTCCACCACTGCCCTTTTTTATAAAGTGTATGTTCTGTATCTGCATGTAGTGATATGTCATTTTATAAACTTTAATATATTTATCAAGATAAGTACCTTATGATCCATAGATGGTTGTCTTCCTATGATAAAGCTTTGTGGCTCAAAGATTCAGGTATAGTCCAAAGAGTCTGTTGCATCTCTTTATATCACCAAGAAAAACTTTCAAAAGACAGATACAGATTTGTGTGTAAGTTTCCTTGCTTTGCAGCTGATTAAGAAAAGTAGATCTGATTATATGAAATTGCCACAATATACACTGAAACAAATAATTTTAGAAATACCTCGGTATTCTTGAAGGAGAAATTCCAATTCAGTTATTCAACAGTAGTGACAACAGTTCTGTATATGTGTAGATAATCTGAGCTATTAGTAGATATTACTTCTTGTTATATTACCACCAATGAGACAAAAGAATCCATGTACTGTTTATTTTTCAACAAACCTTTATTACTTTTATAAATAAAGCAATATACCTAATACTTTCCTCCTCCTATTTTCCCCAGAACAGCCCTGTAAAATGATTTGGGTTGAAAGAGTGATTGGCTCAAGTGCAGATTAATGCAGATTTATTTACAAAAAACTTGAGAAAGGAAGAACTCATTAGTTTCTGCATCAGTTATCAAAAATGCTAAATCCACCTGCTGTTGCACAACCACAATTACTAGCCATTTTACATTTTGTGAAATATTTGTTACTCATTCTGTATGACAATGTTTTACCTCTGAAAGCATTTCCCAAATGGTTAGAAAGACAAAAATCAAGATTTGAAGTGTCTTTAAAAAGCCAGCAGAAAGAAGGGCATGGAACAGCATAAGAGTCTATAAAACATAAGAGTCTTTGTAAGATTAAAAATAGAATAGGATACATTTATTGTCATTGCATTCGACAAATACAATTAAATTTGAAAGCTACTCCAGCACATTATCCCAAACACCACATCACAATCACACTACAGGGTATTTAAACATTAAAATAATGAAATAATAATTAAAAACCTAGTCTAAAACATATCTAAAACATGTAGTAAGTTAAATAGTTTAAAAATGCCACTATATACATAGGGCTAAATCACATGTGCATTGTTTGATTCAAGACAATTATTGCCTTGGAAAAGAAACTGTTTCTCAATCTACTAGTCCTCATTTTAAGACACCTATAACACCTCCCTGATGGTAACAGTTCAAAATATGAATGTCCAGGATGAGAATGCTTGTGGAGATTTTTAGTGTTCTAGAGAGGAGTCTGGTCTTCGCAATCTCTTCCAAAGAAGAAAGAGAGCAACCGATGATTTTTTGTACTGTGTTTATAACTCTCTGGAACATCTTCTTATCCACTACAGAGAATCCAGCATACCACACTGTTACACAGTATGCCAAAATACTCTCGATGGAAGAATGGTAAAAAGTAACCAGCAACTTCTCATCCAGACCACTCTTTTTCAGCAGCCTCAGAAAATGCAGGTGCTGTTGGGCCTTCTTTGCAGTGGCCATAGTGTGGACTGACCAAGTAAGGTTGTCAGAAATATGAGTTCCTAGAAATTTAAAACTATGAACTCTTTCCGCACAGTCTCCATTGATATATAGTGGGAGAGGCTCTGCTTTGCATCTTCTGAAGTCTACAATCAATTCTTTGGTCTTTTTGATGTTCAGGGCAAGGTTATGATTCTTGCACCACAAAACCAGTCTGAGAGCCTATAGGCCATCTCGTCTTCTCCTGATATGAGTCCCACCAATGTGGTGTCATCTGCAAATTTTATTATAGAGTTAGTGGGACAAGAGGGAGTGCAGTCGTAGGTGTAGAGTGAATACAAAAGGGGGCTCAACACACAACCCTGTGGAGAGCCAGTGCTGAGAGCAAGACTGGAGGAAAAATAGCTGCCAATCCTAACAGTTTGTGGTCTGTTAGTAAGAAAGTCCTTTATCCAACAGCAAATGTGAGAGGAGAGGCCCATTTCTAGCAACTTCTTAATCAGTATATCTGGAATGATGGTATTAAAAGCTGTGCTGTAATCAACGAAAAGCATCCTTACATAGCTCCCACTATGCTCCAGTTGTTTCAGTGCAACGTGGAGAGCCATGGCAATAGCATCCTCTGTGGATCTGTTATTCCAATAGGCAAACTGGTATGGGTCAAGGTTTGATGGGAGGCAATCCTGTATACATTTTAAGACCAGTCTTTCAAAAGACTTCATAATTATGGGTGTGAGAGCTACTGGTCTATAGTAATTTAAAGTATCAGGAGAGGGCTTTTGGGGAACTGGAATAAAGATGGAAGTTTTGAGACAAGATGAAACAATGGCTTGTGTAAGAGAAAGGTTAAAAATATTTGTAAACACACCTGCGAGCTGGTCAGCACATGCTTTGAGTACCTTCCCAGATATCCCATCAGGGCCAGCAGCCTTTTTCACATTCACTGCTCTAAGCACTTGCTTTACATGATACTCTTGTATTGTGAACAGTTGAGTAATGGTGGTTTGTAGAGGCAGTGTGTTTGAAGACCTATTCAGTTCGAATTGGGCAAAGAAGCAGTTCAATTCTTCTGCCAGTGATGTAACCAAATTGATTGATGTGGGTTGCTGCCCCTGTGATGTGTTTAATTCCCTGCCAAGCCTGTCATGGATCATTATTTGTGAAGTAGTCCTCAATCTTCCTTTTATAGTCCTTTTTTGCCTCCTTGATGTCCCGCCTCAGTTCCGCTCTTGCCTTGTTATACCAAAACCTGTCCTCAGACCTGAATGCCGTATCACGTGTCTTGAGAAGTAATTGCATGCCCTTGTTCATCCACAGTAACCGTATCCACACAGGTCAAGATGTAAAACAGTACAGTTTTTGAATATTCCTCCAAATCCTCTTGTTCAAATAAATTCCAATTAGTATTTGAGAAACAATCCTGCAGCTGATCAAGTGCTCCCTCCGGCCAGATCTTGATAAGTTTGATTTCAGGCTTAGTTTTCTGAGGGGGGTGTATACTGGTATAAGGAACAGTGATAAATGATCTGAAAGTCCCAGATGTGGAAGGGACACTGCTTTATATGCATTCTTTACATTAGAATACACATGATCAAGGGTGATGTTTCCCCTGGTGGCACATGTCAAGCACTGAGTAAATTCGGGAAATACAGTCTTTAAGCATGCCTTATTAAAATCACCAAATATTATAGGAGCCCCATCAGGATAAGCCTTAAGTTGTTTATTTATTGTAATATGCAAATATGCAAGTGCAGTACTAATATTTGCATCAGGAGGTATGTAAAAAGCTGTAAACATCACCACTGTCAGTTCTCTAGGTAGATAGAAGGGTCTGCACATGACTGTCATCACCTCTAAATCAGAAGAGCAGTATCTGTGTCAGGCGGAGCTCCATTCAAAATCCAAGAAAGAAATACTTAGACTCTTTAAATTAGAGAAAAGATATCTTTTACTGGAAGTGAAGTGTAGCAACCAAAAAATTCTGAATCTGAGAAATTAGGCGCGCAATTCACATATACAAAGTGATGGAAGTGTTCCCACCCCCAATAGTTCAGATGAAACTTCCAATTAGAAGTTGTGAATATGATCATGTGGGCATCTTCAGGTAATGATGAGGCCTCTGTCTGTTGACCTTGGCATACTTTGATAACGGGTTGCAGTTGCGCAGAGAAAAGAAAGCTAAGCGAGAAATAGAAACCGAACTCTATTGTATGCTCCCCCCCCCTCATTTACACAACAGAAGAATGTAACACCTCCAGCTCACTTCCCAGACTTATCCCTACCTCCCCTTCCCCCCCGTTTCTTATGACAGCCGAAAGATGCAAAGCGATAGTAGAAGATCTTGAAGGCTGATATTCGGCCCTCCTAGAAAAAGGAAAACCATCAGTCCTAGAAGAGAGAGAGGAGAAAAATATAAAGACAATAATTAATCATTTAGACAATTACAAATGAATACACTCCTAGGGCTTATCAGGATACTTGGAACAAAATGCTTTGATCAACTTAGGGGCTTTAACGTCGGTTTCGTTAACCCATTCGGCTTCTGAAGAAGGGAAACGTTTCCAGGCTACAAGATACTGGAGCCAACCCCTCCATTTGCGAGAGTCTATAATTTCTTTAACTTCAAAATGTTGTTCACCTTCAATCAGTATTGGTATGGGAGGGTCAGCCTGGATGGGTCTTAAATCAGAAGTATGCTCAGGTTTCAGCAAACTAACATGGAACACTGGATGAATTCATCGAAGAGTTTTCGGTAAGTTCAGCTGGACTGTTACAGGATTCATAATCCGTTCAATCGTGAAAGGACCAACATATTTAGGACCAAGTTTCTTTGACTTTTGAGTGGTCTGCAGGTATCTGGTGGACAGGAAAACTTTGTCGCCCACTTTATATAATTTCTGTGGAGATCTTTTCTTGTCTGCAAACTTCTTATGAGCTTGATTGGCCTCATCTAATGCTTTGCGTGTCACTGGCCAATTAAGTTGGAGTTGAGTTATCCATTCATCCAACGAATGGATGTTAGGCTTTTTACGAGGAAGTTCAGGTATGGGTACAAAATCTTGTCCCGAAGCTACTTTAAATGGAGTATATCCAGTACTACTATGTACGGAGTTGTTATATGCCACTTCGGCAAATGGTAATAAGTCGGACCAGTTATCTTGTTGATAATTTATGTAACATCTAAGATACTGTTCTAACACTGCGTTAGTCCTCTCACAGGCCCCATTGGTTTGAGGGTGATGGGCGGAGCTTAAGCCCTGAGCGGAGCCTATCAACTTCAGGAACTCTTTCCAAAAATTTGAGGTAAATTGGACCCCTCTGTCAGAGATTATGCATTCCGGAACGCCATGTAACCTATAGATATGTGAAATAAACAGTTTAGCCAGCGTCTTAGCAGATGGAATCTTGGAACAAGGTATGCAATGTACTTGTTTGGAAAACAAATCGGTTACTACCCAGATAACCATGTTTCCACTGCTTTCGGGTAATTCTACTATAAAGTCCATAGAGATTTCCTTCCAGGGGGCTGTTGGTCTAGCTTCATTTTGTAACAACCCTACTGGCTTACCAGGAGGTCTCTTTGCCGAAGCACAAATTGGACAGCTAGCTACATAAGCTTCAATGTCCTTCTTTAAAGTAGGCCACCAAAATTGCCGCTTAACCAGGTGTAAGGTTTTCACAAATCCAAAGTGACCAGCTGCTTTAGAATCATGAACTTGTTGTAGTATTTGGCCCCTCAGCACTTGTGGCACATACAACTTGGTCCCCACCCAAGCCAAACCATCTCTAACTGTATAGTCATTTGAATGAGCCAGGAACCACTCATCCAGTTTTAAAGCTTGTTTTAGTTGTTCAGTTAAGTCATTCGATAAATCCATTTCTTGTTTCTTCTTTTGTCTCTGGTGATCACTGGGGTGGCTAGATGTTTGGTTGAGACAATTGGACTTATCACCTCCTGGCGCATATTATTATATTGGGGTAGTCTCGAGAGAGCATCCGCCATGAAGTTTTTCCCTCCTGGAATGTACTTCAGTGAGAAATTGAACCGCTTGAAATACTGGGCCCAGCGAACTTGTTTAGGAGACAGCTTCCGAGGCATTTTCAAGGCTTCCAAATTTTTATGATCAGTCCATACCTCAAATGGATGTTTTGCTCCTTCCAGGAAATGTCTCCAGCTCAGTAAGGCCCAATGAACTGCAAAAGCTTCTTTTTCCCAGACAGCCCACCTTCTCTCGGTTTCAGACAGCTTACCGGAGGTATATGCACAATGCTGTAAGGTCCCTTTCTCGCTGATTTGAAGTAACACTGCTCCAACAGCCACATCACTCGCATCGGCTTGAATCATGAAAGGAGCTTCCATATCCAGGTGCTTTAGCACTGGTTCTGCAGCAAACAGTTGTTTTAGCTTTTCAAAAGCTGCTTGGCACTCCATGGACCACTCCAACGGTTTGCCCGGCCTTGGCTTCACCTCCCCTTTTGTTTTAAAGAGATTTGTGATGGGCATTGCTATCTTAGCAAACGTCGGGATAAATTGCCGGTAAAAATTTGCAAATCCCAAGAAGCTTTGAAGTTGTTTTCTGGTACGTGGTAGAGCCCATTCCAATATGGCACACACTTTTTCTGGATCCATTTTTATGCCTTCAGATGAAATGCGATATCCCAAATAGTCAATTTTCTCTTAATGGAATTCACACTTGAACAGTTTAGCATACAACTTAGTGGCACACAGTTTCTGTAGAACCGACCGCACCAGTTTCACATGTTCATCCAGAGTTTCCGTGTAGATAAGGATATCATCAAGATAAACCAGAACCCGCCTGTATAAATGTTCATGTAACACTTGATTGATCATCTGCATGAATACAGCTGGGGCCTCTTGTAACCCAAAAGGAAGAACGTTGAATTGGAAGCAACCCATCGGGCAGTTAAAAGCGGTCTTCCACTCATCCCCTTCCTTATTTCAAATTCGGTAATATGCTTCTCTCAAATCCAACTTTGTGAAAATCTTCCCCTTCACTAGGTGGGCCAACATGTCCTTCATCAAAGGAAGGGGGTACACGTTTTCCACGGAAATGGCGTTCAAATTTCTGTAGTCCACCACCAAGCATTTGGAACCATCTTTCTTTTCACGGAACAACACTGGGGCTGCTACCCGAGGCCTAGCAGGTTGAATGAAACCACGTTCCAAATTTTTATCTGTAAACAATCTTAGCTCCTCCAATTCCCGTGGTGTCATTGAGTACAACTTCAGTTTTGGGAGCTTCACCCCAGGCAAAATCTCAATAGCACAGTCTGTTGGCCAGTGAGGCGGAAGCTCATCCGAGGCCTTCTCACTGAACACTTCTTTTAAATCCCAATACTCTGGGAATTTTCTCCTACCCTTTCATGGGTTCAGTACCTGTGGAAGCTATTTCAATCGGAATCTGAAGCTTCGGCTGAGATCTGCCCTCTTTTCCCAGTCGCTGCTTGGTGCATATGCGCAACAACCCCTTTCTCCAGTTAACCTGGGGGTTCCATTTCCGGAGCCAGGGCAATCCCAGTATTCATGGTTGCTCCATCCCAGGGACCACAATAAAACGTAGAGTCTCATCATGCTCTCCCATGACCATTTCTATAGGTTCCATGATAAAACGTGCAGGGCAACCTCCAGCCACTGATCCATCTAATTGGCAAAAGGAAATGGGCATCTTCAAAGGTTTTAGTTTTAAATGGGCATCTTCAAAGGTTTTAGTTTTCTCCAGTACTTCTGTGTTGATTATACACCTCGTGCACCCAGAATCTAACAGGGCTAGCATTTCCCCTTTGACCCCTGAATTGGGTACCCTCAACTACACCGGAATGGTCAAAGGGCCCATGCTTGGACTTACCAGGAAGTCGTCTTCCGAGTCGAAATCATCCTCCTCAGGGGTAACTGGGGTTTCTGATTCCTCTCCTGTGGGAGGGGTGACCTCTGCCGTCTCTTTCGACTTTAGTGCTGCTTTGCGAGGCTTCGCTGGGGATTTTTCAGGTTTCTTCCCTTCTTTTGGCGCCCCCTTTGGTTCCAGCTTGACTTTGCAGTTCACAGCCCGGTGACCTTCCTTCCCACATCAAAAGCAGGCTGAGGCGTGGGTCTTGCCGCCACTCCTCCCCTCTGAGGTTTGGGGACATCTTTAGGATGTGGGGGGGAAGGCTTTCTCCACCCAGAACCTCCCTGCCATCTGTTTTGTGTTAAATCAATTTCCATTTCTTCTGCCAGCAAGTACCACATTTGCAAGTCATTTGGGTCTCTTCTAGCAATGCATCTCTGATGCACATCTTCATTTAAACCATCTTTAAACGCTTCTATCAGGGCTTCCTGGGACCAGCCTCGGATTTGACCAGTTAACTGTCTAAATTCTTGGGTGTAGTCATCCACTGACCTCCGCCCCTGATTTATGGTCTTCATCTTAATCTGGGCCTTGCGCTCTGCCAGTGGGTCCTCAAACCTCACCCGCAGCGCAGTCATGAACAGGTTGTAGTTCATCAACTGGGGAGAATTATCATTATGCAAGGTCACCATCCACTCTGCAGCTGTTCCCTCCAGAGCCCTGGTAACACATCTCACTTTGGCTGCTTCTGAGGGAAAATCCTTCCTGTATTCTCCCATATAGCTCCAAACGTGGGCTAGGAAAAATCCCAAGGTTTTGGGATTTCCCTCGTATTTTACTTCTAATGGAGGCAGTCCAGATGCTCTATACCTTCTAGGAATTACACCCCCTGCTGAGCGCCCCGGGGCTGCTGTTGACTCTGGTTGATTTATGGGAGAGGGGGTTTCTCTGCTTCTTGTAGCTGGGGCTACTTCTCCTTCCCCTTCATACCTTTGTGCAGCTTGGAGTTGTTCAAAGGCTTCAACAAGGAGTCTCCTGGCTTGATTCAGTGAGAGTTCTCTCTATTCTTTCTCTTGCCATGGCTCCTTTTTTCCATGCCGGCAGGTAGTTGTGATCCCGGGGGTGGGTGGGTCCTTCTCCAGATCTTTCCAGCCAACCCCCACTGACCATCTGGGCTTCACAGCTGGATCCTCTTCCAGATTGAGCTCTGCTAGTGATTGGGTTTCTTGTACCAGCAAAGAATCTTGCCCTCCAATGGCTCCCAGGTCTTCCTGATCACTAATTGGAGATGACATGATGTCCAGGCCCCCTCGGAAGAAAATTGGGTGTTTTCTCCAGGTGGGCTGGTAGAGTGAGATTCAGAATAATGTCAGATGGAGCTCCATTCAAAATCCAAGAAAGAAATACTTAAGACTCTTTAAATTAGAGAAAATATATCTTTTACTGGAAGTGAAGTGGTAGCAACCAAAGAATTCTGAATCTGAGAAATTAGGTGCGCAATTCACATATACAAAGTGATGGAAGTGTTCCCACCCCCAATAGTTCAGATGAAACTTCCAATTAGAAGTTGTGAATATGATCATGTGGGCATCTTCAGGTGATGATGAGGCCTCTGTCCGTTGACCTTGGCATACTTTGATAATGGGTTGCAGTTGCGCAGAGAAAAGAAAGCTAAGTGAGAAATAGAAACCTAACTCTATTGTATGCTCCCCCCGCTCATTTACACAACAGAAGAATGTAACACCTCCAGCTCACTTCCCAGACTTATCCCTACCTCCCCTTCCCCCCCATTTCTTATGACAGCCGAAAGATGCAAAGCGATAGTAGAAGATCTTGAAGGCTGACAATCTGTTTATAACACGGCTGTCGGTGCACCAGTTATTATGAACGTATAAACAAAGTCCACCTCCTTTAGTCTTACCAGAGTCCTTATTACGGTCTTGTCAGTGGATGGTACGACATGCCACTTGTAGTGAGGCATCGGGAATAACTGAGTGAAGCCAGGTGTCTGTCATAACTATCACACAGCAGTCCTTTATCATGCGATTGCTTGCTGCCATCAGATTAATCTCATCCATTTTACTGAGGAATGATTGAGCATTTGAGAGAAAGATACTTGGCACTGATGGTTTATGTGGCTGTCTTTTTAAGTGAGTTAAAACTCCTGCTCTGCAGCCCCTCCTCCGCCTTCTCTCTCTGTACCACCTGCGCCATTTAAATGATCCCATTACAATCCATGGAGATCCTGGTGGTCTTGCTATCTCCTCGGGAATACTGTGAGTCCTCTGAAAATCCGACACAATAGCTCTAGCAGACTGTCATCCGTAGTATATTAGTTCTTGTTGGCTGTAAACCTCCCCCATGCAACAAGACTCAGACACACATATCACCAAACACACACACCAAAGAGTGAAAAACTGCAGCAACCGAGTGCGCCACCATACCAATGATATATTCAAGGGATACAGTTGTACTGAAGCCCTCAGGAAGATACAAGTGTTGACAGCCTGAATGCCTCTGAGATTTCTAATAGGACCAAGATTTCTGTATCTTTTCAATTTCCTCTATTGTGAGGGATTTGAAGATGAATATGCATAAAATCGGAAACAAGAATCAGAAGATTAAAATGATTTTTATGAGCGATTAGTAAGATCTCAAATATAGAATTCAAATGCTGGATTTTTATTATAAAAGAAAGTATTATGAATCATCAGGGGTCTTGCTACAATAGGGCTCTTCGCCAGTGGTGGGATTCAATTTTTTTTTTACTCCCGGTTCTTTAGTTTGGTTGCTTGGTGGGTGAGTTTTTCTTGCAGATGTTTCATTACCCAGTTGGGTGGGCGGAGAGGAGGAGGAAGAAGGACGACTGTTGGGGCCCTTGGCACTTTCTGAGCTTGGTGGTTTTCTTGCAGATGTTTCAATACCTAAACTAAATGTCTTGGTGAGCGTGGCAGGGGAAGAATAGTGTAAAATCTCCAGTCAGAGGTGGTATTAGCCAGTTCTCCAAAGTACTCAAAATTTCTGCTACCGGTTCTCCAGAACTGGTCAGAACCTGCTAAATACCACCTCTGGCTCTTCTTAAGAACTATTAGTAAGTCCATAAGTACATTGCGCCTGGTAAGTCATTGAGGGTATTTAGAAACAGTAGAAGTTATTTTCTTGGCACGCCAACAAAATAAACAAGAACTGTTGAACATAAAAAAAATAACTTGCAAGTGGCTGTTGACTGTGTTTAAGCAAAGCCACACAGAGTAAATCATAATAAAAACCGACATTTGGTCAGTCAAATTTGCCTGGCCATGAGGCATTCTCACAACTGAATGACAATTGAATTTTTCTCCATCTTTTCTTCAATCCCCTACTACGATGTGTGTGTGTGGAGGGGAGCATTCTTATGTAACCTAATTTTACATTCTCCAGTATGAATAAATTCTCTGTATAATTGATCTGAATCTCTGCTGTTCAATAAATAATGATAAAATCAAAAGTCATTATTGATTAAGCACAAGAAACTAGTTTCTGAGTTTACTATTCTTTATTCCAATTTCTTTTCATTTTATATTTGATCCATTATATTGCAGGGTTCGGAATGGCAACTGTCCTGTACCTTATTTTTTATGCTACTGTTTTGATAAAAAAAGTAAGATAAAAATGCTTTAAAATTAAAATAGGCATCGATATCACATTGGCATATAATGCTTTCCTGCTTGCATGAAATATTAATATAATCACCTGAGAATATCTTAAAATTGTTTTAATTAAGCACCTGAAAATTAGTTTGAAAAGCTTAAAGGTTCAACAAATTATAAACAATGCAAAGATTGTTTATGAAGATTGTTGATTAATAATTGTTATTACTCATAAATTTACTGAAAAATTCTAAGAAAGAATGCTACAAATGAATGTTAATATTTTCCACAAAAACAGGTTTTTTTCAAATTAAGGGCAATATTTTCAAAAGTATTAGTCTTACTAAAAACATGGAATATAAGTATGATACAGAAGGTGGCTTAAACAAAAGCCTGAAAGAGGTGGAGATGAAATCCCTCTATAGAGAGTTATGCAATTTAGAGCAGGGGTGCCCAACCACCGGGCCCCAGACCGGTATCGGTCCGTGGATCATTTTGTACTGGGCCGCAAAGAATGAATAATTGTGATTAAAATATATATAAAAATATGTTTTTAGTAAAGAAACAGTAAAGAAGCCCTTTACTATTGGGGAAGAATTGATTTTGCCGGTCCTTGAAAAAGTGTTTCTGTGTGAAACTGGTCCCTGGTACAAAAAAGGTTGGGGACCACTGATTTAGAGTATGCTGTACATAAAATTTATATAGCAGCATAATTGATTGGTTATATTGTTATTACAGTGATGAGGTAATGGGATTGTACTACATACATCCTTTGAGTTAGACAGAGTTGGTGTCCTTTGAAGAAAATTGCTATTGTAATATTTCTTCTGGGTGTTAGCTTTAATTAACAACCTTGTCTTGCAATACAAGAGTCTTTACCCTAGGACCATAACGCGGTCTGCCCATTACAGTCAGAAGTCATGACAAACATGAAGTGAGACCCTCCCAATTAATGACCCCACTGTTGCTCTCCCTGATGCCACTGTTAAATTAACATGTGAATCATTAAGCAAGCAAGGGTGGAGGAAGCCCTGGAAGCCACCATCAGCTGGGTCCATCAGCTGGGTCTGTCACATTCCAATATCAGAGAGGCTTCCAAATAAACCTCCATGCTTGACCAATGAAGCTGAGCTTGTGGGCTGGGCCTCTGCCCCAATCAGCTGGCTATCAAGAACCTGAAAACTTATCCTGACTCTTGCTAGCTTTTAGGGAAGCCAAAGGCAGCAACTTCAGGACCAGCTTCCCAAAACTTTTCATTTGCTTAATTCCCTCCTTTGACCCTGGAAGGAGGGTGTAAAAATCTGTGAGTTGCTTACCTTGATGAGTGATTCCAGGCTGAAGAGTATAGTAGAGGAAAGGAAGCAAGCAAAAACAAAATTTCTGCACTTTGTTTGCCTTGACGGGATGAAGAAAATGTTCAGCCCAAAAGCAAAAGTGGCTACAGCAGAAATACGCACCAAACGACCATGGCAGACAGGCATGCAGTCTAAAGGCACTCAGCCAGGTATCAAAAAGGTGTCCGAGTTTTTTGCTGCCAGAGAGAATCCCTTCATGACCAGGTAGTTGCTTTTCCTTTAGAGCTGAACTGTTCCCAAGTTCTCTGGGGTCCTTGTCAGGGTGGGAGGAATAGGAGAAGTGGAGAGAAGGGGGTGCTGCAGGTCATAAGGGCGAATGACTGCTGGGAGGCTGCAGTTGTCTAAATTTGAAACATGGTCTTATATGGCTTTTAGAAGATATATTGTAACTTTAGACAACCCATTAAGCCCCTGTCACACTGCACCAACGGATGGAAAGAGGATGTAAAATGGAGAAAAACACTTGCCATCCGTTGGTTAACGCGATGCTTCCGTTCTGTACTCACTGCCTCTGTTTTTCATCCTCTCTATCCGTCCAGCATCCGTCTATTGACATTTCATCCACTCAAAAGGTTTTGAGCTGCTCAAAACTTTTGAGCGGAAAATGTATCCAACGCGTCCGTTCTGCATCCGCTAGGCATATGGGGGAAATCCGTTCTGCATCCGTCGGCATCCGTTACGCATCTGCTACATCTACTAGGCATCCGCTGCGCATCCGCGCAACTCGAATCCACTCCAGCAGAAAGTGGACACAGGGAGGAAGCGGAACGGACGGGCAGCATTAGTAGCACGGACGGAGAAAGGATGAAAGCGGATGCAGCACGCAAAGAAAGCATTTAAAACGGAAAAAACGTTCGCAGAGGGGACCTATCTCGGATATTAAGGATGTCTACAGGATGCCTAGAAGATGCAAAAGGACACATAGGGGAAAACTTATATTGCCTATAAAAAGGGGAGCAACTTACAATAGAACTGTTCTTATTATCATGTTTTATAAAGAATGGTCATCTCAGCATCCAATCAACATATTATAATAAATTAACAGAGTTCTTCTGTGATAGTAGCAACAGAAGATGTTGTATATCTTTATACAAGAAACAGTATGATAGAAGCAATCCTACGTTAATAAATATTTTGACAAGTTCCATCTACTCCATCTTCACACTTGTATCTTTGGGTATAAAAATCTGTATGTACACCTAAATTTTCTGTTTCTTTACAACATGTAAAGCCCATGTCACACTGCACCAACGGATGGAAAGAGGATGTAAAATGGACAGAAACACTTGCCATCCGTTGGTTAACGCGATGCTTCCGTTCTGTACTCACTGTACTCCAGCATCCGTCGACTGAGGTTCCATCCGCTCAAAAGGTTTTGAGCTGCTCAAAACTTTTTGAGCGGAAAATGTATCTAATGCGTCCATTCTGCATCCGCTAGGCATACGGGGAACATCCGTTCTGCAACTGTTGTCATCTGTTACGCGTCCGCTACATCCGCTAGGCATCCGCTGCACATCCGCACAACTCAAATCCGCTCCAGCAGAAAGCGGACACAGGGAGGGAGTGGAAGAGACGCGGAACGGACACACAGCGTTAGTAGCACATATGGAGAAAGGATGAAAGCGGATGCAGCTCGCAAACAAAGCATTTTAAATGGAAAAAACGTTCGCAGAGGGGACCTATCTCGGATGTTAAGAATGTCTAGAGGATGCTTAGAGGATGCAAAAGGACACATAGGGGAAAACCTATATTGCCTATAAAAAGGGGGAGCAACTCAGCTGGATCTCACTTTCAGACCAGCAGCCCAGCTGTGCAGACCTCTGCAGCCTTCATCTGCCTCTTGCTCTTCCACAGCATCCAGTCATGTCCACCATGGATCGTAACACAATCCTTTTGTTAGCCACCATCGTTCTGCAACAGCATGAAGCCATCTACAGAATCTTTCAACTGTTCTATGGGAAGAAAAGGAGGCTGCCAAGAAGTGTCTGGGTCCGAAGATGGATTGGGAGAAGAGCAGAGTACGGACTGTACAACAAGCTGATGATGAAGCTGAGGAACAAAGACCCTCGTGCATGATAGAATTTCATGAGGATGCCTCCAGCCATGTTTGATGAAGTTGTGCAGCGGCTGACACCCAGGTTGACCAAGCAGAGCACCAACTTCCGGCCCAGCCTGGACCCTGGGCTCACGGTGGCATTCACTCTGCACCACCTGGCCTCAGGGCCCACCTACAGGAGCATGCAGTATGGCTGGAGGGTGCCACACAACACCATCAGCATTGTGGTCAGAGAAGTGGTGCAGGCCATCATCAAAGAATACCTGGAGGAGCTCCTCCAGTGCCCCTCCATTGAAGAAGGCTGGAAGAAAGTTGCAGAGCAGTGGTATCAGAAGTGGAACTTCCCCCACACCGTTGGAGCCATAGATGGGAAGCACGTGGCCTGCAAAGCACCAGCCAAGTCGGGGTCCACTTATTTCAACTACAAGGGCTTCTTCAGCATCGTCCTCTTCGCCATGGTCGATGCTGACTACAAGTTCATGTACATCGATGCTTCAGGCAATGGCTCATCTTCAGATGCCCAGGTATACAACGCAAGTGACCTCAAGGGTGGGCTGGAACGCAACCTCATGGTGGGCTTCCCAGATCCAGACCCCCTGCCCAACGACACGCAAGATGTGCCCTACTTCATCGTGGGGGATGACACCTTCTCCCTCAGAACCTACCTCATGAAGCCCTACACCTCCAGATGCCTCACCCGTGAAGAGAGGATCTTCAACTACAGGCTGTCCAGGGCAAGGCGGGTGGTGGAGAACGCCTTTGGCATCCTGGCCAACAGGTTCCAGATACTTCTCACCACCATGCAGCATCGCCCAGAGACTGTGAGGAGCATCGTGGAAGCTTGCTGCATCCTGCACAATCTCATGTGCACCCGCTACCCAGTGTTGCAGAACAGGCTCGTGGACCTCCAACAAGGCAATGGGGACATGGAGCCTGGGGAATGGAGGCAAGGGCAAAACCTGATAGGCACTGAGGATGTACAAGGCCCCAACAGAGTCTCCCGTGAAGGGAAGAAGCAGCGCAACCTCCTGAAACACTGGTGCAACTTCCCAACTGGAGCAGTGGAGTGGCAAGACAGGATGGTAGATGATGAATGGATGCTTCCTTCAGCCTGTCTCATCACACGCATGAGATTGGGCCATGTATGTTGGGTGGGCCTACAATGAACAGGGCATTTTATAAAGAGTTGTGTTTATGTTGACATGTGTGGGTCAATGATTACATTAGTATTGATAATGAAGGGCCATAGGTGTGGCACCTGGGAGGGTGGACCATAGAGAGTCCCACTATGCTTGCACTGGAGGTTTATCTATCCCCACAGCTATCTCAACCCATACCACAGCTATCTTAACCCATCCCAAAGGTATCCCTGCCCATCCCACAGCTATCTTAACCCACCCCACAGATATCCTAACCCATCCCACAGGTATCCCTGCCCATCCCACAGCTATTACCCATCCCAAAGGTATCCCTGCCCACCCCAATGCTATCCTTACCCATCCTACAAGCATGCAAAGGCTTAAACCATTTCTAAAAGTTTCCACCAAGACTTTATTTAATAAAATAAATGAGGCAAGTGTGTGAAGCAAGTTATTATTTATTAATAACAAGCTGTAAAAGAAAAATGACCCAAGTCAAGTGTCCAAATAAAGTCTACAGGTAGCCACCCAGTCTCTGGCACTCTTATCGGTCACTCAGAGGTGTGCCCAGTCTCAGGGGTGAAGGGTCCAGGTGCTGTGGAGGTGGCTGCTGCTGGAGTGCTGGTCTGAAGCCCCACTGGGGTGCCTGGCCCTGAGAGGACAACACGTGATGGTGTGTTGAGAAAGCTCTCAGACAGCTGGCTCAGCCCCGTGATGTTGAGAGCTCCTTCCTCCATGCCATGAGGTGTCAGTCCCAATACCGATGACAGATGTACTGAGGCCGGGCTTGGCTGTGGGGTGGAGGAAGGAGCAGTGTAGTAGGGCTGTCTGGTCTGCAGATGGGTGAGGACTGGCGTGGGTGGCATCGGTGGCATGGGTGGCATCGGTGGCATGGGTGGAATCGGTGGCATTAGTGGCATGGGTGGCATCGGTGGCATCAGTGGAACCAGTGGCAATGGTGGCATCCGATGAGCCTGTGCCTGGACTGGGAAGGGCTGCTGCCTGTGCTGCTGGACCTCCTGGTAGCCGTAGCCCTGTGAAAAGTCTTGGAACGGGAGGGACATCACCTGGGATGGAGGAGCAGACCTGGACTGGATGGGAGATCATTTGGATCTGGAGGGTTGTGAAGCAGCTCGGTGATCTGGTCCTTCACCACCTGGTACTGGGGTTCCACCATGTCCGTGAGGGTCTGGTTGACATAGGTGAGGAAGGGCTTGCGGTTGGAGGATGAGGTGTCGGTGTCGACCAGCTGAGAGGAGATCTATGCTGCTCCGGATGGTGTCCCTGATCTCCAGCAGGACAGTGTGGCTCTACCCCTCCTGTCTGGCTCTCTTCCTTTCTGTGGAGGTGGAGCTGGGGGTGGATGCGGGTAGGACTGTGGTGGAAGTGCCGTCTCCTTTCTCCCACTGCGCCAGGGAGTCCTCCATGCGCTCTGCCATGGTTAAAACAACTGTCCGCGGGTTCTCCGCCATGGGACGCTCCACAGAAACCTGCCTGGAGACAGGAGCTGACTCTCGGCCAGAAGAGGATTGGCTCTCAGCAGGCTGCCGGAGAGAGAGGGTTGTGAGAGGGGCTGCTCCTCGGTGGCGGATCTCACCCTCCAGGAAGCTGCACCTGGCCATGACATAGGTCTCTCTGTCTGTCAGCTTGACCATGGCCTGGCCAGATTTCTTGAGGTGCAGCTTCCTGTACCAGGTGTGCATGTGCTTCCACCAGCCGAGGAGCACCTCCGAAGTGTAGTCCAGGCTCTCCGCCTTCTCTCTCCAAGCAGCCTGCTTCCTTTTGGTGTCCCTGTAGAGCCGGTGTCCCTTCCGCCACAGATAGTCATCTCTCTCAGCCACTCCAGCACCTCATCCTCATGTTCCTCCTCAATGGAGTATTGCCTCCTCTCCCGTTCTCGCATATGCCTCTTCGTCCCTTTGGCAGAACCAGATGGGCCCTCATCAGAGGGGCTTCCAGGTTGTAGGGGCTGCTCCTCCACACCACCAGCAGCAGCAGCACCAGCAGGATCATCATCATCAGCAGCAGCAGCAGCAGTACCAGCAGCACCAGGATCATCGGCAGCAGAGTAAGCACCAGCAGCACCAGGAGTACCAGCAGGACCAGGAGCACAAGCAGGACCAGCAGGACAAGCAAGACCAGGAGCACAAGCAGGACCAGCAGGACCAGCAGGACGAGGAGCAGCTTCAGCAGAGTAAGCACCAGCAGAAGCACCACCGCCAGAAGCAGCATCATCAGCTCCTCCAGAAGCAGAAGCAGCAGAAGCCCCAGCACCAGGAGAAGTGCCAGCAGAGTAAGCACCAGCAGAAGCACCACCGCCAGAAGCAGCATCAGCAGAGTAAGCACCAGCAGAAGCACCACTGCCAGAAGCAGCATCAGCAGATTAAGCACAAGCAGAAGCACCACCACCAGAAGCAGCAGAAGCAGCTCCTCCAGAAGCAGAAGCAGCAGAAGCCCCAGCCCCAGAAGAGCGAGCCCGTGCTGCAGAAGCCCCAGCAGAAGCAGAGTGAGGGCCAGGGGGTGGGGGGGTGGCCCTGTCCCTCTTGCCAGGGCTGGCAGCAGATGGCTGAGGCTTTCTCTTCTTCCCCATGGTTGTGGGGTTGCTGGCTGGTAGCAAGGCTGGCAGGAAGGCTGGCAGGAAGGCTGGCAGGAAGGCAGGCACCAAGGCTGGCAGGCAGGCTGGCACCAAGGCTGGCACCAAGGCTGGCACCAAGGCTGGCAGGCAGACTGGCAGGCAGGCAGGCAGGCAGACAGCAAGGCTGGCAGGCAGGCTGGCAGGGAGGCTGGCAGGATGGCAGCCAGCAAGGCTGGGAGCAAGGCTGGCAGGGCAGGCTGGCAAGGCACTCGATGTATCTGGAAGCAGGTCTTTCCTCTGAATGGTGACCTGCTTGGGAGCTGCCTCCCTTTATATCCACGGGGCTGACGCAATGCATCCTCCCCGCATGCGCAGTGAATTCTAGGCATCCGCTAGGCTTCCACTGTGCATCCGCTAGGTTTCCGTTGTACATCCGCTTCATCCGCTCAGCGTCCATTCTGTATCCACTGTATCCATTCCGTGTCCACTTTGCTGCGCCCCCCCGGAAGCCTTGCGGATGTGCCATCCGCTGCCATCCGCTGCCATCCGCTAGGCTTCCGTGGAGCATCCACTTTCCATCCGCCCTGTGTCCTCCCCCCGTCTGTTCCTTTCCGTGTTATCCGCTCTGGTTATGCAAATTTTTGCCCCTTTTGAGAGCGGATAACAACAGATGGAACATTTTTCTCGTCCGATGTGTCCTTTTTACTAACATTTTGCATCCGTCGGCCAGTGTGACAGGGCCTTTAAGTGTCCTCTCATATCTCAGGGATTAACAGAATTGGAAGGAACCTTGTAGGTCATCTAGTCTAACCCCCCGCCCAAGCAGGAGACCCTGCACCATTTCTGACAGATGGCAGTCTTGTCTCTTCTTGAAAGCTTCTAGTGATGAAACTCCCACAACTTTGGAAGGCAAGCTGTTCCATTGGTTTGATAGTTTTCACTGTCAGAAAAATTTCTTCTTATTTCCAGGTTGAATCTCTACTTGTTCAGCTTCCATCCATTATTCCTTATCTGACCTTCAGGTGCTTTGGCAAATAGGTTGACCCCCTCCTCTCTGTGGCAGCCCCTCAAATATTGAGACATCATGTCTCCCCTGGTCCTTCCTTCTTGTACTATTCTTATCTCCTAGTGTTTTAATCAACATTCCCGTATTTTAATGGGGGGGGGGGCTGTGTAGTCATTTATGTCTCGAGGAAAGGGGATTATGGTAAGGGGGTAACTTATTGTTTAATACTTTAAAAAAAATAATTCTATTTTACCAGTTTGTTTTAGAAACTAATAGGATCACTGATTTATACTTATTTAATGCACATATACTCTATATTTCCATCAGAATTTTTCCTTTGTTGCTTATATTTGATAGAATAAGAATAAATAAACAACTGTAAAAATGAAAATCAAATGGCACTGTTTGTTTTCAGTGGCTGAAGAAAGGATATTATTCCTGCACCGAATATTTTAAATGCAATTCTACATTGTCCTGTTCCAATAGTTTAATTTGGCACTCTCTGATATAAAAGCTCATTTTGTAGGCGGCATCATGAGGCATTTTCCTAACAGAAAAGAAAGTCAGAATGGCTTAAATTGGAAATATATTAAGTATTGATTTGGGACATTTACATTTTATAACTATTTGTGGATTTATAATTTCTTTCTTTAAATTAAAGAATCAATTGTGTATTATTGAATACATTTTATAACTATTTATGGATTTATAATTTCTTTCTTTAAATTAAAGAATCAATTGTGTATCTTGAAAGTTCTTAGTACTATGTAAGTATTGTAAGAATTAGATATCTATTGATTTCACAGTCATTATACAAATTCAAAATGAAATGCAATTTTCATTAGCAAATTTCAATAGCTTAGAAAACGGGATGATTTATAAAACTTTTTGAAAATGTTTGTTTGACTGCTAACAATATCCTCTTAATTTTTTACTTGAAGGAGAAAATACATTGCTAAAGAGGTATACAATTATTCATGAATAAATAATAAATAAAATAATAAATTTTATTATTTCTTTTTCCCTAAAATTAACAAGGAAAAGAACATAGCAAGAAATAGAAAGTCCTGGATTTTGTAAAATGTGAGAAAATAAATAAGCATGTTAACAGGGACTTCTCTTTCTCTTTTTTTCCTCTCTCTCTTGCTCTCCACAATGAAGTCATCATCTCACCATTATGCTTTGTATGGTTCTTGACAAGTCTCAAAACAGATTTTCTGCCTTTTCTTTAAATATTCTAGATTCTAGTGATTTAAGTACAGAAAATTGTACAGAATTTAGTTTTGCCCAACTAAACTCTCTGTCTAATCTGTTATTTTAGCTACTTTTTTACATAAATGTCTTCAAATACTGCAGAGCTGGTCCCGTTTCTCTTAACAAGCAGTTAAAATATAACACATGATATTGTGGATGAATGAAGTTGTGGATAATTGCATTTAAAGAGATTATGTTACTTTATATTAGCTTGTTAGATCATTTAATAAAACCAGCCTTTAGTTATTCAGTGTAATCTGAAATTTTAATCAGAAAGGTACATCTTTTAAACCTAATAAATTCAGAGGTTTAAATGTATCATTGTTATTGGCAAAATTAGTAATAATTAATTTAAGTTCAATTCCTTTACAATCATAAAATCAAGAAACTTTTGGCAGGCTTGCTGTCTCACAGCTGAACATAAGAAGAAATGTGGTAGTTGAGACAAAAACTAAGCTGAATTCAGAATTTTATTTTCATTATGACCAAACAGGTGTCTGTGGGAAATTCTACAAGGTTGTTACCTCAGCCTAGCTACATCATAAAGCTGCAGAGATGTGATACTACAATTCTCACGTACATTGTGTTTCTAGGCCAAAATCCAAGTGAAAGTAAATAAAAAATAAATATCATAGGTATCTTGATCTAGTCTATGGCCATAAACAAGTTGGGCACAACTAAAAATTTTATGCCCCACTTGGTGACCCCATTGATTGATATTTCAAACATTTGAGGAGAAATTTGTAGTAGATTGTGTCTACTCGTAAATACTTCATGGCAGAAATGAAAATGGAGTCTTCTTAGGAAATATTTTGAAGCCACCATAAAAACGAAAAAAAAGTTTGAATTCTTGATAAAAACATTGGATGTAATTATCTATTGTTTCTTATTGTAGGAGCTATGCCTGTTCCTGACCAGCCATCGTCATCGGACAAGACAAGTTCCCTTAGTCCCGTGTTGAATACATCCAATGGAGATGGATCTGAAACAGAAACCACATCTGCCATTCTGGCATCAGTCAAAGAACAAGTAAGCAACTGCAAGAAATTGCAAATTCCAAATCCTAAAGTGTGAGTTAAGTACATGTTATGTTGTGCACATGAGCTCCCTCTGTTAACTTCCTTGAGGGATTTTCAGATATAAATATATATACTAAAAGAATTAACTTTATTAGTGTGCTACATTTGACTTTTGCTGAGGTACATGTTTTTATTTTTTCAAAGAAGTTTAAAACTATTTGTAGTCAAACTAAAGTTGCTGCTGTTGTCTTTCTTTCACAGTATTAAGAACTGGAATGCATGTGTCAGATCTCCTATATGACAAATAGGAGACAATTATATTCACTTATTGTTCTAGGTCCAGTCATTATTTGCTTCTGTTTTCAATAATCTTCAGTAGATTTTGTTTCTTTAAATATTTATTAACTTGAAGAAATTTTTTTTCTTTGTATAGTTTAGGATTCTACTGATGAATATTTTTGCATATTCGCATTGTCTATTATCACAGTACTTCCACCTTGTAATTTTAATATATTTTTTCTCTTTTTATTTTCATAATTTATATACCACCAATTCCCCAAATATTTTGCAGAATTCCTATTGAAATCTAGTTGTGAGAAATGGTTTCTGCAGAAATTTCTTACTTAATTTGGAGAAAATAGTCAAAATTAATAAACAAAATGGGCATTGTTTTCTACAAAGAACTGTGATCCACAGTTCTATGATTCACTATTCATCTGTTTCTTTTCTTGGTTATCCATGGCATTTTCAAGAGATTTCTCCACCAAAATTCAGAAGCATCAAAACTGTTTCTATTCTGTTTTATCAAAGTCCATCTTTTGCTTTCTTGTGTATGACAAGGACAATCACTGCTTGTGTGATTTTGATCTTTGTAATAGAGGGGCATCCCAACATCTGAATATCTTTTCTAAATTCTTCATTGCTCTCTACCATGTGCTACTCTGCAATCCATTGCTGATTCTTTTACTATTGATAGTTGATTGTAAAAGCAGAAGGTCATAAATCATTTCAATATATTAATTGTCAATTCTAAGACCAGTTTCTGTATCTGTTGTCGTGGTGATTAGCATTCTACAGGTTCGGACCAGTTCTGTAGCATTGGTTGTTATGATTCTGTGCAGTTAGGCGAATTGGCAAATCATGCCCCTGGCTGGCCCCACCCCTCCCCTTCCTACCCAATCAGTCCTTAACACACATGCACGATATTGTGCGCATGCACGACATCGCTGACTGCATTCTCCTTTGCCCAGTCACTCCTTAAGTCACTCCCCCCTCCCAATGATCAGTTGTTCCAATGATCAGCTGGGCCAGGATCCCACTTGTTGTCTTATTGCTTCACCCAGGAGGGTTCCCTGAGGCCGAGGAGGCAAAAAGGGGTGCAGGAAGGGTGCGGGAGAAAGCTGCAGCCCCACACTCCATTTTTTTTCCTTCCTGGGCCCCAGGGAAGCTTCCTGAGAGCAAAAATGCCCCCAGGAGGCTTCCCTGAGGCCCAGAAGGACCAAAAATGGAGCATGGGGGAGGTGGTACATGCCCCCCCCAACAGGCTCAGTTTTTTGCCTTCCTGGGCCCAAGGGAAGTCCTCTGGGAGCAAAAACTCCCCCCAGGAGGTTTCCCTGATGCCCAGGAGGCCCAAAAATGGGGGGGGGGGTGCTGCAAGAAGAAGAAGAAGGAAGAGGAGGAGGAGGAGGAAGAGGAAGAAGAAGAAGCAGCCATGCCCACCCAGTCACATGGCAATGGCCAGCTAGCCACACCCACAGAACAGGTTGTTAAAACATTTGAATCCCACACCTGGTGATTAGTCTTCCTTCAATTGAATTTTGGTCAAATTTTTCACTGCGTTCCTTATTACACCTTGTACACCTTGTATTTTCCTTATTACACCTTGTACATCATTTGCATTTTCAGATTTCAGAATAGACTTGTCACTATCATAGTGCAGGTTATTGATATTTCTTCTTACAGTTTTTAAAACTGTACTACTGTTCTTCTCATAATATATCTTCAATATATATTGATCATTTAGATTGCTTTTGAAAAAAGAGAGTATGCAATATTGTCTTACTCCTTTGTTGCTTAATCATGTTGTGTCTACTTATTTTTCTTGCCTTTGGCTTCTCTTTTTTTCTTAAGCCCATGTCACACTGCACCAATGGATGCAAAGACGATGTAAAATGGACAAAAAAGCTTGCCATCCGTTGGAAAACGTGATGCATCCGTTGTGTACTCACTGCATACGTCTTTCATATGCTCCATCCGTCAAACATCCGTCGACTGCTATTTCATCCACTCAAAAAGTTTTGAGCTGCACAAAACTTTTTGAGCGGATGAACTTTCCGCTGCATACGATCTACATCTGTGACACATACGGGCAACAAACATTCTACGTCCGTTGTCATCCGTTACACGTCCAATCTATCCTCTCGGCATCCTCTGGCCATCTGAGCAACTCACATCCGCTCCAGCAGAAAGCGGAAAGAGGGAGGAAGCGAAAGGTACGCGGAATGTCCACACAGCGTTAGTAGCATGGACATAGAAAGGATGAAAGCGGATGCAGCTCAGATATAAAGCATTAAAACGGACAAAACATTCATATATGGGACGCATCTCGGATATTTAGGATGTCTGGAGGATGTCTAGAGTATGTGGAAGGACACCTAGCGGAAAACCGACATTTCCTATAAAAAGGGGGAGGAAATCACCTGGATCTCACTATCAGTCCAGCAGCCCTGGTGTACAGACCTCTTCAGCCTTGCTCTTGCTCTTCTATATCATCCATTGATCTCCACCATGAATCATCGCACACTCCTTTTGGTAGCCACCATCATTCAACACCAGAACCAAGCCCTCTTCAGACTGTTTCACCTTTTCTATGCAAGGAGAAGGAGACGTCCAAGAACTGTCTGGGTCCGAAGATGGATCGGGAGAAGAGTGGAGTTTGGACTCTATGACAAGCTGATGGTGGAGCTGAGGAATGAACACACTTGTGCATTCCAGCATTTCATAAGGATGCCACCAGCCATGTTTGATGAAGTTGTGGAGCGTCTGAGACCCAGGTTGACCAAGCCAAGCACCAACTTCCATCCCAGCCTGGACTCTGGACTGAACCTGGCACTGACTCTGTGCTACCTGGCCTCTGGAACCACATACAGAAACATGCAGTATGCCTGGAGGATGCCACACAACACCATCAGCATTGTGGTCAGAGAAGTGGTGCAGGCCATCATCGAAGAATATGTGGAGGAGCTCCTCCAGTGCCCCACCACTGAAGAAGGCTGGAGGAAAGTTGCAGAGCAGTGGTATCAGAGGTGGAACTTTCCCCACACCATTGGAGCCATAGATGGGAAGCACGTGGCCTGCAAAGCTCCACCCAACTTAGGGTCCAATTATTTCAACTACAAGGGCTTCTTCAGCATCATCCTCTTTGCCATGGTTGATGCTGACTACAAGTTCATGTACATCGATGCTTCAGGCAACGGGTCAGCTTCAGATGCCCAGGTATACAACACCAGTGACCTCAAGGATGGGCTGGAATGCAACCTCATCATGAGTTTTCCAGATCCAGACCCCCTACCCAATGACACACAAGATGTGCCCGACTTCATCATGGTGATGACGCCTTCTCCCTCAGAACCTACCTCATGAAGCCCTACACTTCCAGATACCTCACCCGTGAAGAGAGGATCTTCAACTACAGGCTGTCCAGGGCAAGACGGGTGGTGGAGAATGCCTTTGGCATCCTGGCCAACAGGTTCCAGTTACTTCTCACCACCATGCAGCATCGCCCAGAGACTGTGAAGAGCATCGTGGAAGCTTGCTGCATTCTGCACAATCTCATGCGCACCCGCTACCCAGTATTGCAGAACAGGCTTGTGGACCACCAACAAGGCAATGGGGACATGGAGCCTGGTGAATGGAGGCAAGGACAAAACCTGATAGACACTGTGGATGTGCAAGGCCCCAATAGAGCTTCACGTGAAGGGAAGAAGCAGCGCAACCTCCTGAAACACTGGTGCAACTCCCCAGCTGGAGCAGTGGAGTGGCAAGACAGGATGATAGATGGTTAATGGATGCTTCCTTGAGCCTGTCTCATCACACTGATGAGATTGTGATGTATGTTGAGTGGCCTTACAATGAATAGGGCATTAATAAAGAGTTTTGTTTATGTTCAAATGTGTTGATCAATGATTACATTGTTATTGATAATAAAGGGCCATATGTGTGGCAGCTGGGAGGGTGGACCATACAGTCCCACTATGCTTGCACTGGAGGTTTATCTATCCCACAGCTATCCTTACCCATCCCACAGCTATCCATCCCACAGCTATCCTTACCAATCCCACAAGCATGCAAAGGCTTAACCCTTTTTTCAAAGTTTTCCCCAACACTTTATTTAGGAAAAAAAAATGAACCAAGTGTGTGAAGCAAAGATAACCTTTATAAATAACAAACTGTATGACTTTATTAAAAAGCAAAATGACTCAAGTAAAGTGTCTTAAGCAAAGATAAAGTGAGCAGGTAACTCAGTCTCTGGCACTCTTCTCAGTCACTCTGAGGTGTGCCCATGGTCTCAGATGTAAAGGAGCCAGGGACTGTGGAGGTGGCTGTTGCTGGAGTGCTGGTCTGAAGCACCATTGGGGTGCCTGGCCCCAAGAGTACAACAGGAGATGGTGTGTGCAGGAAGCTCTCAGAGAGCTGACTCAGTCCCATGAGGTTGAGAGGCCCTTCCTCAAGTACCTGGGATGTGTGGCCCAAGACTGATGACAGATGTTCTGAGGAAGGGCTTGGCTGTGGGGTGGAGGAAAGAGGAGTGTAGTGGGGCTGTCTGGTCTGCAGCTGGGTCAGGTGAGGCGTCTGTGGTGTCTGTGGCATCCGAGGAACCTGGGTGTGGACTGGGAAGGGCTGCCTCTGCTGTGGGAAGTCCTGGTAGTGGTAGGCTTGGTAGGCGAGGGGCTGCTGAAATCCCTGGAAGGGCTGTGACATCGCCTGGGGTGGAGGAGCAGACCTGGAGTGGGTAGGAGCAGGTTCAGCTGGGCCTGGAGGGTAGTGCAGAAGAGCTGTGATCCTCTCCTTCATCGCCTGGTACTGGGCCTCGGGCATGTCCATGGCTCAAGTATGTGATGAAGGGCTTGCGGTTGGAGGATGGTATGTCGAAGTGGGTCAGCTAGGAGAGGAGATCTGTGCTGGCTTTGATTGTGTCCCTGATCTCCAAGAGGACAGTGTGGCTCTGTCCCTCCCGTCTGCCTCTCTGCCTGCTTTCTGTGGAGGTGGAGCTGGGGGTGGGGGTGGCTTGTTCTCTGGTGGCTGCTTCTTCTTACTCCATCTGAGACAGGAGATCCTCCACGTCCTCTGGCATGTGGAGTGCAGCTGTCGGGGGGGTCTCTGTCGTGGGGCCCTCCAAAGACACCTGTCTGGACACTGTAGCTGTCTCCTGGCTGGAAGAGGAGTGGCTCTCTGTGGGCTGTCTGAGGGAGAGGGTTGACAGAGGGGCTGCTCCTCGGTGGCGGATCTCACCCTCCAGGAAGCTGTACTCGGCCATGTCATAGGTCTCCCAGTCAGTGAGCTTGACAGCGGCCTGCCCGGATTTCTTCAGGTGCAGCTTGCCATACCAGGTGTGCATGTGCTTCCACCATCCAAGGAGTACATCTGAAGTGGAGCCCAGGCTCTCCGCCTTCTCTCTCCACGCTGCCTGCTTCCGCTTGATGTCACAATAGAGCCTGTGGCCCTTTCTCCACAGGTACTCGTTCTCCCTCAGACAGCCCACAGCGTCCGCTCCGCTATTTTCCCCTGGAAGCCCTGGGGATGTGTCATCCGCTTCCATCTGCTTCCCTCCGCTAGGCTTCCTACGAACATCCGCTTTACATCCCCGCTACATCCTCCCCACGTCCGTTCCTTTCCGTTGTTGTCCGCTGTTTATGCAAATTTGGGGCACTTTTGAGAGCGGATAACAACGGATGGAAAATTTGCTCGTCCACTGTGTCCTTTTTGTATATTTTTTGCATCCGTCGGCCAGTGTGACCTTGCCTTTAGCAGTTTCCACCATTTGTTCTGATATCTGGTTTACTTTCTTCTGTTTCTTGGTTTTTGGCAGTCTCTTTTCACATTCATCCTTAACAACCGCTTTGATTTCATTTTACAGTTTCTCTGATTTGCTATTATTAAGGTGTAGGCTTCAGAGTGATTTATAATGTTATTCTTGAAAGTGCTGGGTATGCTCAGGATCATATCTGAGAAAGTGAATGGATTTTTTTTCTGTTTAACTTGATTTGGAACTTGCATATGTGCAGTTGATGGTGTCTCCTGCAGTTACTCCAAATGACATTTTTGTTGCTTTAATTAAGGTCTTCCACCTCCTTGTATTTATAATATAGTTAATTTTATTTTTGTGTGTTCTATGTGATGATGTCTATGTATATGTAGGCTTTATTTTGATTGTTGCAAGAAAGGACATGAAGAAATTCTTGGATTACTAATAATTGACAGATTATTATTCTTTGTTTTTGTTCCTTGGTCAAACAGTTCAACTACATTTTTCTCCTTAATATTTCCAACTTCAACATTCAAATCTGCAATCACAAACAGCATATCTTCCTTGCATATTCTGTTGATTTCCTATTGAACCTGACTATAAACTTGATCTCCTTTTTTCTCCCATGAGCTGTTCAGAGCATCCAGAATTGGGATTCTGTCTCTTCTGGAAAGGCTGGGCTTAAAACTCCGGGACACTCCTCCTCCTCCATGGGACACCTCCCCAGTGCCCCCCAGTTTTAGCTCAGCCTTCGTGATAAGAGGTTGTGCACTCCCTGACTGGAACAGTTTTCTGATTCAGCTAGTCAAAATTCAGGTTTGCTCTTGGGTTAATTCGGCTTGTAAATTTTTCCCCAATTAATTTGGCAATTTCAACGCTTGTGGCTCTATTAGGTCATCCCCCCGATCAGTTTGAGAGCAGTTCTTTGTGGCTGGCAGAACCTGCCACTCTGTAGGCAGCCTGAGACGGCCGCTTCAGGCAATTAGCTTATCTAATCCCCCGATCGTCTTATCTCTGCGATCTTGGCAGAGCACTCGTAGCCACAGCTCACTTCTCCTTGCCGTTTTGACTGATAGGATCATTTATCTGACAATTTAGAGAGTCAGCAGAAGCGGCTCGTTAAACTGCTCAGGCAATTAACATTGGAGATTCTGCCTTCCCGCCATTTTCAATGGCTGGCTTCAAGTTCGCGCCTAAATATCACAGGCACCATTCCCCACTGGTTTCCCTTCTTGGGGACCGGGGCAAGTACCTTCCCACTCCGCTTCCCTGGCATTATTTCTCTTTTATCTTTCTGGCGTTGGATAAGCAGGCTAGTCCTGAAACAGGATTTTTTTTTCTTTTTGCAGTAGCATTTGGATCATTAAATTGGAGTGAAGCCACAAGTGCCATTTCAAACAGCGGGACATTTTTAACAGGAAAGGATCCATCCAGGCCATGTATAGCTGGTTTCCCTTGTTGGGGACCAGGGATCCAGAATATTTCTTGCTTGTTGCGGACCCTGAGATACTGTTTCCCATATACACAG
Source organism: Laticauda colubrina (assembly GCA_015471245.1). NCBI lineage: Eukaryota > Metazoa > Chordata > Lepidosauria > Squamata > Elapidae > Laticauda > Laticauda colubrina. The sequence goes on along the minus strand of BLBF01000031.1, from coordinate 14,505,256 downwards.
TTTTACATGTACATATAGGCACGCATATGTATATGTGTGTGTGTGTGTGTGTGTATGTATATATTTGTTTTTTAAGTTTTTGCGGGTACTTACATGTGTGCTGTTCATTTTCCTTCGGGTATTATCCCATGTCATTGTAGTGCTTTTAAAGTTGTAGCAACATTTCAGCAGAATCTCATCTGCCATCATCAGGCTTCTGTAAAGAGTTTGTATGTGGGTCAGGGTCTCACAGCCGTTGGTTTTAAATTTGAAGCTAGCCTATTATTGTGGCAGGATGTTTTTTTCTACATCCTGATTGGTTGGGAGTCTTGGTCTGTGTTTATTGGACTTGGAGTTTTTTTGATTGGTGTTTCTGGTTTCTTCTGTCTGTTTTGTGGCTTTGATTGACTGGCAACACTCTGCTTTCAGTGCAGCTTGGAGGCTTTCAGTGCAGTGTGAAAGGACGGTTATTATCTATTAGGAAGCCAGGTTTCATCTGGGTGCCTGGTGGGGGGGTGTTTGAGCTGGAGGTATCAGAGGGAGTCTGTTTGTGCCTAGGTGTTTGCCTGGCTTGTGGTGTGAAGATCTTTCTATTTGAGAGTGCAGGCTTCCAAATGATTGACAGTCTGGTGGAATCATCTCTTCTATTCATGCTTTCAGGTCTTTATTCATGCTTTCAGGTCCTAGCCATTATAGAAAACCCCAGCCACAGAATCATCAGAGAAGCCATAGAGATTGAAAAAAGACAAACTCCATACAGAAGCCTGATGATGGCAGATGAGATTCTGCTGAAATGTTGCTACAACTTTAAAAGCACTACAATGACGTGGGATAATACCCGAAGGAAGATGAACAGCGCGCGCACAGAGAGAGAGAGAGAGAGAGAGAGAGAGAGAGAGAGAGAGAGAG
>BLBF01000031.1:14445688-14503968 GCA_015471245.1 Laticauda colubrina | reverse complement strand
ACACTCCTGGAGAAGCATTCTACTTTCCACAAGGGTAGGCATCAACCCTAAGTACTACGACTACGACTACTACTATTAATAATAATAATAATAATAATAATAATAATAATAATAATAATAATAATTCCTGCACAATGGAAAGTGACAACGTCTTCCACTCCAAGACAAATAAGTCCCGAGATAAGTCAGGGGCCCCCAAAAAGGCCTCTAAGGTGGTGGATAAGGATGCCCATAGACAGCACCAAGCCTTGGAAAGGCAGTTGCAGAAACAGGCCAGGGAAGTGGACAAGATGGCTATAACACAACAATTGGATCAGGGACCAAGTACATTGTTGGGGCCTTTGGACTTATCTACCCAACCCAGATAGGATATTTCTGGACAGCCTCCCACAGGCATATCTCCTCCAATGAGCACTACCCGGCGAATCCCAGAGGCAACCTTCACACCTACGGTCGCTGATTTAAGACAGGAGGAGGGATTACCTCATTCCCATCGAAATGAGGCAATGGATGGAGTTGGCCATACAAAAGGGCATTGAGGCTGGAGTACAAAAATCCATCCAGAACAGACACTTTTAGGCTACTTCGGAAGTGGGATCCCTGTCTGCTCGATCCTTTGCGCATATGGGACATCATCAAACTCAGGTATTCCCCAATATTCCTGACATGCCATTCCAAGGTCTACGGGAGGAGGTGGAATTAGATGACCAGGGTGTTCCCATGGAGGTGGGGTCAATCCATCAGATGGACTTGGGGTTGTCAGAGGCTGACCCACTAGAACGAGGAATGTCGGATGATGAAGGCCTCATTCCGCACCAACCTAACTTTTCTGGCCTTTTTCGTCCACACCTCTTTAAATCTTTACTGTTCAAAGCAAAGAACACCACTAAACTGGGCTCATCAAGCCCTCATCCATTGTCAACAGGGTCTCAGGACGAATCCGAAGATCTAATATACTCACAACCGGCTAATGAAGCAGAAACTATTCCTGTCCCTTGTATGTTTGCTGAATTAGTACAAAATCAATGGGCATCAGCAGCATCCTACCCAGCCCCAACAGGGTATGATAAATGATATTATAATTTGGCACCAAAGTTTTCAAATTTTCTCAAAACGCTGGAAGTGGATGAGCCCATTGTGACACTGGCCTCTTCTTCAACCTTTCCCAATGAGGCCGAGGAAGCCCTGAGACCTGTTTCTGATGCCTGGGCCATTAGGGCAGCTACAGCTGCGTCCTTTTTTACACAGTCCTCCCTACAATGGCTCTTCCACTTGAGGGATATATTGCTGGCATCAAATGTCAGAGCCAACAGGACATTGCTAAGATTATTGCAGTGGCAGAATTCTCCGCCAACACGACATTTAATGCAGTCAAATTCTCATCTAGAGCCATAGCATCTCATGTATCAGCAGGCGGATACCAAGCATAAATGTAAGCTGGCATCAGCCCCAATATCAGGGGATAAATTATTTGGCAGTGTCTTGGAGCCCCTGCTTATTGAGAATAGAAACAAAAAAAAAAAGTGTTTCCCCCTCTTTTTCGGAGGTCTGAAAACAGAATGCCCCAGTCGTTTCGAAGGGGTTCCTTTTGGCCCTACTATAAAGGCCCATATGTTCCCAGATCACAGAGAACATCACGCTACAGGTCCAGTTTTAGCAGGATAGGTCGGAATCTTCTGATAGATGTCAGCAGGGAGACCAAAACAGAAGAAACCCCAGAGGTACCGAAGGCCGATTTTTTCATCGCCCCAAGTGAGTCCTTGACAGCAGCTCCCATTGGAGGGTGGCTAAAATTGTTTGCTGATCAATGGGACAGCTCCACCTCTGGTGCGTGGGTCAGGGACTCTGTTAGGTTTGGTTTGGCGCTAGAGTTTCAATCCTCCCCCCCGAACTTTTTCATTAGGAGCCCTAAGTCCACGGACCTCATTAAGAGAGCATTGATGCAGGAGGCTATCCATCATCTTCTGCATATTCAGGCCATCAGAGAGGTCCCTTCTGAACAACGGGGTCAAGGCTGTTACTCTCTATTGTTTGTGGTCCCAAAGAGTTCAGGGGGCTGGAGGGCAATTCTGGACCTCAAATGTCTGAACAGATCATTGGTTTATCGAAAATTCAAGATGACTACTCTCCAGTCCATTCTGCTCAGCATCAGAGAGAATGATGTCCTGACCTCTGTAGATCTGACAGAGGCTTATTTACATATACCAATTAGACCTGCTCACTATAAATATATTAGATTTTGCTATTATGGTCAGCACTACAAATCTATCGCCCGACCATTCGGTCTGGCTTTGGCCCGTAGGACTTTTACCAAGGTCCTAACGGCTTTGGCTGCCTCCCTCAGGATCAAATCTATTCATTTACAATGTTATCTGGCTGATATTTTAATTTTGTCATCTTCCAGACATCAAGCAAATTTGGATACCAAGATTACTCTGGAGACCCTTCAAGGTCACAGCTTTTCCATAAATTGGGATAAAAGCCATTTGATCCCTTCAACTAGGTTAGTTCATTTCAGGACAGTGATAGATACCATGGAGGGCAAGGTTTTTCTCTCTCAGGACAGGTTGAATAGTATCCAGTTTTTGGCCAGAGAGATCAGAGCCTTAAAGAGGGTTTCCCTGGCAGTGCTGTCTCAACTGTTAGGGAAACTGATTTCTTGTATTTCCATTGTGCCTTGGGCTTGATTCCATTCTAGAGATCTGCAATGGTTCCTGATACCTTTCCAGCGATTCGGAAGAGCCACTTCCAATGTCCAGATAAAGGAACCGCACAATGTTCTCCGATCACTCCGCTGGTGGTCAGAAAACATGATAAACAAGGTGTGTCCTTTCAAGGAACCTTGCAGGGCAACAGTCACAACTGATGCCAGCCTGGTAGGATGAGGAGATCACTTCCAATCCCACACTGCACAGGGAATTTGGACTATTTCTGAACAATCACAAAGCATCAACCTGTTGGAGCTGTGAGCAGTTCATCTGGCGTTACACAGTTTTCTATCCTTTTCCAATTACGCCACGTTCTGATCTTGACAGACAATATCACAGCAAGGTCCATGTAAACATACGGGGATACCCACTCCAAACTTCTGATGCTGGAGACGGCAAGGTTGTTCAAGTGGGTCGAGGCCAATCTGTTTTCGCTCAAGGCAGAGCACAGAGCAGGGGCCTTAAACACACAAGTGGACTGGCTCAGCAGGACCATGATAGATCAGACAGAGTGGCGCCTACACCCGTCTCTCTTCCAGGAAGCAGTGCGGAGGTTTGGGCAACCGGTAATTGATCTATTTGCCTCTCCCCTCGATGCCCAATTGCCCTGGTATATTTCAAGGTACCCGACTCAGGGGGCATAGGCTGTCAATGCCCTGCAATGTCAGTGGCCTCCTGGATTTCTATATGTGTTTCCTCCACTCCCTGTAATACCCAGGTTGATCCAGAAGTTATTGGAAGAATGAGCAGAATTGATATTGATCGTCCCTTACTGGCCCAGGTGAACATGGTTCGTGGACTACAGGACCTGTCGAGAGAACAACCTTGGAAAATTCCATTGTCGAAGGTTTCCCTCTTGCAAGGGCCGGTATTTCACCCGGACCCATAATGGCTCAGCCTAGACATATGGAGGTTGAGCAGAGCCGTTTAAGGACCCAACAGATTTCAGAGGATGCCATTGCCACCATACAAGCATCCAGACGGTCCTCAACAAATTGTATATACGAGGCCACATGTCCGCTTTCTGTCACTGGTGCCGGGGGTCTAAGATTGACCCAACCACCCCATCAAACGGACAATTATTGGACTTTTTACAGGAGGGGTTGACCAGGGGCCTATCTCCAAATACTTTACGCAGATAGGTGGCGGCCTTAGCCTTGGTGATATCCTGGGGTGACCTTCATTCCATAGCATACCATCCACATGTCTGCAGCTTTCTTAAGGATGCTGCAAACGTACGACCTCCTGTAATTCACCACTATCCCACTTGGTAGTTCAACAATGTGTTAACCGCACTTACAACTGGCTCATTCGAGACTTTAAGAACCGCTAGACTCAAATTCCTGACATATAAGGTGGTCTTCTTAATTCGATCACATCATCAAGGAGGATTTCTGAATTGGCAGCATTGTCAATGAGAAAGGACCTGTGCGTGTTTCATGTGGACAGAGTGGTTCTCAGAGTGATTACTTAGGGCATTACAACCCACTCAACATGGAGTGCGGCAACATCAGCAGCATGGGCCACATGGGCTTCCATAGATGAAATTTGCAGAGTGGCAGCTTGGGCTTCACCATCTCCCTTTGTCAGAAATTATAACATTGATGTCTATGCCTCAGAGGATGCTTCATTTGGCAGAAGAGTCCTGAAGAGGGTCCACAGAGTTTAGGAGTGGATTTTGATCCAAACGGAGTCCCTCCCTAAGGACAGGCCAAGCTTTGGTATGTCCCACTTCTGGATGCTCTGAACAGCTCATCTGATAAAGGGCATTGGTACTTACCTGATACGCCCGTTCTCTCTGAGCTGTGAAGAGCATCCAGCCCCACCCATTTCTTTCCATCTGGTGGGGTTCTGTTCCGGTCAGGGATCTAGATTAGGTGATGAGTTCCAGACTTTGGCACTCAGTCTTCGCAAAACTGGGGGGCGCTGGGGAGGTGTCCGGTGGAGGAGGAGGAGCGTCCTGGATTTTTAAGCCCAACCTTTCCAGAAGAAACTGAAGCATCTCCCACTTCTCGATGCTCTTCACAGCTCACAGAGAATGGGTGTATCAGGTAAGTACCAACGCCCTTTCTGTACCAGTAATTGGAGTATAAATTTGTTTAATCATCATATTAAAGTATCATCTGCAAAGTCCAGTTGATATTATTCTTGTGTCTTTTATGACTAGAATAGCAGTCTCATTCCTTCTTTGTTTTTTTATGTTCTGAGTAATAAGCAGTATGATCTTCTGATCCCAAATGTCTGATTCCTGAGCACTTTAATTTGCTGATAACTAAGATCTAAAAAAAAAAAAAATGTTCATATACTCATTCTTTTTACATTTTATATTCCCACAGAAATTTTATCTTTTCCGTTTTGGATTTTCTTTTTCCTGCATTGTGACATTAGCAACTAGATGTCCCAAAAGCTTTAATCAAGCCGGGTCCCATAAACACTATTAATGCACCAAACTTTCCTCAGTTTCTCCTCAGTAGAATGTTGAAGGCCATCTTACGTGAAGGGCATCATTTGGCATTATATCATGAATCACCTTATATTGTCAATTCATGTAATTTTCTTGGTAAAATACAGGGGTGGTTTGCCATTGCCTTCTTTCACACAATATAAAATGATATCTTTCCCCTTGTCGCTAAGTAATGATCCACCACCAGCAATTTCCTGAACCACTGCTGCCCATTAAAGATTCTTGCTTATTTAAAAGAGGAGCTGGGATAACGGTCATACTTTGAGTGACCCAACAGTCAGTGACCCAGGAACACATCACCACCATTAAGAGGTAGTATATGTAGCTCTTGATTTACATCCACAATTGTAACCAGAATTTCTAATGGTAAGCAAGGTAATCACACCTGATTTTACAATCTTTTCTCTGTGGTTATGTCATGCCCAGTTTGAATCTGACTCTGATGGAGAGGAGGAAAGCTGACAGGGAGTGGGAGTGTGGCTCTGGAGGAAGTGTGGGGGAAACTAGTAAAGGGCACAGGCTGGCTGGACATTCAAAGGAAGACCCAGGCCCATCCCCTCTTCATCCTAGGGCATGCAGGGAGGAGTGAATAAGGGAGAAATGTGAATGGCGTCTATGGGGGAGGAAAGGGCCTTGAACCCCTTCATGGGCAGCAGCTGTGAGGACTGTTTAAAAGGACAAACTGCGCATGGTCCACTGCTGGAAGAAAAGCGTGAAAATATTTCTAGTTTGTCCATTCTTATCTGAGTTCTGGCATCTTTGCCGGTTGTGTATTTCGATCTCTGTAAACGTCTTCAAGCCCTTATCCTGCCTTGTCTCATGAATTGCTTCAATGTAGTTTGTGTTGCTATTTTTCTATTTATAATTTATATGTATTTTGACTTTGAATGGAAGTTTTTTCTTTTTGCAACTGTTTGTAGGGGAGTTTTTTCTCAGTCAATGATAATTGGACCTTTGAAGCCAAGTCGAAGGAATTAAAGGGACTTCACCTGTTTTTGTGACTTCGTTGTTTTTGTATCTGACCCTGGGTCATCACAGGTGGTTTAGTGAAACTGGTCTTCCCCATTGACTTTGCATATTGGAAGCTGTCTGGGAAGATTGTAAATTGCAATCACATGACTCGGGTACACTGCAACTATCATAACTAAATGAAACTTTCAAATTTTGATGCTATAGCAATCATAAATGTGAGGGCTGCTTGGAAATCATTTTTTTTCAGGGCCATTGTAATTTTGGGTTGTTTCTAAATGAATGATTGAAAGTCAAGGACTACCTTGACTACTATATAGCAAAATATGTTTGTGTGTTGATTACTAATTGCATATAAACATATTAACATGAGGTGTTGTAAGTTGTAGTGCAAAACCATATTTAAAATGCCACCTTTCTTAGAATTGCTTATATTCTGAGACACTACCTAATGATCCTTAGATCCTTGGTTAGGACTTGAATTGTTAAGCTTCCATAGTGAATCTAATGGTGCATTATACACAGTTCAGATAACTATGCTGTTAACTTTAGTGAATTCAAAGGTTGATGTCTCTGGAGTATTCATTTGTACAATAAATGCTGGGCCTGTTTATTGCTTCTTTGGTGATTCCTATTCCTCAGCTTTATGTAATTCCTATAGGCCAGTGGTAGTCAACCTGGTCCCTACCTCCCACTAGTGAGCATTCAAGCTTTCATGGTGGGCGGTAGGGATTTTGACCTCTACTTTATAAATCATCATTACTGTGGAACCGGTGGGCGGTTAGAGAAAACTTTACTACTAACAAAGATATAACAGTGGGTGGTAGGTATAAAAAGCTTGACTACCCCTGCTATAGACATTGCACTCACTGCTATGGCTATGGAAAACATGAAAAGAGGTACTTCACAGAGTAAAACACACTACAATCCAATGGAATCCACTTAAGGTAGTAGGTATTCAGAAATTCCTCAGCAAATGAAACAAAACAAAGAGAGTTCCCTGACAGGTTATTTGAAAAATGTTATGGAATTATGAATGACCCCCAGAACTTATGATTTATTTTACATAAATAAAATATGCAGTTCTTTGTCAAGAATTTAATTTGCATTTAGTGATTGTCTTTACATTAGTACAGACTACTGAAATTGAGAGCATTAATTCCTAGTAAATGGTAAGATATGGTGTATACCAGCACAATTACAAGCTATTACTTTTTAAAAATGATATTCTTTTAGAATTCTGATGTATGGATGGATGGATGGAAAGAAACATGTACATATTTAAATGTTTTACTATAGCTGTTTCCTGAGTTTAAAATTCTTTGCCTCTTTTGAAATTAAATTCAGATTGCAATCCTTGAACATATTGTTTGTTCTCAGTGATAATTCTTTTTATCACTGAGATAAAATGCATTAAAACTAATACAAAAATACGGTATATACTGAAAAAAAGAAAAAGTGTGGAAAAATTCTATCCCCCCAAAATGATAAGGAAAACAAAGTTTCTCCTTCATCCTCAGTAAGCATGTTCAACATTATCATTATCTCTTACAATACAAAAGGGGGCTTTGGTAGCCTTACCAGAGAACGTTCTTTCTCAATGGTAATTCTGAGGAAACATGAATGGGATCTTGCTGTGAAAAACTTTTTTTAAAAGTAGTTCACTGAAATGAAGCAAATTACTGCATATCTTGTATGAAATACAAATATACACACATGTTTGTGTTAGAAGTGAGAAAAAAAATTATGTGTGTTTCAAAAAAAGTAGGAAAGTACTCTCCTAAAGGGGGTAAAATAGTTCATCATATTAAAAAACCTATTTTTAACATTTAACCCAATAGGTTTTGGTTAATATGCCAACTCTCAACTATGTGCTGGTGTGCAAGTTCCAATACAGAAAAGGGAAGGGAAAGGGAGGGAAAGGAAAAAAAGAAGAAGTTAATGTCTAACGAGGAATTGTGAGGATTATTCAAACAGTAAGGATTGAGGAAGATTTATATCAAAATAAAGAAAACATAAAGGACTTCACTTTCTGATTGATAATGGTAGGCTGAAAAAGATATTGTAAGCCAAATGACCCTCTTGTATTGTATCTAGTCTAATGTTTCGCAAGTCCTAATAATCCTACTCTCTAACAATTTGGAAAATTTGTGCAAGACTGCAGTATGAGGGAATCTTTTGGTTTTCTGGTACTCTTTTTAGTTCAATTGGATTGGAAAGAAAGGATTGTCAGTTATATTTTTGATATATGAAATGAGGTAAGATATATTTGACATGAAGTAAGAAATCATTGTTTCAATTAAAAATGCCTTCATAAATACATACATTCCAGTAAAATTTACAACTGAACATGCTGATCCAGCCTGGAATTCAAACAGTGATAACTGAATATTAGCAAATGATGCCATCCCTTCCAAATTTATCAGATCATGCTAAATATGTTTTTGCAATTAAATTGATTTCTTTCAACCTGAACAAAGTTTGAATTTGTTCCAATGAAGTGCTTTGTGAAACAAGGTCAATGCAATGTTCTTCATTAAGGTGAAGAGACAGTGTGATTTTGCCTTGAGGTGGCACTTCATATTCCCTTACCAAACTTAGATGGCACTTCTAGTAGCTGGATCAAGGCTGTCACATAAAACTTCTCTTTTAGACATGGTGATTCTTTGCTTTCATCAAATTAACCCATTAAAACTTTGAACAATCCTCAGATTTTCATTTAAATTCTCTGTGTTACATAGTTAAAACTACCAATAATTATTTGCAATTCTTGCCTTCACATTTTTTCTTTCTTTTTGGAATCTTATAGTTGCATGCTAAGGGAAAGTGACTGGATGTTTCATTTTCAATAATGGTTCAACCCTGCCGCCATTTATAAGGTTTAAAAATAAAATATCAAGTATCACAGTAACTATAAATATCCACCTTAATTTTTCTAACATTCTAATGTGGTATCTAACGCATAAGATAGAAATCATTCAGATATATTAGTAAAAAATAATTACCGTATATACTCGCATATAAGCTGACTTTAGAATGCTTTTTTTCCCTCAAATTTGGGGGTTTGCTTATATGCGCATAAATCTGATTTATCGGTGGCCATGCCTCAATTTGCGCCGGAGCAGCGACTTAGTGTGGCGGCTTCCCGCAATGAGAGTCTTGGCTCTCGCACTCCCTGTCAGCTGGCCCTTAGCAGTCCTCACCTCAAGTAAAACGCGCGTGAAGTTGGGCGCCATTTTTCTCCCTGGATGGACGATGAGCCGCAACTTTTACCCCATCGCCTTTTCCCTCTGGGCTTCACTTCTGCTGTTCAGGGAAGTCGTGCCCAAAGCCCTGTCTTCCCAGAATCTTTCTGACGGTGAGTCTTGGTCTTGGCCCATCTTTGCAGGGCGTTGAGCTCAGTGATTGATCGCCATCGTGTTGCTCAGAATAGGATAGCCTGACAGATCGAAGTTAATTGGGGGAGGGGTGTTTCTGTGCTGGGATCTACTCGAAAATAGTTATAATTTACCTGTTCCCAGCTCTTGGGGAAATGTCGGTAATTACGCCATCGTAATTACGCCATCTCCAGATTTTTTTTCATGGGTCTCCAGATTTTCCTTTGTCAGGGGTTGAACACCATGGTATTTGGGGGTCGGCTTATATGCGAGTTTTTGCAAAATTCCTCATTTTGGGGCAGTTTTTTAAGGGTCGGCTTATATGCAAGATCAGCTTATATGCGAGTATATACAGTAAGAATGGTTTATGGGTTCCCAAACAACTACAAGTCTGATGAATAAATAACCAAAAATATTGTTGCAGCTGAGGTCCAAAAATGTACAGGTGTGAGTAGTTCCAAGAGCACGTTAAGTCTTTACAGAATAAAAGGATAAAATAAAAATAAAAGCTCTCAGCACTTGGGAACTTGGTCCAAGAGCATTGTGATGCTGTACTGATGGGAGAGGAACAATGGAAGAAATGTCATTTCCAGGGAACAGGCTGGTCAGAATGGAACTTGTGGAGAAAGACTGCTAACCCAGATGACTCCCATACAGGGGTGCGATTTAACTGGAGTAGCAACTGGTTCAATGAGGGTGTGCTTTGCATGCGTACAGAGCATTTGCTAATGACTTTCTCCAGCAATCCCTGTCTGATCCTCGGAGCTACTGGTTCACCCTAGCTGGGCCAAACCAGTAGAATCCCACCCCCGCTCCCATGGCATTCCTGAGCAAGAAGCCAATAACCTTGCCTTTTTTGTTTCAAGTCTTTTTCATCTGACAATAAAGTCTGTTCTTCCTTTGACTTCAGGTTAATTAGTGGCAGACATCAAGAAAATGCAGCTGCTAGAATCTTCTTATTGCTGTATTTCATTAAAATATGGGCATTAGAGATGTTACTTTGGATCCTCTTGTAAAGTCTAAGTGTAATACACTTTTGTCTCTTTATGGTGAAAGAATTCCAGCTCCTGGAACAAGTAATTCATTCGTAAATGTTTTTTAAGCCCCTGTCACACTGCACCAACGGATGGAAAGAGGATGTAAAACGGAGAAAAACATTTGCCATCCATTGGTTAACGCGATTCATCCGTTCTGTACTCACTGCCTCCGTTTTGCTTCCTCTCTATCCGTCCAGCACCCGTCTGTTGACATTTCATCCGCTCAGAAGGTTTTGAGCTGCTCAAAACTTTTGAGCGGAAAATGTATCCAATGCATCCGTTCTGCATCTGCTAGGCATACGGGGGACATCCGTTCTGCATCCGTTACGCATCTGCTATATCTGCTAGGCATCCGCTGCGCATCCGCGCAACTCAAATCCATTCCAGAGGTAAACGGATGCAGGGAGGAAGCGGAACGGACGCGCAGCGTTAGTAGCACGGACGGAGAAAGGATGAAAGCAGATGCAGCTACGCATCTGCGTCATCGGCTACGCATCCGCGTCATCTACTACGCATCCGCTCTGCATCCGCTCTGCATCCACTCTGCATCCGCTCTGCATCCTCTACGCATCCGCTCTGCATCCTCTACGCATCCACTCTGCATCCTGTACGCATCCTCTATGCATCCGCTCTGCATCCGCTTCCATCCGCTAGGCTTCCGTTCCGCATCCGCTTTCCATCCGCTCTGCTTCCTCCCCCTGTCCGTTCCTTTCCGTGTAATCCACTCTGCTTATGCAAATTTTTGCCCCTTTTGAGAGTGGATAACACGGATGGAACATTTTTTGCGTCCGCTGTGTCCTTTTTACAAACGTTTTGCATCCGTTGGGCAGTGTGACAGGGCCTTTACATTCTTTCGCCACACAATTAAACATTTTCTTAATTTAGAAATGTTCTCCTTCTGTGCAGAGAAAAACAGTCTGGAGAGAAAAACATGTGAATGTTGTATATCTACATTCAATTGCTATTATGAAAAAAATCATAAAAAGTTTATTGGAATGAAATATGGAAATAGAATGATTCCAATATCCCTTTTGTAAAATTAAGTTTCTAATGTAGAGAAGTGATTTCTCTCCATAAAAATTATTGTGAAACAGCAAATTTTAAAGCTTTGCTGTATAATGAACTATGAACCATAAAATAGAAAATGTGCTTTAAAACATCTTGATAGAAGGCCATGTAGTGAAGATTGCATGGATGTGTGCACTGAAATTACCAACAGTCAAATCAAGCTCACTTGGAAGCCTCCTTTTCTCCCATGAGCTGTTCAGAGCATCCAGTGATGGGAAGGTGCTTCAATCCTTTCTAGGAAGGCTCGGCTTAAACTTGAGGACACTCCTCTTCCTCCACGATACTCCTCCTTTGTGTCCCCAGTTTTAGCTCAGCCTTTCTTCAGACAGGTTGTATTATTGTTTTCCTGGTCGGAACAGAACACCAGCGATTTAGCTGATTTATTTCTCAGGTCAGGTAATACCATAGTTTATTTCACCAACCACACACACACCCCGGAAACTTCCAAAAGTCATTTCGCTCGTTTTTTGTTTTTTGTTTACATTCCAGCCTGCTGAGGCTAAAGCCTCATAAATGGAGAGACTTATCTTTCCAATCTGCCCTGAGGCTGAAAGCCTCTCCTTTCAGAGACACGCTGCCTTAAACTTCTAAACAAGGAGGCTTATCTCTCCGATCTCCCAGCCAGCTGAGTCAACGCTCTTTCCCTTCGAGGTTTGAAGCTTCCATTTAAAAGTGCAGCCTTTTTTCCTTTTTATTACGAGCCTTTCCCCGCAGAACACCTCAGGGCAGGGAATTAGCCCCTGAGCCTTCCAGCTGAGCGGGTTTTCTTTCAGCAGGCCGGGCGGTGATAGCTGCTTTCATTTTCATTCTGCCACGAGGCAGTCAGCATTTTAAAGGCCGCATGGTTAAATTTGCTGAGTAATTGTTACTGTCTGTGAGACAAGTTACCCAACAAGGTTTCCCTTCTGTGGGACCTGGGAAGGGGGAGTCCCTACCACCAGTCCACTGGATGATAGAGGACTTGAACTGCTGGATTCCACAGGCAATAATGCAGCTAAATTGATCTAATTATCAGTTACAGACCTCTGTGCCCTCATATAGGTGCCAGGTCTCGAGGGGGGTGTTCTGGTCTCCATATTTGATATTACAAGTACTTTATTCAAAAATTGACTTAATTACAAATCTTTTTGTAGTTATTAAAATATAGATAGGTAGACAGACATACAGATAACAAAGCAAAACAGAACAAGGAGACAACATTTGCTTAAGGCATCAGGGAGCTATTTATTCCAGGATCCCCTGCCTCTTAAAGGAGCAGGCCCCTAGGTGCTCTAGCCATCTAATTTCATACCCTCTTTCCATTGCTATCCAAGGCATTACCATGGCCAGCAACTACAGCTCCAGATTTAGACTAACTGCTAAAAATAGAGATAAGTCCACAGAGCCCCAAAAGAACTCTAAGGCAGCAGAGAAAGATGCACGCAGACGCCATCAGGCATTAGAAAGGTAGGTGGAAAAATGTACACGAGCAGCTGCACAGCCCACCTCTTTACCACTCATCATACCCTCTACCTCACAGGCCCAGAACCCTCCAACTGCCCCTCTGGATTTATCCAGAAGGAGCAGCATATTGATACAATCTCCCCAGGAGGCTCTTTCTAACATTCTCTCCCCAAGGAGGGCCCCAGAGGCAAGATTTACACCAACTGCAGCTGGCCTCAGACAAGAGGAGGAACTTCTGGAGGAAATCCCTGCCAACATGAGGGTGTGGATGGAGCTAGCTATCCAGAAGGGCATATCAACAGGCATCCAACAGGCTATTCAGGCAGGACGAACACCCTCAGCTTCGAGTTGCAGATCTCTTTCTGAATGGTCTCTGGGCATCACAGATCCACATCTTCATCAGGTACCCCCCTGCAGAACTATCATTGCCCACTGTCAGAGACCCTCAGTACACACAGGATATGGGAGGTCAAGGGGATCAAATGGATCAAATGGAGGAGAGGTCAGTACACACCATTAACAAGATATTGTCAGAGGTGAATCCGCTGGAAGGGGGGATGTCTGATGATGAAGCCCTCTCACTTGACCTCCCTGTATTTACAGGATTATTCTGCCCACAATTATTTAAATCCCTGCTGTTTAAGGCCAGGAACACCGCACAGCTAGATAATATGGGTACCCTCCCCCCCACCAAATACTCCAGGGGAAGCAAAAGATCTCATATTCTCTCAACCAATCACTGAGGCAGAGGTTATCCCTGTGCCATGCATGTTTTCCAACTTAGTACAAAAACAATGGGCTGTAGTAGCCTCTTATCCTGCTCCCACAGGACATGATAAAAATATTATAATTGGGCACCCGAGTTCTCTGAATTTCTAAACACTCCAGAAGTAGATGAGCCTATCATTGTGCTTGCATCTTTCTCAGCCATCCCAAGTGAAGCTGAAGAGGCTCTCAAGCCTGAGGAAAAGAGGGCAGAACTTGCCCTCCACAGGGCACACGTCTCGGATGCATGGGCCATCAGAGCGGCCACAGCTGCCTCCTTTTTCACCAGATCATCTCTCAGATGGCTCCGGCACCTGAGGGATACCATTCCAGCCTCAAACATTAGGGCACATCAAGATGTGGCTAAATTAATCACCACTGCAGAGTTTTCAGCAGACGTTACCTTCAATGTAGTTAAATTTTCCTCTAGGGCCATTGCTTCCCAAATTGTGGCTAGAAGGTTACTTTGGCACAGGCATTCGCAGGCAGACATCAAGCACAAGTAGCGGCTTGCCTCAGCTCCCATCTCAGAGAACAAACTATTTGGCAGTGCGCTTGAACCCCTCCTAATTGAAATCAGAACCAAAAAGAAAATTCTTCCCTCTCTTTTTCATTGATCAGAGTCCAGATCACCACAGCCCTTTCATAGGGGTTCCTTTCGCCCCTTCTACCAACCCTACTATCTAAGTTTTCAAAGACAGCCTGGATTCAGACAACAGACAGATAGAATTGAACCTGAGGACAGATATAGAAGGGGACTCCATCCTCAGAGAAAATTTCGAGGAACAGGATCTAGGTCCTTCCGCAGGTCCAAGTAATGACCACAGTGAGATTCCCATTGGTGGTTACCTAAAAAGGTTTGCCGACCAAAGGTTTGGACTCCTCTACCACTGACGCATGGGTCAGGAACACAGTACAATTTGGTCTGGCACTGGAGTTCAACTCCACCCCCCTGGATTTTTTTATGAAGTCCCCAATTTCCAGGGATGCAGAAAAAAGGTTTCTCATGGACACAGCCATAGCACACCTCCTAGAGATCCAGGCCATACAACCTGTCTGTTCTAATCAAAAAGGTCTTGTTTTTTTATCCGCACCTCTTCATAGTCCCTAAAAGTTCAGGGGGATGGAGGGCAATCCTGGACTTAAAATATCTAAACCAATATTTAGTTCACCAAAAATTTAAAATGACCACTCTCCAATCCATCTTAACTCAGCATCAGAAAAAAATGATGTCCTTACCTCCATACACATGGAAGCTTACTTACATATCTCAATTAGGCCCTCACATTTCAAATTCCTTCGTTTCTGTTACAACAATGTCCATTACAAATATTTTGCTCTCCCATTTGGCCTAGCTTCAGCTCCCAGAACTTTTACAAAGGTCTTGGTTGCCTTGGCAGCATCAATCAGAGATAGGTCCATCCGACTTCAGTGCTACTTGGATGACATTCTTATTCTGGCATCTTCCATCTATCAAGCAAATTCTAACACTCAAACTACACTTGTAACCCTACAACAACATGGGTTCTCAATCAACTGGTCAAAAAGTCATTTAATACCCTCTACTAGACTCATTCACCTTGGCACCATCATTGACACCCTGGAAGGCAAAGTTTTCCTCTCCCCTGACAGACAAGAAAGCATTAGAGATTTGGCTCAATAGATCAGAACTCTTAGGAAAGTACAACTATGTATCCTTTCTAAATTGCTCGGAAAAATGATTTCTTGTATTTCTGTTATCCCTTGGGCCCGGTTCCATGCAAGAACCCTGCAGTGGTTCCTTTTGCCATACCAATGTGCCAGGAGAGACGACGCCAGGACTTGAGTAAAAGTTCCATCAACTGTTCTCAGATCTCTACGATGGTGGACACGACCCAAAATCAACAAGGGAAGCCCTGTCAAGGATCCACACAGGTTGATTGTTACAACAGACGCCAGTCTAGTGGGATGGGCCCCCCACTTTCAATCACATATAGTGCAAGGCCTTTGGATGGATTCAGAGAAGGCACACAATACCAACTGGCTAGAACTGAGAGTGGTGTAGTTGGCACTTCGACAATTCCTCCTGCATCTCCATTGCAAACATGTGCTCGTCTTAACAGACAACGTAACAGACAACATCATCTTAACAGACAACGTCATCTTAACAGACAACGTAAAGGCTCATATCAACAAACAAGGGGACACTCATTCCAATCTAGTTATGAGGGAAGTAGAAAGACTATTCCTGTGGGCTGAAATCCATCTTCTCTCTCGAAAGGTGGAGCACATATCTGGAGTAATGACTATACAAGCAGATTGGCTCAGCAGAGCCACATTGGACCAATCAGAGTGGCGTCTGGACCCCAAGATCTTTCTGGAGGCTACTTGGAGGTTGGGCCAACCGGTAGTTGACCTGATTGCCTTCCCACTCAATGCACAGCTTCCCCAATTCATTTCTTATTACTCATCACAGGGAGTGGAGGACGTGAATGTCCTCAGATGTCACTGGCCCACTGGACTGCTACATGCCTTTCCTCCCCTCCCTGTGATCCCCAAATTGATTCAGAAGTTGCTGGAAGAAAAAGCGAACCTACTATTAGTGGCTCCTTATTGGCCAAGGCGAGCATGGTTCACGGACCTGAAAGACCTCTTGATTGTACCACCATGGAGGATCCCATCATTGGTCATACCACTGTCTCAAGGCCCAATGCTACACCCAGGCCCCCAATGGCTAAACTTAGCCATATGGAAGTTGAACGGTGACATCTGAGAGATGAACACCTTTCTACTCAAGTGATTCACACCATTCAGTCAGCTCGATGTCCTTCAATGAACTGAATCTATGAGGCCACCTGGTCTAGCTTCTGCCGTTGGTGTTAGAAGTTTCAGATCGATCCCACTTCCCCATCAGTAGCGCAGTTATTAGAATTTTTACAAGAGGGCCTAAACAAAGGGTTATCACCCAATAATCTGCAGAGACAGATGGTAGCCCTGGCTTCGGTCATATCTTGGGATGATCTTCATATCTCATCACCCTCGCATTTGCAGTTTTCTGTGCGGTGCCAAGAACTTGAGACCACCCCCCCGTAGTGCACCAATATCCAACTTGGGACTTAAATAAGGTACTATTGGCCCTTACTATAGGTCCCTTCGAGCCACTAAGGACCACAACACTTCGATTTCTAACCTACAAAGTAGTTTTCCTGATAGCAATTACATCTACCCAAAGAATCTCCAAACTAGCTGCATTATTGGAATGCAAAGATCTCTGCATTTTCCATTCGGATAGAGTGGTTCTCAGACCAGATCCCTCCTTCATTCCAAAAGTTAATTCGGCATTCCATAGAGCTCAAGAGTTGGTGCTCCCAAATATTTTTCATGTCCATCATACAGGCTTGAACACCAATGGCACTGCTTGGATGTAAGAAGAGCCTTACACATCTACGTGGAGTGCACGGTGCCCTCCAGAAAGACAGAAGCTCTCTTTGTGTCCTTTCAGCCTAACACCCAGGGTGCAAGGTTTCACCCTCTACCATAGGTAGATGGCTAAGGGCCACCATCACTAAGCCGTATGACTCTTACTCGATTCCAGTGCCCCAAGGCGTTACCTCTCACTCCATCAGGAGTGCAGCCACCACAGCAGCATGGGCAACCCAAGCTACAATAGAGGAGATATGCCGAGCTGCAACCTTTTATTGCATCTGGTAGGGAGTCTGTTCCGGCCAGGGTTATTACATAGGCTTAAGCATGTAGGGTATCAATACCTTGGCTTCGCAAAACTGGAGACGCAAAGGAGGAGTCTTGTGGAGGAGGAGGAGTGTCCTCAAGTTTAAGCCCAGACTTCCTAGAAGGGACTGAAGCACTTTCCCATCACTGGATGCTCTTCACAGCTCACAGAGAACGGGCGTATCAGGTAAGTACCAACACCCTATTTATTTTTTATTTTTTTAGAGCATGATGCTTTCTAGCATAAAGGTTATTTTCAGGTCATTTGTAATATCCAACATAGCACTTTGCATAATTTATCACTCACAAGGCCAAGAAGCCAAATTTGGCAGTTCAGTATTTTTTTCTTAGAACTAGACCCACATTTGGAATTGAAATAGAAATGCAATGTCCACTTGCATAGACTATAATTCTTAAATGTTTTAAAATTGAGCTTTTCAGCATGACTATACTTCCTAATGCCCGCAAGGAGTATTCTGGTTTTTAAAAGAAATGCTGAAAGTCACAGGATTGATTCTTTCTGATTTTTTTCTTTTCTACTATCTTTACATACTGTGTTCATTTTTTTAAATTGGATGTCTTGATCTAAGATTTTTCTTCTTATGGCTTTGGCTTTGCTTTTGGCAAAGTGTGAAATTGTGGAAGTAAATATCTCACTGCAGGTAGTCCTTGACTTAGGAGTGAGTGAGAGGTTGTTTGGCGCTATTAAGGCCTCAAAGAAGGGTGCTTTACAACCCATAAAGCTGTGGGAGTGCAGTGGTTAGAATGCAGTATTACAAGCTATTTCTGCTGCCTGCCAGCTGCCAGCAGTTCAGCAGTTCGAGTCTCACTGACGCAGAGTTGTCTCAGCCTTCCATACTTCCAAGGTCAGTGATGAATGAAGACCCAGATTGTTGGGGGTAATATGCTGACTCCATAAACCCCTTAGAGAGGGCTGTAAAGTACTGTGAAGTAGTCTAAGTCTAAGTGCTGTTGCTATTGCTATAAAGGACTTTTGGCTGTCATAAAACATTGCATGATCATGTGTCTACATTTTGGGTGCTTGTCAGCCAACTCACATTTTCAACTTGTTGCGGTGTCCCACAGTCGTGACTATGATTTGATCAGGTTTTTTTGCCAGTTTCTGGCATTTGGGACAATAGATCTGGACTTATAACCACTTGATTTACTTACTATGGTAAATCCAACTGCATGTTGAACATGATTTCATGATTCACTTTGAAACCACTGCAAAAATGGTCAAAAATGGAGTCTGGTAATGTGATGCCTAAACTTACAACTGCAATGACTTACAACCATAATTCTAATCCCAATGTATTTACCAGTCAAGTGTATTTACCAGTCAAGTTCAATCACTAAGAATAGTGATTGCAATCTCAATTGTTACTTATAGTTTAGTTGCTCCAAAGCAACTAAACTTCCCTTTATTTTGATCTACTTCAGTACTGCTATTTCCCTTACCACCAGTTTTCTGGAGCTATTGTAGTGGTGGTATTCTGCCAGTTCAACCTGGTTCTTGCATACCAGTAGTGTTGAAGATCAGTGGAGACCGAACCAGTTCTCTCTGAGCAACTGCTGCAGGGCCCATCCACCTGGGCTCCCATACTGACCTTTATTCAGATTCTACCATTCCAATCATAATCCTGGTATTTCCAGAACTTAATTACAATTTACCAAAGAATAGTGGAACAAATCATCTGACAGTCTTCCTATATTTTGTAGAATTAAGTACTTGTAGCACATGCTGTAACTTAGAAGCCACTCCTGTGTTTGAGAGCTGATTGCCCCACAAAAGTCTTTCATTTCTCTCAGCTCCTTTAGAGTTCATATTGGCTAGAGCTATTGTCAAACCCACCTCAAGGGAACTCTAAAAGATAATTTCATTTCATTCCATTCCATTCCAATTTACATAAGATTGCTTTCCATGGAATCCTTCTCAAACTGTAAGTTAATTGAAATCAGCTCTCTTAAACTTTAATACACTAGTTTGACTTTGTTCTATTGCTTGTGCCTGTATTATAGTGGATATATAAAGTCTACATACTCCCATTTAAATTCCAAGTTTATGTTATATGAAAGGTGAATTTTTTTGAAGTGATTTATCTTCGTCTGATTTCCTTTTATATCTCAAAATCCTGCCATTTTTACATGGGTGTATAGACTTTTTATATCCACTGCATGTTGAATTCCAATATGATATGGTTACTCTCCCCCAAAGTTACCATAACTTTAACCCAGTACTATATCATTTCATCTCTTATTAGTAAGAATTAAATCCAATATAGCTGACCCTCTAGTAACTAGAGCTATAGTTTTTGCATATAATATCCCTGAGATATACACTAAATCCATGGACTGGCACCATACCATGGCATACCAGAAACTGGGCCATACAAACAAACCCCATCTATGGGAGGCAGACAGCTTGTGAAACCATACTCCACAAAAGACATCTCTCCACAGAACTGATCCCTGGTACCCAAAAGGTTGGGGGCCATTAACTAAGATATGATTGATTGATTGATTGAATTTATATTGCCGCTATTCACACATGGTGACTCAGGGCAGCTTAGAGAAAATAAAACCAAATTTAAAACAATAAAAACTAACAAAAAGAATCAAATAAATTAATAAAGTATAAAATAACAAAATCACCCTCCAATTCTCACCCATCCCGCCCCAACGACAGCAGATTACACAAGCCATTTAATGGGCTCCCCAGGCCCACTCCCCAGGCCCACTGGCAGAACCAAGTCTTCACCCCTTCTGGAAGAGTATTAAAGTGGGGACCATTCTAATCTCTGGGCAAATGCGGTTCCACAGAGAGGGAGCCACCGTGGAGGAGGCTCTTCTTCTGGGTCCCACCAGGTGTATGTCCTTTGGAGATGGGACCCACAACATTCCCTGCCTCCCTGCTCTGATGGGTTGGGTAGATGTGATGGATGATCTCACCCAGCAGCTTCATATAAATGTTGAACAGGAGTGGAGAGGAGTAGGCGTTTGCATTAGGAAGCATGGCCCCTTTCACCTTTAGAATGTTTTGGAACTCCTTGTGTGTGGATACATAGAGGAATGTCCAGTCCCAATCACTGATAAACAACCTGTTGTTGTTTTTTAGGGGAGGTTTGAAATAAACAGACATCAAGAAAATAACACAGGCTCCTATTTCAGAGCAGTCTGTTTCTTTGCCGTTATGGTCTTTTTTCCAATTAAAAAGTTCAAAATCCAGGAAAGAAATAATTAGACTCTTTAGTTTAGAGAAAAGATATCTTTTACTGAAAGTGAAGTGGTAGCAACCAAAGAATTCTGAATCTGAGAATTTAGGCGCACAATTCACATATAGAAAATGCTGGAAATGTTCCCACCCCCAATAGTTCAACTGACACTTCCAATTAGAAGTTGTGGATATGATCATGTGGCATCCTCAGGTGATGATGAGGCCTCTGTCCGTTGACCTTGGCATAGTTTGATAACGGGTTGCAGTTGCGCAGAGAAAGAAGAAAGCTAAGCGAGAAATAGAAACCTAACTCTATTTTATGCTCCCCCCTTCCATTTATACATCAGACGAATGTAACTCCTCCAGCTCACTTCCCCAGCTATTCCTACCTCCCTTTTCCACCCCCCCGTTACTCATGGCAGTCGAAAAGATGCAAAGCAATAGCAGAGGATCTTGAAGACTGACAATTATTCCTAAAAGTTATTTTAGGGTTTATTAAGAATAAAGAATTAATTTATTCTATAATTTATAGGCAAGTATAATAGGCAAATACTGAAAAGTGAAATTCAGCCATTGTTTTTCATCCAATTAAAATAGAATTGCTTTACTAGTCTTTGTTTTAATATATATACACTGCTCAAAAATATAAAGGGAACACACAAAAAAAGACATCCTAGATCTGAATGAATGAAATATTCTCATTAAATACTTTGTTCAATACATAGTTAAATGTGCTGACAACAAAATCACACAAAAATTATCAATGGAAATCAATTTTAGCAACCCATGGAGGTCTGGATGTGGAGTTACAGTCAAAATTAAAATAGAAAAAAACACTACAAACTGATCCAACTTTGATGTAATGTCCTTAAAACAAGTCAAAATGAGGCTCAGTAGTGTGTGTGGCCTCCACATGCCTGTATGACCTCCTTACAATGCCTGGGCATGCTCCTGATGAGGTGGCAGATGGTCTCCTGAGGGATCTCCTCCCACACCTGGACTAAAGCATCCCCCAACTCCTGGACAGTCTGTGGTGCAACGTGGCGTTGGTGGATGGAGCAAGACGTGATGTCCCAGATGTGCTCAACTGGATTCAAGTCTGGGGAACGGGCGGGCCAATCCATAGCATCAATGCCTTCATCTTGCAGGAATTGCTGACACACTCCAACCACATGAGGTCTAGCACTGTCATGCATTAGGAGGAACCCAGGGCCAAGAGCACCAGCATATGGTCTCACAAGGGTCTGAGGATCTCATCTCGGTACCTAATGGCAGTCAGGCTACCTCTGGCGAGCATATGGAGGGCTGTGCAGCTCCCTAAAGAAATACCACCTCACACCATTACTGCCAAACCGGTCATGCTGGAGGATGTTGCAGGCAGCAGAACATTCTCCATGGTGTCTCCAAACCCTGTCACATCTGTCACATGTGCTCAGTGTGAACCTACTTTCATCTGTGAAGAGCACAGGGCTCCAGTGTTGAATTTGCCAATCTTGGTGTTTTCTGACAAATGCCAAATGTCCTGCATGGTTTTGGGCTGTAAGCACAACCCCCACCTGTGGATGTTGGGCCCTTATACTGCCCTCATGGAATCTGTTTCTACCATTTGAGCAGCCACATGCACATTTGTGGCCCGCTGGAGGTGATTTTGCAGGGCTCTGGCAGTGCTCCTCCTGTCCCTCCTTGCACAAAAGCGGAGGTAGCGGTCCTGATGCTGGATTGTTGCCCTTCTACAGTCTCTTCCATGTCTCCTGATGTACTGGCCTGTCTCCTGGTAGCACCTCCATGCTCTGAACACTACCCTGACAGACACAGAAAACCTTCTTGCCACAGCTCTCATTGATGTGCCATCCTGAGTGAGCTGCACTACCTGAGCCACTTGTATGGGTTGTAGACTCCATCTCATGCTACCACTAGAGTGAAAGCACCACCAGCATTCAAAAGTGACCAAACCATCAGCCAGAAAGCATAGGAACTGAAAAATGGTCTGTGGTCACCACCTGCAGAACCACTCCTTTATTGGGGATGTCTTGCTCACTGGCTATGCTTTCTACCTGTTGTCTATTCCATTTGCACAACAGCATGTGAAATTGATTGTCAATCAGTGTTGCTACCTAAGTGGACAGTTTTATTTCACAGAAGTGTGATTGACTTGGAGTTACATTGTATTGTTCAAGTGTTCCCTTTATTTTTTTGAGTAGTGTATATTGGAAGCAAGCCTGGCAACCTGTTGGATGGATAAATTATATCTCTACTTGTATTGTTTTACTGTACAAAAGTTTTAAAACAAAAGTAAAGGAAACATGGACATGGACAATCGAAAATTGAGATGCAGCCAAATAGAATCTGGTTTTTGTATCCTGGCTAGCCAGTATGGCATTTAAAAAAAAAAAAAATCACGTTAAACAAAGATTTTTAAAATGTGGATTTTTGAAAAAACCAAAATTCACCAGATCTGCACAAAACAGGATATCATAAAGCATGGGGTACAAATTAAAACAATAAGGTTCATTTAACCAAGGCCAAGGCAAAGATTAATATTCTTTAAAGAGTTCAGAACCAGTTGCTGTGATGGGAATTGCATGCTGTGATAATAATTGCATTATCTTGGAACTGCTGAAGAAGGCAAATTTTGTTCTAATATATTCAAACTGCTTTTCTAACCAGAATTTCACTGCATCTTTGCCTACCATAAACAATCCCATTTCATTTGAAGGTGCAGTTGTGTCACTCCACTGGAGGGAAATAATTCATCAAGTGTATTGGGATATTATTAGCCATATCAAACACAATAATTAATATTCTCTTTGTTGAATTTGCCCACAGGAATGGACAAGAGTATTTGGTGATAACTATTATTGCTTTTAATTGTAGTCCATTGCATAGTGTGTTTGCATCAGTTCACACCATGGTAATGACAAAATTGTTCTCAGCAAAGTGTTGTGTGTCACATTGGAACCTTGATTGGCAGTTCCAGTAGCTGGAAGAAATTTCTGCCCATGTATTGTACTTCCCATAAACTTCTTTCAAACCCAGTATCTTTGAAGATTTGTGTGGCTCTATTTGATTATTTTTAGCTTTTTTGTTTTAGTTTTTAGTGCTGCACAAATTAATCCTTTCTATTTTGGATAACACAAAATTTAAGATACAGTAATATACTATATAATATAATATACAGATGTATATATTTTACATTTGAATTTAATCCTATCTATTTTTCAAATTCTGCTTGAGCACTATGATAACTACAAAGTATACAAATACTAAATTTCTTGAATTCCTAATTCGTCCTGGTTATGAGAAGGCATGAAAAGAAAACAAAAATAGATATTTCAGAATGTTTTATTCAACAAAAATGTTAAATTTGAAAATCTTAGTAGACATTTTGGTTCTTTGGATTCAATAAAAATATTTTTATAATAAAAAGTAAGTACTATTCTTTTATGGTATTTAAAGATTTTAATTTTTCAGAATACTTTATTACAAAACAAATGATGGTCTGATCTAAAATTGTCATTAGTTTTTTTAATCATATTTTCCAACCCCAATATTTGATATGTATATTTCTGTGTACATGTTACAAACCTATTGAGGAACAATTTAATTTATAAAAAATATTTCTTGAAATGCAGCTATAAAATATTAATTGAAAATTGTTCCTTGTGACAGTTGATAACTGAATTCTTCTTTGTATGTTCAATGAAATGTTTGCAAATAGTCACAAAATAAAAATGAAAGAATTTCAGTTATCACATTTAAAATGCTAATAAATTAGGATTTAGCTTTTCCATTCTAATTAATATACTTCATTTCAGTTTTTTTAGTTTCATGAAATGAAACTCCTCTTCTGTATTACCCCTTCCTCACATTGGACAAAAATATTGGAAAACTGAAATGCAGAGGTTTAGCAGAAGAAAGGGGAAGAGGAAAGTCAGAGCATTTCCAAAAGTGTTTATGCGAGGGATAAGGAGGCATTAGATACTGTCTCTTCATATAATGTATATTATGAGACAAAAACAAAATGATAAGGTAGATTTCTAATATCTTGGACTTGTTGGAGAAAAATGAAAATGAAAAACAGGAGGAGGAATTATAGAGCAGTGTTGCCTAGCAGCAGTTACGTTTCTTGAACTGAAAATAAATTGTAAAACAAATTAAGAAGCTTGCTTCTAGAGGTGCTTTGAAATATGCATTACACTCATTACAAACTTCCAGTAATTGTAATTCTAATTGTTTGTGGTGCATTCAAATGGTATAAAAATACATTTCAGTGAATGTTTTTCTTACTCTACAACTGTAAAATATATATGAATCATATGTAAATGACTAATTTAGTCTGTGTGCGTAGCAAGACACATTCTTATACATGTAAATTAAAATCATTTTGTGTCATCTGAGAACAACACAGATAAATAAACACCTTGAACTCTGACAGTTTAATTATATTTCATTTTTATATAATTATATTTTATATAATTATATTACATTGTTAATTATATTTCATTTTATTCAATTATTTTTAGGATGCCTTATTTTTAATCTTGGAATTTAATTTGCAGATTGCTAATAGGTATAACTTGAATTAACTTTTTTAATTTTATGCCTGAAGGAATTGATTTAGTCACCCCTCCAAGTGAGCTGTAGTTTTCAATTATTTTTCTGATCAAACTTCCATGAAATCCTGCTGATTTCATGGATAGTTTCTGTTTTGTTCAGAACAGTTAACAAAAGTGAGCAAAATTCTGATGCTACAGTTCATATGATGGATCATATGCTAGACAGTCAATGAAGAAACTAAATCTGAAAAAGGGCCCTTTCCTATAAAGTGGTACTTATTATTCATATCCTGCTCCTCTTAACTTGACACAATCCTATCAGTCTTTTCAATCCGATTAGCCAAGTTGTTTTCTTTTTATTATTATTGATCTAACTATTGGTTCAGCTATTAATGAAATCTTCCTGTTTTGGAGTAGAACATCCAAAATTAATGAGAAGACATTCTCCACATTATAAGTTCATTAAGTTACAGAAAAAAACTAATCTTAGAAGGGTTTATTAAAAACCAATCTCTATACAACTGAGACTGAATCTGGTATAGGTAGAAATACTTCTGATTACTAGAAATGATCCAGAAATTGGGATGCAGCTGATATCCTTTGATGTCTATAAAGAACAGTGATAGCTCATTCTTAATCTTCTCTCAGTCTAGGAAAGGCTTTAACATATATTACCAATACTGTATGTTCCGCCTGGAAAAACGCGAGGTAGACCGGGTTCCAACAACAAGTCTTTATTTCAAGTATAGTTGCAAAACGGAACATTGGCTCAAGCCGCGACAGCCCTTTTATATGTTTCTGTCTGCTGGCTTGTAGCCAATGACAAGCATTTGGTTTTGCCGCCCTTCAGCGGCTTCGTGGATTGGTTCCTATTGAACCAATCCCCTTTTAGGTTTTGTTAACCAATTGGAATGAAGTATTTGGAGTCTACTATTATTTATACAGAACACCCCTCCCCTCTTAGTTCAGTCCTACGTAGTGACATAGTCGCGCAGGTAGGTGGGGCTTTTTTTGATTCGACTGGACTTGTGCGGTTCATT
Organism: Laticauda colubrina; assembly: GCA_015471245.1. Lineage (NCBI taxonomy): Eukaryota > Metazoa > Chordata > Lepidosauria > Squamata > Elapidae > Laticauda > Laticauda colubrina. Next base: position 14,477,616 of record BLBF01000031.1, on the reverse strand, counting down.
TCTGTCGGAGACTTCGACCGGTTCGGATGGGGTTGCTGTTTCTCCAGTCTTTCTCCATGGAACCGTCTGGAAGGGTGAGTCAGCCATTTTACTGCCGCCTGAGTTTCTTAGGCCGGCGGTTTTGCTGCTCCCTCCCGTTTCCTCCGGGCAGGTCGAGCTGGCCTGGTTGGCCCCTTCGAATGGACTCTTCTCGCAACTTTCTTCAAACAGTGAGTCTTTTATTTGCTCTTTTTGATTGTTATTGTTTTCGGAGTTTAATTTAAACGGTTCTTTATTGATATCTCGCATTTCCCCCCCCTCTTTGGTTTGAATTTCGTCGTGTTTTTCTATGTGTGGTTCTGTGTTTGCATTTCGTTCTATGTTTCGGGAGCGAAGCTGGTCTATGTGCCGCTTCCATTCCCTGCCGTCGTCTACCGTTAGTCGGTTTTGGGGCTGTTATTTGTGTAATTTGTCCGGGTAGCCATAATGGGTCCCCGGTAAAATTTTTAGCATAAACTAAGTTGCCTATTGCAAAGGTTCTGCATTGAGTGGAGGAGTCGGGGGGGGTTTCTGGTGTGAAATTTGGGTGCAATCTGTCTAGATGCGACCTTAGTTTCCTTCCCATCAGTAATTCTGCTAGGGTTTTGTTGGTTGTAATACTGGGTGTGATATCTTGGAGGGTGAGTAATCGATTTATTTTATTTTGGACATCCCCAGTGTCCATTTTTTCTAAACCCTCCTTGGTAAACCTGACCATTCTCTCTGCCCTACTGTTTGCAGCTGGGTGGGCCGGCGCGGTTAGGGCATGTCTTATACCTAGGGAGGCTAGTTATTGCTCGAATTGGAGACTGGTTAATTGTGACCCGTTATCGGACACTAGGACATCTGGTAGGCCATGGGTTGCAAAGAGTTTGTCAAGTTTTTTTATGACGGTTTCTGTTGTCGTAGATGGCATAATTTTTACCTCCAGCCAATTAGAGTATGCATCCACAACAATCAGAAACGTATGCCCCTTGGTAGGACCCGCAAAATCGATGTGGATTCCTGACCAGGGGCCTCTTGGGGTTTCCCAGTCACTTATGGGTGCTTTTGGCGGGGACGGCCTGATTCTTTGGCATTTATTGCACGAGTTTACCCAGTATTCGATGTCCCTATCTATACCCGGCCACCAAACGTAGCTTCTAGCAAGGCTTTTCATTTTAACTATTCCTGGGTGGCCTTCGTGAAGCATACCCAGTACCTTGGTTTGTAATTTGTTAGGAATAATTACCCGATCACCCCACAATAAACAACCTTTTTGGATTGAGAGTTCAGTTTGTCTGGTCCGGAAAGGTTTAAAGTTCTCAGTTTTTTGGTTTTCCGGCCAGCCTTTACCTACCCAGTTAAGTACGCAAGCAGTCAATGGGTCTTTTGCGGTGGCTCTGGTGACATCATTCGCAGATATGGGTAGATCGGGGCAAGTCTCTATTTGTAATGCTGTCATCGTTGGTGCCGGGCCTTCCTCTGTTTATGGCAATGGTGCTCTGCTCAAAGCGTCTGCATGGGAAATTTGTTTCCCTGGGCGATGTGTCAGAGTATAGGAATAGGCTGCCAGGAACTCTGACCATCTAGTCATTCGTGGGGACAGAATATTCGGTGTAGGTTTGCTTCCCGCCAAAATTCCTAGTAGCGGTTTGTGTTCTGTTACGATTTGAAAAGTTCTTCCATATAGGTACTCGTGGAAGCGTTTCACTCTGGCGACAATTGCTAGAGCTTCTCTGTCCAACTGGCTGTAATTACGCTCGGCTTTGGACAGGGTCTTAGAATAGTATGCGACGGGTGCATCTCTCCCATCAGGCAATTGGTGGCTCAGGATGGCACCGACTCCGAATGGCGAGGCGTCGCAGGTCACCGTCAATGGCGGTGTATTGTTAAACTGGATAAGAACGGTGTTTGATGTTAATAAGTCTTTTATTCCTTGGAAAGCTTTTTTTTCTCTAAGCCCCCATGTCCAAATTGTTTTCTTGTCCAGTGATCGATGCAATGGTTCCGCTATTGTGGCTTTTTGGGGTAGAAACACATTATAAAAGTTTATCAGTCCCAAAAATGCCTGCAGCTCAGTTTTATTCTTTGGTTCTGGTGCATCTTTTATAGCTCTTACTTTTTTTTCAGTGGGGTGTATGCCCTCTCCATCAATTAAATATCCTAAAAACTTGACGCAATCAGTCATTAGGCAGCACTTTTCTTTCTTTACTTTAAGGCCAGATTCTCTGAATTTATTTAGGACCTCTTTGAGTCTTTTCTTTAGTTGTGTTGCATCTTTGGCTGAAATTAGGATGTCGTCAAAGTATGGCACGACCCCTCTTATGCCATTTAACTGGCGTTCCATGAGGCTCTGGAAAACGCCTGAGGCTACGTTTACTCCAAATTGGAGTCTGTTACATTTGAATGCCCCTTTGTGAGTCACTATTGTTTGCGCTTCCGCCGTTAAGGGGTCTACTGGGAGCTGTTGGTATGCCTGTGCCAGGTCTAGTTTGGCGAAAACCTTTCCTCCCCCAAGAGAGTGCAGTAGGTGTTGCACAACTGGCACCGGGTACGCGCTCTGTTGCAACGCGTGGTTCAGGGTAGCCTTGTAGTTGCCACAGATTCGAACCGACCCGTCTGGCTTAATTGGTGTCACAATTGGTGTTTCCCATTTAGCGTGGTCGACCGTTTCTAAAACCCCTTGATCTATCAATTTATTTAGTTGTTCCTCTATTTTTTCTTTTAAAGCAAAAGGAACCCATCTGGCCTTTAGTCTTTTAGGGGTTATCTGTGGTCTAGACTAAACGAAATGGGGGTTCCCCGATACCTGCCTAGGGAGCCGTCGAAGACGTCCTGGAATTCTTGGGTCAGGTCTTCTTCCCAGTCAGTTGCGGCCACCCGGTCTACTGCGGTCATCCCGATGCCCAATGGTGCGAACCATTCAATATCCAGGAGGCTTGGTCGATCTCGGTCAACTATTGTTAATGGTAGTACTGCGACATGTTGCCTGTAAGCGATTCGAAAATGTCCCAGGCCAATTACAGGAATTCGGTTTCCCTGATAATCTTTGAGGGTCAGTTTTTGTCTCTGGAGTTCCTTAATTTTGATGTCAGGAATTAGTTTTTTGAGGGTGTCCCACGACACCATGGATAGGAACGATCCAGAATCAACTTCCATCTCGCAGGGGCTGTCTTCGATTTTTACAACTATTTTTACTTTCTTCCCGCTTTCCGTCTGAGCGCTTCCGATAGTGAAAGTTTGGTATGCTTTCTCCCGGTTAGTGGCTTGCCTGTTTCGCTGCCACTTTCTCTCGGAGAGTCTTGGCTCAGGTTTTGCTGGGGAGTCATTTCGTCTCTTTGGGCTGTAATTCTTTTTGTTTCTGCAGACTTTCTCGATATGCCCCCTTTTCTTGCATGCTCTGCAAATGGCATCGAGGAATCTGCAATCGGCTCGGGAATGGTTTCCCCCACAGCCAGCACATTCCCGCCAATTTCTATTTTCGCGCCCTTTCTTGTTAGCGTATAGGCGGTGGATTTTGTCGTCTTCCTCCCCGGATTCTGACGTCTCTTCGAGTTCTTCGTAATGAGTGGTTGTGGGAGGTTGTTTTTTTCCTCTGGCCGGGCTTTTTTCATCGTTACTTGCATTCGTTTGTTTCATCTTATCTGCCGATTTTTTGGCGGCTTCAGCAGCCAAGGCTTCTGCAATAGCTTCGGCTACTGATATGTTGGGTTTGTTCAGTAGCTTGCTCTGTATGGTTGAGTCTCAACCCCAATATCACTCGATCCCGCATTGCTTCATCTAAGTTAAGAAAGTCGCACGCTTCCCCTATTTGGCGTAGTGCGGCTACAAAATCAGTGATGGTTTCGCCTTCTTTTTGATCTCTCTGATAAAACTCATGCCGCTTTATCAAGTTTGACATCACTGGTGCATAGTGGGCCTTTAATGTTCTTTGGAGCTTGGTCCACGTCAGTTGTTTGACATCTCGGGACTTTGCCAAAGCCTTGGCCATTTTAAAAATCGCGGGCCCACAGTGTGTCAAGAAGACGGCTCTTTTTCGTTGGTCTGAGATTTCCTCCATCTCATTGCTCTCTAGGTACATCTGGAAATGGTCTACGTAAGATTCCCAGTCTTCATTGGGGTTGAAGGGTGCAGGCGGCGCATTGTTTCCGGCCATTTCTCTTTGTCTGGCTTGTCTGTCACCACGTGCTCCGTCTCGCATTTAGGACGATCCCACCTTCATCGCCAGTGTTCCGTCCAGAAAAACGCGAGGTAGACCGGGTTCCAACAACAAGTCTTTATTTCAAGTATAGTTGCAAAATTGAACATTGGCTCAAGCCGCGACAGCCCTTTTATATGTTTCTGTCTGCCGGCTTGTAGCCAATGACAAGCATTTGGTTTTGCCGCCCTTGGGCGGCTTCGTGGATTGGTTCCTATTGAACCAATCCCCTTTTAGGTTTTTTTAACCAATTGGAATGAAGTATTTGGAGTCTACTATTATTTATACAGAACACTGCATGCCACAGTTCTCCATCAATCATTAGGTTCCACAGCAAGCTATGTGTCAACTAAAAAGATACTCCTTTGATCAGGGGTGGGATCTGACAGGGTTAACTACCAGTTCGGTCATTTATGAGGTTCGGTGATTTACGATGTGTTTCCCTGCATGCTGCTGGTGCCTGCCTGTAAATCATCATCAGCACGCTGCGTGCAGAGAAGCCCATTTTTCCTGCTTTTTAAACTGCAGCTTTGCCTTGCACGGCAGCTGAAGTTGAAAATGCAGGAAATAAAGGTCAGGTAAGAGCCCGGGCTGGGGGGGGGGGGCAAAAACTCAGCAGACATAGAACCGGTTTGATGCCTGCTGCTCTTCAGAGCTACCGGTTCTACAGAGGTGGACAGAACCGGTAGAAACCCAACCCTGCCTTTGATCTTTTTAGCTGCCAGAAAAAGGGAGTGGGGAAAACAGTGCATTCCTTAAGGGCCTAGATAATCACCCAGAGCACAAGAAAATTACTGGAGAGCATGATTGATGTCTCTTGGGGATGGATGCGTCCCATTGGAGAATATACATCTAGGGAGTGGAGGGAAGACCAGGGTGAAGGGGGGAAATGAATGCATCCAGCCAATACCAACATGTCCACTTCTAATAAATCGATTTTCTTTTCTCTGAGATGCGGCTAGAGACTTATGATTTGAATGGGGGTGGATTTGTTGGAGTCCTGACACTATGGTGATGGGAAAATGGTGCACAGTGACATCATGATGTAGCCCCCATCAGTTTTTCAGTTTCTACATCTGCTCCTTGGAAAAATATATATTTTAAAATATATTTTGACCATTCTTTGGAATTGTGAGATAATCAAAGTTGGTAGATTGTGGAGAAAGAATATATATGAGTTTCACATATCCCCATCTTTCTGCAGCCTTTCTTATTTCTCTCCACATCATGACTTGAAAAGGCTTCAAGTAGTAGTTGTTGTTGTTTTTTATGATGGTTGTAGAAAGCTAAAGAGATTGTTCTACCATTAAAAAGAGATTACTTTCACTCACCATCATTATAATTTGATATTGGAGCATTAACTCTAACCTTTTGAGGATTTTACCACATTTTTCTTCTTTGAAAAGAAAAACAAGGATGAATCTTCAAATATTTGGAAGAAATATTTGGCTTAGATATTTTTACATATTTAATTTCTAAAATCTGTTTAAATAGTATTTTAAAAGTATTATTCTTTTCAGAAGTTTCATAAAAAAATGAAAGTGAGAATCAGTCATTATATAGGCTATTGCATTACAATGGAATCCTTTTTTCTGCCACTTACTTTTAATATGTGTGTGTGTGTGTGTCTGTCTTTTTGTGTGGATCTTTGGTTATTCGGGTTTTCTCCCGCATAAAACTGGAAGTATTTTGGTGATGTTTCGACTTCCAATTTTATTTATTGAAATACTTCCAATTTTACATGGGAGAAAACCCGAATAACCAAAGATCCACATACAAATACCCATGAAAACCTCAGAAAACACATACACACACACACACACACACAAACGCAGATACACACAACATATATGTATATATATATGTGTATGTGTACACATACATACCTACATACATACATACATACATGCATACAGAAAAGGACTTCATCCTTCAGTGGACAGACAATGGCTAAAATGAGATACTTACATATATTTGGCCATTTTTGTGGTATTACCAGTTCTGTCATGAAGTTAGAAAAAATCTTAATTTGCTCCTTAGCATGATATGGAAAGCCCAAAGAAGAGAACTTTTCTAAATTGCTAACTCAAAGATGTAAATGTATGAAAGCTTTCAGCTTCTGTCTTGATGCAACTTGTAATAAGTTTTATAAACAGTTAATAGCATTTGAGAACAACTTAAGCTGCAGTCTTAGGTGGATAATTATCTTCCATTCTGCACTGAGCAATCTAGTTAATAGTTGTTGGTACCCTTTACAGCCATGCATATATCTACTATGGGTATATTCAGTGTCACAATATGTGTTAATTGTAATTTTCTATTTTCTTTGTATTTTCTAAAGGAATGGTTTACTGAAAACTAGCTTGTGTTCTATAATAACTATAAATCAGTTTGTTGCATTAATATCTCTTTTTAAATGAATCACAAGTATTAGATTACCTCTAGATTCCATTATGAGCATATGATAAATAGCAATTGGCACAAAATAAGCATAAAAATGCAGTTTTAGATTTCTTTGTTTTCAATTGTAGTGAATATGACTGTACAAAGAACTGGTGCACTTTGTTTTGATAGCTGAAGGCACCAAAATCTATGGAGGTTGAAACAAAACCTTAGAAAGAATATGGTCTGCCTTGAACACAATCAGCCAATCCTCCTCATCCAGCAGTTTCAAATCAAGTAGCTTCTGCAAATAGTCTCTGCATTTACAAAAGATTACGGAGCAGTTGCAAAGACAAAAGAGATGCTCTGAGCTGATGTATAAAAGCACCATTGATCTTGGAGGTTTTGCTTTGATAGATCAATTCAGTTGAAATACATTTAAATGAAACTTAACATCAAAGCTTAAACCCAGTCTTATTGCTTTATTCAATAACCAAAAAAAGGTCAGCCTCCCCTAGGCTGAGGAATGAAGATTGTTTCCTTGAACAACTGCAGGTAAAAGAAACCCTCCAGAGATTGGGGGGGGGGGGTTTGATTCCCTCCCCTTCTATTGCTTTGGCTTTTCAGGACAGGGATCTCCAGTCCCTGGGTTGCAGACTGACAGTGGCCAAGGTGTGCCAGAAACTGGGCTGCACAAACAAACAAAACCCCATCTGTGTAAATGTGGGATCCAGACAGTATGCGAAACCATGATTCTCTCCCTTCCCTGGTCTGCAGAAAAACCTCTCTCCACAAAAATCAGTCCCTGGTGCTCAAAAGTCTGGAGCATGTTGCTTTAGGAGCCATATTTCTCCCCCCCCCCCCCCCCCCCCATTTCAGGCATGTATTACAGTTGTACCGAAATCAGATAAGGATCAAATCCAATGTGCTGCTTATTTTCATGTATCACTGATTAATCTTGATACAAAAATCTTAACAGCAGGTCTAGCAAATATATCACAGCAAGTGTTATCATTCATTATTAAAGATGATCCAGCAAGGTTAATAGAAACTAGGCAAGCAGCAGACAACATTAGGTTAGTTGTAGATTTAATAGGCTTGAATGAAAATGAAAACTAATTTGTAAACTTATCGTTAGACATTGACAAATCTTTGGACAAAATGTATAAGCAGAATGTGCTTGTTGGATTAAATAGATTTGAATTTTCTCTGAATTTATAAAACGTATCACAATATTATATGAATTGCTCACATTTAAAGTTAACATTTAGAAGAACCAGGCAAGTATGTCTACTTTCACCATTGACTTTTGATATTGTTGTAAAGCCCCTGGCTTATGCTTTAAGACAACATAGGGAGATTTATGAACATAATTTAGTTAAACATAACATGGTTTTATTTGCTGATGGTATACTTTTGTTTATTTCTAAACCTTAAAGTACTATTTCAGTGTTAACGCAAATTATAGATGCCTTTAGTATAAAACCAAGATTATTTTAACTTCAAATTGGAATTGATGACAGTAGATAAAATTTGGTTACCTAACCATTTAAGGAATATCAATTCCATATTTGTACTGAATCCATTAAATATTTAGGTATGTGTATACCAAAAGATTTAACTCAGTAAATAAAATGTAATATAAATAAAATTAATAGAGATTTCTTTAGATATGGATAGATGGGAATCGTTAAACCTAACCTTTTAGAAAAAGATGAATGCACTCAAAATGGATATTATATTTTCAGAGTATAAATATGCAGAATATTTTCAGAAAGTTTAGAAAGTTTTTGAGGGTTCAATTGCAAAAATCTGGAGTGATATCATTATACTTAGCTATTGTCAAATATTAAATAGCGGAAGCCAATAATTGATGATAATTCTCCAATTTGGACAACTTTGGAATAAACATATATAACTAAATATGATTTAACTGATAAATTATATAATTATCAGTTAAAAAGTATGAAATGTAAAGTCTACAAAAATATTTGATCCTTTTTTTCCATTCTAAATTGATTTTATGGACAAATCCAACATTAAAAATTAAGACAAAATGATGATATGGAAAAATTGGATATAAGCAGAGATACTGAGTTTGGACCAATTGATAGATGATAAAGAATTTTTAACATATGATGTGTTAAAATAAATATTATCAGTGCTAATATTTACAGCTACAATTTTTCTTAACAATTTTGGAGCAGAAACATTTTCAGCTTCCGAAACACCCCAAGATAAAGATTTAAGTTCAACTGTCTTAAAATGTCTCAAAACCCATAAATATTTAATGCGAGAGGATGGAAACTGTAAGCTGGTGAAACAATATTGATCATACTAATGTATCATGATTAACATAATGAAAACCAATGTGTCAGCTTGTCTGAACCTTTTAAAGATCTATTATGATGATTCTCATTACTATTGTGCCAATTTTAACTGTTTACTTAATATTTTACTGCAACATTTCTTAAGGCACATGACATAAATAAGGAAGGCAGATTATATGTTATATTCTTGAACGTTGTAGAAAGGCCCCTGGAATCTACGTTCAGGTTGCATCCAATTTTTTGTTCATATATCAATCATTGCATCAATCACTTCATTATATTCAATTTCTACACTTTCGTTCAGTGGCAGTTCAGTAGCATACTTTTCTTTCAGTGAAAACACAAAGACTTCATTTAAATTAATTTAGGGGGGAAAAGTGACAGAGGGCAACAGGATGATTACACATAATACAAGTGCTAATGACATGCTCGTAATTCTTATTTATGGAAATTAATAATTATACTTGAATTTAATTATGCAAATATATAATGATAATGTTGAAATACACAACATTATGATTTAATTATTGGCATCTAAAATTTTGGTCATACCCACAATTTACTTTGGCTCTGCTTTATTTTTGAAAACTTCCAATTCATTTCAGAAATTGAATATAACTTCTGATGTGAAAAAGGATTCCTATCTCTGATAACAGATCAGCAGTAAAGACTGTTCCACCAGATGTTTCTTAGCTGCAGTACAACTCCCAATATCCCTTATCATACCCTTGAAGTCTGTTGGAAACTGTACCAATATTTAAAGGTTGACGTTTTCCATCCCTGATACCGAAAGATGCATTTTGAAAATATAGACACATAGGCATATAAATCTATGTTTCATGTGCAAAATACATTAGCTGGGTTTAGGCAGGAGTACTTAGGCACATCACAGAATGTGTGACTTGAGTTGCTTAGGGTGGGTAAGTGAGGACAGAAAAAGAAAATATGATCTGAGGAAGTTCTGTAATCATCAGGATTAGATTACATTCATATCTGACTGAAAATCCAAGTTTAAAGTACATTGCTTGCAATTTGTGAATTCACTTCAGTGAAAACTGGCATTCTTTCTCTCCCAGTTTTTGGAGGTACATATATCTAATGGAATCTGCTTCTTCTCTATCTTCTCTACGATAGAATTACAGATAGTAAAATTCTGAATAATATGGTGCTGAGACACTTGGGGTTAAGGCACTTGATATTTAAGGAGGAAAGAAAAATGGCCCTGCAAAATGACATTCAGAAGGGAAATATACATGGTGACACATGGCTGCACTTGAAGAAAAGAGTTGTAGTAAGTTGCTGTTACAAATGCTAGTAGACAATAAACTGGATCTAGATTTTTTTTCCCAAGTTATAATAATATCCTTTTTCTGGCTTTTATTTGTTGTACCTCAAGCACATTTTTACAGCTGTTACACTGACTTGTCCAACCACAGAAAAACAATTTCAATGAAACGTTTCTTTGAATACAGTATTTTTTCTTTTAACTGAACTCTGAATAAGAAGAAAACAATATAGTATTCTGAAGGATTCTGGGGTTCCTGTGAAGGGCATTGCTTGGGCATATGGATATGAAAGAATGCATTCTCGACTCTTTTCAGATGATAGAAATTTAAAATATTTAATTTTAAAGGACAAAAAAAGGGGCCTGACGAATATATCCCTACTCACCTTGACATTTTATAAAATTGATGATTTTTTTTTCTTTTTTTCTTTTGTGAAGCTGTCACAGTGTGGCTCAACTTCTTCAAAGCAATGCCATTTTGATGAAGCCAGGGCTGAGATTAAAATGGGTTTCAGACATATCTTTTATGCTCTGGAGGAATCTGAGCTTCAACCACTCATTTTTGATATCAGGCTCCAGACAAAATCTCATATAGACCCTTACAAATATATTTGTAACAACATGTGGCAGGTCATAGTATTCATATATAATTAATTTCTTCCTTCTAAAACACTAAAAATAGCAACATCTGCTGCAGATAAATACCCACTATGTCAATGTTGGTATGTCACATCTTTTTTTAAAAAAAGTTAAACAAAAATATGTTTTCAAAAAGAAGTGAACAGGTAATACCCAAAATTTCACAATGCATCTTTAGTAAAACTTTAATAAAAGGTACTAAACAGAAAACATTGAGTTACTGTCATGTTAAAAAGTAGTATAAACCTTTGAGTATGATGCAAAAAATATCCACTATTATTTTTTATAAATGTATAAAACAAATTAAACAACACATCCGTATAAATAATATGGATATTTAATTTCTGACTTCCCCCCTCTTTATATTCCAACTTATTTGCAATACCTATGACAAAGACTTTAGAAAAAGTGCTTGTATTTATCTTGTGGCATAAGATACTGAAGCAATTACAAGAAGCAAATACAAGAAGCAATTCTTGCTTAAATTTACTTAGTTTTTTGTTATGTACACAGTCTGTATTGTTGGTTTCACAATTGCTGCATATTCTCCAAAACTTATGTTCCCAATCAGATATTGTAGGGTTCAAGGCTTGTCCTCCCAGCCTTAAGCATATACCTTGCCACATCTTTTTTTTTAAGAAGTAACATCTCTTTAGTATTCTCTTCTCTTCTCGATATTACCCATTGTGATGTGGTGAGGATTCTAGAAGGAGAAAATAAAGTAGGTCAGAATTACATCAGACACTTCTCAATTGTATTATCTCTCTTCCACATTACTATCAACTACCATGGAAACAGCTACAACAACTACTACTATGGAAACTTTTCAACTTGATGCTTTTGTTTTAACTTTTGCTTTTTTAAAAAATGTGTTATTAATCATGGCAATTGGTTTTTTGGTCATGAGTCATCTCAAATGTTAACTAATTAAATGTTCATGGTAACACCGATAAGTTAGGAAACTGATGTGCCAGGTTGAAGAACATTTCTATATTTTATAGTTATATTTTAAACAGATTCTACTGCTATCTTTTATTTAATATATTCAGTTACTTAAAGTGGCTCCATGAAGCAATAATACTGAATATGAGTAGATATGTGGGACCTATTGTAGCACCAATCTATGGCAGACATTAATTTTTTGAGAATTTTTTTTGAGATTTTCACAGTAGCACCCATGATTCGTGAGGAAGGTTGGGTGAACATTTACAACTTTGTTTAATGGATCATGTTGGATTCTTTTGAACTGGATTCAGTTTACAGATCATGTGCACTGGATCTATTTCACAAAAAGACAAGGAAGGAAAAGAAAGATATTTCCAGGGATTATCTGCATATCAACTCACCCCACTGCCTCTTTTCACAGACCACACCACTTCCCCGACATTCTTGCTTATTCCTGGATCCATTGCCCCTTTCTCCATATTACAGATGTTCCCTTCCCTTCCACTCTCAATTTTGCAACCTGGACTGGCATATGTGCCTTTTAAAATAAATTACCATCACCTTGCAACAGAGGGGCAGTATCTTGCCGAGGCCAATAGAGACCACCTTGCACATGTTAGACTTCTATTACAATACCATTTTCTGCAACATCTCACCAAGCCAAGAGAAAATGGTAAAGTTATCTTACTCATCCTATTTCCTGGTCAGCTTGCTATCGGTTAGCCAGCCACTCTGCACATGAGTAGTGCAGCGTCACAATTGCCAAGTGCTGAACCAAGAAAGCAGAAAGTTTCACAGCTATCAGGCCTGCAGAAAGACAAGAACTTGGATCCATTGTGTGGAATAGCTGGTGTCTGGTTTGTCCAGAAAGAATAGGATTGACTTCTCAAAGTGACTCAGTTTTGAGTGGCAAGCCATAAAAGGTTATGATCTTGTTCATATTTATTCATGATCCTCCAGAGGTCACAACCCACAGTTTGAAAATCTCACTGCAAGTTTCCCAGCATTGATGGAAGTGAAAGGAATGATGTAGCATACTAGATAATACCAGTAAGTAAGTACCATTGTTCCCTCATCAACAGTTAAGTACCAAGGTTTAGCAATCTGTGGAACTGAGTTGCTACTCCAGGTATTGACACCTTCTGACAACATGCAGATTGACATACATTTCTATCAGTTTCTCCTAATAGAGTAGATAGTGCTAATCAAAATGCAGATCAGACAGGCATTTCCAATGCTTCAAGTTATAGCAAATAACTATTGGATGAATTATTTGATTGTTAAAATACCGTTCATTTAGAATTGAGAACAAGGGCATATTTCTTACTATCTTCAGGTAGTCCAAGGTGAGCCCCTACAATCACATTAATAAAAATATGCAAAATGTATGGCTTTTTAAAAAAAGCTAGGATGAAAATAGGTTAAAGGCAGTAGATATAACAAAGTCTCTCTCTCTCTCTCTCTTCTGCTTTTTTCTTCTGTTTCTATAGAGTGATCCCTGAAACATATTTTACACCAGCTTACCACATTGCTGAGTGAATCACTTAAAACACAAGGTCTTTTTGTGGAGTAGGCATGTTGAATTTTAAAACAGGAACAGCATTAAACGCAAACTATATGCAAGATCCATACTGCACTTTTCTATTTGGCAGACAAAGCTTATGTGGCAAAGTGAATATATATTATTCCATGAACCAAAAGGCTATGGATTTTTCTGTTTTGGAGATCTAAATAAATTTAGAACAACTTATTACAGAGGGGAAGAGATTGAGCTTTTCAATTTAAGCTAATAGGGGTCTTTCTGTGATTAAGTGTTGCATAAATAATAACATTGGGGCGGGCTCTATTCACTGTTGCCATGGAGACCTTTGTGCTTGACTGAATTCTATTATTTTCTTCTTGAAGACTGCAGCCACTTTGTCGTGGAGTATATTTTATATTCTTTTTGGCCTATATTTTTCTGCCCATGCTTGCATGCTCAAAAGCCGAAGAGGAGAATTGCTGACCTGTATTATTTGGATAGTCAAAATGGTTGATGGCGTTCGTGATTTAAAAACATATATTTTTACTTTTATATGTGATAAAAGGAAAGAAATGACTCTACCTGCTTGAAGTACAGCTTGGGGAGAACTCATCCTTCAGCATTATTGGCTATATTTGTCTGCATAAACTGCTAGGAATTTAATTTGATTTTCTGGAACTGATCAAGAAATAACAATTTGCAAAGTGAGCAAAAAAGGTAAAGAAAAAAAAATACTGCAACTACAGTCTTAGCTTATTTATAAGTTTTACATTTGTTTTTTCTGAAATATATTCTGCTATAATTTATTTAAAACAGGTCAGGCATTTCAAGTGACTTCAAATTCTGCTTTTTTTTATAAAATTAGGATCTTAATATCTAGGGAAAAATATTAATGCATTGCTGTTCTTTTTTAAACTTATCTAGAGTTAGAACCGTCTCTAAATTGCTGCATGTTATTTTTCCTTCTTCTCATTAATACACCCTGAAATTGTGAGAGTTAGGTCTTCAAAGGATATATAAAATATATCAAAGTTACATTTTAACTAATTTTTAAATCAGAATTCTTTTGCTATTCTGACAGCATTTATTTACACAATATTATCTTTCTATTTGTTTTAAACATGCTAAGGAAGTAAGTAATCCGAGAAGAAATACATTAATATCAATATGTATAAAAATCTGTAGTTCATAAAATATATTGTTGCCTTTCCTTTATAACATATTGCCTTATGTATATTTGCAGGCATAACCTAGTTCCTGTGCTATAGAAATATAAATTTTATTATTTATAATAACTGTCTTCCTAATTTTTCTGTTAGCTGCTGTGTAGTAATAAAATATACATGTTCTGCTATCAAAAACTCTAAGCATAGTTTCTTAAGAGGTTAGCATTTGGAGAGAGTAAACATTATGCAATACAATAGAAATCTTAAAAATCACAGTATATGATTTTAATGTTTCGGCTGAATGCTGTGAATTGTAAAAGCCAAGAAAGAATGAGTGACTGGTCAGCAAATTCAGTAAATGAACTAATCCTAATAGGAGTACATGCCTAAAATACTCATTGCTGCCTTTCTTTTCAAGTTGAATGTATCAACTCTGAGACACATATTTTCGAGAGAAAAAGAAAGATTTCATTTTGTGTCTTCTACCTGTTTTTCTGTGCAAAACAGTCTGTATAATACAGCTGATTTTTTATTGTACACAAAACTTATTAAATTATGCTAGTGCCTTTCACATAAATAAATATATTAAAATATATTGAATTCTTGAATTAGTTTGTAGTTTTTGATATATTTCTAATGTTGTTTGTGAAAAACATAGTTTCAGAAATTATCCTGAAACTATTATTTTTCATTCATTCACATATGCAGGCTAAACCAAAATATATTTGGTCCTCAATAATCATGAAATGTAAGAAGAAAAGAGCACTAGTAATATCCTCATGATTGATAAGTATGTATCCCCTCCTCTGTTTTCATCTGGTGTCAGAATAGCTGCTAAATCTTATGCTAATTGTATTATTTGCATTTTAACACTCTACATAAAAAAAACATGTTAAATTTTTCTGTTCTTAGAATACAATAAAATGGCATTAATCATAATGTAATTGGAAAATATTTTTATCTGTGAAAAATATAGTTGGAATTATTAAGCATTTCATATTCTAGATGAGTTTTCCTACTCAGGCCAAGCTTTGTTAAGATTTGTTTGGGATCTGTAGATTAATTTTGTATTGCTACAACTATATTTGACTGGTATTAATCAACATAACTAATTTCATGTTCTATTGAATGAAAACTTCAAACACTGTTTGCTGCAAAGCAAACATTTACAACATAACAGTTATATTGTTAATCTTGTTCTATTAGAATCAGCTTTGACATTAGGAGAATTGAATGGGAAAGATTTTGAAATGGCAACCTTTAAAAGAATTAGTCATGCTGCTAACAATATATACTGTAGTTACTATTGCTTTACCATTGTTCTCTATTAAGCTAATAATTGATAACCATTTTAAATTAAATTATTTTCATTTCCTGCATATTAATAACTCCCTCATTATTTATTTCCTCCTCCATAATGTGACTGTGAAATAGCATGGAATGACTTTTTATCTCAGAACCTTTTATAAGCAAATAAAAATAAGGAACTAAGATGCTGGGTTTTTTTTAATGATTTAGTATTTATTTTGAACTTGTAATATTTTTAAACTAATGTGCCATAGAGTGTGATACAATGGATTCTATGCAATAAAATTCAGCCCTATTTATGTGTTTGGCTGTCCCAAAAATATACAGGACAAACGATTACTTGTGTTGCTTATGGCCCCATTTGTATAACTAGAATAACATGTCCTCAGAGATAAGGTCTTCTATTTAAGGTAATATAAATCTGTTTTTTATATCATAAACATAATCTGGGTTTAATCCATGCTATAATGACGTTTTTAGATTGCTGTACTGTATTTTGAATAAGACTGCCTTTTATGATAATCAAGAAACTTTGGTGAATACAAAATTATCTACTGATACTTTTTTTAATACAAAATACTTCTAGGTAGCAGATTAATATTAGACCAATTTAAATGGCTGCCAGTTATTTCTGAGCTAAATACCTCTTTTTGGTAAGAATATGAACAAGAGAAAGTAAAAGACAAATAAAATGAATAAAAGGGTGGAATACCCAAAGTAATATACAAGGGATTTAAAATGTCATAAAATTTACATTTTTTCAATATATCATTACTTTTGAACAAAACATTAAACTGTTATTTAGTTTTAAGCTGACAGTACCTGGTTATTTTTTTCTTCCATTCAGTCATGTCCAATTCTCAGAGACTGCCAGGACAAATCCCTGCAGTGTTGTTCTTGTCAAGGTTTTTCAGAAGTGGTTTGCCATTGCCTCCTTCCTAAGGCCCAGAGCAAGAGTGAGTGAGTCGCCCAAGGTCACCCAGCTGACTTTGTGCCTAATGTGGGAATAGAACTCACAGTATCCTGATTTCTAACCCGGTGCCAAATCAGTACTAGAGATATACCAGTTGTTTTCCATGAACTTGATATATACCCTATGTCACACCCATATCTGGATTTCGGGTTGACACAGTGTGGAGATGAAGGGGGAAGTAATAGAAGGAATTTGGTAGACAAAATAGAATAGCTCTCTGATGAGTCAGAGGTATTCCAGAGGCTGGCCGGCCCCAAGAGGAGGAGAAAATTGTAACCATTTGTACCAGAATGGTATTTCCAATAAAAATTGTTCCTTGAGGAATTGAATTATCTCAGAGTTCTGATTTGAAATAGCTGTAATTCCTGGAATACTCACATTAAGCCAGTTCTCCAAAATTCTCTGCTCCTACTGGAGCCATTTTCCAGGGTCCTGAGGTCTAGTCACTCGCCTGAATTCTAAGGGAGTGGAAAGACTCAGGGAAGACAACACAATGAAGGAGGAAGGGATCAGAAGGAACAGGTACTGTGATGACAGCCTGAAAGGATGGCAGACTCCCTCGGAGGTACTGTGGCCAGCATCAGCAGTGGGAGGGTGTGCGTGGTGTGCAATTACATAGCCTACGTCCAGTGTCAGAATGCTGATCGCTGGAGGCCCAGGCTGGGCAAAAGAGAACAATGGAGGCCCAGATCTACCCCACTGGCTAATGAGGGAGGTTTGCAAGAAGGGAACGACAACCATGGCCATCCACTTCCAGACAAAAATGCAGCCACAACAAGGCCTGGGTGAGTTGGGAACTGGGAACCTCCAGACAGCATGCTGCGGAGAGGCCATCCCTTCCTGCTACCCACTGCTCCAGCCAACAGGACAAGCGCCATCTGGTGAGCACTGTAGTCCCACCTATGGTCAGCTCTAGGTTCCATGGGCTACATCCCTAGCAGCACCGACTTCTTTGCCCTACATGCTTATCACCCTGCAGCAGATTGGGAGCCTGTGGATGTGTAGCAGAGGGGCAGGGTCTCCCAATTAACTGAGACCCCAGCCAGTTGATATGTTGCCCAGCAAACATGGTGGACCCAACCCTGACTGGTTCCTGTCACGGTGCTGTGCTAACTTCAGTCCACAGCATGCCCTGGCACCAGCTTCTGTTGAGAGCCTGCTCAGCCAATGGCTTGGCTAATCACATTCTGGAGAAAGGCCATGGGAAGACCCCGAATGGCAGGCCCGGAAGGAGCAGGTTCCTGGGGTTGCCAAAGATTGTTGCTCAATCAGGGCCTGGAAAAATGACCAGAGACGCCCAGTCAAGGTAGCCTTGAAAGTCTAGAGAGGGAGTGGTGCCTACCCAAGCTTATAGAGGGAAGTGACTCACTCAGTCACTCATGGCCCCAATTGAGTTGGCTGGCGCCGCCTGGCTGGTTCTGCCACCCTAGGTATGGTTGGCTCCAAGGGCAATGGATTCCCACACCAGCCCCACTGCTGTAGCTGTAGGTTCTTCCAGTCCCTCAAAAAACCACCCAACCTTGGATTGGGGCCCAGTCCAACAAGCACCCCCTTGGCTTACAATTTACGACACAGCAGCAGATTGAGGCCCAACTCAACAAACACCTATTTGGCAAGCGAGTGGAACTTGGGGAGCATGAGGCCCAACCAGCCAGAACCTCTGCATGGCCAACTGATGGTGGGAATGATAACCGCCAAGACAGCAAGATGGCTGAGAGGCTGGCTCCCATCCCTAACCAGAGGGGAAGAGGTCCCCTTGACCAGGCCAAGGAGACAGCAGAGCAAAGCATGGGAGAGGGGGGATTTGCACTTCAAGACATTGAGATCTCCCCTCTGGGGGACAGAAACCTCCAACTCAGGAGCTCCCAATGCCAATCACCTAAAAAAGCAATGATGAAGGTGAGAATGACCCAATGATGAGGAAAGCCATCGGCCCATTTTCCATCCTGGTGTGGATAATAGTACCCAAGACTGGGGCACATGGAGAAGTGGACATGATCATAGACATGGGGTGTACTCACTATCTGATCAGCCCAACCATTGTTCTAAAGCTGGGCATCAGGACTAAGACAGTGATCCGGCCCATGCATTTTGAACAGATCATTGGTGGGGTATCCTCCTCGCTGAACCCGTAAGGCTGGAAATGGGCGGCACAAGAAACTCATCCACTTCATGGTAGCATCAAAAATGATGGAAATTGTGATCCTGTGCCTATCCTAGTTGGACAAATGGGCCCACACTATCATGTGGCAGGGCAGCTACAGAAAACTAAGGCTGGGAATAGGCCCTGAGCCCCCTCAGGCAAGTGCTGGAGGAGAGACAGCGCCAACGAAGCAGCAATGCTAAGCAGAACAAGAAGCCCACTGCTGCTTCATAGTAGCCCCTGGCCAAACCCCAGATTTCTAGAGAGTACAAGGACCTGGCAGAAGTATTCAGCAAGGAGGAATGCAACATGCTACCCCCCTCCACTGCCCCACAAACTGTGCCATAGAGTTTGTACCAGGGGCTAAGCTACCCAAGCCAAAGATATACTTGATGACTCCAAAAGCAGTGAAAGAGCCGAGAGAGTACATTGGCATTAACCTGGCCCGTGGGTATATCCATCCAGCTAAGTCTAGTGTGGCCGCCCCAGTCCTCTTTAAGGAGAAAAAGGATGGGTCAATGTGCCTTTGCATAGATTTTAGGAGAATAAACATTGTATGTGTGGAGAACACCTACCCATTTCTCCTCATGAAAAACATGCTGGTTTACCTGGCCAAGGGGAAGGTGTTTACCAAACTAGACCTGCAATAGGTGTCCTACCGGGTATGAATCAAAGAAGGGGATAAGTAGAAAGCCACCTTTAACTGCCTCTTGGGGAGCTTCTAATTCAAAGTGATGCCCTTTGGGCTGCAAGGAGCTCCCGCAGTATTCATGCAATTGATAAATGAGGTACTACATGAGCACCTATTTAAAGGAGTCCTTGTGTACATGGGTGACATTCTTATCTTCACAGAGACCTTAGAGGAACATGTGAAGTTAGTGTGGAAAATGTTGGAGAAACTGCTTGCAGCTAAACTAAATGTAAAGTTGTCGAAATGCAAGTTCCACAAGACCTGGCTGGACTACCTGGGCTACCAGGTATTGAGTGAGGGCATAGAGATGGACCTGACTAAATTGAAAGCTGTTCTAGACTGGCAACATCTACATATGCGAAAACAGTTGCAAAGCTTCCTGGGTTTGTGAATTTCTACCGGCAGTTTATCCCCTCATTTGCTAAAATTGCCCTGCCAATCACCAAACTGCTAAAAAAATTCCTCAACAATGATGACAGCCCCTATAGTGGATATATTTCTGACTTTAATAATTTAGTATTCTTCCCAATTTACATCTCTTTAATCATACAATCTTTGACCTATTCAGGTTTTGAATCATACTTCACAGTTTACAAATTAAGTCCTGAAATGTCCCTAATAAGATTTTTAAATTCAATCAAGTCTTTCAAAAATTTCTCTCTATATATATATGCTACTTATTTGAATGTACTGCAACCAGTTAGGTAGACTAAGCCATTTTGAGTTAAGAGTCTCAAGTGATTTTCTTTCTCTTGTCGACGATAAAATCTTGCAATCTAGACAACTTTCTATTGAACAAATATCTTAGTATCTTCCTCTAATTTTTGCAACACTATCTTCTCTTTCTTCATCTGCCTAAGAAGAAAACCGTGAAGAAGCTAAGTTTTAAAAATATGCCAGGTAAAAGAAATTAAAGAGTCCATGAGTAGTTATATTTCAAGTAAAAGTTGATACAATTATAGCTTAAAACTATGTAGCAAAAAGCAGGAAATTCCAAACAGATAAGAGCAAACAGGTTCTGAAAGGATTATAGTAACTTTAAAGAAAGCTAATCAAAGGTTGTGTATTTAGAACTCCAGATGCCTTGAAGCAATTTACAATTTTTAGAATTGTTGAAGTTAAAAAAAGAGACAGCCCTTTTTTGAGACTTTATTTATTTATGATATTTCTTACAAGACAAGAAGAAAAATCAATTTTTGACTATGAATTTTGGATTGGATTAGAGAAATATTGTAAGCTTTTTAAATTTAAGGTTATTCATATTTGACAATTTATCTATTCAATTAAAAATTAAGAGAGGAATATGTTGTATTTTAGAAAATTGTTTATTAGTATTTTAGTATATTGGTATTTGCTTAATTTTAGATAGATTGTTGAAATATTAGTAACTGTGAACTAAAGAAAGTCAGAGGTAATCTTTGTTATAAATATATTACTTGTGTTTTGTTGCTTTTAATTTGTTTTACTGTTCCCTTTCCCTTTTCTATTTTATGTTGGTTTGTATTTTAATGTTTGACTTTAAAATTTTATAAAGATATTATTTAAAAAGGGAAATATCAAGTCAACTACAGAGTAGAAGGAATACAAATTACCTAGAAAGTATGGCAATCCATGATTTTATCATATTACAATTAGTAATAGTAATAAATCATTATCAAATATCATTGTGTTATTTTTTTTAATGTACAATAATTTTTTTAATATTTTTCCCATTGGAAATGCATAGAGGGTACTACTTTTAATGTACAAAAATGTTTTGATAACATTTTAATATCTACATGAATTTTCTTTTGCAACCTAATATTCTAATTAATTCTATGACTAGCTGAATATAAAAGGAGAATAGAAGTACAGTAGTACATAAGCCCTACTTAGACATTTCTTAAACACATGCTCTGTACTGCTTTATTAGGATCCTGGATCATGCAGGAAGTATATTCACATTCCAGCAAATGCAAACACAACTCTCCTTCAGATTGCCCAGCTGAACACATAAAGGTCAGGAAGAGTAGAGGTGAGCTATATGCATGCCCTTATTATTTCAAGCCCTTACATTTCCAGGTAAATGCTTGAATATAGTAAATGGTAAAGTACATTCATTCAAGTGTAATCAATCTGAGGTTCGGTTCTTAGAATTTCTGAGAAAGATAAGGAGAAGCTGCAGAGAATCAGTAAACATATTCACACATTATACATTTAAAAAACAATCATGAAAATTACAGCAGTATTATAAAAAGCCTTGAAATGTGGTGATGGCATTTTGTTTACCATTCTGACTTGTTGATTAGGACAAAAGTGGAAAGGTAAGGATGGGAGAATAGTTTCAGGATTGTTCTGTTGCCAGTTCTTTTCAGGTGGCTGAGGAGGAGGGAACCAGGATAGGATTGATATAACTATGGCTTTTTGTTCATTTTTATTTGAAAAAATAGTATGAATCAGTGGTGGGATTCATTCTTTTTTACTACTGGTTCTGTGGGCATGGCTTGGTGGGCCTGGCAGGGGAAGGATACTGTAAAATCTCCAGTCAGAGATGGTATTTGCTGGTTCTCCAAACTACTCAAAATTTCCGCTACCGGTTTCACTAGAACTCGTCAGAACCTGCTGAATACCACCTCTGGTATGAATGGCAAAAGAACTTCATTTTTAAATGAGGAAAAGGGAAAATCAATTTTAAAACTTTCCTACATAAAAAGAAACTACTTTTGGGAGTATAGGGGCTGATTATCATTCTATGGATTTGATTGTAATACCTGAACATTATGGTTATGGTTGTTCCACTTTCTTTTTTTCCCTGAGAAGTGTTTATATGGGTCCTAGTCCTAAACTTGCCCTCCCATTCTGGGTAACTTGAGTGTGTAGCATCTGGTCTTTCCATTTCATGCTGAAGGACCGACCCCTTGCAATAGGAGGCCAGTTTGGAATAATTATATTTTTATTAGATTTCAAAGAACTTCCAACTCTTTTATAGTTATTAACGGATGGGAGGAGAGAGAATAAGCATTCTGACTGTGCTTGGGAATGCAGGAGCATTCTTTATTAAAAGAGGTGTGTTTGTGTGTTTAAAGAAAGTATTGTAATTCCAAAGAGGAGGGGAGAAGGGGAGTTGCAATCATTTGTTGTCTAATTTCGATAACAGTCCTGATTATAGGAACAATAGTTTGTTTAAAACCTATCCTAATAACCGTTCCCACTATTTTTGATCCTCTTCTGATTGATTTCTTTCCCAAGACAGCAGACTGGAGGTTTATTTTGTTTATTCTGACTTTCTTCCCTTGGCTGCCTTCATCTACCTTTACTCTAATCAATTCATTTCTAAACAGCTTCTTATGTTTTTGAGCATCTATTTTCTATAAAAAGATTATTTGTTCACTTCATTTTGTATTTTAATTTTCTTCTGGTTTTGAAAAACTGCTACTTACCTAAAGCTGTTCTTGCTGATGCCAATTTTGTTATTTACAATTATCTTCATTTTATTTAATGCAAATTGGTCAACTAATAAATTCAGATTTAAATAACTTGACATTTTGTATTTGTTTTCATCCACATGTGATTTCTTGACCTTCCCTTAATTCTCTTTAACACAGCCCTTATAATTTTAAATTGCCTGGAAATTTTCCTCCCAAATGAGAACAAACCAGATGTTAACAGTTTAAAGCATATTGCTTTTCTCATAAAACAGGATGACTCAGGCTGAATTAACCTGTGCTCAAATACAACTTTCCCTGCCCATTAGCTAATGCCGTGGCTCCAAACAATTGAAGAGAGAAATGGGACATGGCAATTTTAATAATTATCAAATAAAAAGGAAGTACCAGTTCAGGGAAAGGAGGTTAGCTAATTTCTCAGTACAGCTAGTGGAGCAATTTTGCTTTCTCTCCCTCTGCTCTAGGTAGGTACAATGTATGCTATCAGTTTATCAGAAAATATATGTGGTAAGTTGAATACAGGTGACCAAATATGGAAATCTAAATGTTAAATGAATTAATCAGCAAGGAAGGAAAAAATAGAAAGATATAAAAGAAATATACTACAAATTACTTTCTGACCTTCCCATTTTTGATTTTATATTTTTTTTAGTTGTTAGCATTTTTATGGATGTGAATGGATCTGTGAAAAGCTAATTAATTTCAATATTTTATTAATAAAAAATCAAGTAATATTTTGGGGAATTGTGATACCTCCTCTTCTAATTACTTGGAAAATATTGTTCATATACTTTTTTAGTGGCAATGAGCTATGAAGTGGGAGAGGTGAGGCAGTAGCTTTGTTCTCTGCTCCAGTAACCGGCCTTATAGCCAATCAAATAGCTTGATTTCTGCAGCACAGAGATAAAATTAGAGTAAAGGAAAAAAATTAAAGTGCTGCTGTGAGTGGCTGTAGACTCTGTGGCATCTGTGGCTGTACAGTTGAAATGCAAAAGGAAAAAAAAACTTAGAAAATAGCTTTTTTTTAAAGTTTGCAAAAATTGCCATGAATATTCTTATGCTTCCAATTTTTTTGAAAGGAACCTATTGTCAGTTTGTATGAAATTTCATCATATCATATTCTGCTCAATAAAGAAATACCAATTTTCTGGAAAAGGGCTGTTGCTGCATATATGTGTGTGTGTGTGTGTTTACTTAAGTTTTCACGGGTATTTATATGTATGGTATTTAGCTTTGTTCGGATATTTTCGCATGTCATAATAGTTGTGCTTTTAAAATTGTAGCAACCTTTCGGCAGAATCTCATCTGCCATCATAAGCCTTTAAAAGCACAACTATAATGACATGGGAAAATACCCAAACAAAGCTGAATACCATACATACATACATACATACATACATACATACATACATACATACATACATACATACATATATCTGCTATAATTAAAAGAAGTGTTCAGCTTCCTTGTGTTCAGGACAGCATTCTGTAAGAGAGAGGAATTCATACTGAACTGAAGCAGAACACAGTTCTCCAGGTCTACAAAGGAGTAAGACGAGACTGTAAACACTGTATACTTACCCTGTATTTATTTAATCTGTATTCTCAACAGACATTCAGGGACCAAAAGGTCACATGGTAACTGGACTTTCTTGTTTTGCTTGAAGACATTTCACTTGTCATCCAAGAAGCTTCTTTAGTTCTGACTAAATGGTGGAGAATGTAAGGATTTATATTCCTTGCAGTCAGCTAGTCATTAGCACGCTTTTTTAGAGTAATTGAGGCCACTTGGAAATTTGTCTATGCCTTCAAGGTCTGGTGATGAGTTCAGTTTCAGGTGACCCTGAGGGCACAGACCTCAATGACTCATGGCCTCAATGACTCAGAGTATAAATGACTAGATGGCTTCAAGGAATATAAATCCTTCTATTCTTCACAATTCAATTAGAACTGAAGAACTCACCTCTTCTTGGGTGAGAAGCAAAATGTCTTCAAGCAAAATAAAAAAGCAAGTTGCCTTTTGAAAGAAAGCACCTTTGGGACAGCCAGGACCTGGATGATTGAGAATATCTATAAATATGCATTGAGGGATGCTGGATTGGAAGAAAATGAGCGTGGTTTTAAAACTGGAGGAAGAAACACCAACATCCTGTGCTGTGTTCTATTATTATTGTTGTTTTATTAATTTTCTAATACTACATTTAATTAGTGCTTAGTACACATCATATTGTCTGGTTATTTTGTTTGCTTAACAATACAAATTATATTCCTAATCTTTACCCCTTTTTTCCAGCCAAATAAATTCCATGTTTGAAAGTATTCTGTATCTTCTTTCTGTTTGATCTTCAATATAAGTCTGCACAGTCCAATATCTTCTTAATTATCTCTTCATTTAGCGATATTCATTTTTCCAATGCTGAGCAAATACAATACTCGCTGCTGTTAATACATGTAATATTAAATATACATTTTGTTTATCTAATTGTTCTGATACTATACCTAATTTTAAAAAAATCAGGTTTCAGATCTACATGTTTTCCTGACATCTTTTCTAACCATATGTGTATTTTTACCCAAATTTCTTTTTGCTTTAATACAAGTCCACCACAGATGGTAATATGTGCCAGAATCATCCTGTGCTATATTGATAATACTACTCTGAAAGCTGGAAATTAAAAAATATATAAGTGAGCTTTAACAAGGAAAATTACAGGGCACAAGAAAGCATGGGTGTAAGATTAATATAAAGGTGATCAATCATAATCATAGTAGCCAGACTTAAAGTTGACAGTGAACGGTGGATAGGTTCTGCCTTTTCGAATCAACTATCAATGACAAAGGAACCAGCTATCCAAAAACATGTAATAGATTAGAGTAATATTTTTTAAACCTGAACTTCAACTTCCAGAATTCCTCAACCAACATTGGTGGAACTTGAAGTCCACATATCTTAAATTTGACCATTTTGGAAATGCTAGGATAAGAACATACCATAGTAGAGCAGCTTAGTTTCTCTAATTGCAAAAATCCAGATGACAAAGACAACTTTTTTCTGTATCATAATGCTGCTATCTAATGATGATACAGATGTTGGCAACTAAGATACTGTGGTTCTATGTTTTCTGAATAGAGTACTCTTTAAATAATAACTTGTTGTTTTCTAAAGCAGCATTTGCAAGCTTTGCAACTATGAAATTACTGCAAAAGTATTTGATCTCTTTTTGTGACTGATCTTTCCTTTTTTTCATTATCCTAATTCCAGTTTTGTACAGTTCTGATTTTAAATTACAGATGACTCTCTGTTCACTTGAAAAAAAACGATGTTCATATTTTATTACTTGGGGAGAATAACTGTTGAGATTTTTATATTAAAACTTATATAAGAAAATGCTAATTAAAAGAGCCAGGAAACAGTGAGATCTGGTCCTGCATTAATCATAAAAGTCAGTTGGGTCAGTTTCTCTCAGCCCTTCTCACTTTGGAAAGTTGTTCTTGTGGGAAAAATAGGAGGAAGAAGGACCATTATGTATGTTCGCCACCTTGAGTTATTTGTAAAAATAATAAAGGTAGGATAAAAGTCTAATAAATGAAAGAGTAGAAGTTGCAATATTCATGTTATTTGTAAAATATAATATTGTTGTGTAATAAGTGTGATTTCACAATGTCCCAAGCAGCATTCTCCATTTAAAAATCACAATTGAAAAAGTAGATTTAAAAACTAAATAGCTGAAAAATCAGCATAGAACTTTGGGCTATGCCACCATCAAGATCTCAAGAGGAAGAAGAAGATCTCATAGCTGGAATGTCTATGACTTTGATACTGGATATTTTCAGTCTACTAAAAGCATACTTGTTCATTGCTCATTCTACAGAGGTTTTGAAAGCACACTCTTATCTCTGCATTACTTTCAGCAGTGTCAGGTTGCACAGCTTAATCTTATGTTCTCATATTACTTTTGAACTGTAATCCCATCATAACATAACATATAAGGTTGCCATGTTTTGGACTGCAGCATGTAAAATTTACCAGGAACGGATAGACAGTAAATGCTGTAACATCAGAGGAAAACTATACTGTTTATTTTATAATAGTTAATAATAATCTCACAACAATACCTTTAATAACATCTGCTTATCCCTGGTCCTTGAGAAGGACTCAATGTTGTCTTTAGTTGTGAAGTGGTATCCGACCAATCGCGATCCCATGAACAATATTCCTCCAGCCCTCCCTGTCCTCTACTATCCCCTGGAGTCCATTTAAGCTCATGCTGACTGCTTCAGTGACTCTATCCAGCCACCTCATTCTCTGTCGTCCCATTCTAATTTTGCCCTCAATTGTTCCTAGCATTAGGCACTTCTCCAGTGAGTCCTTCCTTCTGATTAGGTGGCCAAAGTATTTGAGTTTCATCTTCAGGATCAGGCTTTCTAAAGAGCAGTCAGGATTGATCTCCTTTAGGACTGACCGGTTTGATCACCTTGCAGTCCAAGTGACTCACAGGAGTCTTCTCCAGCACCATAGTTCAAAGGCCTCAATTCTTTGGTGCTTAGCCTTCCTTATGGTCCAACTTTCACAGCCATATATTGCAATGGTTGCTTGACTATATGCACTTTTGTTAGCAGGGTGTCATCTGCTTTTTAGTATGCTGTCTAGATTTCCCATAGCATTCCTCCCTGGGAGCAAGTGTCTTTTAATTTCTATAGTTTCCATCTGTGGTGATTTTGGAGCCCAGTAAAATAAAATCTGTCGCTACCTCCATTTCTTCCCCATCTATTCGTCAGGAATTGAGAGGGCCAGATGCCATGATCTTAGCTTTCTTAATGTTGAGTTTCAAACCAACTGTTGCACTCTTCTCTTTCACCGGCATCAACAAGTTCTTTAGTTCCTCTTCAACTTCTGCCATTAGAGTGATATCATCTGCATATCATATTTCTCCCAACAATCTTCATTCCAATTTATAATTCATCTAGCCCTGCCTTTCTCATGATAAAGGCATATATAAGTTAAATAGGCAGGCCGACGGTATACTGCCTTGCCAAACTCCTTTCTCAAATTTGAACCAATCAGTGGTGCTGTGTCCAGTTCTCATTGTTGCTTCTTGACTAGCATATAGGTTTCTCAAGAGACAAATAAGATGGCCTGGTACTACACAATCAAAGGCTTTAGCATAGTCAATGAAGCAGAAGTAGATGTTTTTCTGGAACTCCCTAGCTTTCTCCATTATCCAGCATATGTTAGCTATTTGATCTCTAATTCTTCTGCCTCTTCAAATCCTGCCTATACTTCTCGGTCCACATACTGCTGGAGCCTAGCTTATAGGATTTTGAGCATAACTTTGCTAGCATGTGAAATGAGTGCAAATGAATGCAATTTTGAACATTCTTTGGCGTCTCCCTTCTTTGAAATTGGAATGTAAACTGATCTTTTCCAATCCTGTGGCCACTGTTGAGTTTTTCAAATTTGCTGGCAAATTGAAAGATGGATAAAAATGCGAGCTCTAATCTAAACATCTGGCTGACTTGAAAACCAACCACAATACTAATTTATTAAATATGCATACTGTCAGACTTTCAACAATGAGTGGCTCACAACAACAGTCAAATTAATTACAAGAAAATAAACAAAATATAACAATAAAAGATGTCAAGCACCACAGATCCAATGGAATGAAGTAAGGGGTCTCATTCTCTCTTGCCAAAGAGCAAGTCTTCACAGTTCTTCAAAACAACAGTGAGGCAGGGCATTCAAGTCTCTTCCAGAAGGCTGACATTGTTATTTTAAGGCAGGAGGCACAATCTCCTTCAGAGAGGCTGCCACAATGGCCTGGACCATGGGTCACCTCCCTGGCTGCCTTTACTAAATAGGAGGAGTCTAAATCCAGTAAACAGGTGGCAAGCTAACATCACAGAAACTCTGGCCATTTCCTCAGGCCTATTTCTAGTTTTTAAGCCTTTTTGTTTAGTATTCATTGCATTTCATTTTGTATGTTAACTGTCATGCCACATTGTTTTGTGCTATAGCTACAGTATTATATTATTATTTATAGCTATAGTATTAACAATGATAATTTAAACAAACAGATTTCAGTGGTTTAAAATATTCCATGATAATAATTCAATTTTTAGTTATTTTAATTATAATTTGTACTGGGATGATTGTAAAATTTTATAGTTCTAATGTAAATTCGTAATTTAATTTATACAATAATTTTGGCATGGAAATTATTACATTTCAGATGACAGCCAAATTAATCTGAAGCACTGCATAAATGGAAATTAAAATAAGTACTGTCTAAACAAATGTGTGGGTTTTGTACTGGTCGCATGGAATTGCAAAAATACAGTTGCAATATTCAGAGACACATAATTTCAGGGACAAAGGCTATGCCCAATCTTTTCATAGGCTATATTGCAGACAATGTGTGGGACCAAGAACAAAAAGATTAAAGCATGTCAAAAAAATAAGTTTAATGTATGATTACATTTAATTAATGAAAATTAATATGATTTTTGCCCGTGCAATTTTCCTTTATTGTAGACACTAAATATTATAATCTAGTGGCAACTTTTGGGGGACTTTGGAAGCGCTACCTAAGGTTAAGGAAATATCTATGAGGCTTTGAGTTGTAAATTATGATCCTCCCTATTTTAGCGTTGTTCTAATTTTTGAGCTGTAGATCAATACATCCATAAGGAACCAATTGGGTAAGCCACTATATTGCAAGGAACACCTTCAATTGATATACAGATCATATAAGAAATAAATACCTTTTCTTAGTGATGATCCATGCAGATATTTGTACTCCTTTTATATTTTCACATACAAATGTCTGAAATGTCTTTTATTCATTATTAATTTGTTATTATTTAGCAGCATATACTGTAAGAAACTGAAGGTTTTGCATTAGTACTATGTTTCACTCTTGTTTTTGCACAGTACTATACTACTCCATGTCTATGTCTCAGTCATCCAAGTGATCTCAAAGGTGCATTTTCTAACAGCAAGTAGACTTTCTTGATTTTTCTTGAAGATGCTTTGCTTTGCTTCCAAGAAGCTTCTTCAGTTCTAACTAACTAATGGGGCTGACTAAAAAGAATATAAATCCTTCCTTTTCCACTAGTCCTTGACTTAATTTAATTTAGCCATTCATTTAATGACTATTCAAAATTACAACAGAACTGAAAAAAGTGACTTATAACCAGTTTTCACATTTATGGTGAATCCAGCATACCCATGGTCACATGATCAAAATTCAGATGTGGGGCAACTGGTTCATATTTATTGTCAGAGTATATTCACGAACTGAAATAGAGCTTAGACTCAAGGTCAGCCAATGAGAGCTGAAGTGAAGACAAAAACTTAAAAGAGAGAATCTGGGCATGGTTTGTCTCTGTTCTGTGCCCAGCTCTAAAGTGAAAGAGAATCTAACCTGCTTGCTTGTCTGCTGAACTTGAGTTGCTTCTAACATGTCTGCTTCTTTTTGAGTTTGCTCATGTTAGAGAAATCTAAAACTGGTATTGTAAAAATTACTTAATATGTTTATAAAGATGTGAAATGAAGTATCAGCCATCTGTGTTTATTTTTCTGGTGCTGAATTTATGCTGCAAAAACTCTGAACATTTATGACAGTTGCAGTGTTCCAGTGTCATATGATCATCTTTTGCGACTTTCTGACAAGCAGAGTCAGTGGGGAAACCAGATTCAAAAAACAACATTAGTAATTTAACAACTGCAATGATTCTGCTAACAGGAGATGCAGTGGTTCAGTAGCTTCATGACCCTGGATATGGTCTTTGCTTTAGCAGTTTGAGTCCTAGCAATGTGTGTCACTGTCCCATCACTTACTGCAGCTTCTGCCTGCCTAACAGTTTGAAAGCATGTTCTATGCGAGTAGATAAATAGGTACCATTTCTGTGGGGAGACATCCTGGTACTCCTTTCAGGCAATCAGATTCACACTGGCTCTAAACCTTCCTGTTGTGATGCCCATTTGCAAAGAAGCTTCAGTGGAGGGAGAGGGCCTCGGATGCTGTTGCAGGAAGAGCCACTCATTTTTCTTTCTGATGCAAAGCTAGCTCGCCCTTCTGTGGCACATGTTGGGAAGTGCATAAGCATGTACCACAACAGAGCTACTAAATTGGCAGGTACACTACTACTCAGCATTAGCATTGTAGTCTCCTAATGTAACAACACTCTATTGTAAATGAAATAAAATTCACTTAACAACTGTGGCAAGAAAGTTCATAAAATGGAGCAAAATTCACTTAACTGTCTTGCTTATCAACAGAAATGTTGGGCTCACTTGTCATAGGGTGAGGACTATCTGTACATATTTTCTGGCTTTTGCATGACTTCACCATTTAGGAATAAATGTGGCATTTTGAGTTCATATGTAATTATCAACGAAGAAAACAATTTGATGGAATTAGAGGGGCCACAATTCGATAATATGAGAAAGAGAATTAGTGTATTTTAAGAGGAATATGAGTAGTTGGAGATTAGTTGCTGTTACTTTCAGAAACTGAAATGTTATAAAATGTTATAAAATAGCATTGCCTGTTATATTTTGAAAGTCTTATGATTTGGGCATAGGAAGATTTAATTCATAAAACTGATCTGTAATTTATTACTATTCTTGGATTAGGATATGTGAGATGCTGCACTACCTTTATTAGATTGGAAATATTATTGCTAGGAAGATAAGCACAAATGATTCAAATTATTAATCCTTCAATAATCTGTTTTTTTCAAAAATTATTATAAATATTAGATTTTTCTCATAAAAATTACCCTTATTATGACTGCATCTTAAGCATAAAATTGTCTCAGAGGAGAAGGCGGAGTCTCGTCTCGGTGCTACAGCTGCGATCTCGGGGTTCTGAGATCGCAGCTGATATTTTCACCCCTGGTCGGTCCTAACGGAC
>BLBF01000031.1:14393871-14415688 GCA_015471245.1 Laticauda colubrina | reverse complement strand
CCCCCCCCCCCCCCCGTTACTTATGGCAGTCGAAAGATGCAAAGCAATAGTAGAAGATCTTGAAGGCTGACATTCGGCCCTCCTAGAAAAAGGAAAACCATCAGTCCTAGAGAGGAGAGAGGAGAAAATATAAAGACAATTATTAATCATTCAGCAATTACAAAACAATACACTCCTAAGGCTTATCAGGATACTTGGAACTAAATGCTTTGATCAACTTAGGGGCTTTAACGTCGGTTTCGTTAACCCATTCGGCTTGCGAAGAAGGGAAATGTTTCCAGGCTACAAGATATTGGAGTCGGCCCCTCCATTTGCGAGAGTCCAGAATTTCTTTAACTTCAAAATGCTGTTCACCTTCAATCAGTATTGGTATGGGAGGGTCAGCTTGGATGGGTCTTAGATCAGAAGTACGTTCAGGTTTTAGCAAACTAACATGGAATACCAGATGAATTCGTTGAAGAGTTTTGGGTAAGTTCAGCTGGACTGTTACAGGATTTATAATCCGTTCAATCGTGAGAGGACCAACATACTTAGGACCAAGCTTCTTTGACTTTTGAGTGGTCTGCAGGTATCTGGTGGACAGGAAAACCTTGTCGCCCACTTTATATTCTTTCTGTGAGGATCTTTTCTTGTCTGCAAATTTCTTATGAGCTTGATGGGCCTCATCTAATGCTTTGCGTGTCACTGGCCAGTTAAGTTGGAGTTGAGTTATCCATTCATCCAACGAATGGATGTTAGGTTTTTCACGAGGAAGTTCAGGTATGGGAACGAAATCTTGTCCCGAAGCCACTTTAAATGGAGTAAATGGCTTGAAGTAATACCGCTCCAATAGCCAGATCACTTGCATCGGCTTGAATCACGAAAGGAGTGTCCATATCCGGGTGCTTCAGCACTGGTTCTGCAGCAAACAGTCGTTTTAGCTTTTCAAAAGCGGCTTGGCACTCCATGGACCACTCCAGCAGCTTTCCTGGCCTTGGCTTCATCTCCCCTTTTGTTTTCAAGAGATTTGTGATGGGCATTGCTATCTTAGCAAACGTCGGGATGAATTGCCGGTAAAAATTTGCAAATCCCCAAAAGCTTTGAATTTGTTTTCTGGTGCATGGTGGAGCCCATTCCAGAACAGCACGCACCTTCTCTGGATCCATCTCTATGCCTTCAGATGAAATGCAATATCCCAGATAGTCAATTTTGTCTTGGTGGAATTCACACTTTGACAATTTAGCATACAACTTAGCGGCACACAGTTATTGTAGAACCGACCGCACTAACTTCACATGTTCATCCAGAGTTTCCGTGTAGATAAGGATATCATCAAGATAAACCAGAACCCCCCTGTATAAATGTTCATGTA
Source organism: Laticauda colubrina (assembly GCA_015471245.1). Lineage (NCBI taxonomy): Eukaryota > Metazoa > Chordata > Lepidosauria > Squamata > Elapidae > Laticauda > Laticauda colubrina. The sequence goes on along the minus strand of BLBF01000031.1, from coordinate 14,414,337 downwards.
ACACTTGATTGATCATTTGCATGAATACAGCTGGGGCCCCTTGTAAACCAAAAGAAGAACATTGAATTGGAAGCAACTCATCGGGCAGTTAAAAGCGGTCTTCCACTCAACCCCTTCCTTAATTCGAATTCGGTAGTATGCTTCTCTCAAATCCAACTTCGAGAAAATCTTTCCCTTCGCTAAATGGGCAACATGTCCTTCATCAAAGGAAGGAGGTACACGTTTTCCACAGAAATAGCGTTCAAATTTCTGTAATCCACCACCAAGCGTTTGGAACCATCTTTCTTTTCCCAGAACAACACTGGGCCGCTACTCGGGGTCTAGCAGGTTGAATGAAACCATGTTCCAGATTTTTATCTATAAACAATCTTAGCTCTTCCAATTCCCGTGGTGTCATTGAGTACAACTTTGGTTTCGGGAGCTTCACCCCAGGCAAAATCTCAATAGCACAGTCTGTTGGCCGATGAGGCGGAAGCTCATCCAAGGCCTTCTCACTGAACACTTCTTTTAAATCCCAATACTCTTTGGGAATTTTCTCCTCATCTTTCACACCTCCAGCTCACTTCCCAGACTTTCCCTTCCTCCCCCCCATTACTTATGGCAGTCGAAAGATGCAAAGCAATTGTAGAAGATCTTGAAGGCTGACACAAATGAAGCAAGCATTTGTTCCAATGTAGAAACAAACCAGCTTTGTTCTTTAACAGTTCTGTGCAGGGGTGGGATTGAAAAATCCCAGCAACTGGTTCACTGCCTGGTTCACAATTCACGGCCATGGTGGACATGGTGTACCAGAACTTCCAGGAGGGCCATTTTTTGCCATCCCCAGGATCCGGAGGCTTCCCTTGAGCCTCTGGGAGGGCGAAAATGTCCTCTCCCAGCCTCAAGAGGGCCTCTGGAAGCCAGAAACAGGCCCATTTCCGGACTTCCAGAACTTCTGGTTCAGCAGTTTTTCGCCTTCCCCAGGGTCCAGAGGCTTCCTTTGAGCCTCTGGGGTGAAAATGGCTTTCGGAGAGTTCCAGAAGCTGGAAACAAGCCCATTTCCAGACTTCCAGAACTTCCAGTTTGGCCCATTTTTCACCCTCCCACAGCCTCTGTGCAGACCCTGCACTTACCTGTATCTGAAACAGACCATGTGGAGATTCAGGGGAGGGGGGTGGACATCACCAGATGGTTGGTTCAACTACTGGTTCAGTGAACCAGATATAAATTTAACATCTGGTTCATTTGAACTGGTAGAATACCACCTCTGGTCCTGTGGTAGCTGAAACAAAATCAGCTATATTCTGCAATACTACTGCTGATATTGTGAAAGCAGAGTCTGTGACTGCCTTTCAGTTAGTACAAAATCCTATTTAAATTCTTGGAAATTAAAATGCTATTGAAAGTGAAGAAGACTTTAATTTTCAGAATATAAAAAATAATTTGGATGATGACCATTGTAAAGAGCAATATAGATTGTCCTCCACTTATGACCACAATTGGGCATGGAATCTTGAGCAAAGGAGTTATTAAGCAGGATGCCATGTGTCCAATTTGCTTCACAAACCACAATTGCAGCTCTCTAAGTTGCAATTGTTAAGTGATCATGTGAGTCATTAAACAGCACTGGCATGAGGCCTAGTCTTTATTTCTATTCTCAATACTCCAAAAATGCAAGTCATTTGTAATGAATGGAACTGAAGGTAATTCAATGAACAAAATAGCTGCGTTATCAAGTCACCATTATTATTTTATAATCTTTACTTTCTTTGGCAATAATTTAATTTAATTTAAATTTAAATTTAATTTAAATGTTTAAATTAATTTATTTAATTTAAATGTTAAACATAATATATGATGAGTATCATATGTTGTAAAGTATAATTTTGTGATGGAGAGAACACATATGTTTCACAACTTAAAGACACAAATCCCAAGAAAGGATATCTAGAATAATGGAGGGGGCGAAAATTACATTACTGTAAATCCTTTTTGTGCAGAACTTCTGGCAATATTTTTTTGACTTTGTAAACAAAGTTATTGTACAAGCAATAATATGTAATTATAACAGTCAAGACTTTAATGACATAATGATTCCTTTTCTACTATTGCACCTTAAAGTTTTAGATAAATAAAAAAGGATATATGCTTGAAAATACTTCCCTCTGTATGTGTGTGTAAAATACACAAATGCATATATGTAAAAATCATTGTTATTTACAGAATTTGCTGGATAAAAAAAGATATTACCATCTATGCTTCCATATAAGACCATCTGTGGATAAGCCAACCCTCAATTTTTTCACCAAAGTACTGTGAAAAATGTGTCACCAGCAGATAAGCTGACCCTCAAAATGTTTGTAGGCTTCAATTTTCACAATTGGTTTGAATAGGTTAAGCCATAGATTACCCATCTTTCATACTATTTTGGTTAAAAATATGTGAGTCAGCTTATCTGTGGATGGACTTATCTGCAAATACATATGGGATATACGGATACTTTAAAAATACTTTTTTATTGAATATATTTGTGGATATACCTATTTGTGGATATACACATATAGCTAATGCAATTTTGGATGCATTTTGTCATCTTAAAACTCTTGGCTTTTTTGTGAGTATATATAATATCCTTCTTTGTATTCAATTACCTTGTATGTTGTCATTCAGAGTTCCCCAGTGATTCCAGCTTTGCGAACTGGTGGGGGAAGAGGGGATAGTTCTGCGTAAGAGGCTAGCAAGCATGCGTGTGCAGCTACGTTTACGTGAGCGGCATGTATGCACATCTGCTACTCACATTCTCATGGCCTCGACTAGTGGGCCATAGCCCACAGGTTGGAGACCCCTGTTGTAGGACTCCTGCTTTTTCTTCTGGAAGCGACTGAGTCTTTTGGTTTAGTTGGTTTGTGTCTAAGGGGATGTCATGTGGTTGGACTAGTTAGAATGTTGATTATTTCTGAGATGTTTTTGATGTATGGTATATATTTTTTTCATAGCTTGTTGTTGGTTGTGCTATAGTGGATTGAATATGCTCTGTTCTGAAAATAAGGTTCGCAAGACAGGAGTTTCAAATAAACAGCTCTTTATTTAACTCTTAGTGACTTGTAACAGAACAGCCTTGCCAGAGCCGCAGCAGCCCTTTTTATAGCAGCTGCTCGCGGCTTACGGCCAATGACAGCTCTTTGAGCTTTCTTGCCATCAGGCGGCCAATTGCGGCAGTACTTAAACAGCCAATCCGATTGCGCCTTTTCAGCCAATCGGATTTAAGTATTTGAAGTATTCCTATACACAACACTCCTCCCCTCTTGGTTTTGTCCAATGTGCGTAATGTAGTCATGCAGGTAGGTGGGGCTATTGCGGGTCCTACTTGACCTGCGCAGCTCAGTCTCAGTGTAGTCTTCCATTGGTTCGGTCAGGATTGTCTTTTCTCCGCGTCTTCTCCATGGAACCTCCTGGAAGGGTGAGTCAGCCTTGCCACTCCCGCCTGTGTCTCTCCAGCTGGTTGAGTTGGCTCTGCCGCTCCCTCCTGGTCTATCCAGCTTGGTCAAGCTGGCCTGGCTATCTCCTTCCTGGAAGGCCTCGCTTCACTTCTCTGCTACCGGTTCTCTTCTCCAGAGGTCATCTATAGGTAAGTGCTCTTTTTGTTTTATTGGGGGTTTTGATTCGGGTTTGTGTTGTATTTTTTGTCATGTAATTGGTGGTTCATCTCTCCCCTTTTTATTATTTTATGTTTTTCCCCCCCTCCTTGGTTGTTTTTGAATTTTTTATTGGGGGTGGCATTTGCAGCGGTGCTTCGGGGCTGCGTAGGTTAATGTTGCATTCCAATGTCCTAGAGCGAAGCTGGTCGATGTGTCGTTTCCATGTTCTGCCGTCGTCTAGTGTAAGCCGGTATGACCAGGGCCCTGTGATTTGAGTAACTGTGGCTGGAAGCCATAATGGGTCCCCGGTAAGATTTTTGGCATAGACTAAGTCTCCAATGGCAAAGGAGCGATATTTAATCGAGGAGTCAGGGGGCTTTCCACAGGTGTAGGTGGGTTGTAGTCTATCTAGGTAGGAACGCAATTTTCTACCCATGAGGAGTTCTGCTGGGCTTTTGTTAGTGGTTGTGTACGGGGTGATATGTTGAATCGTTAGCAGTTTATTAAGCCTATCTTGGATGTCCCCCGTGTCCAATTTGTCTAGGTAATGAACCATGCGTTCAACTCGTCCATTTGAAGCCGGATGAGCCGGCGCTGTTAGGGCATGTCGGATGCCTTGTGCAGCTAAGTATTATTCAAAAACTAAGGTGGTAAACTGGGGGCCATTGTCAGAAACTACTACATCAGGCAGTCCATGTGTAGTAAAAAGTTTGTTCAATTGTTTTATGACTGTTTTGGAAGTTGTGGACACCATAAGAATAACCTCTAATCAGTTTGAATAAGCGTCAACAATAATTAAATAAGTGTTCCCTTTTGTTGGCCCAGCAAAATCAATATGGAGTCTTGACCATGGGCCTCTGGGAGTTTCTCATTCCAGGACTGGTGCAAGAGGGGGGGTAGGCCTTGATTTCTGGCAGTCATGGCATGTTGCTACCTATTTCTCAATGTCTTTGTCCAGCCCTGGCCACCAGACGTAACTCCTGGCTAAGGCTTTCATTTTTACTATGCCCGGGTGTCCCTCATGCAACATTCACAATACTTCCTCCTGCAATTTTTTGGGAATTACCACCCTGTCGTCGTCCCCAGTATACAACCCTTTTCAAGGACAGTTCAGTCTGCCGGGTGCGAAAAGGTTTAAAAGTCTCGCCTCTATCCTCATCCGGCCAGCCCTTACCTAGCCAATACAGAATTTGAGCTGTCAGCGGGTCTTTCACAGTAGCTTTAGTGACGTCTGCTGTGGTTAGTGGCAGATTCGATCATGTTTCGATCTGAAGAGTGGTGATGGTGGGAGCTGGGTTGCCCTCTTTGTCGGGCAGTGGGGAACGGCTGAAGGCATCTGCATGGGTGATAGTTTCCCTGGTCGATGGATGAGTGTGTAATTGTACGCAGCTAGGAATTCTGACCATTTCATCATTCTTGGCGGAAGGATGTTCGAGGTTGGTTTGTTCCCTGCCAGAATTCCTAGGAGGGGTTTGTGGTCTGTGATGATAGAAAATGTCCTACCATAAATGGTATACCATCATGGAATCTCTTTATGCCTGCTATGATTGAGAGGGCTTCTCGGTCAAGTTGGCTGTATTTTCTTTCAGATTTTGACAGCGTTTTGGAATAGAAGGCGATTGGAGCTTCTCTGCCGTCCGGTAGCTTATGGCTCAGTATGGGCCGATTCCAAAAGGTGATGCATCACAGGTGACCGTCAGTGGCAGAGTGTTGCTGTATTGTATTAAAATGGTTTTTGATGTTAATAAGTCCTTAATATTTTGGAATGCTGCTTGTTCTCGGCAGCCCCACTTCCAGACAGTTTTTTTATCTAGTAGTCGATGTAATGGCTCTGCTACGATTGCCTTTTGGGGCAGGAAGACATTGTAGAAGTTAATGAGACCTAAGAATGCCTGTAAGTCTGTTTTGTTCTTAGGTCTGGGTGCGTCTTTAATCGCTTTTATTTTCTTTTCAATAGGGTGTATCCCCTTTTCGTCCATAAGATAGCCTAAGAATTCGACTTGATTAGTGGCTAGTTGACATTTTTCTCTTTTGACTTTAAGCTCTGCTTCCCTGAATCTCTGAAACTATCCTCTAGTTGTTGTTTGCTTTTAGCTGATACTAATACATCATCAAAATAGGGAACGACCCCTTTTAGTCCATTTAGAAGGTGCTCCATTAGGCTTTGGAAGATGCCAGGGGCAATGCTAATGCCAAATTGAAGTCTGTTGCATTTGAATGCTCCTCTGTGTGTGACTATAGTCTGTGCTTCTGCAGTTTCGGGGTCAACTGGCATCTGTTGATATGCTTGCGCGAGATCAAGTTTCGCAAAAAATTTTCCTCCCCCTAATGAATGCAACAGATGTTGAAATCCTGGAACTGGGTATGCACTTTGCTGTAGTGCATGATTGAGGGTGGCCTTATAATCACCACAGATGAGCACTGAACCATCTGGTTTGACAGGGGTTACGGTGGGAGTTTCCCATCTGGCATGGTTGATTGGCTCTAATACCCCTTGTGCGATGAGTTTGTTAAGCTGCTCATCTATTTTCGGCTTTAAGGCAAAGGGAACACGTCTGGCTTTGAGCCTGATGGGAGCTATTTTAGGGTTTAGGCTGAATGTTATAGGGGTCCCCTTGTACTTGCCTAGGGTCCCGTCGAATACATCCCGGAACTCTTTTAGCAGGCTCTACTCCCAATTGGTCTTGGCGACACTGTTGATCCCGGTCACTCCAATTCCCAGGGGCACGAACCATTCGATTCCCAACAGGCTAGGGCGATCACAGTCGACGATTGTCAGAAGAAGTACTTCACCGAGACGTAGAAGTAGAAGAAGTACTTCACCGGGATTCAGTTTCCCTGGTAGTCTTTGAGTATTAGGCTTTGCTGTTACAGTTCTCTTCGCCTGATGTCTGGTATCAGGTTTCTGATGGTGTTCCATGATACCATTGACAGGTATGATCTGGAGTCTACTTCCATTTCACAGGACTTCCCTTCAATTTTTACATTTATTCGGACCTTTTTTGTGTTTGCTGCCCTGGCATTTCCTATGATTATTGTTTGGTGTGTTTCTTCTCTGTCGTTCATTCGCCGGCTTCTGTTCTCTTGGCTCCATCGGCTTCCGGGTTGTCTATCTCTGTTTCTTGGGGGGGGGTGCTGCTGCGTCTTTTTGGACTATAGCTCTTTTTGTTCTGGCAGACCCTTGCAATGTGCCCCCGTTTTTCACAAAATCTGCAAATGGTATCCAGGAATCTGTATTCGGAATGCGAGTGGTCCCCTCCGAATCCAGCACACTGGAATTCTCGCCTCCTTCCTCTTTTTTTCTGCCATTTTCTTTCCGACTGAAGCCTATGGATGTCTTCATTGTCATCATCGGTATCGCTCGGGGAATCAAGGTCTTCATGGTGGGCAGTCATGGTGGGTTGTGTTTGTGTTCCTTCCACCTTATTTTCTCGAGTTTGGTTCTGTGGTTCTGGATTTGTTGAGTTCATTTGGCTCATGGTGGATGCAGATTTCTTGGCTGCTTCAGCGGCGGTGGCTTCTGCGATGGCCTCCGCTACTATGATATTTGGTCTGTTCAGTAGCTTGCTTTGGAGTGTTGCATCCTTCAACCCGAGGACCACGTGGTCTCCCATGGCTTCGTCCATGTTGACAAACTCACAGGGTTCTCCGATATCTCTCAGGGCTGCTATGAAATCTCCGATGCTCTCATCTTCTTGTTGATCTCGCTTATAAAATTCATGCCTTTTAATGAGATTTGAGACCACAGGTGCATAATGGGCTCTTAGCATTCAGTTTAATTCTGGCCATGCCCTCTGTTTTACATCCCGCGGCTTGGCTAATGCCTTGGCCATTTTGAAAATGGCAGGGCCACAGTGCGTGAGGAATATGGCTCTCTTCCTCTGGTCAGTTATTTCTTGTAGCTCGTTGCTTTCCAGGAACATTAGAAAGCAGTCAGTGTATGACTCCCAATCTTCTTTGGCTGGGTTGAACAGTGTGGGAGGCACATTGCTACTGGCTATTTTGGTTGCTCAGTTCTTTGATGCCATGTGCTTCAGTCTCGCTCTTCTAGGACGATCCCACCTTCGGCGCCAGTGTTCTGTTCTGAAAATAAGGTTCGCGAGACAGGAGTTTCAAATAAACAGCTCTTTATTTAACTCTTTATTTACAAGTGACTTGTAACAGAACAGCCTTGCTGGAGCTGCGGCAGCCCTTTTTATAGCCGCTGCTCGCGGCTTACAGCCAATGACAGCTCTTTGAGCTTTTCCACCGTCAGGCGGCCAATTGTGGCAGTACTTAAACAGTCAATCCGATTACGCCTTTTCAGCCAATCAGATTTTAGTATTTGAAGTATTCTTATACAAAACAGAATAGTGACACAATTTTTTATGAAGTTGTGTGGATAACCACAACTTCATCAAAAATTGTTCCAACTTCGTTGGAAGAATTATTGGCAGTCTGTTTCCTTTTTCTGGTGCTCTGGGTTGCTACAATATGTTTGTATTCATCTGAATGTTCTGACACAGCTCCTTTTGTGGAAGATTGGGTTGATACTATGGTAGTGGAACACTTGGTTAGTACAGGTGATTTTTCAATGGAGTTGTGTTTATGATTTTCTGCCATTTCCTCTGCTGATAAGGATATCCAGGAGGGGTAGTATATAGTAGCTTTTTTGCTCTGGTTAATATTCAGAGACTAGTGCATCACAATCTTAGGGAAGATTGGTAATATTGAATTAGGTGTTTTAATTTACTTCACCCAAATATTACTAAAATAATTAAATTAACACTTTTAAATTGGCTTTTTATAGATAAAGTAGTTAAATATACAGTCACCGACAATCTGCATTCTTTAAAAAATTGTATCCGGTCTGTTCATATTTATTTAACTATTCATAAGGTTTTGGCTCAGCTTGATTAATAGGAAGTAAAATATGAAATAATACCTGGAAATTAATTGCTTCAGGATTTGACAACAAGTATCAGTGTGTAAATTAATTCGTGAAATCCTTCAGGAAAATACTTATTGTAAGCTACTGGTAAAAACAATTGTAATATTGGAAGAAGTCATCGGATATCTACTAATAACAATACACAGTTGATAATTAATAGTAGTTTTATGTTGAAGCATTTCTTATATCAGTAATATTACTAAATGTTTTAAACTAGGATGCTGTTATTCTCCAAATGATTATATGTAATGCTAGTCTGTGTTCTGCTATTTTGAGAAAAGAGATCCCATACTCTAGTTTTACAGAAATATTTATATCTAGTGTATCTTATCTGGGGACACAAAGTGTCTCAGTGACTAAGAGGCTGAGCTTGTCGATCGGAAGGTTGGCAGTTCAGCGGTTCAAATCCCTAGTGCCACTTAATGGAGTGAGCTCCTGTTACTTGTCCCAGCTTCTGCCAACCTAGTAGTTCGAAAGAACATAAAAAATGCAAGTAGAAAAATAGGGACCACTTTGGTGGGAAGGTATCAGCGCTTCTTGTGCCTTTGGCGTTTAGTCATGGCAGCCACATGACCATGGAGACATTTTTGGATAGCACTGGCTCTTTGTCTTGGAAACAGAGATGATCGCTGCCCCCTGGAGCTGGAAACGACGAGCATGAATGTGCGGGTGAACCTTTACCTTTACCTATATCTTATCGATAAATAGGGTTATTACTAATGAGATTAAATAATACAACACTTACTGTGGTGTACTTGTCTCAAGATTTGAATTCTATTGTTCTAAACCCACTCAATTAAATAGGATTAGTCCTGTGGTAACAATTTTGTTTTGGATCATATGTTAATGTGTTTGTAAATAGGATTATAGTAATTTTTCAATGCAATCCACAAAATTATCCATCTCCTTTTTTAATCTGGTCAGAATAACACAACAGACGAGAAAAATGTTCCATCCATTGTTATCCGCTCTCAGAAGAGGCGAAAATTTGCATAACCGGAGCGGATAACACGGAAAGGAATGGACGCGGTGAGGACGCAGGGCGGATGGAAAGTGGATGCAGAACAGAAGCCCAGTGGATGGAAGCAGATGGGAGCGGATAGCACATCCGCTAGGCTTCCGGACCTCAGCAAAGCGGACGCGGAATGGATACAGTGGATGCACAGTGGACGCCGAGCGGATGAAGCGGATGCAGAGCGGAAGCCTAGCGGATGCACAAGGGAAGCCTAACGGATGCTTAGCGTTAATTGCGCATGCAGGGAGGATGCATTGTGTAAGCCCCGTGGATAAAAGGGAAGCAGCTCAGAAGCAGGTCACCATTCAGAGGAAAGACCTGCTGCCGGATGGATTGACAGCCTTGCCTGCCCTGCCTGCATGCCTGCCCGCAAGCCTTGCTGCCAGCCTCCCTGCCAGCCTCCCTGCCAGCCTCCCTGCCAGCCTTGCTGTCTGCCTGCCTGCCAGCCTTGCTGCCAGCCTTCCTGCCAGCCTTGGTGGCTGCCTGCCTGCCAGCCTTCCTGCCAGCCTTGGTGCCTGCCTCCCTGCCAGCCTCCCTGCCAGCCTTGATGCCTGCCTCCCTGCCAGCTTTCCTGCCAGCCTTGGTTCCTGCCAGCCTCCCTGCCAGCCAGCAACCCCACAACCATGCGGAAGCACAGCAAGCCTCAGCCATCTGCTGCCAGCCCTTGCAAGAGGGACAGGGCTACCATCCGGCCCCCTGGCCCTCACTCTGGTTCTGCTGGGGCTTCTGCAGCACAGGCTCGCTCTTCTGGGGCTGGGGCTTCTGCTGCTTCTGCTTCTGGAGGAGCTGATGATGCGGGGGATCAGACAAGCACTCCAGCACCAGCCACCTCCACAGCACCTGGACCCTTCACCCCTGAGACTGAGCGACCAAGAGGAATGCCAGAGACTCATTTTTGTTTTATAGCTTGTTGTTAATAAAGTCTATTTTTGATTCACACACTTGCTTCATTTCTTTTTTTTAATAAAGTCTTGCTGGAAACTTTTAGAAATGGTTTAAGCCTTTGCATGCTTGTGGGATGGGTTAAGATAGCAGTGGGATGGGTTGAGATAGCAGTGGGATGGGCAGGGATACCTTTGGTATGGGTAATAGCTGTGGGATAGATAAACCTCCAGTGCAAGCATAGTGGGACTGGATGGTCCACCCTCCCAGGTGCCACACCTATGGCCCTTTATTATCAATAACAATGTAATCAATCATCCACACATGTCAACATAAACACAACTCTTTATTAAATGCCCTGTTCATTGTAGGCCACCCAACATACATGGCCTAATCTCATTGGTGTGATGAGACAGGCTGAAGGAAGCATCCATTAAGCATCTATCATCCTGTCTTGCCACTCCACTGCTCCAGCTGGGGAGTTGCACCAGTGTTTCAGGAGGTTGCGCTGCTTCTTCCCTTCACGTGAGGCTCTGTTGGGGCCTTGCACATCCTCAGTGTCTATCAGGTTTCGCCCTTGCCTCCATTCCCCAGGCTTCATGTCTCCATTGCCTTGTTGGAGGTCCACAAGCCTGTTCTGCAAGACTGGGTAGCGGGTGCGCATGAGATTGTGCAGGATGCAGCAAGCTTCCATGATCCTCCTCACGGTCTCTGGGCGATGCTGCATGGTGGTGAGAAGTACCTGGAACCTGTTGGCCAGGATGCCAAAGGCATTCTCCACCACCCGTCTTGCCCTGAACAGCCTGTAGCTGAAGATCCTCTCTTCACGGGTGAGGAGTCTGGAGGTGTAGGGCTTCATGAGGTAGGTTGTGAGGGAGAAGGCATCATCCCCCACGATGAAGTAGGGCACATCTTGCGTGTGGTTGGGCAGGGGGTCTGGATCTGGGAAGCCCACGATGAGGTTGCATTCCAGCCCCTCCTTGAGGTGACTGGCGTTGTTTACCTGGGCATCTGAAGATGAGCCGTTGCCTGAAGCATCGATGTACATGAACTTGTAGTCAGCATCGACCATGGCGAAGAGGATGATGCTGAAGAAGCCCTTGTAGTTGTGATAAGAGGACCCTGAGATGGCTGGCGCTTTGCAGGCCACGTGCTTGCCATCGATGGCTCCAACGGTGTGGGGGAAGTTCCACCTCTGATACCACTGCTCTGCAACTTTCTTCCATCCTTCTTCAGTGGAGGGGCACTGGAGGGGCACTTGTATTCTTCGATGATGGCCTGCACCACTTCTCTGACCACAATGCTGATGGTGTTGTGTGGCACCCTCCAGCCGTACCGCATGCTCCTGTAGGTGGTCCCTGAGGCCAGGTGGCGCAGAGTGAGTCCCACCTTGAGCCCAGGTTCCAGGCTGGGCCGGAAGTTGGTGTTTGCCTTGGTCAACCTGGGTGTCAGCCGCTGCACAACTTCGTCAAACATGGCTGGAGGCATCCTCATGAAGTTCTGGAATGCCCGAGTGTCTTCGTTCCTGAGCTCCACCATCAGCTTGTTGTACAGTCCGTCCTCTGCTCTTATGGTGAACCATCTTCATACCCAGATGCTTCTTGGCCGCCTCTTTTTCTTCCCGTAGTGGAGTTCACAGAGCCTGTAGATGGCTTCGCGCTGTTGCAGAAGGATGGTGGCTGCCAAAGGACTTTGTTACAATCCACGGTGGACATGACTGGATGCTGTGGAAGAGGAAGAGTCAGATGAAGGCTGCAGAGGTCTGCACCGCAGGGCTGCTGTTCTGAAAGTGAGATCCAGATGAGTTGCTCCCCCTTTTTATGGGCAGTATAGGTGTCCCTTTGCATCCTCTAGGCATCCTCTAGGCATCCTCTAGACATCCTTCATATCCGAGATAGGTCCCCTCTGTGAAGGTTTTTTCCATTTTAAATGCTTTGTTTCCGTGCTCCATCCGCTGGGCATCCATTCTGCATCCGTTCTGCGTCCGTTCCACTTCCTCCCTGCGTCCGAGCAGATGCGAGTTGCGCGGATGCGGAATGGATGCCTAGCAGATATAGTGGATGCATAACGGATGCAGAACGGATGCCTAGCGGATGCCTAGCGGATGCAGAATGGACAAATTGGATACATTTTCCGCACAAAAGTTTTGAGCAGCTCAAAACTTTCTGAGCGGATGAAACGTCCATAAATGGATGCTGGATGGATAGAGAGGAAGCAAAACGGAGGCAGTGAGTACAGAACGGATACATCGCATTAACCAATGGATGGCAAGCTTTTTTGTCCGTTTTACATCCTCTTTGCATCCTTTGGTGCAGTGTGACAGGGCCTTAAGATCTATTTTTTCAGCTCCACCACTCCCTTTTGTCCCAAACAGCTCACTCTTGCCACATTTACCCCTAATGTTTGCCTAACACAGATCACTTCTTCTGGGTCTGCTGCTGTCATTTGTGTAATGGAAATGACTACGTAGATGCTGTGGTATCTGTTGTAATTTCAACTGGTGGCTAAATGACTGGTTGTAAGTCAAGGACGACTTCTGTTCTTTTTCTTCTTATTAGAAATGAATTTTTAATTGATAATTAGCTGTATTCTAAAATGGATATTTGAATAATCTTATGATATATCTTGCAAGAAATATGCTAGGTTTTCGTGAAATTACCTTTAATTTCTACTGTTCTCCCAATTATTCTTTTCAAATCTTTTCTGAGCAAGATGAGTTGCTGAATATTCAGCAAAAAAGATTGGTTAGTTAATATAAAAAAAAATAGGTAGATATTTTGCTGTTTATGTTTGTCATGCAATTTCCTACACATCATTATTGAACTTCAGTAGAAAGATACTTGCATTTGAAATTCTCTCATTCATTGCTTCCTCACGGAATACTTGTAAATGGCAGTGAAGCATTGTATGTACTCATTGTGGTTTATTTCAGTGTTTGTGCGTTGAAAGTTCTGTATAGTATCAAAACAATATAGTCTGTTTCAAAAATATATATGCAATGCATCAAATATATCTAAAATATTTACTGACTAAAAATGTCTTGATGGTCTTTAACTTTAACTTTGCTTAAAAAATAAATTGGAGACATTGGACCAATGTTAAAGGTTGTGTACGTCTATATTATTTCCTCCTCCCCTCTTTCACTTCTTTAAACTAAGTCAGTAGTCTGTTTTTTAAAAACTTAGAAAAGTTTAGAAAATGAGTTCATTATTTTTTAAAAAAATCTACTGAATTGGTCCTTAGAATGCATGTGCCTCATGCGCTTTAATGTGGTAACTTACTCCTTTTTAATGTTCTTCCCAACATCTTTAACACACTATCATTTCTTTTATAGCGAAGAACATAATCTCACTTCTGTCTTTCTGACCAATTAACATGCTGTTTAATCAGTAATGGCATTGATGTGATCTTTCTTTTATCCTTTGTTTTATTTTCTTTATTTGAAGGAAGAAGACTCTGCCATTTATTAACTTAATTTCTAAGGTCTTAATTTTAGCTGTGGTATTACAATTGATACTGTTTAATGTAGTGAAGTATATAGATTGGCCAGTTATAAATGTTGCTTGTTTTTAATTCATAGAGTAATTCTTTTGATAAAAAAAAAAAACTTGGGCTTGTCTAGCATCTATTGATCCTGTTCTGGTATTTAATGATTTCAGATGAAGGATTGGAGCTTGTTACTAACAGTATGCTTTCAAATGAAGGTTGGAAGATATATCATCTTATTCCAAATTCACTCATAGCTCATATAATGCTGTATTTGTGCTAAGTGAGGTTAGGGAGCAACACTGTGATATGCAAAAAGATATAAAAGCAATCATTGTTAATAATGTTGCAGATGAAGATGAATAGTGTGACAAATAATGAGGAGGTAACAATTTGCCTTAAATGATTACACAGAAATCTGGGTCCTTTGGGAAACAGGAGATTTCATACAGAAACTGGTTTATGGACAAGAACATAACAATACCTGCATCTTTCTTGCTAACAGAATAAACTTTATTCAGTTTTTCACATTAAAAACAAAAAAAATTTTTAGTGGACATGTTTCATCACCTTTACATACAAATATGACAGCAATTATACATTGATATATGCAGACTTAATTCTATTATTACCTTTTCCATTCCAAATTTTCAGTAAGGAGTGAAACAAACACATTAATTCTAGCCACCTTCCTTAATCTCAATCGAAACATCTTTTTGTTTCATTTCAATTATTTCAAATATAATCCTTTAATATTTATTTTAAAAATAAAGGTAAACAATATGTGTTTGCCTAATAACAACAACAACAACAACGATGATGATGATGATGATGATGATGATGGTGATGTTACCAATGTCTCTCCTTGCTTTTAATAGTATATATTAACTTATTAATTTAGTTGGTTCTTTAGTGTGTCATATTCCCTTTCCATTACACATTCTTTTTATAAATTCTAGATTAATACAAATTTTAACACTAAAAAAAAAAAGTATAGGTTTCCCCCCTTTTACTGTTTTGAGTGTGACACCTCAATGATTAAAATATACCTTTATTCCCTCATCTTAATTCCCAATAAACCATTATTTTTAAGAAGTTACAACAATAATCATAACATCTTTTCACTTGGATTCCACAGCATATTTCCCCCCCTTGATTTTTAATAAGAGTTATCAGTATCTATACCCTATTTTCTCAGTATTTTTAATTGCAGAAATATTCTTTTTTTTTTTTTTAAGAATTTTATTAATTTTCTACAAACAGACATAACATACAAAACATTAAAAACATCTACTCTCATATATACTTCCGGTGTGTCGGTTGGTTCATCAGTTTTGTGCATTCATTTTATAGTCTCAATTACAGTTATATTACATAACCACTCATATTGTCAATCCATATCCTAATATTACCAAAAAAAAATTAAAATAAAGTCTTTTTCTGACTATACTTTTAATCATTCATGCTTTGTGAGATAACAATACTTCAAACAGTTTATTCTATAACAAATCATATAGTCATAACAAATCAATCCTAAAAACCCTTCATAGATATAATACTAATGCTCTATTATTGTATTTTATCATCTAACCATTGATAAAAAAGATCCCAAATTTCATAAAATTGTTTATCTTCTTGCTCTCTAATTTCAAATGTCAATCTACTCATCTCAGCACATTCCAATATTTTCTTAATAATTTCTTCCTGTGATGGTATTTTCTCATTCTTCCAATTTTTAGCAAATACAATCCTAGCTGCTGTTAATACATTTACAATCAAATATTTCAAGTCTTTATTATATATATCAGGTAAGATTCCCAATAAAAAGATCTCTGGTTTCAAGTCTATGTGTTTCTTTGTCATTTTTTCCAACCACATGTGAATTTTAGTCCAATATTTTCTGACATCCTCACAAGTCCACCACATATGATAATATGAGCCAGGTATCTGATGACATTTCCAACATTTTTCAGATTTGTTCTTGAACATTCTTGCTATTCTTGTCGGGGGGAAGTGCCACCTGTAAAACATCTTATACAAGTTTTCTTTATATGCTATTGACATTGTCATTTTATAATTTTGAGACCACAATTTTTGCCATTGCTCTAAATCAATCCCATATCCAAAATTCTTCCCCCAAGCAATCATAGTTTCTTTAACTTGTTCTTCCTCTAGCTTAATTCCCAATAAATAACCATATAATTTTTTAATCACTTTCTCATCAGTACCCATCAATATCCTATCTAAATCAGTCTGTTTGTCATAAAATCCTTCCATTTTAAAATCTTCAACACATCTTGAGTGTATTTGCGCATATGAAAACCAATTCATCCTTATACCTTGTTCCTCTAAGTTTTGGATCGATTTAAGTCCACCCTTTTCATCCAACAGTTCCCCATATCTAACTGTTTGTTCCTTTTTATAGATCATAGGATAAGAAAATGCTTCAATAGTCGATAACCAAACTGGAATTTTCAGGTAACATTGTTTTTTTATCTTCTCCCAATTTAACCACAAAGACTCCCGTATATAATGTCTTCTGAAATACTCCTGTGTTTTAGTTCCCTTGTACCATAAAAAAGCATGCCAGCCCAACAGTAAGTCATGTCCTTCTAATGTCAATAATCTATGCTTTCTTAATGTTATCCATTCTTTGACCCACATCAAACTTGCAGCTTGATAATACAGTTCCCAATTAGGCAGGCCAAAACCTCCTCTAATTCTAGCATCTTGCAAAAGCTTTAACTTTATTCTCGCTTTTTTACCTTGCCATATAAACTTCAACATGATTTTATTTAAATCTTCAAAGTAGTCTTTTCCAAGTCTAATTGGTATTGTTTGAAAGAGAAATAAAATTCTAGGTAAAATATTCATCTTAATTGTTGAAATTCTCCCTATTAATGACAATTGTAAATTTTCCCATTTCTTCAAATCTGTAATTATCTGTTGTTTGAGTTTAATATAATTATTCTCTTTTAATGTGCTACATCTTGCTGTCAAATATATCCCCAGATACTTAACCTTATTTGAAACTTGGATTTTCAAAAGATCTGTCAGTTCTTCTCTTTGTCTCAATAACATGTTTTTTGTCAAAATCTTTGTTTTATCTTTATTTATTTTCAAGCCAGCCATCTCACCATATATCTCTATCTTTTCCAATAATTTTGGAGCGGTTTCTAACGGGTCTTCCAGAATAAAAGCTAAATCGTCAGCAAAAGCTTGTAGTTTAAATTCTTCCTTTTTAATTTTCATTCCTTTTATACTTTTGTCATCTCTAATATTTCTATTCAACACTTCCAAAGTCAATACGAATAACAAAGGAGATAGGGGACATCCTTGTCTTGTGCCTCTTCTTATATTAATAAGATCTGTAACCTCTCCCTCCACCATTACTTTTGCTGTCTGTTTATTATATATGGTTTCTATTGCTTGAATAAATTTTCTGGCAAAACCCATCTGTTCCAATAGTAATAACATAAATCTCCAGTTCACATTGTCAAATGCTTTTTGAGCATCTAGGAATATCAAAGCCATTTGTTTCTCAGGATGAGCCTCATAATATTCCAAAGTATCCAAAATTACTCTCATATTGTCTCTAATTTGTCTCTTTGGCAGAAATCCGTTTTGATCTGGATGGATAAAATTATTTAAATATTTTTTCAGTCTTTCTGCTAAAATTGAAGCAAAGATTTTATAATCTGCATTCAATAAGGAAATAGGTCTATAATTCTTAATTTGCAACGGGTCAGCCTCTTCTTTTAAAATAAGTGTAATATAAGCCTCTGACCATGTTTTAAGTGTCATCTTCTTTAACATAACTTCATTCATAACTTCTAACAATGGGATGTTCAATGATTCTTGAAATTTTTTATAGAATTCTGCTGGAAGCCCATCTGGACCTGGTGCTTTCCCATTATTTTGTCTCTTAAATGCTTCATTTAATTCCATCATTGTTATATTGCTTTCTAACATTTCTTCAGTCTCTTTGGGTATCTTCGGTAAGTTAACATTCTGTAAATACTGTTTAATTTTTTCCTCATCAATATTCTCTTGTTTATATAGTTGTCCATAGAAATCTCGAATAATTTCCTTTTTCTCCTTATTACCACAACAAACTTGACCTTGATCATCTATTAATTTCAATATTTTTCTTGATTCCTTCTCCTTTCTCAGTTTATATGCTAGCCATCTACCTGGTTTATTTGCGTCTTCAAAATAATTCTGTTTAGAATTTCTAATTTTCTGTGCCAATTCTTCTTTCTCTATTAATTCCATTTTATGCTTAATTACATCTAGTTTCAATTTAATATCTTTTTTCTGTGGTATTTTCTGTAGTTCTTTTTCAAGTCTTTTATATTCATCTTCCAGGATCTTGGAGGTTTGTCTTTTCCTAATATTCTTTTTTCTTGTATAATCTATTATCAAACCTCTAGCATATGCCTTCATTGTATCCCAAACATTCTGTATTGAAGTATCTTCTTTTTTGTTTTCTTTAAAGAAAAAAACCAATTCCTTCTCCATCCATTGTATAAAGTCTTTCTCCTTTAAAATAGTATTGTTTAATGTCCATCTCGATCTTTTTTTTTTGTCCCTTCCATTTAATTGTCATTGGACTATGGTCTGCCCAAGTACTCATTTCAATACTTGTTTCTTGAATAGTGGATATTAATTCTGTTGAGATCCAAATCATATCTAATCTGGACCATGATAAATGTCTATTAGAGTAAAAAGTGTATTGTTTAGCTTTAACGTTTCTTTCCCTCCAAATATCTTTTAAAGTTAATTCATCTGTCATTTTAAAAAAAGATTTAGGGAGAACCTTTCTATTTTGTTTTGTTGTTGTTGTTATATAGTCCAATTTATTGTCCACAATTCCATTAAAGTCTCCCATCATAATTATGTTAACATAGTCCAATCTAATTATTTCCATATGTAGTTTTTTATAAAACTCTTCTTGTTTATCATTCGGGGCATAAATTGCAATCAAGAGTATTTTTTTATTATTGTCCATTATTTCCACCATTAATACTCTTCCATCTTCATCCGTGTAAATCAGTTTTGCTGGGATATCCTCTTTAATGTAGAGAACCACTCCCCTTTTCTTACATTGAATCAAAGAAGTAAATATTTTCCCTAATTTTGGCTGTACTAACAATTGCTCATGTTGTTTTTTAATATGAACTTCTCGTAAGCAAATTATATCAAATTTTAATTTCTCTAATTTATGAAAGGTTTTTCTTCTTTTAACAGCTGAGTTAAGTCCATTTATATTCATTGTAATTAGTTTTTTTTCTTCCATGATTATGCTTTATATTTAGGTCTAACAGCTCTCGTAGTTCTCACTTCACGTTGTTCTTTACTGTCTACCTGTCCACCTACAACTCCTTTCTCTTTTTCAATCTCCAGTTGTTCCTCCTGTAACTCAATTAATGAGACCTCTTTCTCTGCCTCCTCTTTTCTTCTTCCAAAAAATTATGCGTAGAAAAGTTCTGCTTTTTCAATCGAATCAATTCTATGTCTCTGTTCTTGCCACGTAAAGATTAGTCCTTCTGGTATCAGCCATCTATAGTTCACTTCATTTTCTAATAGTATTTTGGTCAGAAATCGGTATTCTCTTCTCATCTCTCTCACTCTTCTAGGTATTTGTTTTAAAACCACAATCTCTTTACCTTTATATTTCAATGTTTTCTCTCTTACCACTTGCAATATCTGTGTTTTGATGGATTTTTTGGTAAATCTGATATGAACTTCCTTTGGTAGTTTATTTCTCATCGCATATCTTGTATAAACTCGATATATCTCATCTACTCCATCCATCATCTTTTCCTCTGTAATTTCCAAAAGGTCTGCCAGCATTTCTATCATTATCGCAGCCAAATTTTCTCCTTTTTCCTCTTCTATATTTTGGAATCTAAGATAAAATTCTGACCTTTCCATCTCCCACCTCAACATCCCATTTTTTTCTTGTTCTACCACTGTTAATCGAGTGTCAATATTTCCAATCTTCTCCTCTCTTTGTTTTCCTTCTTCCTCAATTTTTTGGAATCTCTCCTCATACTTCCCCATCATTTGTTTAATATTTTCATCAGATTTCTCTATTCTTTGATCCATAGCATCTATTTTTATCTTAATATCTTGAATTCCTTGCATAATCGTCTGTAAATTTACTTTTTCTTGTTCTTTATCTTGCTTCAACATTGTCTGAATTAAATGTTGTCCTTCAGATGGTGGGGAAGCAGAGGTAGAAACAGAAATGCCAAATGATTTTGGTTTCCTGCTCATTTTAATGCTTCCAAAGCTTCAGGTTCTCTTTGACTTTCAATCCAGCTAATATAGTAACCAAATATAGTCCAAAAAAATAAAAATAAAAAATCCAATAGTAAAAAGCCCAAAACCAAAGAAAAAAAAAAGGGGAAGAGGAAAAAGAAAGATCTTCAGGTTCTTCTAGACCCTAGTCCAATTGAAGTAATCCACCATTAAAAAAAAAAAATAGAAGAAAATAATAATAATAATAATAATAATAATAATAATAATAA
>BLBF01000031.1:14360167-14393771 GCA_015471245.1 Laticauda colubrina | reverse complement strand
ATAATAATAATAATAATAATAATAATAATAATAATAATAATAATAATCAAAAAAAACCAAAAACAAGGTGGTAGATGGAAGAAGCAAAGAAGCATGAATAAAAAGAAAGAGCTCTAAGTCTTTCCCTTTAAAATAAAAAGCAAAAATACTAGAGTTAAAATTAACAAAAAATCTGGCGAGTAGGAATTTCAGATATATATATATATATATATGCACTGTACACTGCACTTTATTTCCTTATCCAAGGCTCTTATTATGACTGTCTTTTCCAGCAGCTTCAAAGCCAAGCCTCAAGTGTTGAAATATTGATAAGAGTCCAAGAAAGCACCTGTAATAATATTTTACTGCATTCTCCCTCTATCTTATCACATTAAAATGTCCTTGAAAAGGAGTGCTTTTCTCCCCAATTCAAATAAAGTATTTTCAAGCCTCTAGTTGGCAGTGTTGCAGCATCTCTTACTACTCTTTCCCCCCCCCAGCCAGAAAAATTTTTTTTTAAAAAAAACTCAAACAAGAAGAAAAAAAAGATAATCAAAGGGAGCCTCTATCCTAAAAAGAAAATTAAAAAAAAATAAAAATAAAAATCAAGAGAAGCATAAAAATATATATAAGAGAAAATTCAATCCGGTTACCTACAAAGTCACATTAAAGTCCTCAGAAAAAAAAATAAGGAAAGAATCCAAGTCTCAATTTGACATCACTTAAACGCCGCTCAGCCAAGTTTCAGTCAAACAAAAATAAAGTCACAGATTTCTTCTTTGTTCAGGATGTCCTTTTAAGTCTCAATCAATTTACTATACAAAAGGAATTTCTCACCCAACCGATACACGCTCATTTAAATCACTTTCTTTCCGGAGCTGTCCCGACTTCAGCAGCTTTGGAGGCTGCCTTTCCGCTGCCAGCAAAAGGGCTTCTCCCGGATCAAACCAGAGATTTTGCGATATCTCTGGGATTCTGGGACTGTGCCCTTCACAATCCCCTTCTCTACAGGACGGTTTAGGTCCGTTAGGACCGACCAGGGGTGAAAATATCAGCTGCGATCTCAGAGCCCCGAGATCGCAGCTGTAGCACCGAGACGAAGCTCCGCCTTCTCTCATTGCAGAAATATTCTTATTACCCCTTGTCACCCTGCAGAATCCCCTTTTTAATTCATCAGCCATTATCTCTGAAAAACCAATTTCTTTTCAACATTTTACTATTTCTTTATTTCATGCACCTGTTTCTTACTGCTTCTCCTTCCCCTCTTTTCCCCATATCTTTTCTCATTCCAGTTTATATCCCTCTCTTTCTTCTTAATATCTTCCTTTCCCCTTTTCTGCTGGGTCTTTCTGCCTTTCCTGACTTCACAGGTATTCCCCCTTTTGATTGCCTTATTAAATCTCAACTTTTTAACCTTCCTTCTTTCCCCACTTCTTTGTAGTGTTCTTTGTGTTAATTGTCTATTTAAAATGCCTTCTCCTTGAATCGGCTCCTCCTCCTCTGAAGCTCTTTCTTCTTGTTCTTCAATCGCTATGTCCATTTTTTCTAACACAGAGCAAAGTGATTCGCCTCTTTCCTGTGGAAATTCTCTCATATTTTTAAGTTCCATTCTTAATTCCCGAAGAGATATCATCATTACACACTCTTATATTTTATGATCGTAAAAGTCCACAAAAAAAAAAAAAAATCTTTTACTTTCCTTCTTTCAATCTTCTAAAGTTCTCAGTTATTCCAGCCGAGGGTCTATACCAAAAACATCAATCAATCCCACAGTCAGTCTTTCCTTGCTTTTTTCTTTATTCTGGTTCTGCTTTCACTTTCTAAAATTCTTACTTTGTTTCAATATTTCTTCAATGTTATATCCACACAAGTTCATTCAGAAACAGGATGCTTTCCCTTTTTATCAAAAGGTGGCACTCTCCATTATGCAAAGTCTTCACCTTTTTCCCCTATTTTTTTATTTAGGGTTATTCGAACCTCAATATTCCAGCACAGTCCACTCTCCAATTTGTAAACTTTATTATTATTATTTTCTGACAATCTTAAATCCAGCTTTATTTTATGCCTGTTTATTCCCAAAATATTTTAGTCCAAAATAATTAAATATTTAGTTCCAGTTTCTTCCTTTCCTGGTTTGAAGCCCCGCTTAGCTGTCAAAAATATTTTTTTTTCCTGTCCCTTTGTAATTTTGCTGTTCACTTTTCTTAAAAATTCCATGTTACCTTAATCCCGGGTACTTTTGTTTAGTTGTATTGCCCAGTTGTCCCAGTTCAGATGTTATCCACCTCTTTCTTCCCTCCTGCACAAATCTTAATCCAGCTGAGTCCTCCTCTTCAGGGTGGCCATTTTAAACCACCGCTGCAGTCGTCTTTGGGGGGGAAAAGACCAAGCCCAGGGGGGGAGATGCGGCTCCCCTCAACCTGGCTTGTGACTTCCCCTTATTCCACCACCCCTCCAAGGCAGCTTCAGCCCCTAATCGTAATGATTGTGACTCTCCAACGAAAGAGCACAGACCATAGCCGCAGAGAGTCGCGATCTACGTTCTTTCAACGAGGAGGCTCCACCTTCTTCTAAGAGATAATGTTATTAATGGCCAGTGCATCTGAAAAATAACTACAATGCCAAACATTGAGAAATATTGAATATGTTACTCTAGTACAGTAATATTTTAACACCATTTTGAATGTATCATACAAAATTCTATTTATTTTATTTACTACTGTATGTTTTTCCTGCCCAATGATTCCTATTT
Source organism: Laticauda colubrina (assembly GCA_015471245.1). NCBI lineage: Eukaryota > Metazoa > Chordata > Lepidosauria > Squamata > Elapidae > Laticauda > Laticauda colubrina. Next base: position 14,391,040 of record BLBF01000031.1, on the reverse strand, counting down.
TAATAAATCAAAGATGTTCCAATTAATAGCTATTAAAATATATGACCACAGATGGATTTTGAAAGTGGCTTCTTAAAGAAAGTATACAATATTCTTTTAACATTAACATAGGGGTGCACTACTTTTAGGAGTGGCATATCATAAGCCATCCTCTGAAATCAGAAGCAGGAACCAGAAATACAGAGGTGAAACTCAGACTAAATGAAATAAATTAAATACATTTCTGTATAAGAATTCTGTGTTAGTTTGAAAGCCATTTTTTCCCATGACATTGGACAACTATGTGTTTTTTTTTAATCTCAGCTATAATGTAGCAATTGTGCTATAGTTGGTGGTAGTTGTTTGCTTTGAGTTTTCAGATGTTTCCAATCATGTTTCATTCATGTTTTCATTCCTGAGCTTCAAATCCATGGGAAAAAATGCTAGCTTAATGGCTTTATAGTTCTCTCTCAGTAGACCAGAGCAGAGTTGATGCTGACAAGTATTTGTCAATTTCCTCTATCTTGGAGTTCATACAAAATGGCAGCTGGTTGATTTTTTTCCTGCTGCCCACAAACAGATTTTGTCACCAAAACTGGTTCTTTGGTGGCACCCTCCCCAGATTTGAATGGGAGTGACCCAAAACAACCTTTGGATGATCATGGACCTACCTGGGAAGAGGAATCCAATGATTGACATTTTTTGATAGGAGTGGCCAGAGTCTGCATCTTTTCCTTTCAGCTATTTGTTCCTTTTAAGCGCACCTTGGTTTTTAATTGCACTTTTTGAAATTTCTTTTTTCACCTTGATTCTTATCTTTAACAGTTAATTGACTGATTGAACGCTGATTTATTTTAACCTCTTGCTGGATTTTAATATGGTTTCAGACTGGGAATTTCTTTTGTTTTCCCTGTATGGAAGTTGATAGTAATTTCTTGGGTAGTGAAAGTGATCAGATTTGTTTTACATTTACATCAGATTTTTGTTTTTTACAGTCAGCCAGGGCCATTACCTCACATGTCACAGTGCAATGCTTACTATGGTTAAAACATTGGCAAGTGGACATTAAGCACAAATGCAAGCTAGCTTCATCTCCTATTGTGGGAGACAGACTCTTTGGCCCTGCCCTCGATCCGCTGCTAATTGAAACCCAAAACAAAAAGAAAATTCTACCTACCCTTTTTTGGAAGCCAGATTCTAGAAACCCTCAGTCCTTTTGGAGGGGATCCTTTCAGCCCTTTTATCAAGGCTTCTTCTCACCCAGATACCAGAGACCTCCATCTTTCAGACCAGGGAAGCAGCCAGAGAGGTCCGACTTCGGGGATCGGAACAGAAGGGGTGGCTAATCCAAGAGATTTTTTTGAGGAGCAGGAAATAGGTCTTTCCGGCGTCCAAGATAACTCCCCAAACCCGGCTCCCATTGGCGAATGCTTTAAATTATTCGCAGACCAATGGGACTCCTCAACCTCTGATTCCTGGGTCAGAGACACGATCAGATTTAGTCTTGCGCTGGAGTTTCAATCCATTCCCCCAGACTTTTTCATGCCATGCCCTATTTCCTGAGATCCAGTTAAATGTAATCTTATGGAAACAGCTATCCATCATCTACTGGACATACGAGCCATCCAACCAGTAGCTACCAATCAATGAGGGCGAGGTTTCTATTCACATCTTTTTGTTGTTTCCAAAAGTTCAGGGAGGTGGAGAACAATATTGGATCTGAAACGTCTCAACTGTTTCTTAGTATATCGCAAGTTTAAAATTCCTACCCTGCAATCTATCTTATTTTGCATCAGAAAGAATGATGTACCTACATATTACTATTTGGCCTTCCCCTATAAATTTCTAAGATTCTGTTATAATAACCACCATTTCGATTATATGGCCCTTCCTTTCGGACCAGCTTCTGCCCCCAGGACCTTCACAAAGGTTCTCGCAGCTCTAGCTGCTCATCTCCATGATATCCCCATACGACTCCAGTGTTATCTTAATGACATCTTGATTTTGTCATCTTCCTATCATCAAACAGTCAGAGATACTCAGAACACAAGACAATCCCTACAACAACACGGGTTCTCAATAAATTGGAAAAATAGTCATTTAACACCATTGACTCAGTTAACCTATCTGGAAGCAGTGATAGATACGGTGGAAGGCAAAGTTTACCTGTCACCAGATGGACTAAATAGCATTCATCAATTAGTTAAGGAGATCAGGGGTCTTAAGAGGGTATCCCTAGAGGAACTATCAGAATTGTTAGGCAAGATGATCTCATGTATATCTATCATCCCTTGGGCCCGGCTCCACACTAGATCCCTCCAGTGGTTCCTGCTCCCGTACCAGTGGTCCGGCCGAAGCAACTCCAAATACAAGGTCAGGGTACCATCAAAGGTCCTCATATATCTCCTCTGATGGACGAGACTAGTCATCAACAGAGGCTGCCTCTTCAAAGAGCCACACAGACTTGCCATCACCACTGATGCCAGCCTGTTTGGATGGGGAGTGCACGTTCAATCGCTCACAACCCAAGGCAGCTGGTCTGCCATAGAACAGTCATGCAGCATAAACTGGCTGGAGCTTCGAATAGTACACCTGGTTTCCTTCTACAGGTACGCAATCAGCATATATTAATATTGACTGACAACATAATAGCCAAAGCTCTCATAAACAAACGGGGGCACACAGTCGAAACATCTCATGCGGGAAGCAGAGCGCTTGTGTCATTGGGCGGAGAGCAACCTACTTTCCATCAGAGCAGAGCACATTTCGGGCCTGTCTAATACACAGGCAGATTGACTAAGCAGGGCCATGATTGATCAATCGAAATGGTGCCTCCATCCGACCCTGTTTCAAGAGGTGGTCAGGATATTTGGACAGCCAGTGGTGGACCGGTTCGCTTCACCCCTTAACGCTCAGTTCCCAAGATTTTTTTCCAGGTACCCCTGGAGGGGGTCTCATCTTGTACAATAGGCCATTAGTTATAGGCTGCAATAGTGAAAACATATCAGACTCAATCACTGCAGGTGCCCAGGGGCTTAACAGCTCATTCAACAAGGAGCACTGCAACATCGGCAGCGTGGGCCACACAGGCAGCAATAAATGAAATTTGTCAAGCCCTAACCTGGGCCTCCCCATCGCCATTCATAAGGTATTATAAAATAGATGTGTTTGCATCCGCTGAGGTCTCCTTTGGCAGAAGAGTTCTGCAACGGGTCCACAGTGACCAGGAAGGGTTTCCAGGCCAGACAGACTCCCTCCCATAGGACAGGCCAAGCTTTGGTATGTCCCACTACTGGATGCTCTGAACAGCTCATGGGAGAAAGGGCTTTGGTACTTACCTGACACGCCCGTTCTCTTTGAGCTGTGAAGAGCATTCAGCCCCACCCTTTTTCCATCTGGTGGGGTCCTGTTTTGGCCAATAAATTTGTTAGGGCATTGAGGACAAGAGCATTTATTTCTCTCGTCTTCGCCAAAACTGGGGAACGCTGGGGAGGAGTCCCGTGGAGGAGGAGGAGGAGCATTCCACAAATTAAGCTCAGCCTAGACATGTAGAGACTGAAGCACCTGCCACTACTGGATGCTGTTCACAGCTCAAAGAGAATAGGCATGTCAGGTAAGTACCAACACTCTTTTTGACCATTTGTTGTCTGTTTGACAGGAATGCTTCTTCTATCCAGTTATGCAGTTGTCCAGAGATACCATAAGATTTTACTTTTAGGAGGAGTTTGTGTACCACTGAATCAAAGGCTTTACAGAAGTCTATGTAGATTGCGTCTATTGTTTTGCCCTGATCGAGTTGTGTAGTCCATATGTTTTTGCAGTGTAAGAGTTGCAGATTACAGGATAGTTTTTTTCTGAAACCAAATTGTTTATTGGAGAGTAGGTTGTTTTTCTCTATGTGGAGGATAATGGATTGGTAAAAAATTGATTCCATGACTTTAGAGGTGACGCAGCATAAGGAGATTGGTCTGTAATTTTCAATTAGGCTGAGGTCTCCCTTTTTGAAGATGGGGATGACCGTGGCTTATGACCATAGGTTAGGCAAGGAGCTGGTCCTGAAAGATTTTTCAAAGATTATGCTAAGTGGTTCTGCTATGGCAGTGGATAGCTCTTTTACGAAGTAGGCACGTATTCCATCCGGTCCACTAGATAGGGATGGTTTTAGATTGCGTAGTGCTTTTTCAACATTGTCTACTGTAAAATCGATATGTATTAGATCATTGTAGTTTTCTGTGGTTTGGCTAGGAAATACTGGACATGAGCCATTGCTGTTTACAAATACTGAGCCAAAGAATGTGTTAAAGATGTTGGCTTTAATAGTGTCATTGTTGCAGTCTTTACCATTAGATCCTATCAGGGGTGGGATGGGCCTTGAGTCTTTTCGTTTGTTGTTTACAAAATTGTAAAAAGCACAGGTGGAATTGGTGTGTAGAAGGTTTTCCTCTTGTTTAACATGATAATTGGTGCATTCAGTCTTTATTTGGTAGCATAAATTTTTGTATTGGCTTTTGAAGTTGGCAACGTGACCAGATTTGTTTTTCTGCCATAGTGATCTCTTTTTGGATTGAAGTTTCCTTATTGTTATGGGTAATCTGTTTTTTTTTTTGGGGGGGGGGGAGTTGTTGGTGATACATATTGTTTGATGACTCTTTTGACTTCAAGTAAAAATATGTTGTAATGGTCTTGAACAGTATTGCATCCAATGAATAGAGATTGCCAATCAAGGGATGAGATATCATTGTTTATAAGATCATAGTTGCCTTTTTTGAAGTTATAATTGGGGATTATGTCATTGTAATGATTTTTGTGTGGGTGTATGTTAAGACAAAAGTCAATCATATTGTGGTCACTGTTGGAAAAGGGTTCTTTAGTTTGTATTCCGTAAATTAAATTCAAACTATTGCAGAAGATGAGATTGAGGTAGTTGTTTCATCTAGTATTGTTGGTTACTAGTTATTCCAGTCCCAAATTTGTAACAGCATTGTAGAAGGTTGTGTGTATGGGTTCAGTTGTACATTCATTTAGGGTCCAATCAATATGAGGTAGATTGAAGTCACCAAGAAAGATAAAAGCTGTGGGCAGAATGTTGCCCATGTTCGTAGTGAATTTAGCTTGTTTACATGTTCGATGTCATAATCAGGTACTCTGTAACATAGTAAGAATCGAAATGTGATATTTAAGGATAGTTCACAGATGATGGTCTCAGGAAGAGCAAGGTCCTGGGTAACTTGGATGGTTTTTAGATGTAAGGACTTTTTATAGAAGATAGAAACACCACCTCCTCTATGAATTTCACGATCTGATAGGTAAACATGATAGTCTCTTGCTATGGTAATGGAGTCAGGGAGAGATGTGTTGAGCCATGTTTCACAGACAAATGTGATGTCGAATTTAGCCATATTTAATAAGAGGAGAAATTCAGGTATTTTATTCACAAGGCTTTTTGCATTGAGTAGCTTGCATTTAAGGCCAGCAGTAGTTGAAATTGAGGTAGTTAGGGGCATGCGTGCCTAGTCTTGGGTGACAGTGGATTGGTTGAAGTAGAGTTGTGGTTGAAGGTTAAAGCTGAGTTGCGGGTTGTGTGACTTACTTTTGATACAGTCAGCACGTTAGTCAACGTACAGGTCCTTCTCTCCATTGTCTAGACATTTTTTGAGTTCTGTGCGGAGTATACGGGAGCGGGCACGTTGCTTTATGGTTAGGTCAGGGTGAGAACGGAGGTTCTTATGGTTGGGTTGCTTTTGGCAAGTGAATTTATAGTATAAATGAATTTACATTTTCTTGATTCGTTTTTCAAATGACCCTGCAGAAGCATGGGGACACAGAGCCGCCTCTATTTATTATTTAACTATTATTTTTATTTATTTTATTTATTTTATCATTATTTGTTTATTTATTATTTAACTATTACATTCTTTCACATTCTGGCTACATTTATGTTATGGTTTTACTTTTCCTGTAATCTTCTTTTGGTCCGGTGCTCAGAATATAATAACTAGGAACATAAAGTGTGTGGGTGGGGGGAGAGGATGAAAAATTATTCCTTTAGGTTTTTGTTTCACTTTTATATCCTAACCTAACACCAACACTATACCGTCTCTCATCACAACAGATGCTTTTCTTTCAAATCACTCCATATATTATGTAGAAGCAACCCCACATTTGCTACCAACTGTAAACCGAAATCGGTACGAGGAATATACAAGTACTTGAATCATCTGTATAATGCATATGTTTGAAAATGTAATTGTCCCATTTGAACTAAACAATTTTCAGTGCTCAGCTAGTCTGCTGTAACTTTCAGTCATATACCATAACAACTTCTTAAAAAGCATCAGGCACCAACATTACTGGACTTCTGATAAAGCAAAGAAATATTGGGATCAGATTTTTATTCCAATTTCAGAAAATCCTTGAAATAAAAATGAAACCAGAATGGTTCTTCTTAGATTTGATGGACAAAGAGTTGGAAAGAAACTTTGGAACTTTATTACTACATATGTTAATAAATATGGAAAGTTACACAGTGGAAGAACAGATGTAAATGGGATGGAGTGAATAAAGATGGCAAAAATAATTGTTTTTATTAAAGAAAAAATTATTTAGTTTTATTTCTATTAAGAAACCATTTCTGTATTTTGTACGTGAAGCTGAAAAAATGAAGTTCTAATTTTAGGTTTGAAGATTAAAATGAATTACTAGTTAATAGAAATGATTTCTAATATTTAGAAATGTAAAGCAAAAGATTAAGGCATCAATTCTTTTGGTATTCTTTTTTTATGTGTAAAAGTTTTTATGTTTTAAGACAAACATATACAAACAAAACATAAAAACATAAAGCCATCTTCCATTTTATGTACATACAGTGTGTAAGTTGGTTACAAATCTTTTGTGCTATCCATTCATAGTCATTACTCACAATTTATATAAATTCTCACATTGTCAAACTAACATATGCTTATATATTTATCAATCTTAATCATTCATGACTAAACTACTTATTCCATCATTTTATATGAGATATTCTAGATTTTATTATGAAATTTATATTGTATTTTCATCCAGTGGTTGTATATATCTATATTTTATATCAGTGTGTTAAACCTCTATTGCAAACTTTTCTAGTCTATTATGTTACCATGTCTTTTTATCCAACCATCGATAAAACAAATCCCATATCATATAAAATTGTTTGTCTTCTTGTTCTCTAATTTCAAATGTCAATTTACTCATTTTAGCACTGTGCATAATTTTCTTAATAACTTCGTCCTGCGTAGGTATTTTTTCATTTTTCCAATTCTTAGCAAATACAATTCTAGCCGCTGTTAAAACATTTACAGTCAAATATTTCAGCTGTTTATTGTATATTTCCAGTATAATTCCCAATAAAAATATCTCTGGTTTCAAGTCTATGTGTTGTTTTATCATTTTTTCCAACCATGTGTGGATTTTAGTCCAATATCTTTTTGCATCCAATCATGTCCACCACATATGGTAATATGAACCAGGTATCTGATGACATTTCCAACATTTATGCGATTTGTTCTTAAATATTCTCACGTTTCTCGTTGGGGGTAGATGCCACCTGTAAAACATCTTGTACAAATTTTCTTTATATGCATTTGACATTGTCATTTTATAATTTTGAGACCACAATTTTTGCCATTTCTCTAAATCAATCCCATATCCAAAATTTTTCCCCCAAGCAATCATAGTTTCTTTAACTTGTTCTTGTCCATAGTTTTCTTCATAACTTCCTCCTGCATAGGTATTTTTTCATTTTTCCAATTCTTAGCAAATACAATTCTAGCTGCTATTAAAACATTTACAATCAAGTATTTCAGTTCATATTTCCGGTATATTTCCCAATTCTTTTGGTATTCTATTGCACTGAAAAAAGTTGAAGTCACACCTTTTTTATTTTATCTTCTCTTGCACCTCTCTCTCTTTTTAAATTTTCTTTTGTTTGTATTTATATTTTATCATACAATAAACTTTAATAAAACTTTCTGAAAAAAGAAAGCCACAGGAGAAACATAAATGCACTCTGTACCTATGCTTGCCTAGTAGTTGTAAATAAAAGTAATTGTATTGTTTAGTTTCTATAACATTAATCAATTAAATTCCCTTTTTCTGAAAAAAAGGACAGGCTCACAGTTATGTGAGTAATATATTCTAGTATTGCCATGTATTAGAACATGCCATGTATTAGAAGTAGATGCCATGTACATGCCATGTATTAGAAGAAAATTCTGGTCCATTTCATCCATAGTCAGGTAAATGAGCACAGGTGCCTGCTTGAATTGGAGATAGAATTTATTTCAGCAGCAAAAACACAAACATACAATTCAAACAAAACATTAGACCATTAGGCTACAAAATTAGACCATTAGACAAAACATTAGGCTACAAAATTAGACCTCTGAGAGTGGTAGAAGTTATTAGCAACAATCGTGAATGGATTTTAATATGAAATGTATCCAATTTGTAAATTTTGCTGTTCCTACTTTAGGGCTGTGTTGATAGATCTCTCCCTCATAAAGTTCACAATGTTTATTAGTTCTTTGTGAGACTTCCTTCAAAAAGATTAATAAGAAAGGAGCTGATTCCTAAACTGATATTTTGATGAGGTACTAATCTAATTCAAGAATTTTCTTGAAGAAATGATGCCTTGTTTTTTGGATGAATAATAGGCTGAATTCTCATGTTTGTCTTTATTATGTACAGATTTAGTTTTGTATAAGCAATTATTAATTGATATGGGAATTAATGTAACAGATCCTATTGTTATTTACGAAGATAACCAATCAGCAATATAGATGGCTTCAAATATTGCTGTTAAAACAAGAACGAAACACACAGATTTAAGATATTTAAATGTGAGACAATGTGTGCAAAATAAGATGATTAAGCTAGAATACTGTATGTCAGAAAACAATATAGCAGATCATTTTACAAAGGCCCAAGACTCTATAAAACATAAGGTGTGCTGTGAAGATTATGGACTGAGAATGTAAGGTTGTATATATTATCTTACCCAAAAGGGGAGAATGTTTGGAATATGAGTCACCTAACAGCTATTTGGGTTTGAAATATATAAACCAGGAAAACATTTTAGTACTATGTCTTTAAGAGATTGCAAAAACTGCAGTTGGGTGTGGTTTTTCAAACAGCCATAAGATGGAGCCAGAAACCTGGGTTGTTTAGTCAGAGTCTCAGAAGAGAGTGTGAGTGTATCTTTGTTTCCTTCTGTTGGAAAGTATTGTCGTTACTCCATTTCTTCTAATTGACTGATATAACTGGATTTAATATAAGTCTGATACTGAACTGTTTTTGACACTGGAATTTTATATTTGGATTATCCCTGAATGAAAACTGACTAATTTTACCTGTGGACTGCCTATTTTGGACTTTACTTAACATTTCTGGAAGTAAAAACCTACATTTACTGTACAGTATATCTGTGTGCTCTGTGTATTCCAACACTACTCTCTATACATCTCCCTGTATGCGCTCATTCTCCTAATGGGGAATTACCTCAACACTGCAATATATTGGGAAATGCTCTAAACCAGGGGTGTCAAACTCACGGCCCATGGGCCCGGTGCATCACGTGCTGGCCCTGCCCCCACCCAGTTTAAGGGGGAAAGTCCCGGTACATCACGTGACGACACCATGATGACGTGAGTTTGACACTCCTGCTCTACGCCAACAGTACATTCATTCTTTGAAACTGTTGTATAGAAAGGTTATATGCATAAATCATTACTGCAAAAATGACCATAATTGGAAACTTGTGATCCTTTTATTTCATAAATGCATGGCTTATACCACAAGACTGTGTTCAAACTAAGGGTATTAATATTATACTAGATTGTGCTGATAGCTTTTAATGGCATTTCTGTTTCATTACATCTTTGATAGCAATTTAGATCACCACTGATGGCATTTTTTCAATGGCCAGTGCAGTACTTCCATGCCACTCCACCTTTAAAGGAAAGAGTCTAAAGTGGCATTTATATTTCTTATTTGCAATTTAGTATTGTGGTTATAAAGGAATATATTCATTTATATGAATATATTCCATTGTCAGCTTTTTACCAATGGCAATTTGACACTGAAAAACTGCAATGCAGAAAATATTTCCATTATAATGCCAATAGTGTTTTATTAATTTGTTTTAAAACACAAATAAGTCTAAATTTTCTCGCAAAATATGATTATGATCACTTTCATTGTTATATTCACACATAAATATATAAATAAAGGTATATCTTTTACCATTTTAATTGAGTATTAATTTAAAAATTTAATAACTGCGATCACATTTCATGACATTTCAATGTTCTTTCATAACTCCTTATTGTGAATTCTCACCAATACCATTTATGAACTATAGAATGGTTTCCAGGATTGGAATAAATTTCCAACACTTGCTTTACTTTCATCATGGATGATGCAAAAAACTAGTGGATAGCATTTCCTTACCTCTGCTGAAATTATGGCTGTTTTCTTTTCAACATTTAATGTTCATTTTATCACTGCTGATTATAATTGATAAATCTAAATGCTATATTGAAAGAGCCTGGTTAGTACCTGGCAACAACCATAAACTTTATGATCAGCCATGCTGAATGAGCTGATGAGGATTACAGTCCAAAATATTTGGATGTCAGATTGTCTGCTGCTGGTTTACAGCACTGGTTAATTATTTTTTAAAATAATTTTATTTAGAATTGCAATTACAGTGATAAAAACTAATACAAACTAAAAAAAATAGAAGGCATAGAAAATAAAAGAAAAAAGAGAATATAGCAAAGAAAAATATATAAATTACTTCAGCCTCGTTTACAAATGTAAACAATTTAGTAATTTCTCACACTGTCTTAAAATATAGCAAATGATCTCTTCTTCCCATATATCCAAATCTTTAAAAACTTTGTCATTTCAGTCATGATCATCAAAGTCCATTAAGGATTATAAACATATATTTCTTCTTCTTTTGTTCAATTGTGGTTTGTGGTTGCTTCCTTTCTAAACTGAGAGAAAGTGACTGGCTCATGGTCACCCAGCACATTTTATGCCTAAGGCAGCACTAGAACTCAGCTAGAAGTTTTCAGTACGGTGGTACCTTTGTATTCATCATTAATTGGTTCCAGAAGGTGTGTCAACAATGATGAGTACCAGACAGATTTTTCCCATAAGGAATAATGTGGTGAGTCACAAGGCAGCCAATACCAACAAGTTCTAGATTGTGTGTTGAGTACCAAATAAACAATGAGTACCAGACAATTTTTTTTGTATCAAAATGCACTGAGTACCAAATTAGAGGAGTTTCAAAGCAATAGAATACCAAGATATCACTATATTTAGATTGGGAGAAGGAAGATCAAGATAGCTGTTACCTAGATGTTCTCAGAGTATCAAATTCTGTACCTGTCAATAGTGGTGTCCCCCAAGGCAGTGTTCTAGGACGAACTCTCTTCATACTCTACATAAATGACCTCTGTGATCACATTAAAAGCAACTGCGTTCTCTTTGCTGATGATGTAAAGCTGTTCAATACCACAGACAATAATGTTACCCTTCAAAAAGATTATGACTATGTATCAGAACAGTCAAACAAATGGCAACTTCAAATCTCAACAAGTAAATGCTCTGTTTTACATATTGGCAAAAAAAATCAGAAAATAAAATACAGGCTGAATAGTCAAGACCTTGTTGATGATCCAAGCTCTGTAAAGGACCTTGGAATACTCACCACTAATGATGTAAGTGCTAGAGCCCACTGTAACTACATAGCCAAAAAGGCACTAAGAGTTGTTAATCTAATCCTACGTAGCTTTTTCTCTGGTAATATCACACTACTAACTAGAGCATACAAAACATTTGCTTGACCAATACTTGAATACACCTCATCAGTCTGGAACCCACATTACGTATCTGATATTAGCACAGTTGAGAAACTCCAGAAATATTTCACAAGAAGAGTTCTCCATTCCTCTACTCATTGCAGAATACCTTCTACCACCAGACTTGAAATTCTAGACCTAGAAAACCTTGAATTATACTGTCTTCGGTCTGATCTAAGTATAGTATATAAAATCATACATTGCAATGACTTACCTGTCAATGAATACTTCAGAATTCAACCATAACAACACAAGAGCACACCATAGATACAAACTCAAGGTTAACCGCACCAAACTTGATTGCAGAAAATACGACTTCAGCAACAGAGTGGTCAAAGTCTGGAATACTCTACCTGACTCTGTAGTTTCTTCCCCAAACCCCAAAAACTTTAACCTTAGACTGTTTACTATTGACCTCGCCCCTTTCCTAAGAGGTCTGTAGGGGGCATGCATAAGCGCACTAACATGCCTACCATCCCTGTCCTATTGTTTCTTTTATTTTTCTTATATGTACCCATTTCATGTCTTCATAACTATGTATATACTTATACCTATTGTCTTGTAAGCGATTGACAAATCAAAATAAATAAAATAAAAAAGAGTATATCTTTGACAATGCAAGTAATTAGTTTAGTTTGGCAATATTTCTGTCTATAGGTGAGGAACAATAAAGGAAATTGCTTAGAAGAAAGTCTATATATTTGTCTTGGTTTTTGGAGCCTGATGTAAATGTTTTGCATGCATGTATACCCAATGGGTCCAAGTATGAAAGGGACAATGGAATGAGGATGGCTATCAGGATTTACTGCAAGGCTCCAATTTCCCATGTGCATGTATGTATAACTGTAGTTTGTGAATTCTACAAATGTATGTTTGTAAAGAATACACTACAGACAGGTGAGATTCAAATTTCTTAACAACCAGTTCTGTGGGCGTGGCCTAATTTGTGGCTGTGGCTTGGTGATCCATGTGACTGGTGGGTGTTGCTTGCTGACTGGGTGTGCTTGGTCATGTGACTGGCTGGGTGTGGCTTGTATGTAAATATTGTAAATATTTATGTAAATATTGAATTTTTTATTTTAAAAAAGAGCAAGTTTTACCCAAAATCAGGCAAAGCGGACAGGTAGATTGAGTTGCTTGCAGAATCACTCACAGATCTACCTTTTTGCAATCTGCTGCCTGAGTCTGTCACATAAAATTTGCTTGCAAGCAAACACATAAAATTTGCTAGCAGGGCAGGTGGGGAGGGGTGGGGCCAGCTAGTGGTGCTATTTGCCAGTTCTCCGAACTGCACAGAATCGTAACAACCAATTTTATAGAACTGGACCAAACTAGTAGAACCCCACCCCTGACTACAGATATTGTAGCTGACTACTTCTCACATCTGTTTTTAGATGGAACAGTTAGCTGTCCCTTTGCTTTTCTTTTACTAGTTGGTAAATGTGGAAGATCCTGGTTTGCTTCAGAACAAGTGTAACAATTCTGGGAGTGCTCTGCCAGTGAAAATGGGCTTCCAAACTCCATTTTCGACCACAACAGCCTCCTACAATGCTCTGCCAGTGAAAACAGAGTTTGGGAGGGTCACCTGAAGCCCTCATGAGTTCTGTTTTCAGCTGCCACTGCCTCCTGTAACCCTCTGCCAATGAAAACGGAGCTCAGGAGGGCTCCATTTTTGCTGGCACAGGCACCACAGGCCAGTCCTCCCCTATTTCCAGGACAGCTCTACAGGCCAGATCTAAGCCCATGGGCCTTAGGTTTGACACCTCTGACTTAGAAGTATAATAAGAATGCTATCCATCTAGCATTTCTTTTTTCTGCAGCCTTCAACCTGTCTACAAGAAGCACAAAAAGAAGGACATTTGGAGACTAGCTTATTCTCATTGTTTTCCAGCCACTGATATTCGGAAGCATGCTGTTCAACTTACATAAAGTTGTAATAAGTGCCTTTGTAGAACATACAGAAGTTATAACTTGTCCAAAATGCAGCAGCACAGATAATTATGGATGTTTCATATTGCCTGTACATTACTGCTGCACAAGCTGTATTGGTTTCATTTTCTATGCAGGTGAAATACATATGAATTATACAAGGCCAAGTTATTTGAGGGAATCCCTCTACCAAAGGATATCTGCCCACTCCACGTGGCCAGATAGGGTACATGTGACACATGTTAATTGTCAGCTTTCTGAGGTTTTATAATCATTTGGGGTGTCTGCAGCTAATATTTAATGAAAAATAATCAATTTGGAAATTGTATTGATTGATTATTAATGAGCATCTTAGTTTACGTAATATAACTTAATTTTACTTGCATAAAAGTTAAAATATAACTATATACTAAAAGATATGTGTTTACAATAGAAAATGCTAACATATCTTCATGAAAATATGTTTAAAACTACTATATATGAGAGAGAAGCATATGACTTAGGTAGCAGACATAAGAGAAGAAGAATAGCAAAAAAAAATATAGACTTGTAAGTTCTTTAACCGATTCTATGCTCTTTAAATTAGCTTCCTTTTTCAGGTAGAATGCAGGATACTGTTTCATTACAGTGTTGATCATCAAGCCATCATGCCAGGCTTTGGCAAGTGATGTTATTATGCTTTGTTAAAAATTGTTTCAAAGAAAGATGTGTTTTGATTTATAAACCAATAGTAATGTTACATGTACAAATGGTGAAATAAAAATTCACAAAGTATTTTATATGTGAAAATGCTTCATTACTTTTAATTTTCTTAATATAGTTATAATATGGTTACTATCTGTTACTGTGCTATAAATTCTGGTTCTGGAATTGTCTTTTGTTATCACACAAATCTTAAGTTAAAAAAACAAAAAGAAACTGCTTTGGTGCCATTTTTAAATATATTTTAGAAATCTTTATGATTACTCAGTAAAGCATTCTATTTACATTATCAAAATAGTTTCCTACTGCTATCTGTCACATTGTTAATGTCCATTGGATATTAATATGTACTGTAGATTGAAGAAAACCAATAAATGAATTTTCTAAGCCAGAAATTTGATGTAAAACTATTTTTATTACACTGATTATATTTTCATTATAGCAATTTAACTACTATTAAATTCACAACCTGATATTGTTATTATGCAGCTGATGATGATTATTAATCCATTTCAATTTGCTTATAAGAAAAGACTGGTTTTATAATTTAGTATATGGATGTCATAAAATATTTTGAATTATATAATTTTATAAACAATTTCTGATTGAAACTGAGTGGCTTTATCCCTTGAATAAATGTAATTACAATTTCAATTACAGAAATAAGGTTTTCGATAATATTAAGAAATAGAATAGAATAACAGAGTTGGAAGGGACATTAGAGGTCTAGTCCAACCCTTTGCTTAGGCAGGAAACCCTACACCACTTCAGACAAATGGTTATCCAATCTCTTCTTAAAAACTTCCAGTGTTGGAGCATTTACAACCTGTGGAGGCAAGTTGTTCCACTGATTAATTGTTATATCAGGAAATTTCTCCTTAGTTCTAAGTTGCTTCTTTCCTTGATTAATTTCCATCCACCATTTATCATTGATGAACTTCACTTTGATATTCCATGACCAAATGTGAAATATTTAGGTATTTTGAGTACCTGTAAATTTACTGGTGTATAAAAATGAATATTTACGAATGTGTGTGGGATTTAGCCAGCCATTTTGAAAATTCTACAGTTCTGCCTCAGAGCACATGGTAGATTAAAATGTATGAGTTTCACCATAAAAGCCTTTGGCTGGTTGGTCTTGTGAAAACTCAGTTAGAACTGTATGTGTATGGGTGTGTATGTCTACATGTATGAATGACTTACCATAAATACATCTTAGAACACCAGAATAGAAAATCATAGGGTTGAGAGGGACCATGGAGGTCTTCTAGTCCAACCCCCTGCTTGTGCAGGAGACCCTAGCCGAGACTATTTGTTCTATGGCTCTACCATTTGTTCTGTGCAAAGTCTGCTTGATACAGCAAAAATCTTTGCTGCTCAAGGAGCCCTTTCTGCCATTGGGAGGAAGCTGCAGGCCAGTTGAACAAATGGGGGTCCGAGCCCGCCCTGCATTTGGATTTGGGGAGTATCAATATACAGGGACTCTGGATTATCCAACATAATTGTCTCTTAGATAAAAGCATATTTTAAAGTGATTGATGCTTGTACATGTATTTCTATATATAGCATGCTTTAAAACAACAGTCTATCGTCCACAGTCATTGTTGCTATTTATTTGTTGGCTTATTTATTGATAAACTCTCTTTCTGTGTAATTTCAAAATGGCTATGAGAAAGACCTTTACATTTTCTAGGCTTCTCCATTTTAAAGTTAGAATATTGTATCTATTAAACATTGCTAAAACATCCACTTCGGTCATTTCTAAAATGCTTGCTAGTTCTCTCTTCCTTCTATACTTTTGATTCACACATGTATTTTCATTAATTGGAATTCCAGATTTTAACTTATATTGTTGACCATGTGCTGGAAATAAGGATTGACTAAACAGAATACTGAACACCAGTTATGATGTACAGCAAAGCTTTGTTTAATGTAAAAAGAAGTACCATTTTTTGTTTAAAATCCCTATTGTGTTCACTTTGATTTCTATTTTTCACAAAGATATGGCAGTTTCACAACATCACAGTATATTTTAGAAGTTATCAAGACACTTTCAGAAATATGGTTGAACCTTTAAAATGTAAAGGTAGTTTTTTTTTCCTTTGCCCTAAGCTTTACTCTTTATGACAAAAGTGAGCAAAAAGCTTTATTCTTTATGACACAGAAGGTTATGACAGTAATCCTCTTTCTGGGATTTTTTAAAAGTAAACAGCCAAGTCTAGACTTGATGAGGTTGGTTAGCTGTACAAGATTCCCGATCTGTTATGTGTCCTCTTTTATATGTTATCAGCTTTATGAGTATCTGAACAACTATGTATTTTACTCCCTCTTTTATGCCTGTTTAAATTTTTATTCTCTGAAATAATGGACAGCGTTCCAAACTATTCCAGGATCAAAAAGATGGAGGTTAGTATAACATTTCAGGAGCCTAGTTAAGAATAGAAATGTCTTATCTTCTCTTTTTAAATGCATGGATGCATAGGTGTTTGCTCTTATTTTAAGTCTGTAATAATTTTGCAGAAACTGCTGAATCAAAAATATAATTTCTTCACTGAGATCTCCATGATTCTCATGCATGAGTGATGTAAATTGGAGGTTACTGGAAATCTCCATGCAACTGACCTGTGGCAAAGCAGTACTCACTGAGCTGCCATATCAGAAAGCTGCTGTTTTAATCCATTCTATTTTATTTAATCTTTTTTTTTTCCTCTTTTCCTTGCCTCAAACAAAATTTGGCCAGACATCATTGCCAATGTTGTATAATTGATTTATTTATTTTATTTATTTATTTGATGTGTCAATCACTTACAAGATAATAGGTATAAGTATATACACAGTTATGAATACATGAAATGGATATACATAAGCAAAATAAAAAGACACCAAAGGACAGGGACGGTAGTCACATTGGTGCGCTTATGTATACCTCCTACAGATCTCTTAGGAAAGGGGGAGGTCAATAATAGACAGTCTAAGGTTAAAAATTTTAACCTTATTTTTTTTTAACCTATTTTCCCTCATGTTTTTTCTCTTTGGGTCACATTGTACTCTATAAAGTATGTCTTGTTGGTCCTATTTGTGAGCTGTTCATTGTGAGCAAGCTTTTAGACTAGCAGACTGTCTTCTTCTGAAGCTCCAACCCTGCCCTAGAAATTGCTTGGGGACTCTGAAGCCCATTTGAGCACCTGCTCTCCTATTCCCTAGATCTTTGCAACACTGCCATAGGCAATTGAAACCACTGGAGAATTTGCAGGAGAGCTATTATTACTCGTTAAAGATTTCCACATTTTCAGGATATTTGAGATAAATGTGTTTGCATGAGAGTGTTCAGACTTTTTGAACTGAACCTGAGCATTTAATAAATGACTGATTCTACAGATATGCTAGGAGGTTTCCCTATCAGAAAGAGAGTGGAAGAGGGAGGGAGGGAGGATGGGGGGGGGAGAGAGAGAGTGAGTGAGAGAGAGCATTTTTGCTTTTCCAAGATAGTTCACCATATCCAAAAAAGATGGTAGTATTGTTACAGATGTAGGTTTATGATTCTTAATATTTTTCTACTGCAATTGGCTTGATAAACATGTGAATCTATTATGTTCTCTGATTTGATTTGATTTGATTTGATTCAAAGTTGATGCTCAACTTGTAGAACTGCAGAATGCTTAACTTGTCAACTTGCAGCAAATGAAGTCTGCAGTATTATCTGCTTGAGCAATTATGCAATTGTTCTTACATTTTTAACCTGTCATGTCGTTGTAAATTGATTATAAGTAACAGCTTTTCCCTGCTTTTTGTTAAGCCTTTTACAGAGTTTATACTTGGCTGGTAGAAATTCTGTGTAACTTATACTTGCTCCTTGGCTACGTACCATTGTACACATTCCACAGTTTTTTTTATTTTTGAATGAGCAGTGTTTTAAATACAATACTGTCCTCTGCAAAGCAGAATGCATAGCCATCCTTGATAAACTGTTGCCATAGTTCATTAAGCACATAATGAATCCCGATACAAGTAGTCCAGTGGTGGGATTCAAAAAATATTACTACCAGTTCTGTGACTTGGTGGGCAGGGCATGGCTTGGTGGGTGTGGCTTGGTGGGCATGGTAGGGGAAGAATATTGTAAAATCTCCATTCCCACCCCACTCCTGGGGGAAGGTTACTGCAAAATCCCATTCCCTCCCCACCCCACTAACTTGCTTTCCAGCTCCATTCTCCTATGCAGGGCAACAAAAGAAGACCCAGCCGATCAGCTGGGGCTCAGGAGGCAGATAATAGATAGGGGAGGGGCCGGTCAAAGGTGGTATTTGCAGGTTCTCTGAACTACTCAAAAGTTCCACTTCTGGTTCTCCAGAACTGGTCAGAACCTGCTGAATACCACCTCTGAAGTAGTCCTCCATGTACTCTTGCAATTAGGACCAGAACTTCAGTTGATAAGGCATGTGGTCATAAAGCACATGACATGACTGCATCACTTTCTCACCACAATCTGTTGTCCTCATAAAATTAATCTTACTAGACACTAGCCAGTAAAGTCTTGAGTCTCAGAAAAATAAGGTAACTCCCTCCTCTTGCCAACTCCCTCCTCTTGCCTTCCCCCGCATCTCTCTCCGTTTGGACCCCTGCACTCTGCCTTATGGGTGGCAAGCAGCCCTAAAACTAGACCACTTTGGGGTTGTTTGCCATACACCAGATAACCCAGCTACTCCAGCTCAGTTCCAATTGCCCTCAATACTTTGCACTTTGAGGCCCGCACTGCCTTGCGCTCTGTCCTCTCAGGTAACCTCTGGTGCCCCTTTTTTGTTCCTGCTGCTTCCAAGAAATGTCTGGGGTGGGTTGTTTTGTTTTTGTTTTTTACAAAGAGCAATGCCTGAGTAGGATTGGGGCCAAATTTCTGCTGCAAAATAAAGGGAAGGGGTGTTTTTGGCTTTTCTCCCCCTTTTCAGCAGCACAAAGACATCTCCATATGACCCAGAAGCAGTGGTGAGATTCAAATAATTTAGCAATCAGTTCTCTGCCCTAATGGCAAGCTAGATAGGTATGGCTGGGTGGTCATGTGACTGAGTGGGCGTGGCTAACTCGACATCACTTGTGTCAATGGGTGATTCATCTCACCCAGCCTCTTGTGACTGTGGGAATGCTGCAATAATCATAAGTGTGAAAAATGGTTATAAGTCACTTTTTTTCAGTGACATTGGTAACTTTGAATGGTCACTAAATGAACAGTTGTAAGTCAAGGATTACATGTATAAAAATACAAAAAGCAGAATTCTTGAAACAACCTTCCCTAAATATCAATCATTAGATTAGAAATGGGGCAATATACAGATCAATGATAGCCACAGACATCAGTGAAACCTAAACCAATTCTGTCTGAATACTTTCCTTTTCATTAGCAGTACCTGCAATCTAGAGTTACAAATCAGGCAGAGTGCCAGAAAACCTAGAGGAATTAAAAGAGTTAAAATGCAATGATAATTATCAGCAGCCAGCTGTCACTCATAAAGTGAAACCCTTCAGCAGAGAGGTCATTTAAACTCTCCAGAAAGTGGGTGGGAATATTTGGGCTACAAAATGCTGAGCTAAAGAGAAAAATAAAGAAAGTATACAGCGGACCCAGGTTCAAGCCTCCAAATCTTGTCAGGTTCACAATAAAATTAGTACATGCCACAAATACCTAAATAAACTTCAAGCCTGGTGCCATGTTACTAAGCCTTATTATCATGAGAGAAAACTAAAATGAATTGAAGGATCCACACCCCTACCTCCTTTTTAAAAAATCTTACTATCAGTGAGCAATCGTGCGCCTTGGCCACTCAGAAGCAATGAAAGAGACTCCTATCCCAAAGGTGCTTTTTCAAGAGAAAACTGGACTTTCTGGAAACCAAGGAAGTCCAGTTGCCTCTTGTAGAAAGTTAGCAAACCTGCCCCCAGAAGAAATATTTTGAGAAATATTAAAAAGGCAGAAAATTATATTTCCCTAAATGAAAAATAAAGAAATATGCTCTTAAAAGGTAGGAAATGGACTCAATCTTTCTAAAGGGCCTGTCACATAGGCCGACGGATGCAAAACGTATGTAAAAAGGACACAGCGGATGAGAAAATGTTCCATCTGTTGTTATCCGCTCTCAAAAGTGCCCCGAATTTGCATAAGCAGAGCGGACAACAACGGAAAGGAACGGACGGGGGAGGACGTAGCCAGGATGTAAAGCGGATGCTCCACGGAAGCCTAGTGGATGGAAGCGGATGGCACATCCACGGGGCTTCCAGGGGAGCACAACGAACGTGGAACGGACGTGCAATGGAAGGAGGGGATGCCGAGCAGATGCCGAGCAGATGAAGCGGATGCAGAGCAGAAGCCTAGCAGATGCAAAGCGTTCACTGCGCATGCAGGGAGGATGCATTGCATCAGCCCCACGGATATAAAGGGAAGCAGCTCGCAAGCAGGTCACCATTCAGAGGAAAGACCTGTTGCCAGACACAGCTCCAGCCAGCCAGCCAGCCAACAACCATGGAGAAGAAGAGAAAGCCTCTGCCATCTGCTGCCAGCCCTGGCAAGAGGGACAGGGCCACCATCCCACCCCCCCGGCCCTGACTCTGCTTCTGCTGGGGCTTCTGCTGCTGGGGCTGACTCTTCTGGTGCTGGAGCTTCTGCTGGCACTGCTCCTGGTGCTGGGGCTTCTGCTGGGGCTTACATTTCTGGCTCTGCTCCTGGTGCTGGGGCTTCTGCTGGGGCTTACTCTGCTGGCGCTCCTCCTGGTGCTGGGGCTTTTGCTGGTGCTTACTCTGCTGGTGCTGCTCCTGGTCCTGCTGGTGCTGCTGGTGTTTACTCTGCGGCTGCTGATCCTGGTGCTACTGGTCCTGCTGGCGCTGCTGGTGCTTACTCTGCTGCTGCTGATCCTGGTGCTGCTGGTGCTGCTGGTCCTGCTTTTGCTGCTACTGTTGTTGTTGGTGCTGCTGCTGCTGCTGGTGTGGTGGAGCAGCCCTTACAACCTCGAAGCCCCTCTGATGAGGGCCCAAATGGCCCTGCCATAGGGAGGAAGAGGCATACATGAGAACGAGAATGGGAGAGGAGGCAATACTCCATTGAAGAGGAACATGAGGATGAGATGCTGGAATGGCTGAGGGAGAACGAGTATCTTTGGCAGAAGGGACACAGGCTCTATCGAGACACAAAAAGGAAGCAGGCTGCTTGGAGAGAGAAGGCGGAGAGCCTGGGCTACACTTCGGAGGTGCTCCTCAGTTGGTGGAAGCACATGCACACCTGATACAGGAAGCTGCACCTCAAGAAATCTGGCCAGGCCAAGGTCAAGCTGACAGACTGAGAGACCTACGTGATGGCCAAGTGCAGCTTCTTGGAGGGTGAGATCTGCCATCGAGGAGCAGCCCCTCTGACAACCCTCTCTCTCAGGCAGCCCGCAGAGAGCCAGTCCTCTTCTGGCCAAGAGTCAGCTCCTGTGTCCAGGCAGGAATCTGTGGAGCGTGCCATGAAAGAGACCCCCCCAACATCTGCACTCCCCATGGCAGAGCACGTGGAGGACCCCCTGACGCAGTGGGAGCAAGGAGAGGGCACTTCCAACAGAGACCAACCCACATCCACCCCCAGCTCCACCTCCACAGAAAGCAGGCAGAGAGCCAGACCGGAGGGGCAGAGCCACACTGTCCTGCTGAAGATCAGGGACACCATCAGAAGCAGTGTAGATCTCCTCTCTCAGCTGGTACACACCGACGTCCCTTCCTCCAACCGCAAGCCCTTCCTCACCTATGTCAACCAGACCCTCATGGACATGCCCGAATCACAGTACCAGGTGATAAAGGACAGGATCACCGGTCTTCTTCACAATCCTCCAGACCCAGCTGAACCTGCTCTGACCCAGTCCAGGTCTGCTCCTCCACCCCAGGTGATGTCACTGCCCTTCCAAGGCTTTCCACAGGCCCTCACCTACCAAGGCTACAGCTACCAGGAGCTCCAGCAGCACAGGCAGCCTTTCCCAGTCCAGGCACAGGTTCATCAAACGCCACCAGTGCCACCGATGCCACTGATGCCACCGATGCCACTGATGCCACCGATGCCACAGATGCCACCCATGCCACAGATGCCACCCATGCCACAGATGCCACCCATGCCTCACCTCGCTTAGCTGCAGACCAGACTGCCCCACTACATTCCTCCTTCCTCCACCCCACAGCCAAGCCCGGCCTCAGAACATCTGTCATCGGTCTTGGGACTGACACCCTATGTCCTGGAGGAAGGGGCTCTCAACATCACAGGACTGAGCCAGCTCTCTGAGAACTTCCTCCACACACCATCCAGTGTTGTCCTCTTGGGGCCAGGCACCCCAATGGCGCCTCAGACCAGCACTCCAGCAGCACCCACCTCCATAGCACCTGGACCCTTCACCCCTGAGACTATGGGCATGCCTCAGAGTGACTGAGAAGAGTGCCAGAGACTGGGTGGCTACCTGTTGACTTTATCTTTGCTTGGGACACTTAGGTCATTTTGCTTTTACAGCTTGTTATAAATAAAGTTTATCTTTGCTTCACACACTTGCTTCATTTATTTTATTAAATGAAGTCTTGGTGGAAACTTTTAGAAATGGTTTAAGCCTTTGCATGCTTGTGGGATGGGTAAGGATAACAGTGGGGTGGGCAGGGATACCTTTGGGATGGGTAATAGCTGTGGGATGGGCAGGGATATCTTTGGGATGGGTAATAGCTGTGGGATGGGCAGGGATGTCTTTGGGATGGGTAATGGCTGTGGGATGGGCAGAGATACCTTTGGGATGGGTAATAGCTGTGGGATGGGTTAGGATACCTGTTGGATGGGTAATAGCTGTGGGATAGATAAACCTCCAGTGCAAGCATCGTGGGACTGTATGGTCCACCCTCCCAGGTGCCACACCTTTGGCCCTTTATTATCAATAACAATGTAATCATTGATCCACACATTTCAACATAAACACAACTCTTTATTAAATGCCCGGTTCATTGTAGGGCCACTCAACATACATGGCACAATCTCATCAGTGTGATGAGACAGGCTGAAGGAAGCATCCATTAAGAATCTATCATCCTGTCTTGCCACTCCACTGCTCCAGCTGGGGAGTTGCACCAGTGTTTCAGGAGGTTACGCTGCTTCTTCCCTTCACGTGAAGCTCTGTTGGGGCCTTGCACATCCACAGTATCTATCAGGTTTCGCCCTTGCCTCCATTCACCAGGCTCTATGTCCCCATTGCCTTGTTGGAGGTCCACAAGCCTGTTCTGCAAGACTGGGTAGCAGGTGCGCATGAAATTGTGCAGGATGCAGCAAGCTTCCACGATCCTCCTCACGGTCTGTGGGCGATGCTGCATGGTGGTGAGAAGTACCTGGAACCTGTTGGCCAGGATGCCAAAGGCATTCTCCACCACCCGCCTTGCCCTGGACAGCCTGTAGTTGAAGATCCTCTCTTCACGGGTGAGGCATCTGGAAGTGTAGAGCTTCGTGAGGTAGGTTCTGAGGGAGAAGGCGTCATCCCTCACAATGAAGTAGGGCACATCTTGTGTGTCGTTGGGCAGGGGGTCTGGATCTGGGAAGCCCATGATGAGGTTGCATTCCAGCCCCTCCTTGAGATGACTGGCATTGTCTACCTGGGCATCTGAAGATGAGCTGTTGCCTGAAGCATCGATGTACATGAACTTGTAGTCATCATCGACCATGGCGAAGAGGATGATGCTGAAGAAGCCCTTGTAGTTGTGATAAGTGGACCCTGACTTGGCTGGAGTTTTGCAGGCCATGTGCTTGCCATCTATGGCTCCAACGGTGGAGGGAAATTCCACTTCTGAAACCACTGCTCTGCAACTTTCTTCCAGCTTTCTTCAGTGGAGGGGCACTGGAGGAGCTCCTCCTTGTATTCTTCGATGATGGCCTGCACCACTTCTCTGACCACAATGCTGATGGTGTTGTGTGGCACCCTCCAGCCGTACTGCATGCTCCTGTACATGGTCCCTGAGGCCAGGTGGCGCAGAGTCAGTGCCACCTTGAGCCCAAGGTCCAGGCTGGGCCGGAAGTTGGTGCTCTGCTTGGTCAACCTGGGTCTCAGCCACTCCACAACTTCGTCAAACATGGCTGGCGGCATCCTCATGAAGTTCTGGAATGCACGAGGGTCTTCGTTCCTCAGCTCCACCATCAGCTTGTTATACAGTCCGTACTCGGCTCTTCTGGCAATCCATCTTTGGACCCAGACACTTCTTGGCCGCCTCCTTTTCTTCACGTAGAACAGATGAAAGAGCCTGTAGATGGCTTCGCACTGTTGTAGAACGATGGTGGCTACCAAAAGGAGTGTGTGACGATCCATGGTGGAGATGACTGGATGTTGTGGAAGAGCAAGAGCCAGATGAAGGCTGAAGAGGTCTGCACAGCAGGGCTGCTGGGCTGAAAGTGAGATCCAGGTGATTTCTCCCCCTTTTTAAAGGAAATATAGGTTTTCCACTAGGTGTCCTTTTGCATCCTCTAGACATCCTGCAGACATCCTCAATATCCAAGATACGTTCCCTATACGAATGTTTTTTCCGTTTTAATGCTTTGTATGTGAGCTGCATCCGCTTTCATCCTTTCTCCGTCCATGCTACTCACGCTGCGTGTCTGTTCCACGTCCGTTTCGCTTCCTCCCTGTGTCTGTTTTCCTCTGGAGCAGATGCGAGTTGCGTGAATGTGCAGCGGATGCCTAGCGGATATAGTGGATGTGTAACGGATGATGACGGACGTCTAACGGATGTTCCCCGTATGCGTCGCGGATGTCTAACAGACGCGTTGGATACATTTTCCGCTCAAAAAGTTTTGTGCATTTAAAACTTTTTGAGCGGATGAAATGTCAGTAGATGGATGCTGGATGGATAGAGAGTATGAAAAACGGACACAGTGAGTACAGAACGGATGCATCGTGTTAACCAACGGATGGCAAGTGTTTCTCTCCATTTTACATCCTCTTTCCATCCGTTGGTGCTGTGTGACAGGGGCTTTAATAAATATAGAAGAGAAGTGGCTGTGGCTAGTCTGGGCTTACTGCCAAGAACCATTAGCTGTTTCAATGTAACAAGGCTTAACTGGAGAGGCTGTTTCTGAAAACAAGAATTAGGCTAGAAACAACACAGAGGCATACCAGAATATTTCCTTCCTGCCTTCCTGACAGGATTAGCCCTGTAACATGGGAAAAACAAAAGGCTATTGGAAGGCGATTTCTTCCCACAACTGGTTCGCCGAACTGCTTAGAAAGTTAACAAATGGTTCTCTAGAACTGGTAAAAACCCGATGAATCCCACCATTGCCCAAGAGTGGTAGAATGAATTTATTTGGCAATGCACCAGGAAGCCCAACCCCAGCCTGGGATGCTGTAGGAAGCAGATGCAAGCAAGGTAGGTAGGTAGGTAGGTAGGAAGGAAGGAAGGAAGGAAGGAAGGAAGGAAGAAAGGAAGGAAAAAAAGAAAGAGAGAAAGAGATAGAAGGAAAGAAAGAAAGAAAGAAAGAAAGAAAGAAAGAAAGAAAGAAAGAAAGAAAGAAAGAAAGAAAGACTCAGATCCACAATGTGGCAAGAAACTACCCCAATCCCCATCAGAGTAATATATGCTTGTCATTATAATAGCCCAAGGTTTGTAGAAATTCTGATGGTAATTTGCAAGTCATTCATTTTTGTTTTATGATATTATTTCAGTTAAAAGGACTGTCATTATTAATAGAAGCAATCCTGAGGGAAAGAATTGTACTTTCATCTTATAGTTTAACACCAACCTCTGTGCCCTGACCTCAAATTTAGACATCCCTGCTTCTAGCCTGAGAAGTGCATTAGCAACCCCTATCAGTGCTGCAATTATAGATCTTAGAAATTTTGCTAGAAGTACCCTTGAGGTATTATTCCTTGGATAACCCACCCCCCTCCAGTTCCAAACAGTACCTAAGCTAAAGTTTTGGCTTGAAATAGTTGTAAAGAAGTTGACATTAATTCATCGGGGGTGGGGGAGAATAGAAGTGTTTGATGGCATTTTCAGATCGTAATGTTCTCTGGGAGATGCAATCATGATGGGCCTTCCGTGTTCCTTTGGAGTTATTTTGGAGTTCCTTTGGAGCTATTTCCATGTATTTGAAGATATGAACCCATTCAATTCCATTCCTCTCTAATGTTCCATCTTTAAATTTTGGTTCTTTTGGAGAAGACCAAACCTTAGATTTGTTGGTAATTTAGGATATGATGCTATTTTCCTTTCAATGTTTGACTGTAGAATTCATTGCCTTTTTGAGTTTTAGGAACAAAAAGAAAGGACTCCATCTTCTACGTATTGTATAAAAATCTCAACACTGAGATTTTTCAGCCTGTTAATTTGGGGGGCATGCCACATACTGACAGAAATATTCAAATACTCAATTATGGAATTAATTAACAAATTGAACAGAGAGGGGTTTAGAATGCATCCCTATTGCATACTTTCCTGCATACCTACCAGTCTGGAGAGCACCCATTGTTGCTATTACATGTTGCTTTTGAAGAAGACTTAACACATAAATTTTATATCAAATAAAAAAGCCATTTGTCATAATAGTATTCTTGAGCATACTTTACAGAATATCTCTACTCTAGAAACAAAAACAGATTTGAAGTGAAGAAACAATATATATGAAGATCATTTTAAAGTATGCATACACTTATTAATAAGGTATAATTCTAAAATATGGTCTATAGTTGAGTAGCCTTCTCTGAACCTTACTTGTTCATCTATCATTGCTTCCAATTTCATCCTTGTCTGAAGTTTGTTATTCAGAAACTTTGTGTATAATTTACTTACAACATTTAATAGGTCTATAATTTGCCAAGTCTTTCTTATTACCCTTTTTATAAATAGAGACAATTACTGCAATCTCCCAATCCTTGGGAATCTGTCTTATCTGCACAATAAATGTAAATAAGGAATTCAACAAAGAATTCCACAAATTACTATTACATTTAATCACTTCAAAGATATGGTTGTTACTCAGGGCCTTGCCAGTTTTCAACAGTATCATTATTTTGGCCACTTTTTTGGGGGTGACTGGAGGCCAGCTGTCCAGCATGTTGAGGTCAAAACATAATTATTCACTATAGCTGTACTCTGCACTATTGCTGCACTATGGGGCCATATATTATGTGCCTCTCAGACAAGAGTAAAGACCTTAGTTGGTTTATCCTCTGTTATTATTTATTATGAATTGTTAAGCCTGGGTTCTCCAACCAGGGTTAGGTAGACAAGCTAAACAGAATGTGCAGCGTTAGTCAGATAGGCACACAGATAAATGAGTGAGCTAAGCTTGTATGTTTATTAACATACAGTAAAAATAACAGATACGCTTGTGCTATCAAGAATATATTTTATTCCAGTATAAGTTTATGGCATAGTCAAATAACAGTCCAATATTCATTTACCATGTAGTCAGTCCATTCAGGGGTATTCAGTTAGCAAAGTCCATGTAGAATATCCTATGTCAGTTCACATAAAAATCAGTCCTTTGTTGTCTCTCCCGTTCGAGCAATGCAGTCTTGATTCCAAGCAGTAATCAGGGATCATCAAAGCCAGAGAGAGAGAGAGCAAGCTGTAGACTTCTTACTTTTATATTGTTTTCATAGCCACTCCTTTAATTGCTATTTCACAGTTAAAGCTGCATACACTAACTATGATTCATAGTTATTATTTCACCTAAACCAGTTAGGGTAAACAATGTTATCCCTAACATGAATAATTTATATTGAACTTAAATATAGTTTGATTTATATCAGGCTGTTGTTAACTTTATTGTTTGAACATTACATTATTACAGAAAATATCTGCCGTAACTAATCATGTGCCTCTTTTAGTGTAAATGAGGGCAATTTTTTGGCATCTACCATTCAAATGTTATAAAGAAAATATTTTAGATGGTTAAAACAATGGTTAAAACTAAATACAAATTCATTAGAAATTGAAAGACAACAATTTCTTTCTTCCTCTCCTTCTTTCATTTCACTTATCTTTATCAAGCAACTCTGGATGATTTACAATATCCTAAACTAAAAAGATAAAACAATTAGAATATCAAAAGCATTAAAACATGAAGCATTAAAAGTTAAAACATTAAAATTAACAACTGGATAAAAAAGGACGAATACATTAACAGAGTGGAGATGGGATCTGCTCCTAAATTACTACCTCCAGAATGAGACCCCATAAGGGCCTCCAGTTGGCAGAGTCAGGTTTTCAGGTCCTTTCAGAAGGCCAAAAAAGTGGGGACAGATCTCATCTCAAAGGGCATAATGTTCCCACTGAATATTGGAAGAACACTTTTATTTTTTGCATCTTTTAATTGCAGGCTCTACTTGTTCTGCACTGTGCTTGTCTGAGCCTTACAGCAAAGTTTGTTGTTGTCTATTATATAAGCAAAATATTTTGGAAGACAAGATACCAGTAAGTATCTTGAAGTGAATGTGGGATGACAAATCAATTCTAAAGAAAAACATTCAGATAACGTGCAAATACTAAATTACTACTCCAAGTATTTTTAATACCTGCAATCTCTATATTGCAGTTTTTTTCGACTATACTTCCTGCAGCTTCAGAATCCACATGTAAATAAACAATATAAGTTTTCTCCAATCTGATGTCATTTTGATGTTTTGAACTTCTGGTCTCATAATTTCCAGCCAGTATCTAAGCTATCCAGTAAAGGTAGCAACAGTGAAAAGAGTATCAGCATCCCGAATCCAAGCTGAGACAATTTATAGATAGTGTTTTTATGTGTTTACTGTCTAGAATTTTGGATCAGCATGTAACAGTCTCTTTAATGTTTCCCTCCCTTTTCCCCCTTCAGCTTTCTAGCAGGATTAGAAATAGGTTTATTGGTAAAAGGAAGGCACAAAGACATGGAGAGCATTAATCTGTGTTTTTACTGAGTATTAAGCTTCCACTAAGAAAAATATTGTTTTTTCAAGCTGGTGAAGCCTATGATTCTGAAGGCACAGGATCTGCAGGTGTGCATATATTCCTACAAATAGAGTAAAGTAACTGTTCAAACAGTAATATGTAATTAGTAACCCATATCAGTTAAGTCACATAAATATTTTAATATTGATCCTAGAACTATCTTCTCCAAGTTGTCAGACTTGAAAAAGTAATTATTTTGTAGCATTCACTTATATTTGTCATTGCAATATCTACAAAAGAGGTCAAGCCATCCTTTTATTAAAAATGCAGACATGTTCTTATCTTATCCAAACACTTAATTTCGTGGATAAATTGTGATAAGGCAGGTTCTCTTCTTTGGTATAAATAAATCTGCAGGATGTGTCAACATGAGAATATGTTGCATGTGTTACTAGCTGCATGTAGGACAGATGCAAGCAAAGCAGTAAGCCTCAAAGGTGCAGAATTGCTGAAAGCATAAATTGCTCAAAGCATTTTAAAGCAAGCATTCATTGATATAATTTCTGAGGAAAGTTTGATTCCTGTATCTAATTTTATACCATTTTCATCTGAGTGCAGAGTGCTAAGAATGTATCAAGAAAACTTAGCATTTAAATTATAGCAAGCAATTTTATTTTCCAGGCATAGGCTTATTGTGTGGAGGAAGAATTATGGAAATATTGCATAGCCCCAAAACACATAAGAACAAGTTTTTAGTTTGTAAATGGTTTAAACAGCCTGTGGTACAGAAAGCCATAGCAGCTTCCAAAAGAAACAAAAAGAATATACATTCAGAAAACAAGGTTCATACTGTGAATCTCTTTGGCAACAAAATATATACCGTATCATTATGTGTACATTCTAAGGCAGGGCTGACAAACTTGCAGCCTGCAGGCCAGATGCATCACGCACTGGCCATGCCCACGCTTGGTTTAGTGAAGAGGGGAAAAGTCATGATACATCACGTGACAACGCAGTGACAACACAAGTTTGACACTGCTGTTCGAATACTTTTTTTGGATACTTTGCTAATGATGACAAGCATAATTTTTCTAGAAAATGGCAATCCTCTGTGAAGTATTTTAAGCTATTTTACAGGGTATATAGTCCCTAGCAGTGATGTCTAGCTTTATTCTAGGCATTAAAAACAGGAAGAATGCTTGGACTATCTCTTTGTTTTATTATTCTACAATTGTGACTAAAATTTCCCTGACCCATTTACTAGATCTAAAATCAATTCATTTATTTCAGAAAGAATTTCTGGAAAAGTTTGTTTTCTTGACTCAAATTTTCTTCCCTGATTTTATAGCAGTCAAAAAATAATATTGAAATAGAGCAGAAAATGCTGCTAAAAATTAGCTCCTACACATCTTATGTGCTGAGATGAGTAGATTGACATTTGAAATTAGAGAACAAGAAG